>CM070041.1:17191127-17215068 GCA_036250615.1 Ptychadena robeensis
GAGAGCTGCACACCTACACACAACTTAAACACCCACCCCTTATACTGACTCCATTTTACTAACTGAGGGCCCTTCTGGCCACTGATATCACTATAGTTGTGTAATCACTTCTGAAGGTTGTGCGCAACTACCCATTATCTTTCTTAGATCCCTGCATTTAACTGAACAAAATCCAAAAAATCCTGTATTAACACTATACAAATATATATATGAATAATATATTAATTAATATATGATAAAAAATGTTCCCACTCTGCTGGGCGGAGCTTTGTGCTCCAACTGGCAGAGCAGGAGCTAAGGAGTCGGAGAAGCTGTCCTTTAGCCCCGACTGCTGGGCTTTATTTGAGCTGGGCATCTTAAGCCCAACTCACATACAATGCAGATGGAAAAGAAGCCCAATGAGCAACCCCCTTGGGGGGATGTATCTTATAGTGTGAAAAATATGGTACATTAACTATCGGTCAACATTAAATCTAGGTCTCGCTTATATAGTGTTAATACCAGACCTAAATGCAGTGCTCACTGTTAATGCAGGTTTTTGTTTTTTTTTAATTGGTTGTCAACACACTGCTGCAGGATCATAGGATTTCTATCTGAAGTCAATATGGCCAGGGGCAAGTAGAAGCTTGTAGCGGGAAGAGGTCAGAATTGTATGTTCCACCCTCTCGTCCTTCTGAAAAACAAACAATGGGCACTTTCTGCTGCAGAATGTTTTGGTACCATATCCCTCTATCCTGTGGACATTGATTAATTACGCTATTATGTAATTAAACAATATTTGGCCTCTAATTTTCCTTCATTCTTATTACTAACACACTGATAAAGGATAATAAAAACTCAGTACAATATGAACAACATACATTTCTACAGATAGGTAGATCAACACTTCAAGGGATAGTTAAGGAGGCATGAGGGACAGGGGATTGGGGAGGTTAGATTAATTTCAACCCCCCCAACTCCTAAACTTCACCCCCGAACCATAAAACTCACCCCCTACTATCAAGCACCACTCCCCCTAACCCTAACCTTAATCCCCCCCAAACCCCTAACCTTGACACCCGAAAATCGGAAGAATAACCCTGAAAACCCCAAAACTCGGACTATCTGCACATGCGCAGTTGTAAAAATAGTAAAAATTTTCAAATAGGAATATATCGCACAACACCGGCAAGCCTTTTCCGTCAAGATTACTGGCAGCAGAATCAGCTGTGGCTCCTTGACTATGCAGCAATTCCCATTAATGCAATAAACTGTCTGTGTGTGTCAATGAGGAAGAAACAGCAAAGTTGATCAATTTGGTTATGTACTTCTCCATGAGTTCTCTTGCAGGGGAATTTCTTAGGACAACTTGCCATCTCTAACATACAGTGCTTTAACAAACTTAATTTGATCCAGTTAGCATTAAGATTTAATGTAGCAGGCCCGCTTCCCTGTGGAGTACAGGAAACAGAGCAGGCTAGTGAAATACATATAAAGATAGATATTTGTAAGGTATATAAGGTGTATCTGTAGTGTTTGTACAGCTTTATAGACTTCTAAAACATGAACTCCATAATGTGTATTTTTCCCCCCAACTCTGTGCATTCCTAGCAGGGAACCCAGGTGTGCTTTATCTTCTCCTGCCTCTAGCCAAGCTTCCATCTGGCAGTGTTTAGATTGTGTTTGCGTGTGTTATTAGGCAGAGACTGCAGGGTACCCGACTGGTCTCTTCAGGTGCTGACCTTCACTGGGGGGTTATGCCTCTCCATCATCCTAACTGGAGATCCTGAGAACAGCTGTTGTATTGCCGAGGTCACACTTGTGAAGATGCCCTTGCTCAGCTTTTAGAATGTAGACAATCTAGGGTAACGCCGACCACACACAAATCAGAGTCACATCTGTTTCGAAAGAGAATTTCGATCATATTTGAAAATATTTTTCAATTATGCTTTGTTTATTTTAGGGCTCATTTACATGGGAGTTTGCAAGGTCGTTTGCTGGTCTTTTAACCAGATCAATGTTGCCGTAAGTTAAAAATGATCGTAAATGAAGATGTTTAAAGAACATAAAATGTACTGTCATTAATCAGGCAGCGTTTTCTGTGCATTTTTTGGAATGCCTTCTGTTAAAAAAAACATTGATATTTTAAAATTAAGTAATAAACAAAAACATGTGGATGGTCAGCTTAGGAACAAACAGATGTTGTAATTTGCTAAAATTACTAAAACACATTATAAGGGCCTCCACAAATCCCCTATGCTTCCACTACCACAGTCTTTAAAATTACTGTATACTTCTGCACTTCCCATATGACAGCGTTCAGTCCTAGGGATTTCCTGCAAGACCCAAGTCATTTCATGAGGAATTAAAGAGCTTAGCAACCCCCTATTATTGGGGCAATCTGTAAATAAAAGATAAAAAAACCTTACCCATGAGGAGATATTTGTGTATTTCCCCCACAGCTCCGCCTCTCTCTGACCCCCTCTGAGATGACACATTTCCTAACAGCAGCTATTCTGGAGTATTTATTTTCACTTTGTGTCCATTGAAAGACATTGCATCTGGCGCCCCCGGTGGTCGTTTTCATTACTGCAGCTTTTGCCTGAAAGACTGGAAGCTACACAGAAGTAAGTATAGCGATTTCTGAATGCAAGGTAGGTAAGTATATATATATTTTTTAGCCATTGGGACAGTTTAGAGATAAAAATGTAATAACAAGTTTTGGGTTTTATTTTTTAGTTTAGGTGCATTTTAAATTAAACACTACTCCATAGTAGGTGTTTTGGGGAGACCCTTGATCTCGCTCTTCATGAGCAAGGTGAGAGCCCTAGAATTTTTATGATGCCAGAACAGTGATTGGCTTGGAAAAAGACACCTCTCACTGCCATGGACTCAACTAAAAAATCCAAAATGTGTTTATAAGAAGCAAGTGACCAGAAATAGCCAGGCAGCTGGTCACCAACAGCATCTGAATTCATTTATATGCAAGTGTTTCCATACTTTTAGTATGTGCCTATCTAGTAGAATGAAACTTTAATCATTGTCAAATTGTCAATGTGTTACAAATATAACATAACGCTTCTATAACTGTTTAATCAAACGACACATTCAGTTATTGTATAATAATTCAGAGAAAAGAAAGTCTTGACTGGTCACTTGCCTTAAAAGTAAATAAGACACATTGTGGTCCAGTTCTCCGACATCACTTATTCTCATAAGTATCAATAACATTTATATCTGCCTTAATGCATACATGTAGAAACATCTGTGTAGAAGGAAATGATTGGTTATTGGTGTTACATGTTTGTGCAGAAATAGGTTCCATCTGCATATTGTGTTCTATAGGGAAGAGGACTTCCTCAGTACAGCCTGAAATGGTTTATATTGTTTTAAATACATTTTAAAGTTCAGCACATCACAATATTTTTACTACGCTTGCTTGGCCTTTAAAGTGCTTACATTTAGAATTCTTATGCACGTACCCATAATTCCCGCTCAGTAGCTAAATAATAGTTCCCTATCTACCTTGAGTAGCTGTGAGCAGCCCACACATAATAAAGGGCATTTTCATAAGGGCCATTATTTAGTGGTAGCCCTAGTGGCCTGAACATTTACTGTAATGTCAAACCTATAAGTCCACCTAAGAAGAGATCTAGCCATAAATACCGACACATTTTTTCTTATTGAGGTAACTTCCCTTAAAGGGAACCTGTATATTGACTTCACTGCACAATGAATCTGGTTGGCTTTTAGTGATGAGCAGCATAGGCAATATTCGTATTTGCAAAATCTCTGGAATTTTTGGCCTAATATTCGCAAAAAATATGTACATTCAAGAATTTGTGATCTCCAGTCATTACATTGCGCAAAATTGGCACTTGTACAAAATGTTTTTTCAGAGTAGAGATAATTTCTTGAGACTGTCTGTTGTCGCCATGAGAATGCGCCCACAGTGTCATCACATGATCCCCACTGCATTGTCCCCAAGGCAATGTTTGGACACCTCTAGGCATTATGTGAACTCATTGCAGAGAACAAATGGAAGAGAGAATCTTTTCAACAAGGTGACAAAGGGCCAGAAAATAAAGCTAAAGGGCCAGAAAATAAAGCTGAAGGGCCGCATCCAGCCCCCAGGCCTTAGTTTGCCCACCCCAGGGTTAGGCCGCCCCTCATCTTAAGTAACAACATTGGAACCTGGTAATTTGCGCCGTGCTGCAGGAACTGGGTGTATATCACACATGCACAATTAAGAGAGGTATTGGATGTTGTGGTAGACTGGGGGCTGAAATATGAAATGAGAAGTTTCACATTCACTGGCTGCATGATTGCTTTGGATGACTGGGAGATTGTGCTTAGGCCAACTTCATAAGGAAATGGTAGCCCACATATGACTCAATAGTGCAATTTTTTTAGCTCTGAAAATATAAGTTCTCTGCTTACTAACCTGCATTCTTCCATCAGTAATATTAGCCTTTTTTTGCCTCCATGGAAAGCCTGTGTGGCATGGTGACAACACAAGGGGAGAACTGGTACCAGAAACAAATGTTGCCACAAGATCACACGTAGTACCTGATGACCTTCAAGGCAGGATCTACCATGTGGTAGGAGAAGATAGGTATTTACTAGCCAGGATTTTATTCTTTAGACCCCTAAGGGTATTTGAAGGGTAATAAGGGTATAAGAAAATGATAGTCAACTCAAAATTACAGCATCAGCCTAAGTTCATAATAATACATCTGGTGGACAAACCTTTTTATTAAAGAGTACCACTTATATAGTATACTGTAGATAACATGTATTGTGATCCATATTTTGTTGTTGCATTGTGTGAGAAGTGAAGCTGTAAGTGTTAACTGCCAGCTCTCTAAACAATTTGGTTTGTAAATGGAATGATTTTCTTGTATGGATTTCAGTTAGCTCATGCATGCATTTGACTCCATCGATTGAAAAGGACAGATCTTTCAGTAAAGGAACCACCTTGGGAGAGACCTCTTGTGTGTGGTCTAAGCACAAAAGCTTTGCAGCCATCTATTTTTTTCCAGGCCATAAAACTTGCCAAGATATGTATCTCAGAGACCTAGCCCTGGACCGGCATTCCGCCAGTGGTACGCAGGTACCAAAAAATAAAAATAGCGATATGACCCTCCAGCATACTGCAATCTATCTTAATTATAATTCTCTCTCTTGGATCTAGATTTCTCTTCTCTCTTTCCTCTGATTACCGGTACATTTAAAAAAAAAGATCTCTGTGCACCATCTGGTTGGTTTCAACCCAAAGGACATATCTGGCTCTGTGATTATCTTCGGCGCTCTGCCGCGGTCTATTGCAGCTGGGAAAATCTGAACTTCTAAGAGGTTAAATGCTGATTCTTTTTCCCGCGTCGTTTGCCCGGCTTTCCAAGAAAATATAATGTCTTCATTTTGATTCCTCTGCCAAGCAGTTACCTATCTGAGGATCCTCTGTTTTTTTCTTCGTAAATTGATATAGCAATTGATTGTTTACGTTCCCTTAGTTTAAACCTGTTTTCCTGTGCCCGCCACCTCCCTTCCGATCATTGCAGCAGCAAATAAATATATTACAATAAGCCGCGAGATGTATGGTACAGTATAACAATGATAAATGGTGTTGTGTGTAATTTTTCTACCATTAACATAAAGTAATATAAACTGAAGGACACTAGACTATTGAGAACGTTAGTAACTAATGTTCCATATCAGATGTGGACAATGTCAGAACTGAATACAGATTAGGCAGTGTCCTTTTTCTCCCTGGGGGAATTAAACTTTGAGATACCACTAGCTGCCAGTGGGTTTTACTGCATTTTGTTGGTGATTGTGATGCTGATTTTTTTTTTTTTTACCTCTTTTGGTCTATTAATTCTGAAGCGCTAAATGACAGTGTGAGTAAAACGCACTTCCAGCGGGATGAATTTTTGGACATTCAACGCCCATTCCGTCTCTTTTATCATAGCGAGCATTTAGAAATTGTTTAGATTGTCTGTGTTTGGTAAATTGACCAGATCGTGTTCTTGTTATAGCAGATTAGAAGAGTAGTTAAGGAGCAGAGAGAAGGAATAATCATTTGTTCAGCTTACAGGCTTATTGGATCCATTGGAAGGGGCTTGCACTATAAAAGGGAAAAACTCAATGAGTAGAAAGCTCATGGATCATGTTGTCTATCTCCAGTCCTCCAGGTCGGCACACATTATTTTGTAGACTGTAGTGAAGAAAGAAATGGTTCTGAAAGAGTTCTGGTCACCATACACGTTACAATCTGAATTTTTGTACAAATTACTTAAGTTTTACCAAAACAATGTAATATGAGGGCTCTTCTAAATGATCCAATCAAACTGTATCCAAGGTGAGTGTTGTGCATTAGACACGTACTTATTTAACCTCCTTGTCGCTACAATTGTTGTAAACTTCCTACCCGCTTTGGCCCCACCACCTGCACATGTGTGGACTTGGAGTTTCAATACAGGCAAAAGGGCATGCCCCGGGTGTTCTCACTGACATCGAGGACATGTATCCAGTAAGAAGACAACAGAAATCGCTGGAGGATGCTCCCAGTGCATCTGGAACAGGGGTGGCTCCAGCCATTTTTTTTTGAAGGTGCTACCTGGGTGCTAGGAGAGCTTGCCCTCCCAAAAAATTTGATTTCCATGTACAACATGGGTGCTGGATGAGGATTTTGGGGGTGCTAAGCACACCCAAGCACCCCTCTGGCGCCGCCACTGATCTGGAACAGGTAAGCAATCCCAAGCGTCAGGTGTACGGCTTTTGGAGATTACATATTCCCCTAACACTTGGGATAACTGCTAAGAGGGTTAAGCCAAAACCTAATCTGTATGTGCCCTTCAGAACAAGGGTTGGTCAACCCAGGTTACTTTCTAAGAAAAGCTGTGTGGGTTTTACATTGTGCTGCTTTTCACTAATGCATTAACACAACACATTAACACAAATGCCCTGCAGTATGCATTTTTACTCCACAGAGCAAGTTACTATCGTACACTAGTATGAGAGACCAAGACAGCGGCATGCACTAACATAAAGTTTAATTATTGCCAATGGATGGATTTGTGTTACTGCGACTGGGTCCGTTGCCAGTAAACTACCGCGTTGCAATCACAGCATGTGTATTGTAAAAAAGAACCTTAGGCCCCCAAAACACCTTACAATCTTACCATACAATTTCTGTACAATCAACAATGAAATATGAGGACCTTTCTAATCCTTCCAGTCACTTTGTATCAGGGAGCACTAGTGTTGAGCTCGAATATTCGAATAACGAATATTTTTCGCGAATATCGGCAATTCGAGAATATGTCGGCGAATATTCGCAATTGCGAATATTCGCAATATGGCCATGTATCGCGAAAATAATATTCGCATTGTGAAAATAAACATAGCATGTGACCATTCATTTTAAAGATTTTTGCAATGCGAATATAATTTTCGCAATACATGGTCATACCGTGAATATTCGAATTTCCGAATATAAAATCGAATATTAGTAGAATTATTCGTGAAATATCACGAATTCGAATATTAACTATGCTGCTCATCACTAGGGAGCACTACAAAGTTGTTGGTAGATCTAAAGGAAATTGTATGAAGTGATCTAAATGTGTATGGGGGGCTTTATGGCTTCTAGATAGTCAAAGAAATAGATATTTCCTCCTAGCACACCATATACACTCTGAAGAGAGATGTACAAAAGGAACCATAAAATAATTCATTGTTTTATGAATCCTACAGTATTTTTGGGAATTTTTGGCAGAGATCCAATATTTGGATGTTAAGTCTAAATGATACTTTCATACTTAGATGAAAATAGACATGCTCGTAGAAGGAAGCTTTTGAAGATGCTTTGCTTTTTTACCAACATAATTTTTTATGGCTTCCCATTATAATATTTATCAGGTCGCTAAATTTATGAACCCAAAAAAATATATAACTATAATGTAGTATAACAATGAATCCCTAATAACATTTAAAAAATAGACACAACAAATACATTTCAGAAGATAAACAGAGAAGGGCCTTAAAAATAAAAATTTCCAACCACAGACCCGGATAACGATTTCTATTGTGAGACATCAACTGTCGTCCCTTTAATTGAAGTGTATTGAAAACATCTCTTGTATTGTTGTATCAATTATTCCAATCAGAAAGGCATTATTTAGGTATGCACAACCCCTGCCTACAGATCTTTACTAAAATCATTTTATGGATTGGTTTAAGAACTTGCTAAGATCTTTTGTTCTTTTTTTTTCTTTTAAGAGGGACTCTGAAGCTGCAGGTCAATGTGAAAATATCAGTCGATGAGCTGTTATGATTTTAGGTTCAGTTAAATAATATTTAATGAAAGTGAGCAGGCTCAGGCTGCAATACTCACCTCCAGTTCAAATATGAATTTTATAGGGGGGATATCTTATTCTGTATTGCTTGGTAACAATAAGCATTGCAAACACTTGATCACCACAAAATGAAACAGCATTTTTACACATGTCAGTACAGTTTTCAGTTTTTCTTGTGACATGTTTAAATATCTAAAAGCAAAGCTAGAGCCCTCAAATAATCTGACTCAGCAAAGAATATGATGGACCTCTGGAGAGAAACTACTGCTTCCCTTCTTTCTATAAAGTATGAAGGCAGGAGACTGGCTTTCAAAGTCGACCCTCTATTATTCCAAAAGTAAAAGCCTTAAGAAGCCCATACACGGCTCGATTTTGTTATAGATTTGAGCACAATCGAGCAACGTGTGCCTTCACGATGCTTAATCGATCCCGTTCGAAAAAGGTTGATCAAACTGGGAACGGACATGTCCGTAAATCCTGGTCAATCTGACAAGCAGCACAGAGATACAGACAGCTGTGTCTCTGTGCTGCACAGCCCCCCATACACAGCCTGTGATCAGCTCCAGGCAGAGGAAAGGGGGTGGAGCCTATCTATGCTGTGTACAAGGCAAGGCCCCCACTTATCCCCCTTTCATCTGTCCGGCTCTCCCCGCAGCACCCAGCCAGTGTTGTGAGAACACGGGATTGGGCGCCTCATCGATCAGGAATTGATGTGCAATCGATTACACGGTTATCGACCCATGTATGGGCACCTTAAAGACTTACTATTTAGTGCCAGTTTTGCATCCAGTTCAATTGTATCTGATGGGAAAATGGTCAGTCATTGCACACATGCAGATGTGTCCTTTATTTATGTTTGTCAGTGTGTTAACATGCTGCTGCATATTTGATACTCACAACTTTCACAGTCAGGGATAATGAGTATGACAGGGGTGTGAGTGTTGCATTTTGTGATTGACAGTTTCCCTTAGAAATTTTAAAAATTCCCTTAGAGGTATGTATTGTTATTATGCTCAAAACAGATGTCATTTTTTAAACTTTGTCTTATTATATCTGGCCGATTTATGCAACCTAAGACAACTTACCTACTACAGGTAGAACAGGTGCCTTCAAGCAGCCATGGAACAGAGGACAAGGCCATGGCCATAGGAGTAGGGTTTTTCCTCCTGGCACTCTCTTCATGGTGGGTTGCTTCCAGCAGCGGATGCACTAGTCTGATAGTAGAAAAAGGGCCATGCAAGGATTCCCATTGGTGGAGGAGGTGGCATTCTATTAGAGACAGAATTTTAAGGAAAGCAGATTTCAGTTATTAGGCCATACATCATCATTCCAAGGAGAACAAAACCAAGTGTCCTTCCTCCATCTCTGCTCGCTCCTCGACAAGACCTTTCAGTAATTTTGCAACCCATTGGGGTATGAGACTTCTCACTGTGGGTTATTCCCAACATCATTTCTTTAAAGAGGCAATTCAGAACAGGGGCCCTTCTTCTCCCACTAGATAACTCTGTCCTCTATCTGTAGGAGTTGCCTATTTTATCTATCTATATTTTAAGATAAACATTAGAAATTAGACAATACATTAGAAATACTGTTTTATTTCCATATTGT
Source organism: Ptychadena robeensis (assembly GCA_036250615.1). Taxonomy (NCBI): domain Eukaryota; kingdom Metazoa; phylum Chordata; class Amphibia; order Anura; family Ptychadenidae; genus Ptychadena; species Ptychadena robeensis. Next base: position 17,201,075 of record CM070041.1, read on the forward strand.
GTTTTACATCAATGAAGCTCCTTATAAATATCTGCACTATCGCAGTTTGTACATTACATTGCACAGCCTGCCTCTGTTCTTGGTTTTCCTTGGTGTGACCTATTTAAAACCAATTTCCAAGACTGCTGTGCAGTGTGTTTAATAAACGCTTCCTGTATTATTCCTTAAAAAGCCCATTTGAGATGCTCAGAAAGGCCGGGTCTGTTGAGCTGCGCACATCATTATTCATAGGGTGGTCTTTGGTATGATGTGTTTGTCATGCTTCATAAATTTTATCTTTCCACTGGAAACAGGAGAGCGTATCTTCAATGCAATTATAAAAATGTATTAGGACGAGAATTGAGAAATAAATATGGCGCTGGTCGAGGTTTTAATGACCCCCAGCATGTTTGTCATTCCGATGAAGAAAGTTTATATTGTTATTATCAGAGCATTTTAAAATTGGTTTACAGTAGCATCAGTAGTAAGACCTGTTTGAAAATGTGTTTATTTAAAGGCAAATTTCACTGAGCTCTAATTTTTAATGGCTTATTAAATTACAAGCTGGCTTTGTTTTATCTTACATAAAACAACAGGGAACGGATTCTCCATTTGGCTCAGTAGACTTGTGAATATAGGAAGGTGGCTTGTTCCTGTATGAAAACTGACAACACACTCATTACCAGAAAAATGAGTTATTTACACCGTTACAATAGTCTTTGTAATTCCCCACCCAGATGGAATAAAGATTGCCTGGGGATGCGCCGGTGCCGCCAACGGCAACCGGTGTGGGGGTAGATGTATGAGCCCCAGCCCCCCAATAGTGCCTCACCTGAGAGTGGTCCTAGATGGGTGGGTACCCCGCTCTAGCAGGGCGGCCAATGGCGCTCCCGGAGTGATCCCACACCCCCGTGAGGGGGCGGGGAGGAATATGGGACGCAAATGCGTTCCAGGGTGGTGGCGAAACCGGAGGTGACCTAATCTTTGCGTGGCAAGGTGGATAGACGGGAGAAACGGCCAGGCCGTCCATCAGGGGCTTCGCACATGCGCAAAGGCGCCAGTGGTGCCGCCGCAAACAGCAGTCACTATGGTGAAACGGCGGCCCCAGTGAGAAACCCCCAAGGAGAGCGCTGCCCCCCTAATAAAAAAACGGGGACAGACTCCTGATGATATGGAGAGAGTACCCACCCAGGCTAATCTCATCCCAGCAGGGCATGCAAACAGGGGGCGCCGCCCATCACCAAATCGATGCCGCCATGTCACTCGAAGCACAGTATACAGTAACAGTGATAAATGGGCAACAAATCTACACCAAACTGTTGTAAACATAGAACACAAAAATGATCATGCAGGTTAAAACATTTAGGTATACAGATATGTTCAACGTCCAAGATATTATTAAAGGTTGGTGAATGGCATGCGGCCAGATCTTATATAGTCGAGTGATCAAAATAGTGGCTAATCTACAGGGTGACGCATAGTAAGATGTCATTAAGTATTAGCTGAATATTTATCTGTTCACAGAAAGGGCTCATAGCTGATGCAGTCATTAAGACCTGGGTGTAAGGTCGCTTTGAGTTTGTAAATCCATCTTTGTTCAGATTGAAGAAGAGGCTTGTCGGGGTCACCCCCACGCTCATCTTCAACAATTCTCGATAAAACTGAAAATTTGAAGCAGCTTAAACTGTAATTGTGATGGAAACCCATGTGCCTTGCAATTGGTATCTGGAGGTCACCATTTTTGATAGCTCTCACGTGTTCCTGAACTCTAATTCTAAGTGGACGCTTTGTTTTACCGACATAAAAGCATCCACAATGGCAGTGCATCAAATACACTACCGCTGTTGATCCACAGTCAGCCCGAAAGCGTAATTTAAGTGTCTGTCCATTAGGAAGTTGTACACCAGGCCCCTCAGTGATGAATCTACACTGAGGGCAATTACCACATTTAAAAAGACCACACGTTAAAGTTGGCTGAAGGGAAGACAAATGGCTCTGAACCAAATTATCTTTTAGTGACTTACCCCTACGGTATGTTATAGATGGGGAATCACTGATGAATTTAGAAACGGTTGGATCAGCGGTGAGTACATGCCAATAACGTTGCACAAGACCTCTCACGGGTTTGTGTGCTCTTGAATAGGTCATAATAAGTCTGGTGTTAGTCGAATTGTCGGTGTTCCTAATTTTGGGTTGCAAGAGATCCTCTCTCGTCTTACCTTTGGCTCGTGCGTATGCCTTTTTGAGGAGGTTCTGACTGTACCCTCTCTCCGCAAGGCGGGCGCGCAACTCCCCAGCCTGAATGTCGAACTGCTCCGTGGAGGAGCAGTTTCTCCTCACTCTCAGATACTGAGAGTAGGGGATAGATTTAACTAGGGCCTGGGGGTGCGCGCTCCCAGCGTGCAGAATAGTATTGCCTGCTGTTGCCTTGCGGAAGAGAGTCGTGGACAGTTTACCTGACTTGGTTGATGAGATTTTAAGATCTAGAAAGGATATTTCCGTAAGGGAATGTTCCATCGTAAATTTAAGGTTCCAGTCGTTAGACTGTAATTGTTCCACAAACTCAAGGAGTAAGTCCTGGGGTCCCTGCCAAAACAGGAGAATATCATCTATGTACCGCCTCCAGAAATAGATGTAGGGGCGGTACATGGAGAAAAGTGGGCTTGAGAAGACCTCTTTCTCCCACTCCCCCAGGTACAGGTTGGCATACGTGGGCGCACAGCAGGTGCCCATCGCAACCCCCTGCACCTGGAGGTAGTGGGTCCCCAAAAACAGGAACACATTATGGGTCAGAACAAAGTCCAGCATCTGGACTAACAGGTCACAGAACTCACCCGACAGTCCACTGGACCCCGACAGGAGGCTCGCTATCACAGCAGTACCCCTCAGATGAGGGATACTGCTGTACAGGGCCTCCACATCGATGGCAACCAGCCGACTGCCGGGTGGTATTGTCAGATTGTCAAGAGTACGTAATAAATCCGGTGTATCCCTAAGATACGACGGCAAAGCATACACTAGGGGGCGTAAGTGTGAGTCTACAAATCGACTAATTGGTTCAGTCAGGGACCCACATCCTGACACTATGGGCCTACCCGGGGGATCAGTCAGGGATTTATGGGTTTTAGGTAGGGCATACAATGTTGGTGTACGTGGATTAGCTACTGTTAAATACTTCAGATCGTCCTTATCGATTAGGCCTTTCTCAAAAGCTTGAATCAGGATGGCGTCAAGTGATTTTTTGTAAGTCAACAGAGTGGTATCCTGGATGGGCAGGTACCAATCAACATTGGTTAAAATCTTTGAACACATACATATGTAGTGAGACCTATCCATGACCACGACGTTGCCACCCTTGTCAGAGGACTTGATGACAACGTCGTGGTCATGCTGGAGAGACGTCAGGGCAGACCGCTGCCCGCTGGTCACGTTTAAATGGCCAGCGGGCAGGGTACCCCACATCTCCTCCAATTCACATGTTACGAGTTTTACAAAAGAGGCAATTGAAGTACACAGGTGAAGGGGTGGGAATTTGTTTGATTTGGACCTAAAATGTATAGGTTTCAATTGGGGGCCGACTACTTGGTCCTCCTGTGGTGATGGCATTAAGTCGGTATCTGTCCTTAAGGGCTCTAAATTCAGATTTAGTATAGTTTTTCCAATTGTCGGAAGTTGTATCAGACTGGGTTTTGGATTTCTCATGCAATACTTTAAGTAATAACTTTCGGGCAAACAGATGAAGATCTTTGACAATGTCAAAAATATCTCCTTTGGAGGTAGGGCAGAAACTGAGTCCCAAAGTAAGTAATTGTGTTTCTTCTTTTGACAGTTCATGACTGGACAGATTGATAATGCTTAAGTGTCTGGGTCGGGGGGCAGGGCCTCCTGAAAATCCGAAGGAGTGATATCTGTCTGACAGATTACTTGTTTGGGGGGACCAATATGTTTGGGGGGATTTGCTACTTGATATATAGACCTATGGTTTCTGAATACCCTAATCATTTTTTTGAGCTTAGCATATGATTGTTGATACTACAACTAACAGTTTTTTTTTTACCTTTGGGTCAGATGTCAAGGAACTCCCGTGCCCTGCACACAACCATACCTTACCTTAAAAGTGTTTTGTTGGCTATATGGGCAGAGACAATCTTCAAACTTCAGAGCTGTCTTGTTGGGTAGATCTTCAAAGTGTGTGGACCAACTCCCTATATTTTACTCTACATTTAGAATGGGATGTCAGGAAAATGAAATATCTTGGGAAGGTGAGGAGTCTATAAACGTTTGCCCATATAGGGTCAGTATCAGAAATGTATTTCTATTAAAATAGTATATTGCACTTTAAATGATGATTCCACGCAGAGGATAGGTTACAATTGAACATCACTTGCAGAAATTTGACAACATGTTGAACAGAAGCTCTTTCCTTGCAGGTGTTCCGCACGCCGTATAGGTTATCACAATACTGAATCACTTGTATTGCATACAGTAGCGTTGCTGGAAAGGTAACATGTAAATAACCTAATACATATGTAAAGCAGTGGTCTTGACTCCCCTCCTCCCGTTGGAGCATGTTCTCCTTTAATCAGATTTTGATGTCACATATCACACACGCATCCAGTGCTTTTAAGGCTTTTTATCTAATTCAGTTCACTTTGAGCTCAGCCTGGAAGTCCATTCGCTTTATTTATGCCACAACAAAAATGTCAAAACATAGCATGTCAGCCTGATATCATTTGCTGCTCAAAGCCATAAACTCTGGCATGCCATTGTTAATTAAACCACCTCACTGTGCTGCACCCTGCATTCATCTGGCCTGATACAGCATTAGGATAAAATACACCACAATTCGGAGTGTTTAATGTAGCACCTCCAGTGTACACTGCCCCTCCTCTGCGTACTTTCTGCAGAATACATCGCACCCTCTGCCATAAATTCCCCATCCTGACACTGTCTTAGTCTGCTGCTCCTTTGGCCTCAATTTCAGTGAGATGGGCTATTGAAAACTCATTACAAGCTGCTTAGACTCTGACTTTGACTCTTGCTCGACAGCGAACAAAAATTAACAGCTCTTCCAAGGACCCATAAAAAAATAAAATAAAAGGCATTGTGCCAAATAAATAACCGAGAGGAAGGATTGCAACAACATGAGTGACTTAATACACCAGTTTCCCTTTCAACAGGTTTAAGGCACCAAAGGAAAGAAGGCATGATACTGGTGAATATTAGTGTGCATGTAAAGTCTCACACATGTAATAACTGGTTTAATGAATGTATTTAAATTGTCAATGTAGCAAGTTATAACTGTGCTGGTGGCTGGAAAGGATTTGTGGTCCAAACCAATATCAACAACTGAATTTTACACTAAAGACTCTGCCATGGACTTCCATGGTGGAGGTTGGGATGAAAACAATAGAGAGGTCAACATTTGACAATCTATCCTAAGCAGAATTACCCTGGAACTACTCAGCATAGCACTTGGTTCTTCTGCTCGGCCAGTCATGAAACCATAGTTCTTGTCAATAGACCCCCAAGGTTTAATGATAGCAAATAAAAATAGCAAACATTTATTATATTCTACAGCGTTTGTGTAAAAGTCTAAAAAAGCATGGGGAAAAAGCTCCTGTAGCTTAAAGACAACTGATGTTGCACATATCCTTTCATTCTTCCATGTTATTATTTGTGATTGATTTCTCCTAGTGTATGTCTTAAAATTCAATTTTTTTAAAATAGAATGCTACTACTTCCTTTCTTACATGATGCTTTAAGTGCTCTGTGCTGGCAGAGTTGAGTAACAGCCCACTTCTCGGCTGAGTTTCATTCTAGAGGCGGGAACAACTGAATGGAACTGCTCCTTATGCTCCTTCTCCCAGTCTCAACTCCATAAGTTTTTATTAAAAAGGAAAATATATTCAATGAGGTATTAATTATTACAGATGTTGTACCTTTATATGTGCCTACAGTTCTGCTTTCTAGCGTTCAGGTCTTCTTTAGGCCTTTTTGATTTCCCTAAACTTCGAAAAAAAAGTGCAGACCATTTTGGATTGTTGTGATTTCAGTGACCCGCCACATGAAATACCAGATGATTGAAAGATTGCATAGTTATGTCCAAATAGATATGATACAATCACCAGCCAATGGGAGCACTCCACACTGTTTATAGGGGCGCTCTCCCCTATGGCTGGTAGTATCTAGGTAGCTTTTCCAGCTGTATAATGGATTGTACTGGCCAATGGATGCATGGCGATGTCCTGGTAAATTATGAGTATTAGGTTGATATCACTAGCATGACACAGTATGGCACAATGACCCTTATTCCTTCCTCACTGATTACCTTTATGTTCCTATTGTGTATTACATTCCTGCCTTTCAGTTTTTTTTTCTTTCTTGTTAAATCCCATATCTTGCTGCAGATGTGCATCGTATCCCAAAACTTTGTGTACGTGTAAACCAATGAGCCTTTGAGAGCCGCTTCATAAATTTAACTGTATCTTGTTTAAAAGCAAGGCAGGGTTTTTAATTTAGTGCTTGGTAGTTTTTATGGGAAATGTCTAAGGAGCTATTTATAGTGTGAGTAACCTTGGCTTCTCAGGTACGGAGACAACAGAACTTTTGACGACGAGCGTTTCTGTATTTTTCCCGTCACATAAAATGCTATTTGGTTGTATTTATAGCCACAGGCGAGATGGTAAATCAGTCGATAACGATATAAATTACGAAGCGTTATATCTAATACAGCCTTTAATGAAAACACAATTTAGAACCCTAAAACATTGTAGAGAAGTGTAAGAGGGAAATGGTATAGCTGCCTGACTTAAAGGGTCAGTACACCAAAACTTGATATTTCATTTATGGAAAGCTCGTGGTGAGCACAATCACCCTCTTTTGTTTAAAATATTGATTTAATATGACAACGGTGGAGCTGTGTGCAAACCCAAAAACGCATTGCCACTGCTAGCGGCCAACTTTAAAACAAATGCCTGCTGCCAACCAATAAACTTGGCAGGCCTCTTGCAGTCCAGAATGTCCTTGTCTTCATGGCTCAACCTGAGTGCATTGAGTGCTGGAAATAAGGAGATTTCATCATCAATTTTGATAACATGGTGTATGATGTATGTATGTTGAAATGTTCATGAGAGTCTTAACTCAGTAGCCCCAGCAGCCCGTTCAGCCACATAGTTATGTTGTCACACACACAAGAGATACAACTATGATACACTGAGCTTTAATATCATGAAAGTTATAGTCAGAACCCCCACCCTCTTAATGTTGCCTAAAGTATTTTAGAAAATACAAACAGATTACCCGCCATCTCCCTGGCATGATTACTGACGTCAGAGAAGCGGATCCATTGACGAGCCCGCAGTGTGTGGCTGGGGTTACCCAGTTGGGAAATTACAATCTACACTGAGCCACACTTAGGAAAACCGCTAGAGAGGTTAAAGAATACGAATGATTAATGCACAGTACAGTTGAGCCTTCTTAAAACAGCATGTATTCACATATCTCATTCCATCACTATTTCCAAAATTAAGTGGAATATTTCTCAGGCTTTCAACCAAATGCACACTCAGAACTGCTGTATATATAGCTTAATAATAAAGCTCTAATGGCTTAATATAATATATAATAGCTTAATTTTATATTGCCTAATTGTTTTTAAAGAAAATATTTACATACCTCTACCCACTGTTTTGAAATGAGCAACAACCATATCACACTTGGATATGGCTAAGCATATACTAAATCTTTCATTATACAAGACAAACTTCCATGCATCTTATAGAGTGAGTGCATTTAAACAATATATGATTATTATTATTAAAGCCTGCAGCATGTAAATGCATACATACTTATTTATTATATTTTGAACCTCCCTGGCAGTTTGCTTAGTTCGGGCAGAGTTTGTTTTTTAAATTTTAGATTTACTCCAAGCTGGGATCAGGTACAGTATACTTACCTATCCTTGGTGAGCCCCCTTCATCGCTTCCGACACTTCCTCTTTAGCGTCAACCGTGATGCCCAAGAGGTGCTATAGACCACCATGTTATGGAGGCGGTACTTGGTACTCTGAGTACTGTGTACCCTGCTTTGATTACCTGTACCGGGAATACCACTATGGAGTTTAAGTTTGCCATTGTTCTCGCTCATATCCTTTTGCATGTTTTTGTCTCTGTAACAAGTAAGGACGGAGTGCTTCCAACCCTACTTCACTATAGCCCTTTTCAAGCTCTCATCATTTGGGAGCCTTAACAATGCTTTTCATTGGTAAAGAAAAGGGACAGCATTGCTCCCCCTTATCCACAGCTACCAATGACATTCCATTTGCTATCAGCCTAAGATGGAAGATACAGTTTCATTGGTTATTGCTGCTCTCTGTATAAAACAACTCTGTGCATTATAAAAATGTATCTCCAATGTACTTCCTATATAGGATCTTTCTGACATCTGCATGATACATTTTTGAATCTTTGGAGCTTGAAAGTACACCAAGAATATTAACACATCTTGTAAGTTTAAAATGCAGGTCTGCAACTTGAGTGAATCAAAAAGGAAAATCTTTTTCTTCTAAATCAGAAGAGTGGCCTTGATGTTTAATGGCTGTTTTAAGGTCCATTAATCTTTGAATCATGAGGACATGTAAAAACTGACAGCCCTAACAGTCATTGCCTGGGTTTATTTGGATGGATTTAATGTCAACAGCAATTTTAATTATTACTGTTGTGGCAATAACCTCATTTTTATGTATTGAAGAAAATCGGAGCGTACTGATATATATCCTCAGAGTAATAGCGGAAGATTTTAAAAAAACATAGCTACTAAATAGTAGATAGTAGAAGAAGATTGTGTGATGGGCTGGCTATGAGAAGGTTGTGTACAGGTAGAATAGGCAAGATGGTGCTGCCTGCAGGTAGGGTTGTAATGCAGAGCTACTGGTTCTTTCAGTTACAGCGAATGCCTGCTGTCTAATAGAAAGTCTGCCTTAAGCCCCCCATACACGTTCCGATTATTCTCCCGACCGATTTTTCGTCCGATCCTGTCACCCGATTTTCACCTAAAATGTTATGGTCGGTCGGTCGGCTGGCACGAAAAATCGGAACTCGAATTATCACCGATCCATCAGCCCGACCCTATTTATTAACAGCAGATCAACCAAAATTTTACGGACAGGTCCGAAGCGGTCCCGACCGATTTTTCGGCCGATTTTGAGAAATCGGGATCGGTCGGGTACATAATTCCGAATCCGATTAATCTCCCGACCCGATCGGTCGGTCGGGCAAAATTCGTACGAAAAATCGGAACGTGTATGGGGGGCTTTAGCTATTAGGAAATGGGAGTTCCCTGTTGCCACACTGTGCAACGCTCTTTCTTCAATACCTCAACTATAAACCTAAAGAAGCATTCAGAAATGCACAACTGGCTTTCCTAATCTGCATACATTTCCAGTAAAAGTGATTGAGAATGGGTTAAAAAAAATACCAGGCAACTTGCATTTTCAGAAATATATTAAAAGTGGCATACAACTATTGTGGTACTTTTTAGCATAATCTAGCTTAGGCTTTGTTTTCACTAGAGCGGTTGCAGGTGGTTGCGCGCGGTTGCGTGCGGTTTTTGCAACACCTTTTTTATCTTCCTGTTGAATGGCATTATGGGAATTTCCTGCTGTTTTCTACTCATGGAAAATATTGAGATGGATGCCTCTGACATAGGGATCACAGAACTGACATAAGTATTGTCCTATTAAAAAACACATGAATTATACTCAGACAGAATGGCCAAAAAACTGCCCATCTACAGTTAAAACTTCTCTATTCCTATTTGGGGGTACATGGGGGCCTAAATGTTAAAACATATGAGTACTAACAGTTGGTGCAAGGTTGTGTCCCCTCACAGCTTCTCAAAAAAGATTTTTTTCTAGTTTTTCTTCCTCAGGAAGTAGGGGGAGTGGTTCTGAGGGTCTTCCTGTCCACCCGACCAAGCCCAACCGCGCCCATAGGGAAGCAATAGATGCGGGCGAAATCCGCGCCCTGTTCACTACACAACCGCGCCAATCCGCGCACATTGACATGAATTTGCGCAGACTGGCGTGGTTGACCGCAAGGGTACGTGGAACCGGTGCGGCAGCCGCTCGAAAACTCGGTATGCTGTGTTCACAACCGCATCCGCGCCGGACCACAACCGACTGCATCCGTACACAACCGCATACATGGAAACAGCCACATGCATTTCCAATGTATGCGGTTGCGGGCAGACGAATCCGCGCAGAACCGCATGGTTAGAACTGCACCTAACCGCCCAGTTCCGCGCTAGTGGAAACAAGCACTTACTCTGGTTCTGGTTTTGGGGAACTTGTCTCAAAGTTTGTTGAAAACTTTTAAAGTTAACCGGTCTTAAAAAAGCCCATTGCTACTGCAAATAGTGGAGCATCCCAGCTCAGGGGTTAATTTGGGTGGTATCATCCATAACAATCAAGGGGCAACAGGAAAGTTGCGTATACTATACATCAGATTTTGCAAGTAGATGTTGCAATTTCTACTGACTGGTGGTTGGCAGAAGCAGTACCACCCCTGATCGACACCATTCAAAAGGCCAGGAGCTAGTTGTTGCAATGCAGCTGGTTTATTGGTGTAAATTGTACAGGAGTCTCATGCTCATGTTGCTTGGTGAAGAGTGGCATAGGCGATATTCAAATTTGCAATATTTCACTAAAAATTCTACTAATATTCGATTTGATTTGTTAATACGAAATGTATGTGTATGGCCATGCATTGCAAAAATATAATCTCCATAATAATCACAATGTAATTGATCACATGTGGTCTTCACATTGCGATTATATTATCACAACTAGTGATGAGCAACTAGGCAATATTCAAATTCGCGTAATTTCGAGAATATCCGCCATAATATTTGATTCCCTATTCGTAATCTCGAATATCCGCACTTACGACATGAATTACGATCTTACAATCGCAATCGCGATCCAATATGCGCAATGCACGCAAGTCAATGGAGCTCGGATATTCGACTTAGAGAATATCCGTCACTTCCGTTTAAAAAAATTGCATTGCGATTATATAATTGCGATCCCATTCATTGCAATGGATTGCGATTATATATTTGCGATTATACAAATCTCGAAAAATCGCGATTGCGTAGGATATCCGATTATATATTCGCGAATATTCGCGAAATGGGGAAATAGCGATATTCGAGCTAAATATTCGAAAATCGAATATTCGAGCTCAACACTAATCACAACTGCCCATGAACATAACATGCTTTTCTTCCCCCGGCGAACAGTACAGCTATTCGACCGCCTTGTTCACCGGAGGGAAGAAGATGATTCTTCTGCTGGCTGGGTCAGGAGCAGAATTATCTGGCCAGTGGAAGAATCTTTTCACCAGAGACCGCATAGAGAAGCCAGTCTCTAGTGAAAGAAAACCGGCGTAAACTGTAACCGGATAGCGAAACTGGGAACTGTGTGTTCCAGGTACCGGAAGTGATGGCAATTCCGGGTTTTTTCAATTCAAATTCCCTGCGAACATGCAGGGAATTTAAATCTTCACACAAACAGGCAGATGTCTGACTGTTTTAAAAGTCCGATCTGACTGTTCGTGGACGGACCTGGCTGAAGTTCCGCTATCACTAATCACAATGCATGGCCATAAGCTTGCCAATGCATAATATCTCAAAATTGCAAATATTTGCCACCATATTTGCGAAATATCGCAAATTCCAGAATAGACGATATTCGTCAAAGATATTCGCAATTCAAATATTCAAGCTCAACACAAATGTTGATATTGAAGCATCACTCCAGACCAAAAAGCCTAAGGCTAGCCATACACGGGTCAATACCTGTTCAATCAATGAACCTCGAAAGCAGCACGATGACGTCACCACTCAGCACTCGAGCATCGTCAATTGAACAGAGACTCCATGCACAGTAAGTAATGGCAATCATTGACAATTGAACAGGGATTTACCAACATATTTGTTCCCTGTTGGATCTAGCTTGGATGGCAGCAATTGATTTAAAGTGGACCTACCACCAGAAATCTATGTTTTTATGAATGGCACTAGAAGTGCCAATAATAGGGAGGAGTGCAGTAAAAAAACTCAAAAACTTTCCTGCAATGAGCAATTTAACAAGATTACCACACAGCTCCCCTCACTTCCTGGTTCATGGAGCCAACACATGGAACACATGGGGGTGCAATATCGCGGGTGGCCACTGGGGGGCGTTCAGTGATCTTCTATGGAAATTTTCAAAGCAGATCACTGAGAAATCTAAGCTTCCTGTGACGTGCTGCCCGATTTCTGCCGACAATGAACCAGGAAGTGAGGAAAGCTGCCGGATTATATTCTTAAATTGCTCATTACAGGTAAGTTTTGGGGTTTTATCATTGCATTCCTCCCTATTATTGGCACTTCTAGTGCTATTCATGAAAACATAGATTCCTGGTGGTAGGTCCGCTTTAAGAACACCGTGAACAAGCACGGCAAACATTTCTGCTCTAATTTTTTTTAAAATTTACCGGACTTAAGTGTATAGTGACCATTAAAATTACCACAAAATATAGCACTTGCAAATGTACATGCAATAAAAAGTCAAAATATTACAGAAACCAGTAACAACAGAAACTATATTACAGCAAACCTTTCAAAAAGGGTCAATATAAATTTTGGCTGAAAATATAGTAGAACATTTCTTTTTAATTTCTGGTTCTGCTGAAGATGTGTGAAATTCTAGCAGCTAGATTATTAAAGACTATTGAAATGTTGCTCTCACAGACAATTCTAACTTCAGTCAAATAAAGAAAGAGGACAGCAGTCGATGGCAGTGGGGTGATGTGTGAAGGCTTGTTGGTAGTACAGATTAACATCCCACACAGCAGTCATTATGTCAGTGCAGTCACTGTGGAGTTGGTTCCTTTGTGAGATGGAAAGACGTAGAATCACCCTACCTTTCAGTCAGTTTGTAGCAGCAACAATTGGATAATCCTCTAGTTACATCATCAGCAGAGGCTCCAAAAGATGGGAAACAATGCAACTGAGTGTATCCTTTAACCCTATGATTTCAGCAAAAATAGTAAGGGACATTGAATTCAAAAAGCTGTTTTGGTCAAGTTTCCAGGCAGTGTTGTACTGTATATCAGTCATGTATATTCCTCAGACATGTCAGTGCTCAGCCTTTCTAACACATCCCCACTCCTTTGTAGAGATGGTCGAATTTTTCTACTTGCTAACTTTGTGAGCTGATTGCAAAGCCACTGAAAACGGTATAGAATGGCTCTAGCATATGTCGTTTTTGCATAAATTAAGTTCAAAGTTTAAGTCGAAATTCCGATTTTTGAAATTTTTACTTGACTTTGAACTTAATTTGTGAAAAGACTGTTTGTGTTAGAGACATACTTTCTTTTTTGGAGTGTACCCCAACCCTTCTCTACAACTCCAGCAAGTTTGGTGATGATACCATGCTCAGGGTCTTTGCAATTAAGTCGAAACCGTCAAAATGGTTTAAAAAAAAAATTCTATAATCTCTACTCCTTTGGAGTGAGATTGAGATATTGAGATATTGTCCATCGTTAATGGGTTGTTAAGAGCCAATATCGCTATTCTTGTGCAATAATGTCGTTTTCTTGCACTTGGCACAATGATCTTCTGGAATGGAATGTGGCTTGTGATGACACAACTAGAGATGGTCGAATTTTTTTTTCAAAAATTTGACCATTTAGACAATTTCGAGTTAATTGCAAAGCCCCTGAACATGGTATCATCACCACACTTGCAGGAGATGTAGAGAAGGTGTATACTACAAAGAAGAAAGTATGTCTCTAACACAAACATTTTTTTCACAAATTAAGTTCAAAGTCAAGTAAAAATTACGAAAATCTAAATTTGGACTTTATTATTATTATTATCATTTATTTATATAGCGCCAACATATTACTTAGCGCTGTACAATACATTAGAGTGGAGATACAACACACAATAACACACAGGTACAGGTA
>CM070041.1:17216723-17234121 GCA_036250615.1 Ptychadena robeensis
ATAGCAGCAGTTGGAGCGCTGGACGAGGTGCTGCCGTCCATAACGCTAGGGTGGTTAAAGCATAAATAAATCCTAAAATCTATTTTCTTGCAGTTCTCTATACTTGAAGAATTAACGCTATTGTCCGAGAGTGGCAATACTTATTTATTGTACTCTATTGGGACAGGGTGATGGGGTTCAGCATCAAACAGCGGCTTCTAATGAGGTACACATTTGGCATCCACCCTCGCAGGGGTTGATATCACAAGAAACAAAAAAAAAAGTATTTGGAAAATGGCAAGCATCCTGGCTTGCAAACAGTCCAACAAATGTTCTTCCCTTTACCTGCAGGGAACCTAAAGGGCCTGACTCCTAGCAGTCACCAGCCTGGGCCAACCCCCCCCCCCCCCCCCCCCCCCCCCCCCCCCCCCGTGTGTCCTCTGTAGCTGCTGCTCCAACAGCCAGCACTGTGTCTTCAACATCCTGACACAATGGTCTTAGCTACCTTGCAGGCCTGTAAATTATGGTGTGTGTACCTGGAATTGGAAGGCCCACACAGTTCTTTCCCTCCCATTCCAGAGTCCAGGACCCTGAAACAACAACTAAAACATGCTCAGCAGCCTACTGTTTCTGTCTAACAACCCAAACTCCTTCCAGGAAACACATCATGGGACTCTTTGCCAGCTATGGTCCATTCACACAAGCCCTTCATCCCTTCTTTTCTATTGCATAGAGGATTTCGAAAGTTTTCTGAGGCAAAGAGCACAGGGTGTTTGGGGGAAGATTAAAAGGTATTGGTCAAACAGATATAAAAACCCCTTTCATTGGAAAAGACCAAATGGAAGCAATAAATTCATTTGAGGATATATATATTTTATAAGTAATGATGAGGCTTGACGTTTTTCACCCCGACATATTAGACGTAAAGTTAAAGGTTTCTCACTTTTACCATCTATTGCCTGGATGTAGCTTCACAAATGCTATGATCAGAAGCCCGAAAGGAGACAGAGGACAAAGCTTTTTCATCTGATATTGGAAACAAGCACATCTGCTGCCTCTTCTTATCAGAATGTTCATAACTTTCTTCTCTCTGTGCCCATCCTTCTCACTCCATCCCCTCTGCATCATCTCGGAGCTGTATCAACCTATTTCAATGCATATCTGTTTCCCTGCAAACCGGTATGCATTGCTTTTCATGTGTCAACATTTATTTAATTTGTCATGTGTCAGACAAATTACACAGCTGACTTAAATTGCACTTTTTTTCTTGTTTCCTGCATGTTCGCTATCCCGCTAATTTTGGATTATCAGCAGTTTTTGCATAGTTTGCAGTCGGGTATCTGTCTAAGTCATTTGTCTAGATTAGAATCTGCGGACTTCTGACTGCTAACCCCACGAGGCTCTTCTTAATATTTTCTGTACTACCTCGTACATAGAATTTTTTAACGAGCTGTTGATTTTTTTTCTTCTTCCTAAACTATGCAAATAAACAAGCAATTACATTTAAAAGTATGATAGTGTAATGTTCAAAAAAGATAAACTGAGGATTGAGAAGTATTTTTCAACACATATGTTCATTGTATGGTACACATATCATTACTGCATTCAAATGTGTCACTCAGACCCATTGCTACAGATGTGAAATATAAGCGCTTAGCCATGCAGTCTGCATTGACAAACCTTTGTGGAAGAATAGTTTGCTTTGAAGAGCTTAGTAGATTTAAGATTTTTACTGTCATATGATGCCATGTTAATTCATGAAATTTCATCCCTGCTTGATCAGCATTACTAGCACAGCGATGGCAAACCTTTGGCACGGGTGCCAGAGGTGGCACTCGGAACCCTCTCTGTGGGCATACGACCTGCCAGCCAGCAAAGAGGGAAGAACTGCAGCCTATTGGCTCTCAATGCTGT
The DNA here is from genome assembly GCA_036250615.1 of Ptychadena robeensis. Lineage (NCBI taxonomy): Eukaryota > Metazoa > Chordata > Amphibia > Anura > Ptychadenidae > Ptychadena > Ptychadena robeensis. The sequence goes on from CM070041.1 coordinate 17,218,617, forward strand.
CAGTATATTTTCCCCTCTCGCGATGCAAACTGGGAAACCGGACAACTTGGGCTTTCAAGGCACAGTCTTTAAAACAGAAGTTTTTGAATTAAAAACAGAGAATAACATCATCATATGAATAGACATAGACAAAGATACATTACAGTAAATATCAATATGATAATCAATTGGTGAGCTTCAGAGGTTTCTACGCGTTTCGCCTATTGCAGGCTTCATCAGGAATTCAAGAAAGGAAGCATCACTGAAACATCAAAAGATATAACAGTCAACAATTTGCTGCAACAACCCTCTGTCACCATATAGCACCATATGGTCAAACCTACCCAGATATCCCTTTCAGGAGGATCCAGGCATGGGCCTACCCCTGCCATCAGTCGGGATTGTGCCGGGCACCACCCTCCGGGCCCCCGGTCATGGGCACCCCCACCAGCCGGGGGAGCGAGCCCAAACCGACATGTCCACCCCGGTCAGAGCCGCGTCAGCCACCACACCAGGTACCGCCTAGGGGTATATAGTTCCCCTATAAGATAGTCACAATGAGTAATGGACAGAGTAAAGACATAATAGGGGAGGCATCCTAGGTAAAAAGATAGTACAACTCACCGTAAATTATCAAATAGGTATAGGATTGGGATCTGTTCAATCAGATTCTACTTAATACTTGGGAGGTAACCCCTTTCTTAACAGTCGTTCAACTTAGCCTAGGATAAAAAATTCACTCTTGTAAAAAATCCAGTCTCAGTTTGAATTCTCAGGGAAGTGGTGCAAAGGATAAAGTACTCACATTCAAAGCCACAGTCTGAGGAGGTGTCAGTCACTAAAGGTCTGCCTGAGACTGAGCTCAAGACCTGCTGGGGTATTTAAACCCCCACTAAGTGGGGAAATGAGAAACACCTGGGTATGGTTAATCCCCCTCCCGGGCTGTGGGCGTGCTTACCTGTATTGCCCGGTGTTGTCACTCCCCCACGTGGGCGCCCTGTGTCATCCTCGTTTGGGGACCATGCAGGCATCCTCCCCCGGCTGTCCGCCATCGCCATAGCCTGATAACGCCGCACCGAAGATGCGCGTCATCAGGAGAGGGAGAGGAAGGAGGCCCGCCCCAACCAGAAACACAGCCTCCATCAGTCACAGAGGAGACGTGTCAATCAGAGAGGTGGGAGGCGGCCACGCCCCCCCGGGTGACTGAGGAGTTCCCCGTTGGTGGGGGGAGGCGCCCATCAAAGGCAAGGTCCTGGCGGATCAGCCCACAAAAAGTATCACATATAAGGAAGTCATATAGGTATGGAAAAAATATAACACATATGGTACAGATCATACAAGTATACAGATCAGATTAATACATGATAAATAATAATAACAAACAACAATCACATTGGTGCATTATTTTGAAAATATCAAACAGTCACTATTGTAGATATATAAGCAGTTCTAATAACCTTAGTATGTCAGTATTACATGACATTGGTTGTTTTAATAGTGCATACATCAACTGACTATGATGTCTTAAATGTGTACGGAAAAAGAGATGCTATCTGGGTCATAGTTGTGTTGTAGGCCCACATGTCGGCCAATCGGAGTTGTTAAATTGCCAGATTCTATGGTATACAGATGTTCTTGGACCCTAACCCGGAGTTCCCGTCGGGTCTTGCCGACATAGAAACACCCGCAACGACACAACATGATATAAATCACGTGTGTCGTCTCACAGGTGATTACATGCTGGATTTTGTGTAGATGACCATTAGGTAGAGGCACCCCTCTCGCATCCAGGGGCATTGCCCACATGTGTAACATTGGGTCAAGCCCAACTGTGTACTCCGTTGGACCGTTGGACTTGGACCGTCGGTAGGTAATACCTGGACATTCATCTACATATTTTGCTATGATGGGGTCAGAAGTGACAATGAACCAATACTTTTCCAACACATCTCTGATTCTGCAATGTTCAGCTGAGTAGGTAAGTATCATGCGTGTATTAGGAGACCTTGGCTCCTTCGGACTCGGGTATAAAAGTTCATCATGTGACCTCGCTTTAGCTTTGTGGTAGGCATTTTTTAATAAATTCCTGCTATATCCTCGCATGAGGAGCCTCTCCTTGAGTTCCTTCGCTTTAATTTCAAATTGAATCTCACTGGAGCAATTCCTACGCAGTCGAATATACTGTCCGTATGGAATTGACCTGATTAATGGTTGAGGGTGCGCACTCTGGGCATGGAGGATGGTGTTACCAGCTGTCTCCTTCCTAAAAAGGGTGGTAGACACCATCCCACCATGCCCAACTTGTATTAACACATCCAGGAACGCTATCTCTGTCCTGGACTGCACCTTCGTGAATTTAAGGTTCCAAGAGTTAACCTGCAGCAGTTCAAAAAACTGAGACAGCTCCTCCTCCGTGCCAGTCCAAATAATAATTATATCATCTATAAAGCGCCTCCAGAGGCTGATATACCCCTGGAAGGCGCTCAAATCCTCCCGGGAAAACAACTCTCTCTCCCACTCCCCCAGTTACAGGTTGGCATACAATGGGGCACAACAGGTCCCCATCGCCACCCCCTGCACCTGGAGGAAGTGGGAGTCATTAAAGACAAATACATTTTTGGTTAGAATGAAGTTTAACATTCGTACAACTAGTTCACTGTGCAAGTACCATTCCATGCCTCGTTGGAGTAGGTATCGTCTCACTGTCGCAGTACCTGCATTGTGGGGGATACTGCAATATAGGGCCTCCACGTCAATCGTGACGAGGATGGCCCCCTCAGGTATGGTCAGACCATCTAGGGCCTTTGAGTAGATCCGAGGTATCTTTTAAGTATGATGGAAGTGTTGTCACGAATGGACGTAACACAGTATCCACGTAAATTTTGACGTTTTCGGTCAAGGAACCATTCCCTGACACAATTGGCTTTATAGGGATTTATAGGGAGAGGCCCTGAAACACATTTTTGGCCTATGCCATTTGCTTATATTTTCCCCTCTCTTCTGATAGCACACCACGCCCCATACCCTCTCCTATTCTATCTTATAAGAAAGTAGAGTGTGTTTTATTTGTGTATATGAGTTTTGTTTTTATAATACAGGTTAAATTACCATGCCGGCACTTTGAGATAAATTGTGGGGTTTAGGTTTCAGTTAGGGCACTTGGGCTCTAAAAGGTTCACCATCACTGTACTATCATTTCAACAGGACAAAAGTTAACTACATAACCGCAGACCATGTAAAGCCGAAGAGCAGGTTCACCACGTATTTAACTCCCTGTTGACTCATTAACTACAAAATTCCAAACTTTCTCTGGCATCAACCTAACTCAATGACTAGATGAAAAACTTGTTTTATACAACCTTCAATAAAAATCTAACTATCTTCAAAAGGACAGGCACCTCATCCTAACTTATTTTACGGGGGTATCTACTTCTGTCTTAAACCCAATATCTATGTACCAGCTTAAAAAGTCTGGCATAGACCTAACTTAATATCTATGTACCAGGAGCTGTGCATGGTCCATTGACTCATAGACATGCCATGCTGTTAAGGAAGCACATACATTACAATAATAATTAACCCTTCTTTTCAAAGCAGAAGTGGTTCAGCTAAGCCAGTGGTTCCCAAACTTTTCTGTTAAGGAACATTATCGAGCGCCCCCCCCCTCCCTATTTATACACAATTTAAGAATTAGGGCCTGCGCCCCCCTGGAATACATCCGCGCCCCCTCCGTTTGGAAACCACTGAGTTAAGCATTGGTCTCAACACCATCCTCCCAGTTACTATCATTCTACCTATTAGGATAATTCAAACAAGAAGGTCAAACAAGACATACAAGAAATTGTAGTCCCTCCAAATCCAACCTACAACATTCTGTGTTATAATTGTGTAGGGCATCCAGCAGAACAGATCACTGTAACAGTAGACTTGTTAACAACAATTTTGTCTTGTTACCTCAGAGGTGATAATGTTAAACATGGGAACATGGCCGCAATCATGTCAAGACTGGTTTGGGTCAGTATGGTCCACGTTCGTGAATGCTGCGCGTAATTATGTCACCGCTGACAGGTCGGACTTGTTGCTTCCAGAAAATGTCAAGAAATGAATTCTGTTAGAGAGACACTTCTAAAATTAAACCTCTTCACAGTTTAAACTTTTCCCACAGGTGGAATATGCACGTGAAAAGACATTTCTAATAATTAGAGCAGATTAACATACAATCTGTCATGACAAATGGCAGACCTACTGTGTCTACATCATATACAGTTTTCACTTTAGCACTTACCATATGCAGAAATCTTCTGAACTCTTGTCATGCTATCAGTGTCACTCTGGGGTTCCGGGTAGTGACCATGAGCATTTTTATCAGCACCCCAAAATTAAGCCTGTTCATTTGGAAAGGTTAATTGTCCTCCACAAACATTTTCTTCTCTTTAGCACTGGGAAGTGTTAGACTTTCGACACAGATGAGCCCTTGCAGGTAAGGACTTTGTCTTCTGACACCGTAATGGAGTGGTTTTGGGAGGATCTTAAGTAAGCCTGCCAGGGGCGGGACCCTGAGGAGTATGTGACTCCGGACACCAGGTGCAATTGTACCTCTATCTTCTTTGGTGCTTTTCCTATTCCCTATGGGCAGCCATCTTGGGTCTGGTGGGGAATAGGGGTACTGAAGCGTGGCGTAGCTGGGAAGATAGCACCTTGCCTGGCAGGTGCCGGGCTTCCCTGTTCTGCACAGATTCATTGTGGTCAGTATAATCAAGACACAGTTCACTGGTATTGACTAAAGTAATGTCCACACACTAGTATGCTGTAAACTGGGGTCTCACTTTACTAGGCAGAAGAATATATACACACTGGCACTATTTCTGGTCCCACTTGGGATATTCACACAGTTCCAAACAGTCCAGTCCTCAGAGGTGGGCTTGTAATCCAAGAGGGAAGAGATAGCTTCCCATGACACTAAGCTTTGGAAGGTGTCTGTCCAGAACTACCCTAAGCCCCTAGAGGAAGCTTACCAACTAACATTGTCTTCCGGAAGGTCCTGCAGATCTCCAGGCCTAGAAGCCTGTATCATGTGAGATCCTGGCAGACAGTTACTGCAAACACAGACACACAGGGTCACATCCAGGGCAGGAACTGACTAGCCCCTCCTATGTATCATGTTTATATCTCCCTTGAGGCAAGGCACCTCCCTTGAGCTGGGATACCTCATATACCGCATGAGCAAACACATTAACTGTTTCATGGCCAAATGCATTACACTACAACACTTTCGGAAGAAGGAAATATTATTAGATAAGGACATACAGGCCTTGGGACAGTAAGGTGAAGGAGACAACATGTAAGAGGTGAAAACTGGTGTTCAGGAAATGTAAAGGAATCTATATTTGTCAAAATGGAACAATCATCTCTATACATGAGTATAGGCCTTCAGCGTATAATACTGTTCTAACATTCTAACCCTACAATTTCAAAACAGTTCACACCTTCAAGAGTGTAACTTGAGCAATTAACACTTTCTACAGAATTGATGACATCATGGTGATTGAATTATGGAAATAGAACTTAATACTTTTAGAAACTTTCACACTTACTATAATATTCTTGTAATATCGGCCTTGATGCACTGCATGACACCAGAGTGATTGAATTTAGGCAATGAAATAACCCATGTAGCTAAAAAAAACTGGGGTTTCTTCCCAAACTAATTTAACAACTTTAACTGGGTTTCAAATATCTACCCCTTTACTGAACATGTACAGTTAAATATGATGTTAAAGTTAAATATAGAGGCTGACAGTGGGGCAAGCTCTTCCTAAACATGTCTTGTTGTGTCATTATGCGAGCAAATACCTAAGGTAGGAGATGGGGTATCAATCTCCCTGCTTTGTTTTCTATAGTGAACTATGAAAGCGGACTTACCACCATAAATTCATCATTACATTAATGGCACCAAAAGTGCCGATAATAGGGAGGTATGCAAAAAAAATACCTGTAAGGTATCATTTAAGAAGATTCCTCACAGCCCCTCCTCTAACCCTGTCTTGTGCCGCGGCGCTAATCCCCCCCCCCCCCCCCCCGAACTCACCACCATTTCTAGGGGAATATTGCACCCTATGATATTGCACCCTATGTTAACCCACGGAATCTCTCATACGATTCCAAGGAACCATCATACCAGCACTGTGGCCTGCAGGCTGCTCTGTGTCCTTCCCCTTAAGAACCCCTTATGGCCAACTAATCAAGAACTTTGCCCACCCCTATACTAGTTTATGAGACGTGGGTTAGCCAACCTTCTCTGACCTCAAATTATATTTTAAACAGGATATTTACATTGTTTACCAGTTACCTACATTGTGTGCTTTGGAGGTAAGGGAAGTTCCGATCTCCAGTCATATGTATGAATAATGTCTTTTTTAATGGCATTGCTTCATCTGACAACAATAGTCCATTAATTCTAAATAATATCACCCAAAATCTTGAGCTTTACAATTCTGCAATTCAGAATCATTGTTAAGGGGCAGCTTGTTGGCACTAATATGTGAGCGTACACATTTGCATCCAGAATCCTTGGCCGGTTTAGAAACACTGTACACTGCCTGATAGTGTAATACGATGGGATTTGGGAGATGAATGGAACATGCAAATTAGCTTCTTTTTGTTTACAATTTCCTTAGCTACGGGCGGGTTAATCTGCCAGCTACCATACAGGCCAGAAATATTACAGGCACAAAATGAAAATAGGATTTTGGCTAAACAGTGGCATGAATTTGCCAATGACAATGTGCAAGGCACATCCAGCCAAGTTGGCCACTGAAGTGGGCTCTCGAGCCAGCACTAATTATGTCAACATGTAGTTCATGCTTAGCCCTTGTTAAGCCAGGCACATCCATTTGATGAAAGCTAAATGGCGTGCAGTCGTACCGGTATCCGACAGCTGAACACACTTCCCATTCATTTGAAGGGTATTGCATGGACATTTTCAATAATTAAAAAGAAAATATATATAAACTGTCATTTGGAAAATGTACAGACCTTTCACTAAAGATTACATTTCATGGTGTCGCCATGACTTCACCAATTCTCATACATTGTCTTGGTATTGATAGCTATTTATATAATTTGTATGCCATATCTGAGAAGGTCTAACCAGGAAAAAAACGGGAATTTGACCATAGGGAATTTTCTATTGGGCTGTCTGTTCATGGACAAGTTGGTCCATACATATTTCAAGAACAAATAAGTTATTATTTGCATATCAATAACAACTTTAATTTTTAAAAATTGCAGCTCACTCAGAAGGTTATTGGTAAATCCTAATGTACAGAGTTATCGTCTGAGGTTTCCCATGCTAAAGGTATAGACATACAGATGGGCGCACGATTGATGACCCGTTTCAGCAGGTATCATCACCAAAATTGCTGGAGATGTAGAGAAGGGTTGTGGAAACATTTGAGCTTTGCTCTAGCAAATGTAGTTTTTGCATAAATTAAGTTAAAAATCAATGTAAAAATTTAGATTTTTGAAATTTTTACTTGACTGAACTTAATTTGTGAAAAAAACTATTTGTGTTAGAGACATACTTCTTTACATACATCTTTTTTGTAGTATACCCCCAACCCTTCTCTACATCTCCAACAAGTTTGGTGATGATACTATGTTCAGGGGCTTTGCAATGGACTCGAAATCGCCAAAATCGTCAAATTGTTTTAAAAATATTTGACCATCTCTAGTGGTGACGTCACCACACTGCGACCGAGAGCCTTGGACAGAAATCAAGGAGCAATGATTGTGTGCATATTTGAACGTGTATGAGCACCTTTTGTTGCGTTCCTCCTAAACTAGGCAAATCTGTGGCACACAGATAACAGTTTGGGAGGAAAATAATTTCTTCTAGGTCATTATAAGGGTACTGGAAATTACATGAAATGTCATTGGCTAAGACAGTTTTTTCCATATGGGTTGTTATGTAAACATTTGTGGGGGTTGAGCTTAAATATGACAAAACCTGTTGTCTAACAATCTGGACTCCATTCCAGGACACACATCCTTAGACTCTTTCATTGCTGGACATGGTCCATTCACACAGTAACTAATGAACAGACTGTCAGACATTACATAATAACTTTACTTTAACCCACAAAAAAATTCATAGAGGAAAGCAATGGCCTCCTCTTTCTTGTTTACTCACAACCACTCCCTAGCCTTACAGGATCTGTTATCATTCATTGAAAATCTGCTCATAGAGACTCCGCATCATTAGTTAGACAGACATTAGTTAGACAGAGCTTTCCTAGTAATAAAGAGCCTCTGCTTTTCTAGAAATTATAGTTCTTCTTAATTGTTCATTATACATTGTATACAGAGTCAAAAGTCAACAATGCAGAAAGCTATACTTCTCAGCTACTGTATATGTGCCCTGTATCTCAGACACGCTATGCTTTAACCTTGTAACAACCTCGTGACATCATAATTTTTCACCTTCCATCCTTCCTGAGCAGTACATCCTCTATGAGATACGGGGGGGGGGGGGCAAAAAAGGTTTCACAGTCATGAAAGCAGATCCCTTGTATGATAAATGGTTTAGGAAGTCAACTGCATTTTTACCCTGAATAACACAGCAGTTCTTTCCTTTATCCAGTCCTGTTAACCTCCAAAAGCACGTATAGCTATGGCTCAGGTTAAAAATCTTTCAAGAGCCTTGGCTATCTTTTACAGAGCCAGATCTATAAGCACCTTAAATCCAACCTTTATTCTACTCTGCCCAAAAAATTTTATGAAATATTCTTAAATACTTTGTATTATACATATTTGAATTTGCTGACAACAAAACCACCTCCCACACCTGGACAAAAGAAAGGAAGGTTTGCTGTGTCTCTCAGTGGAGTGTCCAGAGCATGGAGGCACTACCATGAGAAAGTCCAGTACATCAGGAGACAGGGAGGAGGCCATAGGAGGGCAACAACCCAGCATCAGGACCCCTACCTCTGCCTTTGTGCAAGGAGGAACATGAGGAGCACCCCCAGAGCACTGCAAAATGACCTCCAGTGGGCCATAAATGCTCAAACGGTCAGACTCCATGAGGGTGGTATGAGGGCCCACGTGTCCACAGGTGGGGGTTGTGCTTACAGCCTAACACTGTGCAGGACTTTTGCCATTTGCCAGAGAACACCAAGATTGGCAAATTCGCCACTGGGATCATGTGCTCTTCACAGACCTGAAAGCAGGTTCACCCTGAGCACATGTGACAGACATGACAGAGTCTGGAGATGCCATGGAGAATGATATTCTGCCTGCAACATCCTCCAGCATGACCAGTTTGGCTGTGGGTCAGTAATGGAATGGGGTGGCATTTCATTGGGGAGCAGCACAGCCCTCAATGTGCTCGCCAGAAGTAGCGTGACCAAGATGCTCACACCCCTTGTAAGGCCATGTGCTAGTGCCATTGGCCCTGGGTTCCTCCTAATGCTAGACCTCATATGGCTGGAGTGTTTCAGCAGTTCCAGCAAGACAAGGCATTGATGCTATGGACTGGGCTCTTGTTCCCCAAACCTGAATACAATTGAGAACATCTGGGACATCATGTCTCGCTCTATCCACCAATGCCACGTTGCACCACAGACTGTCCAGGAGTTGGGGGATGCTTTAGTCCAGGTGTGTGAGGAGATCTCTCAGGAGACCATCCCCCACCTCAGGAGACCATCCCCCACCTCATGAGGAGCATACCCAGGCATTGAAGGGAGGTCATACAGGCAAGTGGAGGATACACACAATAGTGAGCCTTATTTTGTCTTGTTTTAAGGACATCACAAAACTGAATGAGTCCGTCGTTTTTTTCCACTGTAATTTCAAGTGTAACTCCGCATTCAGACCTCCATGGGTTGATGGTATATATGTGTATCGAGTAGGAGCAAAGACATGGAGCTCTGTTACAGTGGGCCCTGAGAACAGGACAGTACTGGTTATGTACAATACAATATTACATGTCCATCGGTTCTGAGATTTACAATCTTCCATACAGCATAAAGGGAAGCTGATATTTCTCTGCTACAGTTTGAGGTGTATAGGGAGGGAAACCCAATGGAGTGCCAGGAGCCAAACTCTGAATCAAGGCTTAATGCAATCACTGTAATAAACAAACAAAATGAAAGCCCCACTGAGTTCTTTCCTAAATGACACACTATGATTTTAAGTATAGCTAGCCTTCTTACTTTGACAGGTCATATTGTAGGATACCGTGATGCTGTCCATCTTTGGGTAGGGTCAATGAAGTTCTTGAAAACTATGCTGTAATGGTCTTAGCAGATGGCTGAGTTTTGTTCTTGGGCTCCTCTGCATGCTGGTAATCTGATGAGAAATATTACACCATGGAATCCCGGACCTTCCACCTTCCCTGTGTATTGCACAGAACACTGAGTCCCTGCACAGTGTTTTTGACACACAGTAGTTACGTCAATTGGTGTCGTTGTGGAAAAAGTTTAGACATTGTGACTGACACAGAGGCCTCCAGAGGCGTCATTACAAATGGCTTTCATTTTTCAAATGCATAAAATGTTACATAGACTTTCCAAATTCCTTGTTAATTTACAGTCTCCTCTTAATACTTTTTAGAGAGCGACTCCAGGGAACTAAGAAAATAGTTTTTATTGCTATACCAGTAATATTGTAAGCATTTTAAGCTGTATTACTGCATTACTTGCATTAACTTAGCTCTTAGCTTTTTAGTGTTTTACTGATAAAAGAGTAGCAGGTGTATGTTTATATGCACATGCTTTAAATGCATTAAATATCTGATATATAGTACATTAATCCACATAAAAAATATTAGAATATCTGAAACACTTTTGTGGAGAAAATACTGATGCATCACTTTTTCAGTGGTGGTCTTTTGTGTGAAAACTGACATAATTGGCCACACAGTTGTTTTAAAACATTAGATCACCAAGTTCCTAGGCCTTAGGTGAGGAGGACCTTAAGCTAGTATGAGGGGGAAACTCTTTCTAAGACATAAAAAAGGAGTCATTCTATTTCTCTTTTGAACCTTTGGAAACATAAAGTTATTGTCTGTGAATGATAATGGCCAAATGGTAGATCTGTTATGGTACTGATTAAGCACAATCTAGTTTCTAAATTCACATCAAATCTTAACTTTTTGATTTTACTTAACAGTTTGTTAGGGACATTTCCCACCACACTGGTAACTACTTACATGTATGTAACATTTACATAATCATTTTGATGTTTAATAAATGTGAATATAATAAATGTATTATCAGCCCATGTTACTTCGCTTTGCTTTGGTCATTCCTCTAGTTGTCCTGTGCACAGTTCTACACAGTTTATGGAAAGAGTTAAATATATCCTCAAAGCCAAGTGTATAAAGTCTGGTAGTTTAAACTGATTCCTGCTCTGGGCCATTTATGGTTTCTGTAATAGGAATTGTTGAAAAACAGATGGGTCTGCATTGTCTACTAAAACTTTCCAACTGGGTGCCAGAAAGGGTCAGAGAACACATGCGTGAACTACAATTTTTTTAAGCCTGTTGAGGTCTCAGAAAGCTGGATTCCTTCTCGCCAGCTTTCTGCAAACATGTACTGCTGAATTTTCAGGATTATTACCTGGGAGGACAGTCCATGGACAAGCAGTTCTGATAATCTTTATTTGTACACTCCATTCCAGGTGTTACCTGCATCACTAATAAAAATTTGTTACATTTGTGATTTATACACATTGAATGATGAAAAAAATGCATAAACACATTCCCTTTTGCCAAATGGGGAGTAGGTCTAAAACTGTTGTTTTTACGGATTTCTTGTTTGACAGTGTCTTTACAATTTTTTTGATTGTTTGCAGATCTTTTAAAACTACAATTTACATATAGGCCACTGGTACAGTAGATTTGGTACTTTTTAAGCCAAAATCCAAAATATGTTTGCAGAATGTTGACTTCTTTGATTTTTCTAACATTGTGCTCCTTAGTTAGTGTTACAAACCAGTGACCCAACAGTCTCAACTGCTGCCTCCATGTATATAGTATTGTAAGGTTCAGGAATCAACAGATGACAAGAGGTGGCTTATACTTCAAATAAACTTTAATTCTATAAAGAGGCCCAGCGGAGTCTTGGCGCTAACAACTAAATTGCAAACAGTAAAACACAGGTTCTACAGGATGGGGGTCAGGCACCTCCCAACTGGAAACCTGGCACGGGTGGATGGCGGAAACACTGATGTCTGCTTGTTACTGGTGCTTAAGTAATTATTCAGTGCTATTGTGCTCCCCGGCTGCATGCACCCCTAACTAGATGGGGGTGGGTAGTAGGCCTTGGAGTGGACAGCATGCCCAGTTACTCCAACTCCATCAGATTCTTCCCCACTAAGCACCTCCCTGGGGGCAATCCCCTTCCTTATATTGCCCGAGAACCCTGGGGCACTAAGGGGACACTACCCAAACTTTGTATGCACATGTCACTACACTATTACTACTTTTGAGTCACAGATTTCAGCATTATCATGTCCTTTCTCTTGTGACAGTATTCTTTTTAAAGACTGCTTCTGCTCTCGATGTGTGTTGGTGGTGGGAGGGAAGGGGGGCATGAATTAAAAAAAAACTTGTGGAGGACAACTTCCTTTTCCCTGTGCCTGTACTGCATGCTTATGAGTTATATTGTCCTAAGGACTACAGAGGCTTTTCTCAAGTTGTAGAGGAGAAGGAGATGCTTCAGTAGTCTTGTCCTGTTTCTGTTGCCCTGTGACAATGTTGTTACCTTAGTACAGGAAATGTGTTACTGGTCACATCACCAGAAATGAAAAAAAAATTATCAAGCAACCTACCAAATCTTTGAACCAGCATAAGGTACCCCAACTTAAGACTGATAAACTGTAATTCTTTGGTTTTGATACATTTAATAAGGATTGGGCTGGCTAGGAATGTGTCCTTAATTTTGTTTCCTTATGTTGTCAGCTTTGTTTTTCAGCTTGTCTATATAACAAAAGGCAGACTCCATGTTGTATGAGTGTTTGTATATTCCAACTTTCCTTACAAATATTGTTGCATTAAATCATGCCGTTTGTCAGGTGAAAAGAGTGATCCTTAGATCCTTTGTGTCATAGATGCAGCACTAAACCAAGAACTGTGCATCTTCTCAGAGACACATAACAAATCATTGGCTCTAATCTCAACCATGGACCTTGCTCGCCTCTCCTGTTTTCTAATGGAAGATACCCAAGGTCACCAGACAAAACATTTTTTTTAAATAAAATTGAGTCTTGGTGAATCCTCGTTCCTAATGCAATTTTCGTAATACCGATTGCTCCTGACAGCTATGGTCACCAATTTGTATTGTGCTGTTCAGTTTTATTTAATAGTGTGAGATGTCATCAGCCTGGATTGGAGGTAGCATCCGAGCCCAGCTTTCTCTCTTGGGGTTTTGTCTTCTCTGCTTTGTATGTGCTGCTTGTTTTGTTCTTATTTTTTTTTCCATGATTGTCCTTCAACATTTTTTTTGTGAAGATGTGGGTAAAGTTAGTGACAGCAAAAAGATCTTTTTTTTTGTAATATCTAAAGATATCTATATGCACATACATTATATGGAATAAGTGATTCAAAGATGTAACATAGTTGCCAGCTTTAAGATCAGGGGCATTTTTCTGCTGCATTGATATATTTAAAGCAGACTTGTCCTTTGCCAACTTAGAGCAAAGTAACTGGTTTGACTTGTTGAAGATGTGTTGCTTCTTATCGAAGAAACCTTGTCAGTTTGGAACTGAAGACGTTTCCTGGTGACCATTGGCACAGAAAGTGAGGAAATATTCTCATCCCTATTATTATCATCTTCTTTTTTTATTTGATACATTGATAAAGTGGAAAGGCCTTTAGAGATGGGCACTTGTTGAAGTGGCAACTGTAACCAATTTAGAAAAAAGAACCAAAAACAGTCCATGTAACAGTCTAGGTTCAGGCTTGGAGTCCAGTAGCTGAAACAGCAACAAAGGTGATGGCAGAAACAGTTGTATTCGAGGGGGAGCAAACAGAACCGTAATCAGGTACAAGGGAAGGTCAGCCGCTTATGGTGTTAAGCACCAATGGGAGCTAGATGAAGAGTAGTACAGTAGTCAGCAACCTAGGGTCGCTATATAGGTGATCATAATGTAGGTCATAATGAAGGTATAAGAGGGAAAAGCTTCCAGAGCAAGATAATGACAAGAGCACAATAATCTGGCAAGGAGCAAGTGCAGAGACATGGTTTATATAGGAATTATTGGGGTAGGCCAGGTTCAACAAGAACTAGGTTTGGAGATGGAATGGAAGCTTTGTCCAATGCACCCAGCAAGGTGCAAAGGCTATGAAAGGATTTAACCATTTAGTGGAATACATAAACATAGTCTAAGAATTAATATTTCTTGCAGTAAGGTCTTCAGTAAGTCATAGTTTTTTTTATAACACATCACATGTAATCGTGCCAGATTACATTGTAAAAAATTGTGTGACCGGCAAAAGACCCAGAGGGTCACAAAACGTGATGTCATTTATCAAGCTGTGTGCTTACAGGTTGTTATATGAAGGCCTCATGTTGCGTTTGGGTGGTCGTTGGTGTTATCAGGCCTCTAAGCTTTCATTTGCCTGACATTTATCAGGCTTCTTTATAAATGATTGGCCGTTAGACTTAAGAAGCCTGAAAAACACTCAGTTAAGGCCTCCAGCCACTAGATGGCACCTTAGATGCAGCCATATAGCTCCCCTTACATCAGTAAATGATTACCTAGTAACATTGGTACATGTGCTCCCCAATCAGAGAGAAAAGTTTGCATTATTCATGACATCCCAAAGTGGTATATGCACGCTTTATGAACACGTTCTTACAAGAGGATTAGTCATCTGTAGAGGGCATTCAATGTAACTAGTCACATAACTACAATTTGTTTTACATACAAGGGGGTCAACAGAAAGAATCATGTTCAAACTATGAAATTTTTAACCCCTTTTTCACCTCCTTAAAACCCAGATTGTTACACTGACCCTGGAGACATACAAATTGGTTACAGTTGCTGATGTCTTTTTAATGCTCTGGCATAATAGTCCTTCATAGATTAAATGCAGAGATTTCAATACCCCATAGATTTCTCGTTCATGTATTGTGAAGAGCTGCATGTAAATGAACAAATGAGCCGGTCCCCGCTTAATGAAAAAGTACCTTTCCCTTGGGAGAACGTCCGCTATGAAATACATTGCAGTTATGGAAAATAATAGGACGTTCAAAATGGAGTTAAAATAAAGTTTTATGCAACGGAAAAAGAAATGACTAATGTGTAGGTGAAGCACAGATTTACCAATGAGGAAACGTTTAGAAACAAATGTCTGGTATTTTCAACACATACATAGAGTTTTTTGTTTTACTATGTAGAGCTGAATGCCATTCATGTATATGTTTACTTTAATATACATGTGATTTCTTTACACCGTGAAACATTACCTTAAAGCGGACCTACCACCAGAAATCTATGTTTTTATGAATGGCACTAGAAGTGC
>CM070041.1:17234221-17254833 GCA_036250615.1 Ptychadena robeensis
TGGTGGTAGGTCCGCTTTAATGCAGGAGCTTCCCATACTAAAGACCAGTAATTTTCTCTCTGCAGAGTTACTACTTGTATCCACCTTTTAGTGTGATTACCTGCTAGGGGCCTCTCAGGATTGATTTACATAACTGGGCGCTCCTGCGGGTGAGCATCTGAACACTCTGTGCAGGTGCTCAAGGGTCATTGATAAATGATGCCCGTTTAACCAAATGGAGCAAACGAACGAAAACCAACTGGCAAACACCTCTTGTGGAATTTGCTGGTCGGTTGCGCTAATTGTTAATTTACCGGACAGTTAAAATCTGCCCATGTAAATAAGCCCTCACTGTTCTGTTCTATGCCCCACAGTAATGATGTCACTGCTACTGTTACAAAGTAACAACCGATTTTTAAATTACATTTGGTGCAAAAGGTAAAAGCCAATCCAAATATAAGTCAAGGTGCTTAATTTCAAAAGCAATAAAACACAAATAAAAAAAACCCAATGAGGGGTCGCTAGCCAATAGCTCTGTTACTAGGAGTAAGTTGAGTAGTAAGTAGTTGATTTAAACTTGTTACCGATCTGGGACAACCTTTTGATTTAATATTTATGAGTGTTGAGCTTGAAAATTCAAATTGAGAATATATGCGACAAATATCAGCTATTTACTAATATCAAATCAAATATAAGTAAAATTATTTGTGAACTACTGCAAATTTGAATATTGCCTATGCTGTTCATTACTATTTCTGACCATTTACTTGACAAGTTTTGTTAAAGTTTTATTTTCCTGTAATCCTATTGCTTTATATGACTCTTGATATGTTGTGTAAATATTTGTCATATATTTCATATTCTCATTTTACCTGTAGGGTTTTGAAAATGTATTCAATTAACTTGATCAAAAAATGAAAACAAGCCTAGGGTGGAATAAGTGGCAACTAAGGCACAGAAACACACAGCTAATTTGCTTTTGTTTCGGGATTGAATTGTTATGGCCATGAAAATATCTGATTTGAGAGTTAATTGCAAAGCCTCTGAACACGGTATCATCATCAGAATTGTTGGAACTATAGGGCAGGGTTGTATAAACTCTTAAAAAGAAAATTGTTGCTCTAGCACATGTGATTTTTGCATAAATTAGGTTCAGACTTGTGATATTTCACAACTAATTCTACTTATTTTCGATTCGATATAAGTTAATTAGTGATTGGGCGTGCATTTTGATAATATATTTGCAATTATAATCGCATCGATTATGTACCAAATTAATGGTCACATGGTATTTATTATCGCATTGCAACTCTATTATCACAAATAATATCCCGAATATTCAATTCAAGTGCGAATATCCCCCGTCGTATTTACGAATTCTCAAATTTCCAATATTCGTCAAATAAGATTTGTATCTGAGGTTACTTACCAGATACAAATGTTATACCAGATACAAATCCTGATGCTAAATCCTAGGTGCCCCACTTGCGGCTCTTTGGGTGTTTTTCAGCGCCCCCCTCAGTCCTCTACTTGCGACCCCCAAAAGCTAATTATTATTGCATAGGGCATAGGAACTCACAGTTCCTTGTCTGGGATCTTAGAGTGGGAAGAGGAGGAGAGGCGAAAAACTTACATGATAGGAGTATGTGACCCAGATGGTACCTGAGCAATCCCTCACCTCTCCTGCTTTAGTGTTGGCAGGGGATCAGCAGACAGGTGAGTGCCTATTCTCCCACTATTCTACCAATGAACTGGGGGTGCTATATATTGTGGAACATAACTTGAGAAAAGGCTTTGATGATATCTATGAGGCACATAATCTTTAACGATGTATATGACACAAAATGTGCATTACCATACTACAATGTTCCCTAAAGCATGAAGTATCATTTAATACATAATGCCTTCTAGCTATGCCTGCTGTCATTTTTTAATTATAAAATGTTTATACAAGTCAGTATAGATTGAAAGGGCACTTGTGGCCCTTCATATTAACTTAGTGTGGCACCACTGTGCTAAATCGTGGTTACTATTAGTGTTGAGCTTGAATATTCGATTTTCGAATATTTAGCTCGAATATCGCTATTTCGCCATTTCGCAAATATTTGCGAATATATCATCAGATATCCGACGCGATCGTGATTTTTCGCGATTTATTGCGCTTTTATAATCGCGATCCATTGCAATGAATGGGATTGCGATTATATAATCGCAATGCGATTTTTAAAAACAGAAATGACGGATATTCTCCCAGTCGAATATCCGAGCTCCATTGACTTGCATGCATTGCGCATATTGGATCGCAATTGTGCTTTCTCGGATAATCGCAATTTCGGATTCCGCCATTCTCCATTGACTTCAATGTATTGCGCATATGTGGTCGCATTGCGATTTCTCGGATAATCGCGATTTCGGATTCCGCCATTCTCCATTGACTTGCATGCGTTGCGCATATTGGATCGCAATTGCGATGTTTAGATTGCAATTCATGTCGTAAGAGCGGATATTCGAGATTATGAATATGGGATCGAATATTATGGCGGATATTCGCGAAATTACGCAAATTCAAAAATTGCCTAGTCGCTCATCACTAGTTACTATATATACTTGAGTATAATCAGAATTCTCTACTTTTAAAGACTTATTGTCATAGTACAAAAGCTGCTCCTACTTATGGCATTCTTAGTGCAGAACAGTTTACAGTTTGTTATTATATATTATATATAGGCACCAGAGCATAACCACCCCTCAAACACCATTTGGCTCATGTTAAACTTGGGAAAGCTGATGAATACATTATTAAGGGGAAGCCTATGTTTTGTAAACTATATGGACTGTAAGAATCCATTGGCTTATAGACATTGCTATGGTTGGAGCGATTGGAATGGAAGGAAAGAGGCCCTGTGGGACTTAGCAGCATGAAAGAGATGCCACATTTAGAGAAGACCCTTCTCCTTACAAACCCATTTCCTTAGCCGCATGCTGTGAGATAATGTTACATATTGAGATGGCTGTGAAGGCATCTTTCCTCTAGAACATGCTGAGGTTGTGGTAACATCCTTTCCTGCTCATTCTGTAAAGGATAATGGTACTGTATTTCGTAGTCAGATCCCTCTTTACAAACCAGTGATATGAGGAAATGTATACCTATTACATAAGAGGGCTGGAGAAACAAACTTAATGTGACAGACACCTGCATTGAGTGACCTGCTATGACATTCAAGGAAACGGAGACATTCAGATTAAGTCAAAATGACATTTTAATGTTTCTTAGAGTCCAATGACTTTAGGTAAAGTGTATATATATTAAGAACATATAAGGATTTCCACAGCCTATGGGGGACTTTTCAGTTTCCTTTTAGTGCTATCTCTCTAGCTGAGAACATTTTAGAATGATCAATGGTTGTAAATCATTCAAGGGGTGAACGGGGTAAAACAAACTGCATTAGTGTCATCTTTTGTGTGCAATTATTTTGCTTTATTGTGAGTAAAACAACCCTACATGCTTGCATGTCCATATTTTTATGATTGTGTTATAAAGAAAATGTCTAGGTTATACACTAGAGGGAGCTCTGGATCTGATCCGACTCTTTTTTTTTTTACTCTTCCTGGTTTTAAGCAGAAAAAGGAGAAAAAATCATGCTGGTTAAAACTTTTTCAAGAGCACGGGTCAATAGGTTGTAAACTGCACCTGCACTCCTTAGACAGAATATAAACAACTCAAGGTTTTCCTAAATATCTCTGAACCATCAGTTTTTGTTAACTTTGCCACCCCTTCTTCATCCCTGAGGGTATATCCAGTCAGAAATATATAGATGAGGCCCATTGGTTAGTGATCAGCGCCATCACATTCTAAGGATTAGTAAATACGATGTAACAATTGTGTTACATGTTATTAGGAAATCTCTTTTTTATGCAAAAAAACTAAAAATGCTAGAAAGACATAGAATAACTAGCCACCAGAAGAAAACCTTGTCTACCCACCCACAACCATCATCATAACCGTCATCAATAGGTATGAGAGTTACATGATCACAAAGGACAAAAGCTAACCAGTTGGCACAAGACGAAACTACAGTTGAGGCCAAAATTAGCCCCCCTGAGAAATTAGACAAAACTTCTGATTTCTCCATGAAAATGACCATTAAAAACCAAGTGTTAGGTTAGGTTATTTTTATTGATAAACAAAGTTGAAACAAAAAAGGGCAAAATAAGACATGCAAAATATTTATACCCCTGTTCATTTTTAGTCAATGGTGTACCCTTTATGAGCCACAACTGACAACAATCTCTTACATGTCCTCAAGGATACCAATCCTATTGAGAATATGAGGTGGGTGCTTAAAGTGAATGTCCATGCCGGAACATGTGCAATGGAAAAGTGGACCAAAATCCCTTTAGGAGACCTGTGCCAACCTAGTAAAGAAATACTCTAAGAGGTTGTTGTCAGTTGTGATTTAGAAACGACACTATTGACTATTAACCACCCTAGTCAACGCGGTACGGGCAACTAGAGCAAAGTATGCTGCTTGATTTTCCCGCCCTCCCCTGTCCCTGTCCATGATGCCAAAGTAATCAATGACACCATCGGCATAAGCTGGGAAACCGACGTCCCTCCATTATAATGGAGATCTATGGAGCCCCCCCGACTCCCAAAATAGCTGCGGCTGGATAAAGAATTGCCGCATGTTAGGGTCTATTACTTTACACAAGGTGACCTCTGTTTTATACCTTTGTTCATCATATCCCCTGGCTACATTGCCCAGGTTAATGAAATGCTTACATGAAATATAAATGTATATCTGTATACATACTCTTGATCAGAAGCCTACTTTTACTTTGCTTCCTTGTTGGGTTTGCACATCACGATGTTTTAAACTAGAAAAGATTTGCTGTCTTGGCCTGGCATGACTGTCTCACAAGGCAACATATGCTTTGTGAATAGCTCTTTGATTGCCCAGTCAGTGTATCTGTTAAACATCGCGCTTTCTCTGTGAACGTTTATTTAAATGAACACTGCGCATTATTGAGCAAGACGCCAGTTATTTCATATTCTGTCTGTTTGTGCCGGTATCAGACGTAACAAATTCTTTTTCAAGTCCAAACTGTTTGACTCAGCAATCCTAGAGGCATGAGATTAACAAGTGGTTTAACCTGAACATATCAATAATGTATAGAAACTTATGCGAAAATTGCTTCATGTTTCGACTTGTGCTAGGTCTTGTTCTAAAGACTTATTAGCGTTTTAGTAATCTAACAATTCTGGGAATCAGAATAAAGGGAAAGTACCCTTTGTACATAGTTACTGTAGCATAGATGGATCTGAAGAAATGAATGTTGGTAACTTTAGATGTCTTACAGTGTATTTTTTGTATGCAGAAAGATAAATCATGGCTGATTAATAAAGAAAATAAACGTATAGTTCTTGCACACCTTTTGATTTGATGTACATGGAATGTATTTAGCTGAGCTAAATTCGGTCTTTAAAGTGTACCTAAACTGAGGAAATATTGTACACAGAACCTTTAACTAAGTTTTTGTATAGCAATACAGTTGCTTGCAAAAGTATACGGACCCCTTGAACTTTTTCACATTTTGTCACATTACAGCCACAAACATGACTTGTATTGGAATTCCCCATGAAAGACCAATACAAAGTGGTGTACACGTGAGAAGTGGAACGAAAATCATACATGATTCCAATTTTTTTTTACAAATAAATAACTGCAAAGTGGGGTGTGTCGGGTTGAGGTCAGGACTTGGCCACTCCAGAAGGAGTATTTTGTTCTGTTTAAGCCATTCTTTTGTTGAATGACTTGTATGCTTTGGGTCATTTTCCTGTTGCAACCCCCATCCTCTGCGGAGGTTCAGGCGGTCTTACGTTTTCCTTCAAAATGTCTTGATAAACTCTGAAATTCACTTTCCCATCAATGACAATCTGTCCAGGCCCTGAGGCAGCAAGGCAGCTCCAATCCATGATGCTCCCTCTACCATGCTTTACAGTGGGGATGAGGGTTTGATGTTGGTGTGCTGGGCCCTTCTTACTCCACACAAAGTGGGCGTTTTTTCCGAACAACTACATTTTGGATTCATCAGTCCACAGAATATTTTGCCAGTAGTGCTGTGGAACATCCAGGTGCTCTTTTGCAAACTTCAAACGTGCTGCAGACGTGCTGTTTTCCTTATTATAGATGTGTCAACAAAAAAGATTTCTGTAAGTTTTTAGCTGACACTTTAGGATTCTTCTTTATCTCATTAAGCATTCTGCGCTGTGCTCTTGCAGTCATCTTTACAGGACAACCAAGCCTAGGGAGAGTGGCAACAGTGCTAAACTTTCTCCATTTGTAGACATTCTGTCTTACCATGGACACATAACCATACAGGCTTTTAGAGATATATTTGTAACCCTTTCCAGCTTCATGCAAGTCAACAATTCTTGATCATAGGTCTTCTGAGAGCCAGTGCTTCTTGAAACCAGTAAACCCAAAACTGGTGTGTGTTTTTAAAGGGCAGGACAGCTTTTAGCAACACATCTAATATCATCACACTGATTGGACTCAAGGTTGGCTCACTCCTGGCTCCAATTAGCTCTTGGAGAAGTCATTAGGCTAGGGGTTAACATACTTTTTCCACCCTGCCCTATGATTGTTTACATGTTTTGTTCATAAAAACATGAAAACATATATGTTTGTGTAGTTTTATTTTAACCAGACTGATTTTCTATTGGTGTGACTTAGATGAAGATCAGAGAAAATTGTATGACCAATTCATGCAAAACTCCATGTAATTCCAAAGGGTTCACATACTTTTTTTGCAACATTACCTTCTGTTTTGTTTATACCTACCTTCTGTTCTGTTGATGCCTACTTTTTATTCTGTTGCTTGTCCCCTTCTTTTCTGTTGATACTCCCCTTCTGTTTTGTTGATACTCCCCTTCTGTTCTGTTAATACCTACCTTCTATTGTTACCTACCATCTTTTTCGTTGATGCTTATCTTTTGTTCTGTTAATGCTTTCTTTCTGTTCTGTTGTTACCCACTTTCTATTCTGTTGATACCTACCTTTTTCTTCTGTCTGCACAGTAAAATATATGCACAGGGAAGGGAAGAATAACAAGAGGAATGGTGTTGGATGTAAACAAACCCTGGCATCCCAGTAAATTTGAATGAGGAATTTGAGGGGTATGGTGGCATAGGTTAGGTTAATCAAGGGGGGTATGGGACACTTTAGTATAGTTTCGGAAGGATCTGTTTTATATTTGTGAATATAACTGATCTAAAGCCAAAAAAGTATTTTAATTCTGTAGCTAGTTACTGCGGGGATTTCGTAGCACAGCTTCCGCTCTTCATGTATTATGGGAACTTAGGTATTTGTTAATGGTACAGCTGTTTTCCCCCAGAAATCTGATGCTAAACAAGCAATGTAAGAAAAGCCCTTTCTGCTGTAGCGTAAGCCTGGACGAGCGTCCAGGCTCGAATTCTTTGGTGGCTTGTTTTTATTCAGACTTTGTTGGGCAGTCAGCAAGCCATGAAATAACAGACTTCCCACATTACAGACATGAAAATGTGACTGCGGAATATCTCTCCCACCTCTTCATACATTGTAGAAATATTATTCCTACTTTCACTGGATTTGGCTAAAATAATAATAACTTTTAGTTTACTGATTTATTGAAAACTTACTGTAGGTGTAAATAGGTAAGCTTGGCCAGTGAGTTCTTCTTTGTTAAAAGTATGATCTATCCATAACAGACAAAGTGAAAGGTTTGCTTTGAAGGAGAACTCTGGGATTGGAGGTGGTGGTATTCCCCACACTGCATATTGTCAATAGTGATGGCTGAACATCGGCCAGGTGTGTCCGCGAACGGGTGGATCAGACTTTTAAAAAAGTCTGCCGTCCACCTGTTCGCAGACAGATTCAAATTCCCCGCCTCTAGGTACCTGCAATGCACAGTTCCTGGTTAAGGGAGCCGGATGTGACGTCACTGACTTCACTTCCTGTTCTCGAGCCGACTTTTCACTAGGAGACCGGCTTCATGCCCGGTCTTCAAGTGAAAAGATTCTTCCTCCGGCGGGATCTCTCTGTTTCTGAACCTGCCGGAGGAAGAAAAGAGATCTTCTTCTCGCCGGACAACGGGGCAGGTCGAACACCCGTACTGCTCGCCGGCGAGAAGGAGGGCGAACATCCATGTTCGCCACCAAACTGTCCGCCTTGCGGGCAGTTCGGCCATTACTAATTGTCAATTTGACTAAAGGTGGGTTCATAGGTATAGATTTTTACTTCAATCAATTGCCAATTTGATTTTTTTTGGCCGAAAAAAATTTATTCATCGAACATATTAGTCATTCTAGATTTTTGTTCAACCAAAAAATCGTTCATTCTTCATTGATTGAACGAAAAAAATCTACATGTGTAAACCCACCTTTAGGTGGGGAAATAATATATACACATACACTGCCTGGCCCAAAAAAGTTGCCACCCAAAATAAGTCACACACTCTAATATTTCATTGGACTTAACGTTGATTACGGCTCACATTCGCTGCAGCATTGTTTCGATAAGCTTCTGCAATGTTACAAGATTTATTTCCATCCACTGTTGCATTCATTTTTCACCAAGATCTTGCATTGATGATGGTAAAGTCTGACCACTGCGCAATTCCTTCTCCAGCACATCCCAAAGATTCTCATTGGGGTTAAGGTCTGGACTCTGGTCTGAACCACTCTTTCACAATTTGAGCCCGATGAATCCTGTGGTTGTCATCTTGGAATATGCCTGTGCCATCAGGGAAGAAAAAAATCCATTGATGGAATTACCTGTTCACCAGCAGTTAGGTTTGAATAGCTTGTTGCCAGCTGAAAGATAATCACCCATGCAGTAATTATCCAGTAGAAGGTTTTACCTATTTGCTTGGTTAAATCCAGGTGGTCACTTTTTTTTCATCCAGGCAGTGTATTTACCTTATTTCTTACAGCTCTCATTCACTCCACAAGTTGTGGTCAGGGATTTAAAACCCTGTTTTTAGAATTAAGGTTACTTGGGCCTTCCCTTACTGTGTACTAAAGATATACAACAATCAAAGACACTAGTCCACAGTGCTTGTCCAGTCCATGTTGTTGTTATTGTGTAAATAGAAGGAGTAGCTAACATGTTTCAGGTGAACCAAAGTCCTTCATCAAGGCAATGTGAATGAAAAATAAAAAGCAAGACTGAGAAAAGTTATTAATCAATTTCTGTAATTTAATTAAGTAGGAAGTATCCATGTGTGCAATGCAGAAATTGGTCTTTTAATGCTACTGATCACTTTAAAGCCTTCAGATCCAATGGTTTTGGGTGAACTTTTGTCATTATGATCAGGAAGCTTGCTAATGTAACCAATAGTGTTAAGCGGCATATGGTGTATAGGGATGGTCGAAAAATTTGCAGTGCGAATTTTTTAGTAGAAATTTCGACTTTTTCGCCGAAAATTTGCAGTCGAACTTTGATGGGGTCATTTCAACTTTTCGCCGAAAAAGTCGAAAATCAGCCAAATTTCACTTAAAAAAAACTTTGCTTTTGATTGCCAGCCGCTATTTCCGTGCGAAATCCGCCATTTTTTTAAAAATTCCGCATGTGGGAGTGATTGGAAAATTCTGCTTGGCGAAATCACATGGTGCTAGCAATTTTGTCACTTATGCAAAGCCCCTGTAAATGGTATCCTCACAAAAATTGCTGGAGTTTGTGAGAAGGGTTGGGGAAACATTGAAAACAAATGTTTTGCTCTAACAGTCAATAGTGATGGCCGAACTGCCGCAAGGCGGACAGTTCGGCACGAACAACATGTTCGCCCTCCTTCTCGACGCGGACAGTACGGGTGGTTCGACCCCCCTGTCCGCCTCGAGAAGGACCCTCTAGTCTCCTGGTGGGATCATTACCAGCGAGATCCCCGCCGCAGGAAGAATATTACACGAAGACGGGTAGAACCCGTCTTTCAGTGAAAAAACCGCTTTAAACCCATTGACTCAGTGATTCACATCGGTTACACACAGGAACTATCGTTCCAGTGCCAGATGTGACGTCACTGACCCAATCCGGTTTTCAGATTCAATGTCCCCGAAGTTCAGCCCTCACTACGTCAAAGATTGTACATGTATAATTGGGTTTAAATCTCAGCTCTGATTGTGTAAGCTCTGCTACTATGTACACTGATCTTCTATTATAGCTCAAGCTCATACAGCAAATCCAAATTTTCCACCTCCATTGAATTTTTTGTTGACCTTATGCGCATTTTAGGCTTTATGGCAAATTTTCGACTTTAAGACAATTTAGACTAAAAAAAGTGGTAGCAGCGAAATCTTGGATGTCCCCAAGCAGTGATAGTTGGGTAAATACATAATCACGCCTCGGAGATAAGTTTTGCCGTTAAAATACACTATCAGATGGCCTCCAGTGGCCACTCAGGATTTTGCAGTTAATTTAACCTGGAAGACTGACAGTAAGTATGGAATCTCTCATATGAGTCCAGGGAACATCAGGTAAGAGGTCCATGTGCCCAGTAGAGAGATATATTTCCTTAAAAATAAGAGGAGGAATCTTTAAATTGGGACTCGTATCTGTCTAAGAGGACTTTTCCTTACACGAACCTCATCTTAACTCCTGAATGAAGGGAAGCAGTAGTTGTAGGCACTCTTGCAGTGGTGGTTTAGTAGATCCCAAAAAACAAAGCATGGCTAGGATGGGTTAAAGAATATCTCAATCTTAAGGATGGGCTTAAATGAACTGGAAGTCAAGGGCCTGGCTTTACTGCCTGGCCGCGTTAGACTGGTTAAAGAAAATTATAAGGTTTTATATATATTAATTGAAACCCTCTATTTAGCTGTGGGGTTCAGTATAATGGATATGTTTAATGATATCAGTCCTCACTTTTAAATTGCAATGGTAAATTTACATTTTAAGAATGGCATTCTCCCTCCAAAAGTCAGTCTTCAGCGTTGATAAAGTTACATTGCTTTTCTTTCATCTTAGTTGGCTCTGCAATTATGAACAGCGGGGAAGTAAGAACTGTACATGTTGTTTTTTTCTGCTTTGGAGTAAATCACATTTCACATTAAACTCTATTGACAAATATTCAGAACATTTAATGAATATTGAATATTCAGCTGAGGAGCGATTGAAGGCTGTATTGTTTAAATGAAAAAAAAATGACGACTTTTTTATTTTAGGCGTCCTGCCCCGGGCTGACATTGATATATATATCAGGTCCATATTTTTAAGACCAAGAATGTCATACAGTGTCTGGAAAATGAAATCAATATGTGTATTTATGTCCTGTGATTGTAAAGTCTATCAAGATTTAAGACACTATTAAGACAACATTATTTTTATGATCAGTTTATCAATATTGAACTTTGAAGAGTGGGGATGTACTGTAAGAGGAGGAAGACTATTCACAAAGGTCTTTATTGATGTTTTCTGTTATGTGAAGTATATTTGTATTAGGTCAGTGCACTCTTCATTGTCTCATCAAAACGTAATAACCCATTTGGAAAAGGAAAATAACTAACAGAGAGGAAAATCATCTTTATATGGGTGTGTGTATATGTATATATATATATTTTTTTCTCATTTGTATTTATGTATCACATAAATGTGTTAATCTATATTGCTAAGCATGGCATTCCAGCGTTCAACATGTAGTGGCCATGAATGCATTAAATGAAGCCAAACAGCAGAGGAAGTGACATTTCAATGCAAATACTGTCATATATGTATCTTATTCTAAGGTTAATTTTAGAGTTACACTTGAATAGCAAAAAAACTTTAGACTATACATATTTTAAATGTGATGCTACTATTGTGTTCATGAATATAGAGATCCTGCACTCTGGAGAAAAGGTCCAACTTCCTTATTTGAAAAACACAGGTATACACAGCAAACAATATTACTTCCCCTGGGGGGTCCCCTAGTCTCTGAGAGAGGTCTATAATAAAAAGCTCCAAAACAAGGGGTGAAACATGTCAGAGACGAGGAGACCCCTCAGGAAAAAAACTGAGTTTTTCATATAAGGAAGTTGGACTTTTATCCTTAGTGCTGGATCTCTATATTCAATAGTGTGAATTGTGCTTTTGGAGATGGGGTGTTGGTGATTCCAGCACATGGAGTTCCAGCTCATTTTGGATTTGATTTGGCCACAAAGAGAGTTTGTGTGGGCATACAGGTTTGGAAGCGAGTGTGGGACTCAAATCAGTTGTGTTACTGCTTGTAGCATTCATTAAATTAGTTCCCTATGAACAGAAAAGGTACCAAAAATTGGACCAATTGCTCCAACAGCACATTGCGCAGTGTGTATGATGAAAGGTCAGGGTACTATTGAGACTGAATGGCATCAAAACTCAGTTTTGTAAATTGCTCTCAGAAGTAACCCTTACAAGGTATCTTGCTCGTGAGTCTTTGCACATTGCACACAGTCTTTAAGTGCTTCTTGGCCCACTGTACAGAGAGTGAGCAACATTTCATAGTGTTTGCACAATTAATAAATAATATATCTTAAATCTTACCATTATGTAATACCTCCTGGCCACTAGCTGGTTGAGATTTTCAGATTCACATTAAGTGAATGAAGTCACATGGCTTCTCCCTCATGTGCCAAGCCTTTCCAAGGACCAGACAAGTGAGAGTTGATAGGAGTTGATCAACAATCATACATATGCTGTAGATAGGGAAGTTTGGAAAACTTTTTTTCTTGTTGCATCCACTACAAAAAAAATTATTTGATGAACTTAATGTGCAGTGAAAGCTAAATCTTTCAAAATGTAGACATTTCTCGTTTAAAGATTATGGGTATAATGGGAAACAGTAGACTTATTTTGATTCAGTCGCTTCTCTGATTTCCAGTATCAAAATTATCACAGGCATGAAACAACTGCCGTTCTTCCCACTTCCTGTTTACAGTACCTGCTTTTCACATCCCCTCAACATTTGAAAATAGATTTCCTGTTAATTCATGTTTCATGAGGTGTCTGGTTAAAGTGCTTGAAAAATAGATTACTGTCTTCATTAATACAGGTTTGACCTACAAAGTCTTCACGTTCCCAATGATTAAAAACCAAAGCACTAAATAATAAATTATAAGAATTTATAGTAGACATCGTCTTAAAATTAGCTTACTGAAAGTCCTTATCATAATATATCTGAGTGGGTGTCTGATTCACTATTAGTTGACCGAAATTATATGCCACAAGCCAGATAAAGGAAGTTTTTGTGTGACTGTAAAGACAGATGCAGTGAATTTAATGTCAAGTGACCTATAAAGCAAATGTATTTTGTTGGCCAGTCTTTGGAGAAACTTTGAAAAGGCTTGACATTACAGAGCCTGTGTAATCATCTCTGTCAATTTGTAAAAACCTACGGCTTATAAAATATAAAATTTCAGTGGCATATTTACATTTACACATGTTGTGCTGACATTAGGCACTCTAAGTAATAGCGGTAGGTGCCATGGTATTATTGTAAATCCCTTTCGGGATGAAGGGTACCAGAACACAGAGCTTTGTGTTTCAGTGCTTTAAGTGAAATAACAAAAACAGTAAAACACAGTGGCTTTTTGTTTGTCTATCCTTGAGGGATTTTGCCATACAGAAGATGATCTCAGGGTGGTTTTTGATGTGTGTACTGATTAAAGGGTATTCAGATAGTATCAGTGTTTTTTAATGATCTGAGGAAGAATTCTATGCTAAGAGGTGTAAGAGGTGTGTCTTATTATAAATTCCACTATCTGTTTCAACTGGATTTTGGTTTTACCGTAAATGATGTAGCTCCTGGCTAATAATATTACTGCTGTGAACTGTATAAGGCTGCATTCTGGGATGTGAACTCTGGGTGGCAGCAGCGGAACTGCCAGTGCGAATGCAGTAGAGTAAAGACGTATCCTGAGAGAAAGACAGGAAGGAGGAAACAGGAAGTGCAGGGGGACAGCGTGGAGAGAAAAAGACGAGCCAGGAGCGTGGTGTGCGTGTGTGGAGAGTTAAAGCCGGACGACCTGAGAAACGGAGTGAGGAGAGGAACAGGAAGACCAGGTGGAGGCCATCCTGAAGTGGGGATCGTGACCCTACTGAGAACTCCTCATCTGCTGATCGGCTGAGACCTGACCCGCCGTCTCCCAGGAGGACGCGATAGAATACACACAGCGTGCTGTGGTGGACTTCTGCACGTGGTCATCCGACAGCTAAGTACCTCAGCCCCTTTATTGCAGACACGCTTTACCCCACACTTCATCTCACCCTGATATTCACTCAGAAGATTCAGGGGTCATCTATTTGGGGTCCTGTTAATTCTCCTTGGAGTCATCGCCCTCTGTGGATTACAAATAGAGCCTGGGTGCTCTGCATTACTTATGACAAGGGCCCCAACGTTATGGTACCAGACTGATTAGCATTAAGTAAAAGCTGGCCAGCTTGGGGAAATTGCTATAGCGCTACCTGCTAGGTCCATCCTCCTTCAGAGTTATTCTACTGTTTCACATTTATTTGTATGGTAGTCAGTCAGCGCACTTACAGAAAATAGGGCAATTGGGATATTGCATTGTTTATTTGCTTGCATAATCTAATGTACTGTTTGAATTGCCTGCTTCCCCTTTCTTTCTTGTAATCATGTTTGTTTAAGTTGCACGGCTAATATCAGGACGACCACCGTGTGGCGCTCCTGGTAAATAAAAGACCGTTATTTACTTTACTCTTTTCTCCTTGGTGTGTTGGGCTGGGGTCAGTGGGGGTGAGTCATCAAGGCTGCCAGAGGAGAAGACCCGAACCAGGTACAGACGCTACAATTATATTGTGTAGTTTCTGAGAGTTGGCCTTGTGATATGCCCTTTTCAGGCATTTATTGCTATAGCCACATGCTTTAAGTCGATCACGTAGAAGCTCTGCTTCACATTTGTGGTCCTTCGGATTGGTGCAATTGCACCTTATCTGGAAATACTGGCTCTATTGATTGTTAGATCCTACCATGAATGGCTGTTTCATATTTGCTCTACACATGATAATTTATAAGATAAACTTCCCCTTTATCTGGCCACACATGTGCAATTTATTTATAACAAATAGTCAGGAATAATGATATGTGAAAGTAAGAAAGACTCGCTGCTTCAAAGAAAGGAAAATAGGTTATTCCACCTGACATATAACGCAATGAAAGCGTTAGGATGAGGTTTCCTGTAGAGCGGGGTGAAACTTGCAGAGAACCTTCTGAGCACCCCCTGCCTGAGACAAAGGATGATTACACTGACACTGCCATTCATTAGATGGATTATAGGCTCAATGGAAGGAGAAAATGAACAGCCAAATGACTTTGTCTACATGGTAGCAGCCACCTGTCAATACAACGATCATTTTATTTCTCTTTTTTCTTTGATGTATGAGGCTTGTCCTTTTGTGTGAAAGATAGAAAGAATAGGAACGCTAATATGTGTCATAAAGGTGTTTATAATATTCCACAGAGCTATATTCAGTTCATGTTAGTTATTTTGACAGGGTTTTCTTACTTATTGTCAACTGTTTTACAGGACCCATATTGCATTACAGAAAGCTATGTATTCAACCTTCTAACTACCACCTTAGCTTTTTCTATTGCATCTTCTGCATCTAAACACCCATACTAACTACATTTCCCCATACCTGAGGATAAATATTTTTATCAAAACCTCTATTCTCTAATTGCTGAGGGCATCTGGTAACAGACCATCTTTATATGTGGTTGGGTTTTTGGGTTGCTGGACTCAACTGGGGCTGTTTCTCCATATCCATTTGTGCTAGATTAAAGTAATCTAATCTATGACCATTTCAGGTGAAAATCAACATCTGTAAAGCTGTCTTAGAGCTGCCTTTCAGGATTGTTAAGATATGGAAAATTCATTGAATGGATGGCTATGATGACCACTGTTGTCTCTTATGAGGTGGCCACATCAGGCCCATCCTCCTCTATCACTCTCCATAGAACAGAGTACCTTCTTGTTGTAAATATTTCATTTCTTTTTCTTTCCTTTTTTAATTTTGAACTGGTATAAAAAATGTAAACAGTGCTGTGGGCTTGTGTGTCTCAGGCAATCCATCCCCAGTGTGGCAGGGGATAGATTTTTGAAAGCCTAAATGGCTTACATGATTTGCCAAGCCCATGGAGTCCTCAAGCGGTGTCTGTCCAGCTCCTGGGAGCTTGACAATAACAATGACAATAACCCTACAACAAAGACAGTTCCATTTTTCTAGAAAGAGAGACTAATTAAGTATGTAACACATTTTTTGTCTTCTAGAATATTCTTGAACTGTCAGAATTGTCCAGAAGTATCTAGAATTTTCCCAGCATTATCTAGGACTTTCAAAAAAACTTTTAGAACTTTCAAAAACATTCTCGGACTGTCCAATAGTAGTCATACAAGTATAAAAGCACAGGTGACTCGAACCAACATTTCGGTTTATGTTATTTTTTAAATTTGATTTTGATTGCATCAAGAGGTTGCTTGCACCCAGCAGGTGCATTTAGCCAGGTCTGTGGACAATTTATAAAGACAAGAGCGAGAAAGTATTACTTAAAAGCATGTAAGGTGTGCAAGGTCTACAAGGCATATTTTGACATGCCTGTCAGGCACCTCATTTCACTTTCCAATTTGAATATTGCAAGAAAACTCATGAAAGTTGGTACAGGGGAGAAAAGAGAGCCATGAAGTTTGGCCACAACCGACTAACCACTCAAGCAACTGCTACTTTTGCATGGTGGATCCTACCAAACTTCACACTGGCAAGAATGTGCCTCAAATCATTTATCCAAACATTCCTTCTTCCATTGCCCCAGTACCACACTGATATCCAGGCTCAAGCAGTGGAACTTGTTGGATAAAAGTGTGCAAGTCACAAATCAGAGAAAGCATTACCAAATATTTCCCAACTTCTTCAATCAGCAAGATGGGCTGCTCTTCTGCAACGATGTGGCCGGTCTATTTGAGGCTATAGACGCCTATTCATAGACAGTTTATCCCGGAGCTTCAAAGGTGTGCTACTTCACAACGGAGACAACTACCCGACTCTCCGTATGGCTCACACTGCGCATCTCAAAGAGATGTTGCTAAGTGCCTTGAAGTATGACGACTATGGATGGGAGGTCATCAGAGACTTCAAAATGGTGTCATTCCTGATGGACCTTTCATGAAATTTCCTTGTTTCCTTTGCCTCTGGGACAGCCCTGACACTAAGGTGCACAGAAAGGACTGGCCACAGCGGACCGTGTTCTTTGTGGGGAAGAGCAACGTCAAGTGGGAGCCGCTGATAGAACCTCAGAAAATGCCACCACTGCACATCAAGGCCTCATTAAGCAATTTGTCACGGCTCTTGACAAGGAGTCGGCAGCTTTCAAGTACCTCCAAGATTCCTTTCCAAAGCTGTCCAAGGCAAAAGTCAAGGCAGGTATCTTCGTTGGACCGCCGATCAACAAAATCATAGAATGTGAAGAATTCGCCAAGCTACTGAACAGGAGAAAATGGCTTGAAACAGTTTCGTCGCAGGGGTTACCGCTTCCGGGGTAATCATAAGGCTGAAAACTTTGTTCACTTGGTTCGGACTCTCATAAAGAATTACGCCAATATGGGATGCAGAATGTCTCTCAAAGTTTATATACATGATGCTCATCTTACAAATTCAAAGAGAACATGGGAGCTTACTCAGAGGAGCAAGGTGAGGGCTTTCATCAGGATATACTGGACTTTGAACTTCGTTACCCAGGACAGTATAACGAAAACATGATGTGGGACTACATTTGGGGGCTTCTTCAAGAAAGTTGCAGTACAGTGGCAAATCTTGAAAACCTACTCATTTATGAACCTTTTTTAGTGGTGGTATTTGTCTGTTTACCATGCAAGTGAATGAAATGATATTCTGGGCTGTGGTCATAAAATCAAAGTTTGTGGTGAACGTAGTCGCTTTTCCATAGGCTTTAGATGTAAACAGTTGAAATAAAACTCTTGGAAACCAGGAGCAAAAGTTGTGTTACACAGTGTTATTATGTGTGCAATGTGAACTTTCCTAAGAAGTACCTCCAATTTAAATATTCAAACATGCTTGCAATTACCATGAATAAGAAAGCTAACCTTAGGACCACTTTTAGATAACCTTTTAGAAAGTAACTTTTTCTCATCAAAATAGAAAACATTGGTTACAAAAATGTATTTTTCTCAAATCTTTTAGCCAGTGATTGTTTCCAACAAATTTCATCCACCCATAATAACATCTAACAGCTGCGACAGGCAAGATATCAATGTCTTTTGTACATTTGCTAGTGTTCAGGAGCATATGATCTGCAAACAATAAACAATATTACTTGAAGAAGCATGAGATGCACAATGGTATTATAATTTACTTACAATTATCTCAATACCCTACATTTTGAATTGTAATTGTAAAATTAAAAAAATCTGCCCATCATTTTCCACCATCAGATGCATGCTGCAAATAGACACGGGCAAATGAAAAGATTTTCAGTTGGAAAAAACCAAGCTGCAAATAATTCCTTCAACTGAAGAGAGAGAAGAGAAAACCTAATCATATGCAGTGTAAACGGCTTGCATATTTAACTCCTAGGACTAATAGGAGAAATGCTATCTGACTTCACCATCCAGCACAGAAGACATACACTTATTTTGATGTATGCATCAAAAGGGCATTCCTGTATCAATCTCCGGAGCTATTTAGGGTCTAATGTTCCCCACAGTTACGTTTTATGACGGTCTATCAAGCAGAAAATACAGAACCCGTGCTGTGAACTTACATTTTCCCATTTCAATCTAATATTTCAGACATAATTTTCGAAATTCCAATGGGAACCTAAAAAGTTAATTTACTTTGCATTCAACCTAGAAAAAGCTCGTTCCTGTGGGCTCGACAAGCCTGTTAAACAAAATATCTGTTTTAGTAAAGTATGATACATAAAGCATTTAAGGCACTTTTCCCTTGAATTTTAAGCTCATGATTTTTTATTTAATTTTCTGTGATATGATCCAATTAGGAATAACCGGAGGCTATCCTCAATATGCTGCTTAAGGGATAGCAAATTTTAATAGCCAGAATTGGAGTCTCGCAAAGTCCTCTGGGGAGAAAATACTTTGAACATTAACCAAAGCAAAATAAGCAAAAAAGTGCCGACATTGGGAAAAAAAATAACATTGGAATAATTATTCAGGAGGTAATATTATATTTATAAGCTAATGATCTTCTAGCAGTGAGTCTAATTCCTTAAAACACAAATATTTAAAAATATAATCAGATTAGATTTTTTTTGAAGAGGTGTAAAACAGGAAGTTAGGAAAAAAGGGGACTTGATAACAAACTTAAAATAATAAATGGTTCAGTTTAAATGTATTTTCAAATATGGAATGACGTCAGGATCGAGACTTTTAAATTCAGATTTTTCTTACAATTTCAACAATTTAAAGAGTAACTATTAGGGATTCTTTATGGGTAAAGAAATGTTACATATTAAAAGTGACTTAAGTCTTAATTTAAATCTAGAGATGGTTGAATTTTTTTTTTTTTTTAATTGACGATTTAGACGATTTCAAGTTAATTTCAAAGCCCCTAAACATGGTATCATCATCAAACTTGCTGGAGATGTAGAGAAGGGTTGGGGGTATACTACATAAAAAGTATGTCTCTATCACAAATAGTGTTTGCACAAAATAAGTTCAAATCAATATTTCGAAAATTGGAACTTCGACTTTGTTTTTGAACTTAATTTATGCAAAAACTACATGTGCTAGAGCAAACTTTTTTTTTTCCAAATGTTCCTTCTCTAGATCTCTAGCAAGTTTAGTGATGAGGCTTTACAATCAGCTCACAAAGTTAGCAAGTCGAAAAATTCGACCATCTCTATTAAAATCAAGGCGGGTGCCCACATGGGGCGACAGGGAAAGCTTGATCGGTGAACCAGAGGCCATAGAAAATGTTTTTCAGGCTGTTTGGTGTGGCAGGTTCCCTGATCTCAATACCAGCTTTATAGAATATTTAAAGAAACCATTAGCATGTAAAAATGTAAAAAGTCTTTGCATGGCTGCCTGTTTAGTAATTTACTGCAAACCCTGAAGCTATTAAAAGAGTGCATTACTTTCTATTTTATTTGTTTGGTTTAATTTTTATGATCAGGTGATTAAGTTGATGTTTGTTGAAAAACTGTGAGATTGTCACCATCTGTTTCAGTGCCTGCAGTCTAGGAAGAACATTTGCATGTATGTGTTTGACAGATCATAATCTGCATAGAACATTGTCCATCTTAATCAGCTACACTAAAACCACTTCTCTGAGGTCAGGAGATTGGACAG
This sequence comes from Ptychadena robeensis, assembly GCA_036250615.1. NCBI lineage: Eukaryota > Metazoa > Chordata > Amphibia > Anura > Ptychadenidae > Ptychadena > Ptychadena robeensis. Next base: position 17,254,533 of record CM070041.1, read on the forward strand.
CTTGGTATTGAGTTGATTATCTTCCTTTCTTCTCTTAACTCTGCTTCCTTCTATGCTAAACATAACATTTAGCAAGCAATCTGATGGAATAAACTGAGCAGTGGTTGATATCAGTTTGAAGATAATGGCAAATATATCAGTTTATTATAAAGAACAAAGTGTATCTCAAACTTATTTGGCGATGATCATATCCTAGGCCGTTGCAGAAAATGCAAGTTGTTTGCCTGTCTTTTAATAATGCAACCACTAGATGGTGCTACAGATGTGCCAGGTTACATAGGAGAGCATGGGGGGGGGGGGG
>CM070041.1:17258738-17277722 GCA_036250615.1 Ptychadena robeensis
CTCATCCTGACTTTGCCTCCTGCGGCCCCCAGGTAAATTGAGTTTGAGACCCCTGTTTTACACAGAACATAGTATATACACCAGCATAAAAAACTTTCATGTGTTTTTTCCGTCATGGACACGTCACGCAAATAAGTTGATGGTGCCTCGTCGACACAAGCACAGACAATAATGCAAATTAGAAAAAAAAATCTTATTATAGCAAAAAACATAAAAATGGATGCAGCAGGGCGTTTTAAAAAACACATTGTTTATCTACGAGAAAACTCAGTATTGTATAAAGCAGTGGTGGGCAACTGAGTTGATATGGAGGGCCACAAGTGCGGCTCTCTGCATCACTAAAGGGCCGCACATAACATTTTATATCTATACTGATTTATTTTTAACTTATAAACAGCAAAACTTGTCTTAGATAATACTTCGAGCATAAGGGAACACTTTAGTATGGTGATGCACATTTTGTGTCATATACACGTCAAAGGTTATGTGCCCCATAGATATCATCAAAGCCTCTGATCATATCTTTTGGGCACATAACCTTTGACTCGAAGGTTATATGCCCCTACTCTGAGGTTGTGCCACATACAATAATCCCCTGTTCATTGATGGAATAGTGGGAGCATAGGCTTCTTCCTCTTAGAACGGAATATTCTTAGAGCAGGAAGGGAGGAGAGGGACTTGCTGAGGCACTGTCTGGGTTGCTGATTGGCTTTCATGTGCTCAGCCACCCCGAAGAAGATCCTGGGCGAGAACAGGTGAGTTCCTATGCCCTATGCATTAACAGTTATGCTTCGGGGGCCACAAGTGGAAGACCTAGGGGGGCCTCCAAGTAATGCCCAAAGAGCCGCATAGGCCTCCGGGCCGCAGGTTGGGCACCTGGGGCATATAGGCACCCGGTAAAAAAAGTGCACGTTTCCAAAAACATGATGCAACGCATATAGTGTGAAAGGAGTTTTACTGTCGAAATGCTCCATTTTCTTGCTGGAGAGGAAGCTGCACCTGGGAAGCTGCTAATCAAGAAACTTTTGTTTTGTGCTTTCTGATCAGTTAGTAGTTTCCATCTTTATCTATTATCTCAGAGCCCCTTAATGTATAACCACCCAAAAAAATTTGTTCCTTTCTCATCTACTGGCTTACTGATTTACAATTTTTATATATCTCATGGATACCTATACCCAGTGAATAAAAACTTTAATAACCCACTAAATATGACTATGTGAAGCTGAAATAAACACTCAGCATTAACAATATTCGTAATTTTTTGAAAAAAAAATATTTCTGTCACTTCTGTTCTGTAGGGTTGATTAAATATCTTGTTGATGTTCCTGTTGCACAGTGATCGAATGGGTATATGGCAGAACCATATATTATTGATGTTTCACTTATCTGACTTAAGTGAAATGAAATCTGATTGGCTGTTGTAGATTACGGCTTTTGCATATAATCCTTACACTTTGCACTGCCTTATTTGATCAAATTGGTTACTCTCATGTTCGAGCACTCTGCATGAGGTAGCATTAAAGGTAGCATGCTCCGTCCTTCATGTGGATATAATACCCTGATTGACACGTGATCCTCTCCATCTCAGAGCAGTGACAGCACCCGCTGGGTGAACTCACAGCCTTGCCGCTTTAAGTGTTTAACAGTAATTGCTTCATGTCTGGGCGTTCATTGAAAATCCCAGACATTTCATGTAAAATCTTCTTAATGAGGGGATGAATTTTTCATTCACATTAGAAAGCTCCCTCTGACAAACAATTTCTAAATAAAACTTTGGCGACATGACATCTCGGATTGGACTTGACAAAGAGGACAGGTGCATTAGAATAAAACTGTGTGGCGATCCTTCAAGCTGTCAACCATGAATATTTCATTTCTTAATGAATCATCTTTGCGAAATGAACTTTCTTGTTGGAGTGTCGATGCCATTTACTACAGAGAGACTTCTTCTATAACCCTTCGGTAGCCAAGGTCTACCAGCAAAAATATTTGGTGACTCCAGGATCATTTGTAGTGTTGATTGCAAATATTCAAATCATGAATTTGTATTTTGAATATTGACACTTCGAGAATTCGCAAAGCTCTCCAATATAGTGCTATATCTTCGTAATCACAAATATTCAAGATTCAAGATTAGTCGTGATTCTCGAATTGATGAATTTGATGTGAATATTAGGCAAAAAAAATTCGATATTTTGCGAATATGAATATTGCCTATGCTGCTCATCACTAGTGTTGATATTCTAAATTGGAATATATTCAACAAATATCCGACATTCGAGAATTCACAATATTTCGCGAATGTGCACTCTGATATTTGCAATGGTGGTTATTCATCATATTATGCTTCAACATTGTTTACTAACATACATTGCGCATATTTGTGTGCATTGCGAATGGATACACGCAATAAGCACAGTGCTCAAACTGGCTAAGATCACAGAATGAAGAAGAGAAGCTGGTTCGTGAATCTTTGCGAATAATTGCTACAAACAGCTAGGTGCAATGTCAATAGAAAACGAATCAAATTTTCCTTAATATATTTGCAAGTTTACACAAACTTGAATATATCCTATGCCGATCTATCCCAGTTGCTTTAGGTTTTCCCAAATTCAAAACCCCAACACAAGTGGTGGGTCAGAATTTTAAACCAATTGAAAGTTTAATTTTCTGCAAAACCATTCCTGATTTTGCATAAAACTGATTTTAGTTCGCTAGCTTAACCTCCCTAGCAGTCTGCCCATCCCGCGCCGTTTTTAACAAAGTACACTGCCGGCTATTTCCACCTTTCCCCTCTCCACACTGCCAGTGTCATTAATGACGCCGGCTGTGTGGGCGGGAAAGCCGTTGCTCCTCCATTAACATGGAGGTTTATTCAAATATCAATGTTATCAAATCAAAAATTACTTTAAAACCCCATTAAATTTTCAACACTCAATATGCTGGGGTACAGTTCCATCCATTTAGAGTTCCCATCAATTTGGAGTAACCTAAACCAAGTTTATGATCGGTATCTCATTATATTGTGACAGGGTGTCACATTGCATGGTTCCTAACATCTTAGATGTGTGTATGTTGCACATAGGTATGGGCACTGGCAATATTAAGGTTCCAGGAAAAGGCTTATAGTGGGGTTTGGAGAAAGGCTTTGTTTTGAGGGTCATAGAGACAGCTAAGGGAAGTGTTGATGGGTTCCATGGCCACCTGGTCCATATCCAGGTTTTGGTAGAAGAAACCTGTGCAGGGTGGAACATGTTTCCTATTTACCTTTGTGGTGCTGGGGATTCATTTATTGTAGTTTCTGGGAGCCAGCAAGTGAGGTCTTGTGTTTCAGCTACCAGCACTAAACCTAAATGGGAGGACTTCTGTTTGGACTGAGGGCTCTGCCAAGCTATTGCACTGTTGCTTGTTTTGTTCCTGTTAATTTTATTCCTAAATAAAAGAAAGAGCAGAGGACTGCTATTTTCCTGGAACCAGCTGGAAATATATTGGGTCCTGTTTGCTGGGCTTATTACAGCAGTAACTAGTGGACCCAAGGTCCAGACTATATACTCTGAATGAGTTGCATATATCCCCTGTACCCTCCTGGTGGTAAGCCACGCTCCAACCACTAGCTTTAATGCCAGTATCTTGGCCATACTGGACACTAGTTGTTTCACTGTTGGGCCAGCATTGGTTTTGATCAGTTCAGTAGCACTGGGACTTGTAGGAAAGGGTTTACTGTGTCTTCTGTACTCATCGAGGATTTGCTGGCACCTATTCACTGTGATGGTTCTGTCAATGTTTGAAATGTGCAACAGTGCAAGATAATATTGTTGTTGACATTTATTTATAATATTGTTTACCTGTAAAACACGTAATGCCCAGCGCATTTCAGGTTCACATCACTCCGTCAGGGTTTAAATGCTCTATTATAGATACCTGCATTGGTAGAGCTTTTTTCATAAAAATGGTTTAAAAACCATTCTGGTGCATGATGACGGATTTCCACAATTAACTTTTACTAAAGCTAACTAAAACCTGATTGGCTGCTTACAGGTAGTGTTGAGCGGCCTATGGTATATTCGAATTCGTGTAATTTCGCAAACATACAAAGGAATATTCTAAATTAGTAAAAATCAATTCAACTGTATTCTATTGCCTTCCATTGCGCGCGCCTGTGTGCAATGCTTCGCAATGATTCGCAATGCAGCTTTACAGCTACTCTTCTTCATTCTGTGATCTCAGCCAGTACGAGCACTCTGCATATGGCGCATATCCATTCGCAATGCGCACATATATGCGCGATGTATGCCGGTAAACAATGTTTAAGCATAATATGAAGAATATCTGCCATTGCGAATATCTGAGCGCACATTCGCGAAATATTGCAAATTCTCGAATGTCAAATATTCTTTGAATATATAAGAATTTTGAATATTCTTGCTCAACGCTACTTACGGGGTAGTGCATTATTACATTATTTTTTCTCTAAGCTCGTATACAAACCCTTACACATTCTCTACTCAACTGTCCAATCTCTCCAGAAGAATAATGGTTAAAACTGGCGGAATCACATAATTAAACCTAAGACATGTTCAAAGTGTAGATGTGTCCTGATCATAATCAATATCAATATGATTACACCCGTGCAGCAATAATAAATTATTTAAATCGGTAGCCCAAGGTTACTGACTGGTTGCCTTTAAATTAAATTCTCTGTCAATAATTGATGCAAAGAATTAATGTGAGAACATCCTCAGTTACAGAAACTTTTTAAACATGCAATAAAATATTGAACTGTTGCCTGTTATTAGCCATCCTGCTGTCTGTTCTGAGTAGTGCAGGGATCACCTAAACCATGCTGGAAGGGTCTGCAAGCCTAGGAAGATGGCAAGTGAATATTAATAGATGTTGGATGGCTTTATAAAGATATTTAGACATTCAACTAGGTCCTCTTCCTCTACAAATCCTTACTTACTGTATCTTTTTATTTGCCCAACTTGTCTAAAACATAATTATTAAATCCACCCTCCAGCCTCATCTTCAATGCAATGCTAATTAGGGGGCAGTGATTGCTAGCGATTTTTCTGGCAAAGGAACGGGAGTGATCTGGCGATCGGATCATTCTCGGCTGCACATAGAGAATGAATTGGGGGGGTGTTCAAAAATCGCGGCTCAATGTTTTTTAAATGTGTCCATTGAGGTCTATGGGTGCGATCAGAGGCGATCGGGCATGACACTCTGTGGCCCACGATTAAAAATGTGGTGAGCCGCAGGTGCTGATCGCACCCATGGAGAATGCCCCTGATCATGCCCATAGAGAATGGAAGGGGGTACATTAAAAATAGTGTCACAATGAATTGAGGCACGTTTTTTAAACACATACATTTTACATCACGCCGCGGCTGATCACAGCTGTTGGGAAGAGCCCATTCTAATGCATGAGCCTGCGGGTGATCGTGGATGATCACAAAAGTGGGGATAAGCCCTTAGAGTATCTTGCCCACCTCTTTTATTTATTAGACTTCAGTCCTTTCAAACATGCCAGCTCAACATCACATGACAGTGTAAAGAGAGTTTTCCTTTTTGGCTTTCTGGGTGTTCTTGGGTAAACCATATTTATGGTGCATGCGGAAAGTAATTATTCAGTTTTCATCCAGGATGTCTCTGTACATGGCTGCAGCATTTTAGTACCGACTCAAAATCAGTAGTTGACACCAAAAAAAACCCCCCAAAAATATATAGGGGATAAGAGTAAAATGAAAAAGGAGCATACGGCGGTATCATATCGGATACTTAATGAGAATTGTATGTGTCTAGAGAGATTTTGTCATTTTAAACTGTCGGTGCAGATTTTTGGGCTTTGGATGAGTTTATATGGATATCATTAGTAGACATGGTCGCTCTTGTTTGCCTCTGGGTGACCGGAGGGGAACACAATAAGCGAGCAGTGCTGGTCCCAACTTTGGTGTACAATTATCTTATGTAGAAAGTAGGGGTGATTCCCAGTCAAAAAGAATGTCAGCTGATCCAAATTAGAAAAGGTAAACACATCGACGCGTTTCATAGCTCTTACTGCCACTTCATCAGGATGAGATTTTTATCATTGAATCAACAGAATTTGTCGTTGCAGATATAGGCGCCCTGTTCAGCGGTGATGCTGTTGTTTCTACACACTTCCTCCCTCCACACTTTCCCTTTTATCCTGACTAGTCCAGTTCCTGCCACTGAAAGCCTGGACATAAGCGGTGCCTGGTTTCCTCCATGTGATTCACACCAGAGTTCAATCTTTGCCTCATTGGACCAGATAATTTTGTTACTCATGGTCTGAGAGTCCATCAGGTGCCTTTTGAGACACTGCCATGTGCCTTTTACTAAGGAGTGGCTTTCATTCAGGCCTGATTGGTGGATTGCTGCAGAGATGGTTAATTCATTTGCTAAAACCTCAAGTAAACTTTTCTCATGTTGTCATTATGAGGTGTTGTAGTGGGAATAAATCTGAGAAAAAAATGAATTGAATCCATATTGGAATAAGGCTGTAACATAAAGGCCCCCATACACGTGTCGGATTCCCACCGGATTCCGGCACGATCGATTCCGGGCGCATGCACGCCAAACGATCGTGCCGGAATCGCATGCAGCCCACCTTGTCCAATCGATCAGGTCCGATCGTTCAGGGGCCCAGAATCGGATCCGACAGAGAACCAACATGTTGGTTCCATCAGATTGATTCTGCCCAGATCAGGGAGAGTTGCCATTTGTGAGGTGGACAATCGGACACGGAATCGTCCCGGAATCCGTTGGACAAGGTGGTATGCAGTGATGGATACTCTTAATTGGCCGATTGATCACACCTGCGATTCCCGGCAGAATCGCCGGAATCGATCGGGTGAGTGATCAATTGGCCATGGAATCCGACACGTGTATGGCTAGCTTTACGTGGAAAATGTGATTAGCAGTAAATACTTTCTGGATGCACTGTACATGATGTAACTTCTCCTCCTAGCTTTGACAATATCTAATCTGCTTGCCCATGCCCAACACAGTCAGACAATTGAATAAAGGTAGAGAGCTCAGCTAATAAACTTCCCAAGTTTGAAGAATTAGCTTAGTTACAACTTAACATACATGCACTCTTTTCTCGTTACACTGACCTAATCTAAAGCTTGCCATACATGTATAGATTCCACAATGTGGTTATGTCACCGCGCTGAATGATCGTTTGCCTAATCGATGCGCACCACCTTGGGGAATTGATCCCTGGCTGATTCTTTGGATGGGAAATAAGGATCCCCATCAAATATAATAAGGGTTTTGAACAGGAAAATACTGACTTGTCGGTTTGATGAACAATTGCTGTGAACATGCATGCATTGTTCCGGAATCGATACGTGTATGGCTAGCTTAACCCACCCTCCCCGAAGAATGCGGAGATCTGCCCTCTTTAATCCCATGGACAATCGACACCTAGATAAAAACCTTTAGAAACTTGCAGTTGTTTTGATTTGGAAAGCACAAATGAATTTGGTTCTAGAGGCCCTGCTGGTCATAATTCTGACCTCCTCTGTATCTGTTGATATGCCACTGGGCATGGCACTAAACGTTGTTTAATTGTTTACAGGTTCCTGGAAAGTCTGTAGTTTCTGATGGAGGCAGGGGTTGTCTTATTCTGTATCTTGGAAAGATTGAAAGTCTAGGCCCAGGCAGATGTCCAGTAGGACCAAGTGCAGACATGACGCTCCTACAGTAAACCAATTTGATAAAGCAGTTTTTTGCAGATGGGCGCGGGTTATACTGATTGATCACCATGCCAACAAACGAGATGGGGCCCCAAAGCTGGTACCACTTTTATGGCCAGTTCTAAATCTATCTCTGGATTCCCCTCAATCAGTCAGTTTAGTAAAGCTGAGAATGACGGGTTAAAAGAAAGTAAACTCAACACAATCGTTTAGAAGAAACATGTATACATACACGCATGTTTATATGTACGTGACATGAGTGCATGAGGTTTAAATTAAAAGTTAAGTGATTAATGACAGTAACACAGTAACCACAAGTTTTGTCCTTATAGGAAATGCAATATGTAATACAGCCTACACAACAAAGCCGTAACTGTGACTAAGCGCAGACGAGACAGAGAAAATGGTGATAGATAATACATTCATCATCAAATATGTAAATAGATTGCAAATGGATTTCCGTCTCAGTGCTGGGTAATACAGAGAATATACATCTGTTTGCTTCACAATGCATTTTTAGCTCCCCTATACGTGTGTACAGGTCGGTTGTTGTAGATGCATTCATCCCATGAATTACACATACTTTTGTAGTGCACTAAACCTTGGACTACATGATCAGTAGCCTACACACAGCATCTTGCGGTCAGAATACATGCTTCCCGTAAGAGTCCAGCCTAGCTTTACAAGAATCAATGAGTGTACGTGTTTGTTTTGCATCTGAATGCTGAAATTAATTCATTCTAATGTAGTCTCTTTATTATTGTCTCATACACTGTGCCTTATGCAAATAGCAACATAACATTTATGGTGAATAAGCTTAAAGGGTTTTTAAACTCATGAACAAAACATGTTATATTTTGGAAATTACCTCTTCAGATGGGGTGTCTGCATTAGTTTTCTTTTATGGTTTAGGCTTTTTCACTTATTTTCATCTGGTGATCCATCCAGCAACATACTTCCTTCAATTACCTCTGAATGAGTTATGAAGCCACAGGCTGTTTTCGAGCGGGATTGATTGGTCCAGCTCGAAAACAGCGATGGGCCCATATTAAACGGGCCAGATAGATGGCCCTGAGCGTGCACGGCGCTCGAAGCAGCCATCGATCTGGCCCACATCTGCAGGTCTGTACCCTGCTGTAGATGGGCTAATGGATTAGAACGACAAGGTGAGAGGCTACAGTTGGAAATGCAGTATAGACCTCAGTAGTCAACTGTGTAATCCAGTGGTGGGCAACTGATTTGATATGAAGGGCCACAAGTATGGCCCTCGGCATGACTGATCCAGACCATCCCCTCATCGACATACTGTATCTCAGCAGGCGGTGGACCAGATCCCGACAGCACCCACCCCCCTCCTGCTCCTGGGTGCAGCGCTCATATGTGACCTGGTTTCCCTGATCAACATTGACAATTATACTGATGTAGGAGCCAAAGTTGGAAAGCTGGGTCAGCCTTTGACCACTTCACAGTTGTGTTGCTATGCCTTATGCATTAACAGTTAGGTTTTGGGGGCCACATGGGGAGGACCAAGGGGGCCACCAAACAAGGACCAAAGGGCCGCATGTGGCCCCCGGGCCACATGTTGGGCACCTAGGGTGTAATCTATGAGCCAGAATCTTAGCAAGAAATGCTGACACTGGATAATGCCTGTGCCAGTATGGCACCCTCCTGAGAAAACATGGTTAAAGAGTTTGAGGACATACTATAACCTATACAGTAGAAGCTGTCATGATCTCCTTTGTTACTATTACTTACATAGTATACAGTCCATACACTTAGCATGAAGAATATATGTGATGCAAGACCCACTTACAAACCATTATCTTCTCCCTGTAAAATAAGTATCCCTTTGCATCTTGATCATCTACAGGTCCAATGTGTTAAATAAACAGCTTTTAAACTATGAATACATACATATGTAACAGCTGATACATATTACTCTTACAATGTTATTTCAGTAAATTCAGAGCTATGGGGTAGAAGAGGAACCACAGCTCTAATTTGGAGGGGTTTATGGTTGAGTTGACCTCATAACTGGAATTTCAATTCCGTTATACTGATACACCAATAATCACTTACCTGACTTATAAGAAAATTCCAAGACGATTTGGTTGCTAGAGGGGGAAGGAGAAGAAGGAGAGGAAGGGGGAGCAGCGTGTTCCTTTTCTCCTACCCCCCATAGCAGTTCCAACAATAGAACTCCCCCCTTCGGTTGACAGGGGGCCATAAGCAAGATCTTGCATAGGACCCCCGAATGGCTACAAACGGCCCTGTCTGAAGCATCCTGGACCATCATCTGCATAATTTTGTCCTGCGTTACATAATGAAGATCACAACTGTTAGACCACTTTTGGAAAAGCCATCTGGTATTTTATACATCCACGAGCTTTACTACCAATGCAAGTAATCAACTTACCATAAGATGCTGTCTGTATTTTTTTTGGAGTTTTCTTAAATCATTGATTACAGATCAGCATTAAGAGGGTACAGAGTATACATGAACAATCAATATCTGACCACAAATTTGCTCCACCACCTTCAGAGTGCTTTAAGTGTAGTTCAGTGGTTTCTTCATGGAACATCTCCCTTTCTTGTTTCTTGGAATCCTTCAGTCTCTGTAGCTTTTAAATCTAGTCACTATACAACATTACACACATTCAGTCCCACTCACATATCCAGTGAGGATAGGTTTTATTTAAGACACCACACCATGCATTTTTGTAATTTGCAGTGGGGCAGTTTAGGACTTGTCTGGAGCTTATTGCTGTCTGTGGAAGATTTCCACATATCCCCTTACTGCCTGCCCTGTAATCCAAATATGATAACAAACCTATCCAATGGGAAGACAAACAGTAATTAAAATGTTATTAAATGGTGGAAAAGATATTTGATATTGCTTTGAGATACCCATAGTTTTGTGCTAGTGTTATGGACATAAAACAAAACTTTTCAACATATCCACAGAGGGTTTGAAACACCACAGTCTTCAACTTTGCTTGCAAAACTCCAGTATAAATTTCCGAACACGATAAGTAATGGGAAAAAACACAATGTGTTTGTGCTCAGCAGTCCCTGTATCATTTGTAGTATATAGGGAACATCAGTCCTAAAACTAAAAGTTTCGGCTTTACATGCAGACAATTAGCATTCTTCAGAATACTTCGATTGCAGCTTTCATTAGGTCCACCACGGGCATTATAACGGAAACCTATTATACTCTCTGTGCCTCTTTATGCTGTGACCATGAAGATTAATATTATTTCACTTGGCTTTAACCTCCCATAGTACTCTGGTTAGTTTCCCCACCCTCCCTCCTCCCCTCCATACATCCCCAGTATCAGAGAAGACATCGGGGATGTGGGACAGAAAACTGGCACTGCCTGTATTTACATACAGGTCAGTGACTCTGCCTCTCTGATCTGATCTGCAAGTCCACAATCACAATCGCTGCAATGGATATTCATAATTGCCGCAGGCTTGCTAGGGATAGGTAAGTTTTCCTTAGTGTAGCTTGGGGTGAGTTTGTTTTGTAAAGCTAACTTACCCCAAGCTACACTCAGGGTACCACCAGGGAGGTTAAAAGTAAATGGTCATAGGAGCATGGGGTTGCTAGTTATTAGCAGTAGTGTTGAGTGTAAATATTTGAATTGGCAATTCTATTGGGAATATCGGCACTTTAAATATTCGTAAAGATCTCCAAATATAGTGCTATATCTTGATTATTACACTGCAGCTTCAATTTCACATTCTGCCACTAAAAGCAATAAAGCACATTACAATGCCAATATAATGGACACGAGATCTAGAATTCGTGAAATTACTTTAAATATTTAGAAAATCATTTGAGAAATGTATTTGAATATTGCCTATGCTGCTCATCAATAATCAGCATTAGGTAGGATGGGCTATTAGATAGACCGGTTATTTTTGGTTGAATCATATCTGTTAGTAAGGTTTTTGCATATATGTAAGTTTCTGTCTTATTTCTACCATCCCTAATCCCTTGTTTAAATAGCTTTGTTCCTGTAACACTTTCACAAGATTATTCTAATGTTAGACCGTGCTTTATATGAGGCTCCCACAGAGCCGTGAAAAACCTTTTATGTTTACTAATATTTCAAACAGCATGCAGAATACATGTATTCCCTTTCAGGTCAGCCGAGTCACTTTGCTATGTTTAATTACGACATAACATATAATGAGATCCCTCATATTCATCACCGCCCCTACCTCAGATGGTTGCGGATTTTACACAATAATTTCACCTCTTGTGGCGATAGAATGGAAGTCCGACTAATGATCTCGGCCAATCAATCTTTTTTATATATTTACTTTTACCACCAGAACATTGGGCAGATCCATCATATCTCCGAGGACAGGTGCTCACTCTAATAGTACAAGTGTTTACTGTATAGTACAGAATAGATTGCTATCATATAAGGCCGCGTTCCGTCTCCCATACTCTCCGAGGTACAGATATTAGCATAAATACAGCCCATTAACACTTGTTCCTCTCTGTCAGGACATAAATTAGGCCTGCAGGTGTTCTGAGAAGCATCACCCTTGGTACTAATTAAGCCTTGATAATTAGGTTTGTTAAATTCAGCCCTTTAAGCTTATATTCCCACTTTGGGTTGGCAAAACGGAGATTTGAAACATGTAAGGGATCTTTTGGCTGGAGGCTGTTTGATTGTATCCTAATGTCTTAGATACCTTCAGCTACTCTGGGTGAAATGATGATTTATTATATCAGACATCAAAGTAATTTTTTTCCCCTTTCTTGCGCAATAGAGTTAATTGTACACGATTGGTAATCACCTTGTCTTCTAAACCTGTATTCTCAAGTCAGAACAAGTGTCTTTGATTAGGTATGATAGAGACATAACACACAATAGAATGCAATATTGTACATTTAAAGCTTGTAGCTGGCAATATTGATCAGATTCATCATGAGACAGGGTTTATGTAATAGTTATGTAAATCCTACAGCAAAATGTGATATATGGAAGCTTACAAGTATTGATGTGGTAGTTGCATTAAGCTGACCATACATAGGTCAATTTTTCTTTTTGATCGAGCTATAATATTATGACTTGTGTAAGGCCATGTGTCCACTGTGGACTCGCTGTGCAGACACATTTGCCGGCTTGTGCCCCTGGCTGAGGGCGCACTCCTACCACATCATCAGGAGCGTGCCCTATTGATTGAGGGAAGACTCAGAAAAGCAGTGTCCGAACAGCATTGTCTCCAGCGGCACCGTGCGGTGCTGTTATGAAGACATGGCAGCCCGCAGCTTCAAAACAGCACCGTGGGCATGCTGCTCGGAATATGTGGACACTGCCCTAAAAAGCAGCAGTGGACAAAAGCCCTAAGGCCGATGTCAGGGTGCGACATACCATTTTAAACTTAACAAATAAAATAAAGAAACCACATGTTCTTATAATAATATACGATTCGATATGTGGTATTTATTATTGCATTGCGATTATATTATCACAATGCATGGCCATAAGTTTGCCAGTGCATAATATCTCCAATATTCAAAATTGTGAATATCCACCGAAAATTAACAAATTCTTAAATAGCCAATATTCTTCAAAAATATTCGCAATTGGAATATTCAAGCCCAACACTAAAAGACATGACGTTAGGAGTTTCCCGTTTGCTTTTTAGTTGTTTGCCCAATATTGTTAACAAGGGGGACATCGCTTTCCAGCTGCCGATGACTTTCAGCAGCTTAGAAGTTGCCAGTGTGAATGCTGTCTAATTGTTCTTTTGTGCGGTCATGATAAAGAATGACATTTTATGAAATGGTTGTGTGATTGGAACATTGGTAGCCATTGAGTCCCATTCAAAACTAGCAAAAAGGGCAAAGTGTTACATGGCAATGTATGGTTTAAGATTCCTTAATAGTTACTTCCTGTGTTACTTCCTATGTAAGGATTCTCCATATACATAATAAGTAAATGTCACCTTATGAAAAGACATATATTACTGGCAAATAACCAAATCTAATGAGACGCCAATGTCACCACACCACATCTAGGGATTGGTAAGCTGCAATATATCCTAAGATCCAGAGAGAAATCCAAGGTCGCTATCTGTCCCCATCGTTTTTCCATGGTGTTTACCTCCTTTATAACATTGATGTTTCCCGCAGTCCCATAAACCAGGAATAGCCGTCAATGGCAGCAACGTCTGGCCAGTGTTTCATGCTGACCCTTGGTGTGTCTCAGCTCACTGGGAGCATGTTCCTGTCTCTAGCCTCCTTACAGGCATATGCCAAGCTTGATTATTCAAACAAGAAGTCAATGCTGATTAATTACTTCAAGGACAAAAGGATAAAACTTTTCTGTTTTCTAGTTAACAGTTTCAGCACCCTGCAGCTGCATATCAGGGGAATTTAAGGTATATTGCTACATCCTAGAAAATAAATTGGGTTTAGATATCAAATTAATTGTGATTTGGCTCATTCAGGAAAGGTAAAAGATATTTTTGAAGGAAGGCTGCTGCATCATATATTAAGTGGATCTGGTAGTTGTTTTCACTGTCACACAGGAGCCTGTACTTGTAATTTAAGTAACATGAGCATACCTTCTCTTGTCTGGCCAAAATGCAGAAATTAAATTTTTGTGGCAGCAGCAAGATGATATCTTAATGCTTTGTCATCTTTTAAACACATCAGGACTTCCCACACAGTTCTGTACATTTACTTCTGTAGCAGAGGTATTACAAGCTTCCACAAGCACAGACATGAAGTGTGTGGTCTCCTCGATTCAGTCCTCTGACCCCAGACCCTTCTAGCCTCAATATCCTGGGGGCTTCTGGTATTAGTTGACGTGTCTATCTAAATCTGATACTCTATTTTCCAACTATCCCAGCAGGTTGTATCATCCATCTGATACTTGCAGGTCTCTGGAGTGGGTTCTGGAGAGATAGATTTGTTTATGGGTTTATATGACCTACATTGAGTTTGTAAGTTACGTAGATGGTTCATTCATCGTTCCCCTAAATTGGATGCATCAGTATATGATGTACTGGCCTATTAATAAGAGCTCATCAATCATAACATTTTGGAGCTGAACCTTAAACTGAACTCCAAGGAAAGGGCAAATTTACCTTTGAGGAAGGGGGTATGTCCATGTTGAAATGCTCTTTCTCCGCTATATTAGTTTTTTTGGAACTTATTATCACATGTGCCCTAGGCTGCATACTTGCCTATGATGTCCCCCCTTCCCAATGTAAAGCAATAATCCTGTGTTGTAAGGAGTGCCACAGAAGCAAGAAATTAGCTAAAGTTCGGTTAATTTTCCACAAGACAGAAAATGAACGCTGCTCTTTACTAGCCCATACTAGGTAAATCCAAGGTTGAGTTCATCATAAATAAGCAATTTGTTTTTAACTTCAAAACTAAGCTTTGCTGTCATAAGCTAATCCCTACCATCCCACAGTTGCCTTGTCCTATAAGAGTGTACCCACATTGACATTTAAGTGTTCCTATGGCACAGAGGAATGGATGAATGTTCCCCAGCCTGAGGACACCAGTATTAAGTTCTAAAGCTCATATTGTCCAACAGGTTCTCTTTAATAATCTGCATACTGATAACAGAACAGTGTATATATATATATATAGTACATGTACATATTTCAAAAGTCATGCTTTTTGTGGGCTGTTTATGAATGGCTTAAAAAACGATGCCCGTATTTTATGCTGTAGATGTATTATTAATAAAAACTGCATTGCCGTCTCCGCATCCCCAAGAGATCTCATCCGATTCCGTACACGTCTCAATTGTTCCGTTTTCAAAGAGATAGAACATCTTTTGTGTCTGGATAAAGAAATACACAGCCCCCACAAAGCCATTTTAAAAGTGGGTAAGCCAGACAAGAGGCCCATATGTTACGGAAAAAGATTACCTTGATAAAATACTGATCCTGCTCTACACAGCAGCCTCCCAGAATCATGTGCACACTGTTCAGCTGTTAAGATTGTTATTAAACTTTATGGTCCATAAAGCTCAAAGAAACAAGGCAAGTGAACAACTATACCATTACAATAGTGTCAAAACAAGAGACATATTTCATTTGCTTTGAACTGCTCCTCGACATTCACAATGTAAGTGCTCTCAGACTGACTCAACCTTTTCCTGTGTTTTTCAACCTTAGACTTTAATGCAACATGGCTAATTTATGAACACTGGAGTCTACATATGCCTTTTAGTTCAAAGCTTGTCCATAAATCCCCCCCCCCCCATCTACACGTTCCTTGGCCAGTGTTTTCGGCTAGTGAGCCTTCCTCTTAACTGTTTGACACTAGTTTATCAGTGCCTGATCTCTGTTACCCTTTGGTTGCTGTTGGAAGTTTGGTTTTGGCCCAATCAGTAAATGGATATAACACATTGCCACAATGTTTAATTGAGTTTAAAGAGGTACCTCAGGGTTGAAGAAATTCTGAACCCCTATTTGAAATAATTTGTTAATCTAGACCTGTTAGGGATGGTGAACAATAGTATTGGGATGATTGTATGATTATACAATTGGGTCTATAATATTGCATCTTCTAACAAACCAACCTACATGAACTTTCAAATAACACATGGCTCTACCATATATGGTAAAGTGTATCTAAATCCAAAAGCACATTTGTCTTGGTTCTATATACTCTTCAACTACAATGAAACTGCTTATTATAGTGTACACTTTGCTTCTTGTGAATTAAAAGGTACAGCAAGCAGATAGGACAACCTACCTATATTATTGAGCTCTTGCAGCCTTCATGGAAACTCTACCTCTTAACCCAAGAAAGTTCCCTGGACCAACAGGTACATACAAATGTCGATGCCATAAGTCATCTTAGTCTTGTATCTGTTGATTCAGAGAACCTTCTCGGTATGATCGTTATAAACAAAGGGTGGCACTCCATACCAACTACGGCCCCTTCCGATGACCTTGATAACATACCATATGAGAAGATAACATAATATCATAACAAGATAACATAATAAAATACCTAAGTATGTTTATAAGATTTACTAACCTTTAGTATGCCAGCTTCTCCTTAACCCAGTCACGTAGTCCCTCCACCTAGGTCTGTCTTTTGGCTCAGGGCCTGTCTGGAAGCTATGTATAGCAGTGGTCCCTCCCACCAGTCTTGATCTGTATGCATTAGAGAGGCACATCATTGCATCCAAGACAAGATAAGATATGTAATAAGGAAAGTAAGGGTTTATTTAAAAATGTCATTAACATTTTAAAGATGAACTAAAGTAGGTTCCAGGGAAGGCAAATTACACTTCAACTTTGAGGAAAAATTAAAACGAATGCAACCAACACGTCTATGGAATAGAAAGCTGAAGTATATAACATTTTAGAAATGCATTTCAGTATAGCAAGCAAACTACCACTAAAAGATTGCCTAATCCTGGTGCATGACAATGTCACATACAACAACTGAACAACAACGTCTCTATAAATAAAAATCAAATGTGGGTGATTACGGAATATACTTGTGTATAAGCCAACATTTTAGCCCAAAAAATTTACTGAAAAAGCTCCCCTCGGCTTATACTCAAGTCAGGGTCCACTCACTTGTCGCAGGTCGCTGAATCGCAGGCTCCAGCAGCCTCTGTGAAGCTCCTTTGTGTTTCTGACACCATTACATGTAATGTAAACAAACAGTACCACACTGCCATCTGAGAAGAAGATGAAGAAATTAAATTAGAACACAGCACTACTGATGTTTAAAAAATGAAAATACGTTTCCATTCCATGTTTTGGTCCCAATAATAATAATAATAATAGTAAGAAATGGAAATTTATTTTCATGTTTTAACATAAGAATTGCCTTAAAACCCCATCCTGAAATAACAATAAACCTGTGTTCTCTTAACTTTATTGAGGGTGTGGAGGAATAATCCTCTCTGATTCATTCCTAGGGGCAATGGTGCTTTCTCTATATTTTTCTCATTTAGAAAACTCCACTATCTGACTTTGCTCCCCCAGGCTTATACTCGAGTCAATACGTTTTTCCAGTCTTTGTGTATAAAATGAGGTACCTTGGCTTATACTTGGGTCAGCTTATACTCAAGTATATACGGTATATTGAGTGTCAGTTGAAGGAAATGCTAACAAACAAGGAAAGTAAGCATGAGTGTATATTTGAAAGACTACATGAACTTTGTCACCATAATTATTATGCCTTTACCCCTTGCCAATCTTCAATTCCATTACTTGGCCAACCCCCCGTACCTGACAACAACCAATTTTGCCGAAAATAAATAAAATTCATACACTGTCATTGCGATTTAACAAAGAAGATCACTCACTTCCTGAACACTTCACTTCAGTCATAAAACATAAATATATTAGAGATAAAGCGCCTAATATTTCCTAAACGGCTTTAAATAATAATTCACAGGCACAGCAAAACAGAGTTGCAGTAAATCAAATGGCAATAAACATCCCCGTGTATGTTTCAACTAACAACATTAATCTGTTTCAAGAGAAAGATCAGTGGAGGAAAATTCAAATACTTAGCTTTTAAGTAAACAGTATTTCAAAGTGATCTCACAGAGAGCTGGCGCTGGATCAACACGTCCCGCAGACTTATATTTGCTCAAACATACGGAACTGTGTTTTACCTCATTTACTTGCTGTGTATGAATTGTAATACAATCAAACACTTTACACTTATTTTCTTTTGTTATTTTATATTTTGGGTTTCTGCTCCTAATGAGTCAGATTTTCATTACTGAAAGGCATGGCCAGTTATAGTGAGAGTAGCATTGTATATTTACAGTTAATTTGTGACCAGGGGGCTAGGGCCAAGGCTTGATAATTTTTAAAGGACATTCCTTATTATATGTTGTATCCACTAATGTGTTGTAGGCCAGGTTTCTTCTGTATTCATGACTAGAGCTCTGTAAGACTTCCATAAGACCAGTAGTGATGGCCCGAACTGTTCGCCGGAGAACTATTCACGGCGAACATCGCATGTTCACGTTTGCCCATATTCGCGAACATATGGCGAGTTCGGTTCGCCCCCTATCTTTTAACATTGCAGAAACTTTGACCCCTGTGAGTCACAGTCAGCAGACATAATCCAGCCAATGAGCACCCCCCACCTCACAGACCCTCACACCCCCTATAAGATATCAAGTACAGGACGCCATTACACATTCTGCTGAAGAAGGAGAGAGTTGGGAATGAGAGCTGCTGCTGCTGCTATAGAGAACCATTAGCTAGGGCAGTGTTCTGTGTGATC
>CM070041.1:17277822-17318200 GCA_036250615.1 Ptychadena robeensis
ATGTTCAAATCCCATTGACTATCATTGTAGAAATCCTTTGTGCGGATTTATTGCGTGCAATTTTCTTGCGAGTTTTGCCATGGATCCCCTTCTGTCATGTCATTGTCCAGGTGTTAGTCCCCTTGAAATAACTTTTCCAACACTATTGTGGCCAGAAACGGTCCCTTTGTTTTTTAATGTTTGTCTGCCCATTGAAGTCTATGGGGTTCGCTGGGTACGCGGACATTTGCGGAGGTTCGCGTTCGCCGTTCGCGAACATCAAATTCCGGGTTTGTGCCATCACTAAAGACCAGTCACTACTGCTTTCCCTCCATAAGAAGGGTGGCTGGTCTTGTATGCCGAGTATCCTCCCCCTTGTCGTTTTCTGGAAATAGCCTATCTTTTTATATTGTTAAATGCCCAACACTATCTACAAGAACGGGTAATTCCTAGTTATGTTGGATTTCTTCACCAGTTTAGATACTGGTGGTACTGCCCACGACTTGGCTGCATGATAACTTCCAGGTTATCTCCTTTGTTCAACATATGACACCTGGAGATCAGGCAGAAAACCATCAACCTCAATTGTACATTGCATATATGGTCATGTTAAGGTCAGATGATAGGGTAGGAGGCCGTTAGATGTAGTAACAAGGTCAGTAAAAGGTCATTCAAGTACAGACCAGAATCAGAATGTTCACCAGAACAGGCACTCATTTCTTCAAGCACATGGCCTGTTCATTAAGTCAACTTTAGACCTATCCTCTCAATAAAATGACTTTGCAATTCAAGAGAACATCCAGCAGAGAGCATGTGTATGTCAGAGCAGACAGTCTATGGCCTGAAAGCAAGATTATCAGAGAGTCGGCAATGAATGAAAACCAACTGCAGGTCCCCCATGTTGAAGGTGGAGGACTTTTTTACGCATGGGAACTCGGCAAAGTCCTAAACATGGCTTTCATCAAAGGAAACCTCAATAGGCGGCGGATAATAGTTCATTTTTTCTGCTGTTCAACACAGAGACATTAATGAACAAACATCCCCCACATGTTAAAACAACAGGCAGACCCCATCATCAGAAGAGGAATGCAGCCTGCTTGGTGATTGTTGTTTCAACACATTTACAGCAGAGCAGAGTTATCAGTGTGTACCGACAATTTGTAATAGTTCTCATCCTAATCTTCTCACTGGCTGTTTCCTCTGTTAATGAAGAGGAGGGAATTCTCCAGCATTAATTATGCTCGTCTTGTGTCTTATCAGTGTATTTACAACTACGGGGCTCATTTCCTCATGTTAAAGGATTGCTTTTACACGTTAACACTGGTTGATGATGAGTGCAGTGAT
The DNA here is from genome assembly GCA_036250615.1 of Ptychadena robeensis. Lineage (NCBI taxonomy): Eukaryota > Metazoa > Chordata > Amphibia > Anura > Ptychadenidae > Ptychadena > Ptychadena robeensis. Next base: position 17,279,146 of record CM070041.1, read on the forward strand.
AGAACTTAGCCAGGCCATACATTGCAGCAATTATTTTCTCATATTACAAACGGATTTATGCAGAATTCCATAAGCAACTCCTGTAATATAAATGGACACGACAGCTTCTGACTCCTGCACCTACCTGCTGGCCCATTAGACTGACCCACCCCCAGCCAGGGCACTGTGCATGCAGGGGTGCCTTAAGTCCAAGATGAACAAGGAGCTTCATTGGAGTCCGGACAAGAAGTGACGCCAGAGTGGGTGGCAGCACCCCGACAGCAGAGGTGGAATCGCCCATTTTGTCGGATGAAAATACCCTTCCTTCCTGTGGGTTTCATTTGGTGGTTTAGTCAGCGTGTTTTGTATTGTCGTTTCTTTTGTCACAGCAGGCGTGTCCCTGACAGTGTCCAAGAAGACATAGTGACAAAAAGACATTTATGGGGTGACATGCTGGTGGTAGGGCAGTCACCAGTTTTATGGACATTTGAGATCGGGAGAGGATTAATGACCCATTTGGTTTTGGAATGGTCCAAAGTTTAAAGTTCAAAGTATCCATCAAGCTGGTTGATATGGCTGGTGGCTGGTACAGGTGATGGTATATGGAATAACCTGGGGACACTGTCTTGCACCTTGTTGTAATGGTTATGTTTAGCACTTGTTTAAAAAAGGGGATGACATCACTTCTCGGCCTTTTGGCTAAGATCAAGTGTACTATCTGTTCTTATCAGTTTCCTGGGGAATGCTTCGGTGTTCCCTTCCGGAAGACAGAGGTGCTTGAGGTAACTCAGGCATACTTTGGAACCGGCATGGCCTGCGGTACGGGGAAGTGAGGACGGTAGATCCGGCTGTTGGCTGGCTGCCGCCATGTGGAGTAATTGGTGGTGGGAGTGGGAAACCGTGTCCTTTTCGGAGGATGCGTGTCAGTACCACCCACCGGGCCTTCTGAGACGGACAGCTCTGCTGCATTTGTGATTGGCCTGGGGCCGAGGTTGAGCCTCTGAGATTTAGTGACTCTGGTTGGGACCCAGAGGTGCCAACAAAGTCACTGGTGGGGGACCAGCTTTTATGGCACATTGACACTGAGTTTCCACAGCACAACTTTTATAGCAACCACCTCCTGGGGGCTACCTTTCGGCTTCGACCGGAGGAATTCTTTTAGCCGGCTAGGCTAGCACCGCTTTCGAGCATGGGCACTTATTTATTTTTTTTTTTTTATGTACATCTGTCCCCCCACTCCCCTTTGCACGTTTTGTTCACTAGTACGGGTTGACTAGTCCTTTTGGATTGCCCCGGAAAGTGGTGGGGAGAGACTGCTTACGGCTTCGGCCTGGCAGTCTCTCCAGTTTCGGCCACGACTACTTCGGCTAGGTCACCTTGAGGAAAGGGGTACCCGGATTTTGGTACCCAGGGGAATTGGCCTTCCGGTCGAGGCCCCCTGGGGAAAAGATCATTCGAGGAACGGGACATCACGAGCAATCCGTGCTTGCTTGTTTGCTTGCTCGTGAGTGTTTTCACGTTTGTGCACTCACTTTTGAGTTTTGCACTGGTTGCACACGAGTTATCGTATGTGTGCTTGCACTCTCCGAGGCTCAATAAAAAATGAAAGAAAAAAAGGGTGTGCTACAATCGACCAGCTTCAGCGTGATGACATCATCGGTCACTAGAAAATCGGGTGGAGATTGTAGCATGTATAGGTACCTTAAGTCGAAAATGGTGTCATGTCTCTTTATTTAAGGTAAGATTTGTAAGCCCGTCCGGGCAGGGTCCTCTACTCCTGTGTCATTACCTGTACCTGTGTGTTATACTGTGTTGTATCTCCACTCTAATGTATTGTACAGCACTGCGTAATATGCTGGCGCTATATAAATAAATGTTAATAATAATAATAATAAAATGGGGTGGCAGAGTGGTTTAGTTAGTAGGGGAGGAGGGGAGTAGGTACTGTGGTGTGCAAAACTATTTGTCCCCTTCCTGATTTCTTATTCTTTTGCATGTTTGTCACACAAAATGTTTCTGATCATCAAACACATTTAACGATTAGTCAAAGATAACACAAGTAAACACAAAATGCAGTTTTTAAATGATGGTTTTTATTATTTAGGGAGAACAAAAACCTCCAAACCTACATGGCCCTGTGTGAAAAAGTAATTGCCCCCTGAACCTAATAACTGGTTGGGCCACCCTTAGCAGCAATAACTGCAAACAAGCGTTTGCGATAACTTGCAATGAGTCTTTTACAGCGCACTTATCTTCACAGAATTGTTGTAATTCAGCTTTATTTGTGGGTTTTCTAGCATGAACTGCCTTTTTAAGGTCATGCCACAAAATCTCAATAGGATTCAGGTCAGGACTTTGACTAGGCCACTCCAAAGTCTTCATTCTGTTTTTCAGAGGTGTTTTTCAGCCATTCAGAGGTGGATTTGCGTTTGGTTTTGGTGTGTTTTGGGTCATTGTCCTGCTGCAGCACCCAAGATCGCTTTAAGCTTGAGTTGACAAACGATGGCCGGACATTCTCCTTCAGGATTTTGGTAGGGACAGTAGAATTCATGGTTCCATCTATCACGGCAAAGTTCCAGGTCCTGTGAAGCCAGCAAACCAAACCCAAGACCATCACACTACCACCACCATATTTTATGTTGGTTTGATGTTCTTTTGTGAAATGCTGTGTTCTGTACGCCAGATTGTAACGGGACACGCACCTTCCAAAAAAAAGTATTAAAACTTTTGTTTGTCGGTCCAACAAGTATTTCCAAAGTCTGGCAATCATAGATGTTTTAGCAAAATGAGTACGAGCCTTAATGTTCTTTTTGCTAACAGTGCTTTGCGACTTGATATCTGCCATGCAGGCAGTTTTTTGCCCAGTTCTCTTCTTTATGATGGCGGTCGTGAATACTGCCTTAATTGAGGCCTGTGAGGCTCTGCAGTTCTTAAGATGTTGTCCTGGGGTCTTTTGTGGCCTCTCGGATGAGTGTTGTCCTCTGCGCTCTGGGTACTTTGTCGGGCCGGCCACTCCTGGACGGTTGCACCACTGTTTCCATTTTTTGCCATGTTGGATAATGGCTCTCACTGTGGTTCGCTGGAGTCCCCAAAGCTTTAGAAATGGCTTTTAAACTTACCAGCTGATAGATCTCAAGTACGTTTGTTATAATTTGTTCCTGAATTTCTTTGGATCTGGCATGATGTCTAGCTTTGAGGTGCTTTTGGTTTTAATTCTCTGCGACAGTGAAGCTCTTATTAAGTGATTTCTGACTGAAAACAGGTGTGGCAGTAATCAGGCCTGAGGGTGACTTACAGAAAAGAAAGTGAAAACTCAGGTGTGATAAACCACAGCCTTAAGTTTATTTTTTCACAAGGGGGGCAATCACTTATGTCAAACAGGGGCCATGTACGATGTGGAGTTTCTGTTCTCCCTTAATAACGTAACCTCTTTTAAACTGCATTTTGGTTCAATTTGTTATCTTTGACTAATAGGTAACGGTTTTGATGAGCTGAAACATTTAAGTGTGACAAACATGCAAAAGAATAAGGAAATCAGGAAGGGGCCAAATAGTTTGCACACCCACTGTAGGCATGGTAAGTTATTTCTTTTATCTCACAACTCATACTGCCAATTGTTATGCCTACAGTTTGTATAGGCCAATGGGATGATGGTCAATAAAAAAGCCAAACATTTACATTTCATACAAAGAATCATTGTAAGACTGAAAATGGGCAATCCAGTACAACAGCTGCTGATGCTGATTGGCACCATTCAGTCTGCATACAATTGCATGCTAATATCTGCATGTTTATTTCACCTCATAATGCCAAGATATTGCAATATAAATTAGGTCATGTTTAAATGAACTTCAAGATGAAAAAAAAAAGCTAGCCATACATGTTCAATTCCATGGCCGATCGACAACCCATCAACGATTCCGCGATGCCAGAGGGAATCGGAAGAGGGATAGACGATCGATCCAATTAAGCCGTCCCTACCACCTGGCCACGATTCTGGACGATTCCGTGCACATCGATCACTTCACACATGGCAACTCCCCATGATGTGGCATGAATAGAATCAAAAAGACAAACAGGTTAGATGGAAAGATAACTAGGGAAAAAAAAAGATAGTAACGTAAATGAGGGCAAGTGGGATTAAAAACGATAAGGGAAAGATAGATACGTGAACTAGTGATGTCGCGAACCAGGATTTTGCCGTTCGCAACGGCGAACGCGAAATTTGTAAAAGTTGAGAACACGCGAAACACGCGAAAACGCGAACAACGCAATTGACTTAATGGGAGCGAACATTAAAAAACAAAAGGACCCTTTTGCCAAAAAATAGTTTGGAGAAAAACTTTCAAGGTGCAAACACCTGGACAATACATGAACAAGGGGAACCAAGGCAAAACTCCCAAGAAAATTATTTTTCACAAAAAAAATCCCACCAAAGATTTCAAAGATATAAATGGATCGCGTCGCGTGGCTGTTTCGCTACATCTTAGACGCATCCGTTGGCGGGTTTTAGCGCGTTTTCGAGTCAACTCATGGCATTGCCCGTGTCAACCTTTGCCCGTGTCACCAATTTGCCCATTCACACCACCATGCCCGTGTCACAAACTATTGCCCTGTCACTGAACCTTGTCCGTGTCACCACCAGCCTGTGTCACTGACCTTTGTCCATGTCTCCACTATCTCAGGCAGATGAATGGAATCTCTCATTGCTGTGTGATAGAGGGTAGGATGGTCCGTGAGTGGTGGTTGATTGGTGGATTATCCTGCTAAGACTGAGACTACAGGTCAAAATTTGTTCAAGTTAAAAATAGGGGCGAACATAATTGCAATGTGTTCGAGTATTCGAGGCGAAAATGCGATATTCGCCGCGAACAGTTCGCGCGCGAACAGTTCGGGACATCTCTAGCGTGCACGCGCCCGGAATCGACCGTCCCGGAATCCCTTGGGAATCGGACCCATGTATGGGGACCTTTAGGGAACACTGTAGTAGGGTATTGAACATTTTGTCAAATCAGCATAGGTTATGTGCCTCAAAGATATCATCAAAGCCTTCAACCTTTAATGATATATATGGGACACATGATCTTTGATATCTATGGGGCACATAATGTTCAAATTAAATGTTATGTGCCCCTATTCTAAGGGTTTTGTGCCGCAATATATATTATATAATCAATATTGGATAGTGGGAGCTTATGCACTCACTTGAACAGGTGAGTTCCTTAGCCATATACATAAACAGCTAGGTTTCAGAGGCCGCAAGTGAGGGACAAAATGGGGGCTGCTGAAGAATGCCCAAAGGGCTGCACCTGGGGTCTAAGGGCTTGTCTAGATGTTATTTTTCGCAGGGATTTGAAGGGGACTGTCTACACTGGTGCGCTAAGGGCATTAAGGTTTTTTTGAAAATGCCAAGCTAGGCATTTGTAGCGCACTGCCTGACACACCGCACAGACACATGCTATTTGAATGCATTGCGCATGAGAGCTTTTGTTTTTCCTTTTTTAATCACTCACTTCCTGTTATATTGCAAACTCTAGAGAATGCATAAAAAACACTGCATGAAAAATGCACCCAAGATGCACCCAAAACGCATGGTACCGCACTTGTGTTTTTACTACGTTAACGTTGGCGTGTACAGTACACCCTAACATTAGGACCTGACCTTCAACAAAATGCACAGGTAGACCACAAGCCTATTTCAAGCCATGTCCCTGATCCTCCTTCAAGTGAAAATAGTGACAGCACTTCCAAATCACTTTATATAAGGGGGTGATATAAGTACGAGTAAAAAATTTGAACTTCTTAAAGCCCGCGGACCTGTGAAATGTGCAGCACATACAATAATTTTTCATTACTAGTCATATTGTGTATGAATCAAATGATTATTGTTTGATAGTGTGTGCAGTTCTTCTTTACCACGTTGTATATAGTATATTTAATGGTAATGTTCTCAATGTTGATGAATACCTCATGCTGCATGTGTTAGCCTGTACATTGCAGATCACACAGACTATGTAATGGTGGGGGGTTCACATAGAGGTGCCTCATTTTAAGGCTTCCCGTGGGAAAAACTGAACCTGTGAATTGCTTTTGCATGTAAGCAATCAATCAATGCGTGCTTATTTGAGACGTGTTTGATATAGAGATATGGTATTTTAGGGGACGTGCTAGCATATATTTATATGAGAATAGCTGCCAACAGTTTAACGTTATTTGCAAGGACTTTGCTGCAGGGCAGGTGCATAAACATCAATCACTTGTGTCTGGGTGGACAATGGTGCACTGAAGTTCCCATAACAAGGTTCTCTGATAATTGTGGTATATTCGGTATATCTCTGTGCATTACATTTTCTGAATTAAAATTATTTGTACAGCAATGACATTTTATAATCTTGTATATAGCATATTTTGAGTATCTATCTAGTTTTGGTAATTACTTGGGTTAGAGCTAGGACTGTGTTAGGACTACAGTTGTGGTATTGATCATGATTACAGCTAATCAGGGCTGTTAATCTCCTGCTATGCAGAGGATGCAGGCACATAGGGCCGTAGGGACCCCCCCAATGCTCTACCCTGCCCTTTTCCGCATGCCCATAAAAGAAAGAGGGGCATACACTATACAACAACTCATCCGGGCAGTTATGTGTGACAATGATTATGTGTAGGGTAATCATCTAGGGTTGCAGTTTTGGTAATTACTTTGGTTATAGCTAGGACTGTGTTAGGACTACAGTTGTGGTTTTGATTATGATTACCCTAGGGTTGTGGCTATGGCTAGGATTAAATCTAGAATTATGGGAATGGCTAGGTTTGTGGCTATAATTAGGAATAGAGCTTTAGCTCTTGTCACGTTTATAGTTAGGTGAAGAATTTGTCTGCAGGAGTGACTTAAGTATAACTATGGTATGTGCCTATGATTATGGGTAGGGTTATTGCTGCTTGTATGAGTAATGTCTGGGTTTGTATATGTAGTTATGACTATGGTCAATGCTAGGGTTGTGGCTATGGTTTTGACTTAGCGGAGATTTAGGGTTGTGGTATTAAGGTTAATGTTTAAGATATGGGTAGGTATGGATAGGATTTAGGCTAACTATGTGACTATAGATATGACCATGACTGTGTTTATAGTTATGACTAAGATTATGGCTGAGAATAGGGTAACCTTGTGGTTATGGCCATGAATATGGTTAGTGTCATAATTATGACAATAGTTGGTCCTCAAAATAAGCAAACGAAAGCCATCTTTAGAGATCATCTGTTTGTGTTTTTACTACAATTTAAACTCCCTAGCTCACCGCCTGTACCGCACAGTTTTTAACAGTGTGGTACGGGCAATGGCAGCAGTGTACAAGGTACACTGCCTGCCTTTTCCTCCCTCCCCCCTCCCCTCTCCACACAGCCGGTGTCATTCATTCCCCGTGGAGCGATCGGTGACGCCGAACAACCCCGGAAATGCTGCGGCTGGAAAGAGCATCACCGTAGCTTCCGGGTATATTCGGCTTTCATGGGAGCTCAGGTCATCCAGAGTTTGTTCTTTACACAAACTCTGGGCAAGCTGGGCTCCTCATGAACGCTAAGGAGGTTAAGGCACCCTGGTCATATCTGGTTAGAGTTGAGCTTAAAGTCTGTGAATGTAAACAAAAAAAATATGAAAAAGACTGCAACAACAAGTCATAAATATGTTCTGTTTCAGAGCCAATCCTTTTGGTGAAAGTACCAGGACATTTTCACAAATTAGTCGGGAAGAGCATTTTTTGTACATCACATCCAATTGCTTCCATAGAGCCTAAATAGTCTGTATATCTATAGCACCACATGTGTCTACATTTTTTCTTTCTGCAACTAACTGCAATTTTTCTTCTCTCCGCTTCTGTGCCACGTCTTGTAATAAACATTTACTCTACTGAAAACAGACAACAGCGAACAGCTGAAATAGTTTAAACCATTTCTTTAAATGATAACTGAAGGGGCTTTACATAACATTACATTCAGCCAATATGTTCTAAGCAGCATACTTGGAGGGACTCGTGTGTAATGCGCAGAGAAATTTAGGCAAATAACAGCATATACAACTTGTATATCTAATATTGCTCCCCAAGGAGCAAGCAGAGATTTGCTCTGCAGTTTCAGTTTAATTAAAATGTTGCGCCGAATCCAGCAATGGCTTCCACTTACAGACAGATTGTAAAACACTTTTTTTTGCCTTGGTAGACAATAAATTTCCTTACAGGAATGTGATTTCGAATTTGGAAGTATTCCCAATACGCTGTCTTTCCCGTGTTTTTGTTGTCAGGATACACTAGGGGAGGGTAGGGGGTTGAGAAGTGGGTTAAGGTTAGGATTAGTGATCAGGTTGCGGAGGTGGTCATGTTATAAGGAGGGGTCAGTCCATGCTAAACTAATATTTTAGACCTTAGCATGATCTATGTACTTTATTGTGTATATAACATTTTAACTTCTCCTTTGTCCTAATGTCAGAATAGTCCATATTTGTGCAAAAAACATTTCCTCTTATCCTCATTCCTGTAGAGTACCGTATACACTCGAGTATAAGCCGACCCGAATATAAGCCGAGGCACCCAATTTTAGAAAAAAAAATCTGGAAAAACTGAATGACTCGAGTATAAGCCTAGGGAGGGAAATGCAGCAACTAAGACACAGAAACACACAGCAAATGCACTTTTGCGATATAATTATTTAATTCAGCAGATATGTAAGTTAATTACAAAGCCCCTGAACATGATATCATCACTAGAATTGCTGGAGATGTAGACAAGGGATGTGGGGACATTGTAAAGAAAAAAGTATTGCTCTAGCATATCAAGTTTTTGCACAAAATGTTCAAATTTGACTTGACTTTGAACCAAATTTATGCAAAAACTACATGTCCTAGAGCAATATTTTTTTTTAAATGTTTCCACAATCTTCTTCTCTACATCTCCAGCAAATTTGGTGATGATAACCTGTTCGAGGGCTTTGTAATTCACTCATAAAATCCACCTACAAAATGCCGCAAATTAAATTTTTTGACCCGAATATAAGCCGAATTAAATTTTTTGAGCACATTTCAGGTGCTGAAAATTTTGCCTTATATTCGAGTATATACGGTACTTTTTTCTGGCTACTTTTTTTCTGCTGCCTTCAGCTTGTGATTGGACAGTGAAGGAACAGGAAGACACTACTCATCAGACTGTAGATTGCATTGTATGCATTCAGTCCCCCATACACGTTTCGATTTTTCTCCTGACCGATTTTTCGTCCGATCGGGTCATCTGATTTTCACTTAAAATGTTATGGTCGTTCAGTCGGCTGGCACAAAAAATCAGAATTCAAATTATCGATAGGCCTGACACTTTATTATTAACAGCAGATCGACCAAAATTTTCGGACAGGCCCGAAGCTGTCCCCACCGAGTTTTTGGCCAATTATGAGAAATCGTGATCCGGTACATAATTCCTCATCCGATTGTTCTCCCGATCGATCACCCGACCGACCATGCTGGTCTATCAGGCAAAGTTCTTACGAAAAATCGAAACATGTATGGGGGGCTTTAGTGATATTTTCTTATACCAGCCTGGAGTTAAGCTTCAATTTAACACAAAACAAAATATAGGACCGAGTACAACCCTGGTCACTACATTCTGGGGTGGCTAGCCCCTGAGACTTTAACGGCACATGAATCCGGGACAATTAAGGTAAAAAGGCATAATTTATTAATAACAAAAGGACACGTATAAAAAACAGTATAGACAAATAATCCAACAGTAGGTTTACATATAGAGTAAAATCGATTGGCGCTTCATGGTCATGTCCAAGGGAGATAATTCCCAACGCGTTCGCCCTGTTAGGGGCTTCATCAGGGGAGAGGTCATAGATAGGGTGGTCCCTCTAGAAGCATATATTAAAATTGTATATTTCTCTCGTGTCCTGAAATACATAAATGCTGTTACAACGGTATTCCATACATGATGTCCACAAACAGTATATACGGTCCAATGGGTGTACCATCACATATAGGGTGATAGTGGTGATCCATATTTTGTTGTAACTACAGCCTTTCTAATTTGTCTCCCTCGATTGTCACCTCATGTTAATGGGCCTGGGGGGTTTCCCCCCCACCCCCCCCAAAAACACCCCTTTAGCGGTTTTCACACAGAAATATCCATATAAATCATTCCAATCAAGATAAAAACACGTGACAGTTGCCCGCCAATATTCGCATACCTGTAACTTGCGGAGAGTGGCCTGGTCCTATACCCACCTTACCTCCCCACTGGCTCCATTTTACTTTCAATTTAACACATTTTTCTCATCTAATTTAAATTATTCAGTGGCATGGAAAGTATTCAGCCCCCCTACATTTTTCACTCTTTGTTATATTGCAGCCATTTGTTAAAATCTTTTAAGTTCTTTTTTTCCCTCCTGAATGTACACACAGTACCCCATATTGACAGAGAAACACAGAATTCTAGACATTTTTGCAGATTTATTAAAAAAGAAAAACTGAAATATCACATGGTCCTAAGTACTCAGACCCTACCATTTGGTAATAGCGCCCTTTTGATCTAATACAGCCATGAATCTTTTTGGGAAAGAAGCAACAAGTTTTTCACACCTGGATTTGGGGATCCTCTGCCATTCCTCCTTGCAGATCCTCTCCTGGTTTATCAGGTTGGATGGTAAACGTTGGTGGACAGCCATTTTTAGGTTTCTCCAGAGATGCTCAACTGGGTTAAGTCAGGGCTCTGGCTGGGCCATTCAAGAACAGTTACGGAGTTGTTGTGAAGTTGAAGTTTTTAGCTGGGTGCTTAGGGCCATTGTCTTGTTGTAAGGTAAACCTTTACTTTCTGTACCCACTGTATATATATAGGGTGGTGTGTGCCATGTATACAGATACTGTTACTTTCCTATTCACAGCAAATATGCTCCCTCTTCACAAGCTTATCAGTTAAAGCGCACCTACAACCTGTTAGGTCACTCTACAGTATCAGCTGCAGCTCAGCTGATACTGCAGAGATTCCCGACTGTAAAAAACAAAAAGATTTCTGACAGCAGGAGGGGTGTCTTTTTAGAGACAGTCCCTCCCACTATGTTACTTCTCGCCTAGGCAGGACGTAACAAGCTGCATGGGTGCTGGGTATTCTCGTCCATAAGCCCCTGTGTCTGAGTCTCACAGATGTGACATCTGTTTTATGTCTGTGAGACTTTGTGAAGAGAGGAGATAGAAGCCTCTCTTCACACAGCTAGATGGATTCAGTCGAGCCCCCCAACCCCCCCCCCCCCCCCCGAATGGAGCTGCAAAAGGAGTCTCTGTCTATGTAGGAGAAGGGGGGGCTGTTGTCAGCTGCTGCCCGGAGAAGAATCGATCAGGAAGTGGCTTCTCTGCCCTTCTTAAACATGCTGCCACCATCAGATAAAACATGAAGAAGGTAAGTCATTTTATTTGTTTTTGTGTAGCAGTTTTCCAGGGCCAGAACTGCTGACTGGTAGGTAATGTGCTTATTTCATGTATGTGTGTGTGTTTTTTTGTTTTTAGTTTAAAACCGCTTTAAGTTTGACCTGGTTGGAAAAAGAAAATACTGACCATGAAAAAAAATCAAGGACTCCCTATCTTGTATATACACTGTTGTGTATATGTTACAGTATTTTAATGGAATAAGTTCAGTAGCTTCTCATGTAGTTCTTATGTTAGTATTATTCTATTACATCTAGGATCTGGATCCCTGTACAGTCACACAACAGGTACACATGACACAATGCTGTGCTCATTGAACATATGGTGAAGCCCACAACTGCAATGATATATTAATTTAAATAACCTGCGCTCCAAGCTATTCTTTCCTGCAACAGCTGTTTTGTTTCCTATAATATATTGTTTTGCTGATAATGAAAGATAAACAATTGAGAGAAGGTAGCAATATCATTTGTAAAAGCCATTTTCAACAATCTGCATCCTGGGAAACAAATCTATGGTTCCTGCTAAAGCAGTGGCACAGGAAGCTGAAATTGCATATCACTGTTATCTGTGGAAAATAGCTGTGATTATTAGTCTTCAGAACCACAGGCAACCATCAGAAGGATCGCAACTCGCATATACTATAAGCCAATATGAGGCTCCTAGGGGGTGGGCTTAGTGGGGGTGGGGCTCACAGTAAAATGTAAGATTAGACGCAGTGCACATAGCAGGCTTCTGAAATTTGAAAGTTATAAAACTGTTTATCTGTGGGTAAAAGAGTGACATATATGTGATCGACCTGTGTGTAAAAGACTTAAGTTAGTGGTACTTAGACTCTTTTAAACAAAAGGCAATAGACCAAAATGTAGCAAATGGGAGTAGAAAAAGGTTATAAATGAGAACATCTTTGGCAAATGAGGAAATGTGTTGGAAGAATTTCTCCATTGTTAGTGCCATAGAAAGGCATAGTGCTCCAATGTTGGTGTCAGTGGAAAAAAATGATTACAGTTAGAGGAATGATTCCTCATGCTGAATATCAAATGAAAACAGGATACATTGTGCCCCATAGTTGAGGCCTGTATATCATGTCAGTGGGTGAAAAAGTGTTCCCTATTTTGTTGCCAATAGGAGGAATAATGCACCATCTTTGATGATATTGGAAGGAATAGTGCCCTTTCAGTGTCTATAGGAACAATTCTGTCCTGTTCTTTGGAAAATGGCAAAAATGCCCTACAGCTGGAGAAAACTGAAATGTATATGGCTAGCTGAAGAATAAATACTGCTTATTGGTCTCAATGGGGGGATAGTGCCCCATTTTTATGTTGACGGCATAAATTGTGCCCTATTCTTGGTGTAAGTAGGAAGTAAAGTATATTGACCCATTATTACTTTCTGGAGGGTAAATAGTGCATCATCATTGATGTTGGTATGTAATAGTGCCCAATCATTGATGGCAGAGTGGAATTGTACCCCATTGTTGATGGGAGTAATTTTGGTACCTCATTCAGGATTGGTGCCAAAGCGAAAAGAGCAGGTGGGCATGGACGAGCACAAGAGTGTAATTGGGGGGGAGGCACTCCTCCATTTCAACCTAATTAAATGTGAGCGGGGGAGCCATAATCGAGGGGGAACTTTGGCCTAACTGGGTGGGCCTGACCCCCAATGGCCATGGAGCTGACCCCATTGTTGATGTCAGCAGAAGGAATGACACCCCATTGTTGATGTCAGTGGAAGCAATGGCGCCCATTTGTTGTTGTCAGTGGAAGCAATGGCACGCCATTGTTCATGTCAGCAGAAGGAATGGCACCCCATTGTTAATGTCTGCAGAGTGAATAACACCCCATTGTTGATGTCCGCAGAGGGAATGGCACCCCATTGTTGATGTCAGCAGAAGGAATGACACCCCATTGTTGATGTCTGCAGAGGGAATGGCACCCCATTGTTGATGTCTGCAGAGGGAATGGCTGACACCCCATTGACACCCCATTGTTAATGTCATCAGAAGGAATGGCACCCCATTGTTGATGTCAGCAGAAGGAATGACACCCCATTGTTGATGTCAGCAGAAGGAATGGCACCCCATTGTTGATGTCAGCAGAAGGAATGGCACCCCATTGTTGATGTCAGTGCAACTAGGGCCGATGGGCTGGTTGAATGGCAACTGAGAGCCATAGTTTGGGAAACTAATCGGAGTTGATACAAATTCTGCTGATCACTATTCATCATTGCTCATCACTAATCTGTAATGTATTATTGTTATGAATTCAGTACAATCTCATCATTCTGTGTGATAAACATTGTGAATACAGGTTTCTAAAATGCAGGAATACAAATCTCTCTTTAAATTTAGAGAAATAAAACACTTGTAATTAAAATGTTCATAAAGAGTCTGTTCAGTGCCAGTGGCGACAGTTAAAAGAAATGTCACGAGTGCCCGGCTGTTAATGTGCTGATTGGTGAGAAAATACAGAAAATTATTTAAAAATCAGCTTTGTAGTCACTCAAATGCCATTGACTGTTAGAAGAGAGTTTATTGACAGGGAAATGTAATAACTGTAGACTCGACAAATCTTGCGAAGCATTTGCATCTGTAGATTTGCCATTTAAATAAACAATATAAAACGATTTACTACAGTATTAAATTCCAATACCATCTTTTCATAAAACTTGGGAAGATAATATTTTGTACTGAGCGTTTAATTAAGAGTCACAGCTGGGTATAGTTAAAGTATATCGAAAGCTCAGAGTTTTTGTTCTAGTTGTGGAAAGACTATGAGGCTCTGTATCCCCTCTGCATCAAATCACCGCTGCGAAGAGGTCAGAAAATGATTGTCAGTATTGCCTGGAGCAAGACAAAAGGGGTAAATCTTGGGTTAAAAATGTTTGGGTTAAAAATCATTTCATTGCCAGTGGTCTTAGAAGGCTTTCTACTAACCTTCTGTTGTGAGTCTTGTAATAGGAAATAAAGAAAAAATAAGGTGGCAGTCAAAGTTGTAAAACATAAGTTTTAATCCCTTATATGATTACTAAAGCTCAATATGAATATTTGGATTTTAGATACATTTCCGATATACAATTATATTTTTTATGACAGCAGACTAAACTTTCCAATGGTCTTGTATCTCTGATATTGAGATCCATTGCATTCCCAGGGTTTTCTATGTCTCTGTAAAGCCCCACACACAAGGGTTGATACCTGTGCGATATCCCCGCGTTCGATCGCGGCGTGGGGGCGCAAGGAATCGCAGAACGATCAATTGATGAATGGATGCACACCACTTTGCCCAATCAATTCCGGATCGATACTTTGAATGGGAACCCTGGTTAATGGTAATCAAACAAGAATTTACCAACTTGTTGACAGATGAATACACTGTATGCTCTAACCAGTCCAGTCAAATGGATCGCTTGACTTTTGGATCCTTTTATATAAAGATTAAAGACTTTTTGCCATTTTAACCTATGGACTTTATTGCTTAACTTTTTAAGCCTTTATCAGCTTGTCGATTTATTGGACTTCCTTATTTTGTTTGATGCTCTTTAACCTAATTGATAAAAAATCCCCACTTGGGGTAATGTAATAATAATGGGGTGGCCTCTTGGAAAGTCCCCATGCCTTTGCCCAGGCAAAGGAAAAAACCCAATGGACAGATAGACCAAAAACATTTGGTCTCTCTCTCCATTGAACCCGTGCATTATATTGTATTCTATTTGGGATGTTGGTCATGCTCCCATTGGGGCCCAGTGGTAGTTTTTCTTTGTAAATGACATTTCTTTGAGTCAGAACAATCCAACAAGGGTTTCAGTGTTTGATTCCTGAACGATCGCTCGGTGTAAATGCGCGCGGCAATCAACCATTCTAGAATTAAACAGAACATTGATCAGTGTAAGGGGGGGGGGGGGGCGCTTGATGCGAGCATGCATAGCTAAGTGAAGATAGCCAACTCTAAGTTCCTCTGAAGATAGCCAACTCTAAGATCAACCACAAGAGAAGTACATAGAACTTAATTAATACAAAAACTACATATGCAATATTTATAACTACATAGAGCAAAATTGTTTCCCTTCCCTACACCTTCCAACACTTTTGGTGATGATACCATGTTCAATTAATTTACAAATCAACTAATATCGACTTATACATTCAACATCTCTATTATTAATGCCCTCCTGGTATGTTTAGGTGTAATTACTGATTAAAGGGTCTAGTTATATGGTTCTGGGAAGTTTTTTTAATGGTTAAATAAGCCCAGAGATTCAAATGTATCTTGGAATCCTCCGGAAAGAAGACCTCTTTGTCTGATTTTCTGCTTCCCTCTCCTGCTTGTCTGCCTGACACTGGAATGTATTTTACATTAAAGAAACTGAAGCCAAGATAGGAAACTTCTGCAACAGAACCCTTAAAATTACCTCAAACATAACCAAAGGGGATACATCCCATTAACTTCCACCTCTTCTCCTTCTCCTACTGTGGCATAGTGCTCCACATATCTTAGATTACGTTTTGGCAGCTATTTTTCGTATATAGGCATCTATTTATTGTTACCGTACAATTTTTGTACAATCAACTTTTGTTCTACCAAAACCATGTAACATGAGGAGCTTTCTTAACCTCCCAATCACTATGTATTGTATCAGGGAGAACCCGCACTACATAGTTGTTGGTAGATCTAAAGGGAATTGTATGGAGTGATCTAAAGGGGAATGGGGGACTTAAGTAAGTTGGTTCTCTAATTAGATTTGAGTGCTATACATTTTAAAATGTAATTATACATCTGTATATATAAATCTGTATATATATATATATATATATATATATATATATATATATCAGATTGCTATGCAGACTATTTGCAGTATATATTTCTATCTGCATTTGTGCTTATTTCTGGCTTCTACATTAAAAGACGTAACCTTTTTAAGGATTGTTTACTGTGATATTTTGATTTATGATTTACCTCTGTGTACCAGTAAAGATGAGGAATAAATATGCAAAGCTCGAGAAGACTTTTATAATGGGGTTACCATCCCAGCTGAATGTTGCTCCACACAAACTGACCTTGAAATTGCTTTTTCAACACAAGTCAAAATATGCAGATCTGGAAAGAAGGAAAGGTTCCTGGAAAAGGTATGCTGCATTAGAGGTGAAATTTCACATTTTGCAGGTATGCCAATTTCTTTCCCTTAAAGAGACTCTCTTATTTTGACCATTCAGGACAAGGTGACAGGGTCTCTTTAAGGTTGACCCCATTTAACATATAATTACTTTTTAGCTTTTTCCCTGCTACTCATAAGAGTCCATTATAAATGTTGTCCTCATCATCATATGAGGAGGACATGTGATAAGATGTTGTGTCCAGATATAGATGTCTTAACAAAAACTGGGGCCTTAAGCTAGGCACACACGGCTCGATTTCTTAATAGATTTAAACACAATTGATTGGTGTGCACGTTCATGGAGCTCGATTGTGCTTGAAGTATAAAGAATTTGAGCCACCCAGCTTTCGATTGATTCCACTCAAAGGAGCTTGGTCAAACAGGGTTCCAACAGGTTGGAAAACCCGGTTCGATTGCCATTACTTTGTATGGGGACCATGAGTCCCCATCCAAAGCATCAGACAGACTGGCAGCTGCAGAAGTGCTGTGGCTCGCGCCAGCTGGTTCGGGACGAAAGTCGAGCCGTGTGTTCGCGGCTGAAAAAAATGTAGCATCTATCAGTGTGGATGCCTCTGGTGAACTCTGGTACCTCCTGGAACTAGATTTATCTTCATCTGTAGATTCAACCATCAGCATTGGTTGGCAGGATGATGACTTCCAGTCTTAAAATAACCATGAAATGAGCATCACTTGGAGACTGGCACACACATCAGATCACAGACAGAGCAGAGATTACTCAATTCTGACCACCAGGGAGCAACATCTGATAAATAAAAGTGAGAGGTTGGTGGGGGCTTTCATAATCATGGGACCTAAGGCAACTTAACTTGCTCAATGGTTGAGCCACTTATACCCCAGGAGTATAGAATGTAGAGTGTATTATTTAATAGCAATAACATGGGGAGTGTAAATGAACCAAGGGCCTTTCAAAACCCATACCTATAAAATATATATGATCATATTAACCGCCCTAGCGGTCAGGATGGCAGCATCTCGTCCAGCGCTGCTACTGCTACTGTAGCACTGGACAAGATGCTGCCGTCCAGCACACATCGGGGCTCCAGGCAGCGCATACTTACAGTTCTGCGCTGTCCCCCGATTTGACATGCAGGCAGCAGCTTATCTTCCGGCGTGATGACTTCACTCGGTAGGGGGGGGGCTGTGGGATTTGAAAAGTTACTTGCTGAAAGCATTTTTTTTGGAAGAAACTGCTTTCATTTCTACCTATGTACTAACCATCTCATATAAGTCTCTGTGCCCAGATTTGCCCTTTGCAGTTAACCCTCTCTATCGTGGTTAGAGAGGTTAACTGCAAATGGGCACATCTGGGCACCAGAGATTTATGTGGGCGAGATTCGTACATAGCGATACGTAGCTTTTGTGCCCTGATTTTGTTGTTTTTTTCATAATTTCTTTTAAAAAATGTTTTTTTTATTTATACATAATTGTTTGTTTCAAATCAGTATTTATGTCAGGAGATTCATTAGACCGCTTGTACGGACATCATGTTTGGGAGTAGTAACAGGCCTACAACATAAAGGAACATTTACCATTGACGTCTCTGATGCACTTTTTTACAGATACTGGACCTCAGCAGTGCGCTAGGGAGGTAATATTACTTTCATGTGCTTTCCTTCTTTTGTGATATATCTGATATATAATTACCCACATATCCCCCTCTTCATGGACCTCTTCATCAACTCCTACCTTATACCTCTTGGTATTAATGGCCTTGTTCATTCAGTTAAGGAGGGTTCACACATAGATGGATGTTTTGTGTTTTAAAAATTCGACTTTTCACTTTGTGGTAGTTATTGCAAAGCCCTTAATCATTGTTTCCTCAACAAACTTGCTGGGCGATGTGAGAAAGATCCAGGGTATACTAAAAAAAAGAAAGTATTACTCTAACACAAATAGTTTTTTTGCATAAATTAAGTTCTAATTCAAGTAAGAATGTTTGACTTTGAATTAGCTTATTCCAAAAAACACCTATGCTAGCAAACATTTTTTTTTTATGTTCCCACAACCCTTTCTACATCTCCAGCTATTTTGGTGATATCGTATTTTCCGGGGCTTTGAAATCAACCAACAAATTTCCCCCCCCCCCCAGAGCTAGTCCAAAAATTTCGAAACCATCGCTAGTGAGTTTAAACCTCCCTAGTGCACTGACTGAGGTCTAGATTTTCTGTCCCAAAACGTGCACCATAGCCTTCAATGGTAATTTTTCGTTATGTCGTAGTCCGCTGTACTTCCCAAAATAATGTCCGTACCAAGGGTCTAATAGCAATCCTGAATCTATAATGCTAAACCAACATTAGTAAAATAAAATTTTTATTTTTTTTATAAAAATAATGAAAAAACCGCACAAAAATTAGGACACAAAACTATGCTGCTATGTATAAATATCGCCCAAACAAAAAAGTCTCTGGTGCCCAGATTTCCCATTTTCCTTTAACCTCTCTACCTGGTTGATAAATCACACCAGGAAAAATGGTTACTGCAAATGGGCACATCTGTGGCTCAGGTGACTTTTTTTGGCTATATTTAGTACATAGGGGTAGTTTTTTTAAAGCAGTTTTACATAGAAAACTGCTTTCATTCTATTTACAGTACAATCTCCCCCACATCTCCGTGTGACTGTCATCACTCACACTCATCGTGGGGGGGGGGGTGTGAGGAAGACACAGCATCGATTCAGCATTTGCCAGCATGTCACAGGGACAGCGTGAGTATGCTCTCCCACAGCCGTGATTTCTACTGGACGGCAGCACTGGACGAGGTCCTGCCGTCCATAATGCTAGGGCGGTTAAATATACCTCCAGGTAAGTAGGGGTTGTGTTATGGTGCCTACCCCTGGTTAGATTTTAATTCGTACATATCTGCATAGTAATGCCAGGCTCCCCATGCTTTTTTTTCTGAGTGTACTGAATTTCTGGCAGGATTTACTAAACCTAAGCCAGGAGGATTCTCCATCCCTAACTGATATGGACCTGACCACACATAGGTATGCCTGCCTGTTGCAGGTTCTGTTTATCACAGCAGCAAGTTGTCACTGAGCCATGTAAAGTGATCCGATCGAGCACTGACTACAGATGCAAATTGCCAGTGTAGACATTTCTGGTCTCTTATCAAAACTCCTGGGAGAAAACAGGATTAAGGGCGGCCTATAATTAATGCCTCCACCGGTAAAAAGACATTGGGGATGCTACATGTTTTGATTATTCTTTCATTTTGTGTATATAGGTTTCTTCTTCTCTCGCAGCTGTCTGGCCATTGCCAACGAAAGCCCTGGAGACAAAGCCTGAGCTGCCTCCGCTCTGTAACTGCATCATTACCCCGCTCCAAACAAAGTCCTTTTTTGTCAATAGAGGATGAAAACATTATTGGATTCAAGAGCTCATAGTAGGTTTGTAATCAGCTGGGGACAAGGAGGATAGATTTATGAAATGAACCATTTCAAATGGCATTATCTTCCCACAGTGAGCTACACCTTTCATAAATCATTGCAGAGGCCTCGGAAAATAGAGCATTTGTTATTCGCGCTTTGTGCACTATTTGCATCCCCCACACCGTCATTTTGCAAATTGTTTTCTCTCTCGTGCAATGCAATCAGACCACACTCCACAGACCGGGGGAACTCTGGAGAGTTGGCGCACTGGGTAATGGATCTTTTGTCTTCTTTTTTTCCATTGGAACAGTTTATACTATCTGCCAGCTGGGTAAGGTGGGTTGTAGTACATTCCAATACAACCGAGTTTGAAATTCTTTCTTTTCCTAAGAAAAAGATTAAGATTAAATCATAATTGAAGTTATTAATACCATTATTACTTAAATAGGTTTATTATGCTTCTTATGTTTACAAACTTACGATTTGATAATTGACTCATTTTATTTGTTGTAAAAAATTGTCAAATAGCCAACAGAGGGAGCTCTAACTGTGCAATTACTCATAAGGTGGAGAAAACATTAAGTGATGAATGTAAGATGATCTCATCTTTGTAAGGAGTATAGGGCAAATTGGTTTAATAAATTAGCAGAATACCACAACTGGGTTCACCTTGAATCTTGGGGTGCCAAATGAAGCTTTTCAGTATCAGAGTAAGGAGGGGCCACCATTAATTTTATAATTTTTTTGCTGTTTTAAGGTTTAGATTTCCTACTTTATCTGGGTATGTAAGAAACAAAGACAAAATAAATAGAACATCAAAATTAATACAGAGATCCTGGACTTAAAGTGAAATTCTCACTGAGGAATTATTAAAATTACAGAATGTAGTGTAAAGTCCCCAGTAGTTTTAGTCAACTCTGAATTAAAGTCCAACTCCAGTCTTCTTTTGGTTAAGGCACAGAGAAGGGCTGACACAATATCCTCACTTTTTGATGAAAACAAGAGTACAGGCTGGGTAGTGCTAATCTTCACTCCCAGTGCATCCTCTATCTTCATGTTTGACTGGTATCAATCATTCTGGAAGACTGAGGACATCTTGTGGTAGAGAAGAGGTAGTGTCGGATACAGTTTAGGATTTAGGGTGTGTACTACAGCTAGAGTTATTTTTTTCTTCATCGGGGAATTCTTTGACTTAAAACCTTCTTTTGTATGAAACTTTCTAGCAGAGTTAGGCTGGGTCTACACTAGGTTTTGCTGCATGCTTTTCCCCACAGGCAACCATGGAGAAAACTGCATAGTGCAGCCGCCTCTTGTATTCCCATATGGGAAATGGCGTGCCAGTCTATATTAGCGCGTCATGAATACGCTTGGGGGCGTCTCGACATACGTAGCTGATTCACAGAATCCTGCGGATGCACCAGAGAAGCACGCATGCCACGTCCATAAGTAAACAATGGGAGCGGTGTGTAATGTGCACAAATCGTGCCTGATGTGTTTTCAGAGCAGTCTGCTAATGCTAAGTATAGGATGCTGCATTGAAAAACATCTGCGGAATGCCGGCTGCTGAATGCCGCATCTTCATTGCAGCACCACGTGATCTTCAATGGATGTGTCTCCAAGATGCGGAAAAGCAGCACCCGCAGCATCGGCCGCTGTTTTACACATCTTTGGTATGCTAAATCAATAGGGCTCAGGCAAACTACCCACAAGTTGTGAAGAATCCAGTGGAAAATGTGTTGGCACATCTTTTTTTAGAGGCCACTGCTAATTCTTAAGGACATAACATATGTATAGTACATATACTACATTGCCTAATCTATTGAAACATCCTTCAAAATAATTGAATTTAGGTGTTCCAATTACTTCTATAGTCACAGGTGTATAGGTGCCCATAGGTATGCTAACTGTTTCTACAAACAATTTTGGAAAAATGGGCAGCTCTCAAGAGCTTGGTGAGTTTCAGCACCTGTGCAGCAAGTTGATTCATAAAATTCCCTTACTGCTAAATTTTCCAAAATGAATTGTTTTCTGGATAAACTATACTTCTCAGAATAAAGGGTTAGGGATGGTCAGATGCGAGGAGAAGCATACTTGTCTGACTGCATTTTGGCTTGTATAGTTTGGTGGATGGAATATTATGGTAAAGGATTGTTTTTAGGGTTGGGCTGTGCCCCTTGGTTGCAGTGAAAGGATTTCAGGACCAGACCAAGACATTTTGAACAATGTCATGCTCCCAGTTTTGTAGGAACAGTTTAAAGTAGAGTAGAGTACAGGCAATATTCTTATTTGCAAAATAACGCAAAATTTTCACCTATTATTTGCCAATAAATTTGTAATCTTCAGTCATTATTCCCCTCATCGCATTAATATTCACTTGTACACGGGCATATTGCGAACGCAATGCACAGTAGTTCCAGGTACTGATTTATATAATGTTGAATAGTTGCGATTACAAAGATATAGCACTATATTCGAGATCTTCACTTTTCGAAGTGCCAATATTCACCCAAAAATGAGAAATTTAGAATATTCGTGATCAACACTAGTTAAGAGATTTCAACCTTCTTGCTTGACATGACTTCCCACCAGTTCACAAAACAAGGTCTATAAAGACATGGAGGAGTGTGGTATGGACTAACTTGGCTAGCTCCTAGACCTCAATTACACCACAGACTGCGAATCAGATCTTCATCCAATATCAATGCCGCCTATCATGACAAATACTATTTTAAAAGAAGGGACAAAATTGTCATAAACACAATTCCCATAAACACTTTTAAATCTTGTGGAAAGCTTTCCCATAAGTGTTTGAGGTGTTATAGATGCAAAGGATAGGCTAACTCCATTATAAAGCCTATGGGTTAAGAATGGGATGTCATTAAAGTTAATGTGTATGTACAGGTAGGCACCCTCAATACTTTTGGCAATATAAGTTTTGTGTGTTCCAGTGCAGTATTTTTAGCTCATTGTTTTGGAGCTTTTATAACATGACAAGTTTTGTTCCCGGAAGTCCTCCTGTCTACAATTCTTTCAGGATTCTTCTTTCTAAGAGAACTATAAAACTTTAATTTAAGTTTGCTGAAGTAAAGATAACGCTCACAAAACAGCAGGGAGCCCACAAAGAAAAGCCGCTCTCTCATTCAACCAGTGCCACAGTTGTCGAAGTCTCCCTACTCTCTTCAGTCTGCAACTGTACAACAAATACGATGTAATGTGTAATTCTCCAATGAAGTGCTTATTTACATAGTGATGTCTAAATTGCGAACCACTTTTCTTCAAAGCAAGTACTAGTCAAGTCTATTTCAGCAGCTGTCACATGGAAACATTCCATGATATAGTAGTATCAGTTGCCTTAAGTGCAAATATCAAAACAAAAGGAGCTGTCAACATCTCAATTTGCAACTTTTTACATTTTCTCCAAGTTTGCCGTAACGTGTGGCATCAAATGTTTCCCTGGAGAGATGTACTAACACATCATTTTGATGTATTCCTTCCTTTGGTTGCATAACGTGGATTTATCTCTAATTGTACAATGTAAATAAGTGCACAGACGTTCAGTGATTTGTCTTTTAGTTTCATAATAAGAGTTTATCATCTGGAATTTATTTATGGAAGAAAGACACAATACCTTGGTGTCTGCTCCCTGTTCACTGATCAGTTTAGTGTTTAGACGAGTCACAAGCTATATGGCAAAGGGGCTAATCTGAGGTAAAGTGAGATGGGATTTATATACTAGTAGGTCAAAGAGAGAGAGGCAGCAGGGGGACTTGGGTGTATTAATGAGATTCACTCTTACACTGTATGGTCAGAGCAGGAGGGACCAACAAGAGAGATGAGCTGCATGATACCTGTACTGAATACACACAATAAAAAAACAACAAGGATTACTGTACAAGTAGATGATTTAATAATATAAATACCTTTCATAAAACAGCTTACTTTAGCCAACAAGTAGATACTGGCTCTGCATGCTGCCAGAACAGGTTTGATGGACTTCTTTGCAGAAAAAAAGATTTATAAACCCATCATCAGAGGAAACATTTGGGATTGGGATGTGTGTGATCAACAACTCAACAACATTTTATAGAGAATAGACTTTGCTCTCTACCACAAGATACTACAATGTAACCCTACCACAAGGTACCACAATGTTACTCTATTACAAGATACCATAATATAACCCTACCACAAGATACCATAATATAATCCTACCAGATACCATAAGATAACCCTACCACAAGATACTACAATATAACAGTTCCGCAACATACTACAACGTAACCCTACCACAAGATACTACAATGTAGCCCTACCACAAGATACTACAATGTAGCCCTACCACAAGATACTACAATGTAGCCCTACCACAAGATAGCACCATGTTACTCAGCTACAAGATACTACAATGTTACTCTACTACAAGATACCATAATGTAACCCTACCACAACATACTACAACGTAACCCTACCACAAAATACCACAACGTAATCCTACCACAAAATACCACAATGTAACCCTACCACAAGATACTACAATGTTACCCTACCACACGATACTACAAAGTATACCTACCACAAGATACCATAATGTTACTCTACTACAAGATATCATAATGTAATCCTACCACAAAATACCACAATGTAACCCTACCACAAGAAACTACAATGTAACCCTACCACAAGATACTAAAATGTAACCCTACCACAAGATACTAAAATGTAACACTACCACAAAAAAGTACAATGTAACCCTACCACAAGATACCATAATGTAACCCAACCACAAGATACCACAACTTAACCCTACCACAAGATACTACAATGTAACCCTACCACAAAATACTACAATGTAACCCTACCACAAGATACTACAATGTAACCCTACCACAAGATACTACAATGTAACCCTACCATAAGATACCATAATGTAACCCTAACACAAGATACCACAATGTTACTCTTCTACAAGATACCACAATGTTACTTTTCTACAAGATACCACAATGTAACCCCAACTTACTGTTGTCTGCATTCAACAGCCCATTCATAAAATGCAGACTACAATGTTGAGGCGATGAAGTACAGAGGGACCTCCCAGGGACGAAGCTTTATGATAACTAAGAGTCCAACAATTACATTTAACAATACAAACAATAACTTTTGTAACAATATTTGTAAAGCATACTGCTAGGCATTAGGCTCTGATTTATGTGATAGGTATATGTGATATATTTTCATATTATATAATACACATGTACTTGATATACAGGTAGCAGTGCAAATATATTACTGTGAGTAACAATGATACCTTGGTTGGTCAGACCACCAGGAGAGCATTCAGTTGATCAAGTGGTCCAGAACCACAAAGACTCTTCTAACCTTCTAGAAAGATATGGTCAAAGAGGGTCATCTTAGAAAGATTCTTAACTTATTCCAATAACATTAATGCCATATCATCACTTTGTTTGTTTTAAACGAATGCCTTAGCATGAAACTAACACCAGCCATTTAATTTTAATGAAAATTTCATTCTGTCGACACTTTTTGGCATTCTTACGGCCCTTCAGATTTGCTCATATTTTATTTTGCTCATGACCAGCCACTTGATTGAAGGCCAGAGTAATCTGTAACCGTGGGGTAATATATAATGATTTTGCCATAACTCTCTAAAAGAAATATAGATATACTGTGGTCTTTTAGCTGTCCTTTATGAAGATCAGTGTCTGAGATTGCAGCAATTGCTTCTTTATGACATTTCCTCTTAGTGGATCTTTGTTATACAAGTGTCATCAACATTTAATGCGATAAGCAATACTTTGTCCCTGACAGGCAGGTTTTTCCAGGATACACATGTGTAAGCACCTTATATACAGTATAATGTATATATTTATATGCATACACATTATATGGTTTCAGTTTTGTGGACCTCTGGCAAATAAGCAGTTCAGTTATGGCTATTGAATGGAAATTTTTATATTAAAAGACATTTTGACACAGAGATTTGTTACAGCACTGGGGAGTCCTTCTTCAATCGCAACGACATGGTATCATGAGATTGGTGTGGAGGAACTCATGAGGGCCTTCTCAGATCCCTGACCTCAACCCTACTGGACAGAACACCCTAACCAGGTCGTCTTGACTGATATAAAAATCCAGTTGGTACAGAAAGTCTAAATGGGTCTGCAGAAGTATTGGGACACCAGTAAATTCTGAGAATGTGACATGAAATAACAGTATTGTATTGTTCACCACCTCTGCCCCACACTAGTTGTTTAAGGAGCCAATGGCCTGAGATATAAGGCCAGTGAGAAGGCGTAGCAGTCTGTTTGTTACTATAAGATTTGCCCATTGCTGTCCTCTTTTAACGTTGGAGGAATAGAAAGCTATGGACCCAGTAAAAGGTTTCTTGACCATGTTGTATTTTGCTTTTGATTGTAGAGTTCAAAAGATTCAGTACTGATATTTTAAAAGGAAAATACCAAAGCAGTAAAAGTCACGTAGTTTGAGCTTAAAGCCAATCGGGTCATACCATCTGCAAGGCAAAGAAGTCTTCTCATGCACTAGCCCTGGTATCTGTTGACTTCTGTCACATGTCTTGTTTCGTCCCTCCCAGCAAATAAAGGAGTTTCATTAAGCTAAGAGATGCTGTGGAAGGACCTCCAAAAACTTTTGTTTAAATGTTTTAAAGCTTTTTGCCATGAAATCTTTTAAAGTCTTTCACTGTATATGGCCAATAAAATGCCTCGTATCAGATACAATCAGAACTTCTTATGATTGTAACAGAAATTGATTGTTGGTGGCACTGACCAGGTCATTTGGATCGATAAAGCACATGATCTCCAAGTCTCCAAGCAACTTGGTGCATCTGTTTTTCCAAAAAAGATATAATTTGTGCCTAAAGTACCCTATATAATTTTGCATCGCATGACATTAACAAAGTAGGTACCGCCACACTTCATGATATAGTGCCCATCCCTTTCCATGCATGGGTAATTTTTGGAGATCACAGGCCAACACATACCACCACTGGTTACACGGCTGCTTCTGAATAGAGATGCACCGTGCCCTGATCATGACGGATGGAGGGGAGATGAGCTTAGCGTGTAGAGAATAGAGTTGTCACATGTCTTTGTGCTGTGGCTTTTCGGGCTGCTGTTTTGTCTTTGAGAGTGATGGAGTCCAAGTGCAGCACACCTGGAGTGCCTTTCCTTGAGCGTAACCGCTGCGATCGGCCGGACAGACACATTACTCATGAACGTTACGCTAGATGCTATCACTGGGAGACCAAGTCGAGGGATTTTCATTCAGAGTGTGATTTATGCTCCGCAACTAAAAGGACTTGATATTACAGGGAACGTTACTGCCAGACAATGGAGAGGATTTGTAATAATGTTCACTTTCTCACTCCCACTTCACCTGAAAGACTGCTAAGTATTCCAGGACACAGCAGGGCACAGTCACTTATTAAAAATGGTCCAAAAATGTATCTTTGTGTCAAACGTCCTCCTTTTTTTTTCTTCAACCTCACCGCCTGACGCACGAGCTAAAAATAACCCTGCTAAACTCCCGTCAGCTGGTATCATCTTACATTTACCATAATTACCTTTAAATAGCAAGTTCTGGAGGGTCTGCTGCCAAAAGACATATTGACGCGTAACCTTCCAGGATTCCGCTAAGTCAGTCCTTGTAGTTTGGCTTAGTGGCAGGTGCACTGGTGGGAACCAAGCCTGCGGGCCTTTGTAAAACTCTTGACATGAGGAACAATGTAGATGTCTGACCTTATGGCATGTCTATATCATATATTAGCATGCATTTTAGGTATTTACGTTGATGTGCTTTTGTAATATCATCATTTCTGAAAAGCAGTCTCCTGTTCTGGTCACTGGAAATCTATAGACTGGTCACCCCGGGGGGACAAACAACAGATAGTCTGGCAATGGGGTTACCCATACACTGCAAAGGGCAAATTTACCTTTTAATGATAGAGAGGCTATAAATAGCATTATTACTTTGTTAATTCCTTGTTTTCCTCAAGGCCAAAGTTTGCTTGGAGATTGCTCTGGACATTGGGCACACTGACTTTTGGTGCAGATCCATTAAGAAAGCAAGTTTAGAGAGACTAGCAGGACCAACATTTCACAGGCATTTTCTAATGGGGTACCAGTCCTATTACAGAGAGGCAAGACAATCCTTCACCTGGGATAATTTGAAATATAGGAGCAGAACTTTAAGTTACAAAATCCAAGAACCTTGAAATATTAAATATATCCTGTAGTATCTAGAGTAGTAGGTCTAAGCAACTGGATTCTTACAATTACAATTTTTGACCATGGCTTAAGCCCCCCATACACCCATGCACGTATAGACTGTGACCCGATCATCACGTGCGGTCAATCGGCATCGGGTCACAATCAACCCAGACACCCTTTGTGTGCCAGCGCTGTCCGTGGGGTCCGGCAGACAGCATCTAGGCATGCCGACTGTGCTGTATGTCAGCCTAGAACGAAGGGAGAGGGAAGGGAGCTGCTAGCACCTCCCTCCCCCCTTTCCACCCTCAGAAGCAGACAGGCTGATTCCTCAGCATCGATGTATCTCAGATTCCTCTGAGCTGAGGAGACATACTTTAGACTGGGACATTGTGTCCCTGTCTAAAGTATAAGACTGATCTAAGAATTAAGGACATGCCTGTAATGGCTTAGATTGATTTGGCTGCCGATTTAAGCTCTTTAAGCTTAAGATCGGCACCGGATTTTTCAGGCGACCAATCGCCGTGAGCGGGCACGGTGGTCGGTCGATAAAACTAAGTGTGTATGGGGGGCTTAAGATATAGTATGCGTATAGCACATTGTAGTACAGTTCATTACCAATGGCATTAATGGTGCATTAACCCAACACATTTCCCGACACACTTGCCTTGCACTGCACCACAATATATGGCAACTACTGCTGTGCTGTGTAAGGAAAACTGGTCAGATTGTTTGTCCATCTTTGTGTATAGGCAGTGAACTCATTTGAATGCCTTAACATAATGGATATGAATGATGATGCTTGAATGTGTTGCACCAATATGGACAGATATTAATGAGATGTCCAGTTGCATTGTGTGAACAGAAGTATCACTATTTCTGATATTCCTCTTATTTACAGCAGTTTACATTTTTGTAAAAAAAAAAATATATATATAAAAAAAGCAGAATTTGTGTATTAATTAATGGTAACAATAAATGGGTGGATGGGCTGGGCTGTTATCTACTCTGCAGCATGCATGACAGCACAAAAGTTTGGGTGGGCTTCAGGGATAACTGAGTAATCTGTAAATAGCAAGCAAAATAACCAGGGAGTATCCATGATAATACTGAATGTGGTTTATGTGGCCTTATCTGCGGTCAGTGTCAGAATTCTGCTCTGCTAAGGGTGGGGTGTGGGATATGTTGTTGTGGGTATCAGAGACAAGAGTAGTTCATGGTGAGAGATTGTCAATGATAAAATGTCTCTGCAAAATGCAGTCAGCTTGGTTCAGGTGCCATTATATTTATTATCCATTTAAATGTACTTTTAGAGTGTATCTGCACCACGACAATAGACATTAGAATATTAAGATATTAAAGAGCTTTATTACATCCTTTAATAATAACAGCTTTATTTATGGCCATGATGCCACCCATGTTGCCCATGCCACTGTGTATATGTGTGTGTGTATATATATGTCTGTGTAATCAGCCTCAAACGGGTGCTCTCAAATACTTTAATCCATCTTGTTTTTCCTTGAGTAAAGAGAACCCATCAGGCCTGAATCCTAGTAGTCACCAGCACACTTGTTGTGTTCGCACAGCAGCACCTTGTCTCCAACCTAACCAGGGAGCCCTAAATGGTTTCATCTTCTTTTGTGGAGACTTACCCAGTTACCTCACTGATGTCCAGCAGGTGCAAATTCCTGGATGGAATGTGACAGCCCACCCAGTTCCTTACCTCCCATTCCACAGTATAGGACCCTAAAAGAAAAAACAAAACAAAAACTGCACAGCAACCGACAGTAGCAGCCCAATACTATCGTGGACTCCTTCCAGGATACATAATACTGCTATATATGTACCATTTACACAGTGACAGACAATTGGTCTGTCATAATACACACACACATAAACAGTAGTGTTGAGCTCGAATATTCGAATTTCGAATATATTCGGCAAATATCGGCTATTCGAGAATTTGCAAATTTCACAAATTTAGCGGCCGATATTCGCAATTTCGAATATTCGCATTGGGATGCTTATGTGCATGGATTGTGACTATAGATTCGCAATGCGAAAGTAAATAGCACATTCATTTTAAAGGTAATTATGAGACGATTATAATTGCGAATCGATTATTCACGAATATTGAATCGAATATTAGTATAATTATTTGCAAAATATCGCAAATTTGAATATTGCCTATGCCGCTCATCAGTAATGAACAGGTTAAAGAAGGTATGCATTCTGGGAGTGGGCGGGTAGGTTAGATTAAGGATAGGAGCTAGACCCAGGGGTGTCAAACTTCATTTTTTGAAGACCAAATATAGAACACATTTAATTATTTATAGTAGCTTTTATTGATGAAGTAAGAGGTTGTTTATTAGGAGACAACTGATCATACAAAAACTCGGCCTATATGTGGCCCTTGAGGACTCAACACCTGTGATAAGGGAAGAAGAGCAGAAACTGTTTCCTTTCTGTCTGACTAACTGAATTTCTTCCTGATCCAAGTCATACCTGTCAAGTTTCCCATCCTTGAATAAGGAAAACAAACCAGAAGTGATGTTCATCTTCCGGTATGTGGAGTGGAACTTCCGCATTCCAAATACAGGAAGTGATGTCACGAACGTCACTTCCAGTATTGGGAGGTTTACCTCCCCTCCCTCCTATTAGCTGGCTAACTTAGGAGGGAGAAGGCGTTACTCTGCCTCCTAACTTTTCACCCTGCACATCATCTGACCACCCCCCTCCCACCTAAGTAGCCCTGGGGAAATCCAGGATTTATTGTTATTGGGATTTGGCCGGAAAAGTCGCCTACAAAACGTGCCGCTTGACATGTATGATCCAAGCAAACATTAGTGTCCAGAACATACCTTGGCCTGGTATTAGAAGTAAGGAAGCCACTTGTATGAGAAGCAAGTCCAATGTAACTGATGGGGGCCATACCATGACCTGAATGAATGAAAACCTGAGACACATGTGATGCTCCATTTCTACACCTAGGTGACTGGTACATCATAATATAGAAAGGTGTCTGGGGTATGGTTCTTATTATGAACGTCAGACAAGCCACAGCTTTATTTTATCACATAACGGTAAGAGAACAGAAGTGCTTTGTGCAGAGGTTTATATATCCTGCGTTGGGCGCAGAGGTTCCTGTCACACCTCTTTATAGATGGCAGAAAAATAGCGCTGGCTGTTTGTACACGTCTGCTACATACCAGAAGGAGATAATCAAACTGGAGACGTTTGGGAGGGGAGCCAGAGGCTACTTCACTTCGCACACTGTGTCACTTAGCCCCCTGCCTAGTGCAGTTTAAGCACACTCTCTTCCAGAACCGGGAACACCGCCGAGCCTCATTCCCCGCACATCCCTGCCCAGCTTTACTTCATTACACCCCAGATTCAGTGCACGGCAGAGGTGTCACCCTGTTTAATTACTGAAATCAAAGCTCGCCCTGCTCATCTGCCTTCATTTATTTACAGAAATCACTAATATGGCTTATGTTTAACCCAAACTGCTACGGATTTCAACAGCTTACCGGAAGACAGCGATTCTGACAAAGCTTCACATTTTAAACTGATTGGCACAGCATTACAACATCCTTTAACCCCCCTAGCGCACTGCTGCGGTCCAGATTTCTGTACCAAAAGTGCACCATAGACTTCAATGGTAGATTTTTGTTTATGTTGTAGGCCTGTAACTTCCCACAATATGTCCGTACAAGGGTCTAATAGACATCCTGAATATAATAATGTTTGAAACGAACAATTATGTAAAATATATTTTTTTTAACAAAATTAATGAGAAAACACAAAAATCAGGGCACAAAGCTATGCTGCTATGTACTAAATCTCGCTCAAATAAAGTCTCTGGTGCCCCAGATGTGCCCACTTGCAGTTAACCCTCTCTAACCTGTGATGAAATCACACCAGGCACATCTGGGGCACCAGAGACTTTATTTGGGCAATGTTTATTACATAGATGCACATTGAAAGCAATATTCTTCATAGAAAACTGCTTTCGTGCAATTTACTTTTCGAATTTCCCGCCACCCCCCCCCCCTGTCACTTGGGAAGAGACGGAGGAGCTGGCAGCATGACACCGGGACAGCACAAAACTGTAAGTATGCGCTCCCGGAGCCCCAATGTGTACTGGATGGCACCATCTCGTCCAGTGCTATAGTAGCAGTAGCAGCGCTGGACGAGATGGTGCCATCCTGACCGCTAGGGCGGTTAATCTATTTGTTCAATGCAAGCAGCATTCATGGTATTATTTTGCAGAGTACAGGGAGACTCAGAACTCAGAAAGGTAAAGCGAGAGCAGCACCAGGTGGCAGGTGAAAGGCTTGTTCATAGGAGGAGAGAGCAGAGTGACAATGGACAATGTCCTCCATTAGTGTTGATTTGTATTGTAAATATCGGCACTTTGAGAATTGCAAATATAGTGCTATAGTTTTTTTTTATCGCGAATGTACAAGTATTTTTACATTGCTACCGGAAACTACCGTGCATTGTGTTCGCAATATGCCCATGTACAAGTGCCTTTTTGCACAATGAAGGTAATAATGACTGGAGACCATGAATTCTCGAATTTACAAGCTAATTGCGAATATTGGGTGAAAAATAAAGAGTTTTTGCAAATATGGAATTTTGCCTGTGGTGCTCATCATTCTCCATGTCTTTTGTGCCACCCTTTGATCGCTTATTAGCTGTGCATTATTGCATTGTAGTGCAGATTGTGTGACGCTGATAATTTACCATATAGATACTAAGGATATATTCTGACACCATATTGGTATTTGGAAATATATCATATTTTTATATTATTTTATAATAAGAATATTATAATGTTTTTTTTTAATTAACAAACTGTTATGTTTACATGAGTATTACAATTTATTTTAAACAACATAAAATGTCATATATTGCAGCTGACCAGTTCTTGTGGTGGCTGTTTTAGTTAGATTTTTGCTCTGTGCACTGAATGTATAGATAAGCAGCATTGTTACATCACTTAAAACAAGTACACTTTGGGAACCATTGACTAATGTTTGATCCTGCCAATGTACAGTGTATCTAGAACCTTCCTGGTTTACATTAGGGACAGAATAGGGATTATGCTTAACATTCTGGTGCAATTCTAAAGACCACCAATAGCAATTTACTAAATGTCAAAAAAGTGCTGCTAAACTCACTTCACATACTTTGTCCCTCAATGTCAAAACCACTATAATATGGACGATCTGTCTACAAAAGGTTTAAAAATACTTACCTTTAATGAGTTGAATCCTGAATTTCCCTGGTCACTCCTCCCCTCTTTCCAGAAAACTTCAGGTCCTGATACATTGGATCAGGAAGTATAAATTAAGCTGGCCATACACCTTTAGATCTGTCTGTCAGATATCCTTAAGATCTACCAACAACAATGTAGTGCCGGGTCCTCTGTGATTGAACACAGGTAGACTTGATTGTTTAGAAAGTCCCTTATATTACATGGTTTTGGTAAAACAAAAGGAGATCTAAAGGCAATCTGACAGAGAAAGGTGTAAGGGGGCCCTTAGTCATGTCATCACATTACCCATACAGGAATACAAAGCTACGTTTTAACCATTGAAAAACATTATCTAGCTATTTAATGGTCATATGTGTTACTGCAGTTCATTAACCCCCGGAAAACTGGCATCTGCAGAGCATTAAATATGCCAAGTGTCACAGATGAGAGGAGAGTATATATATATTTTTTGAGGATCGCCTCTCCACCAGCTCACGTGTGTTTTTTTGCTTTAGGTGTGCTTCTACTCTTTTAGTAACTTATTTTACATTATATTGATTCTGTTCTTATAATAAGGTGACAAATGTATACAAACACAGATGAAATCTGACTATATTCTATTTTACATTCTGCTACAAGAAAAAACAAAAACAAAAGTGCCGCACCTATTGGTTACATATAGGTAAAAAATACTTGAAATTCCAAATCGACGTGACTAGAATCATTTCTGAATGTTTATAATATTTGTATTATTAAGTCCTTACCAGAAACAATTATAAAATACAAAATAACTCATGGAGAAGCTGTATAATTAGTACTGCTCTGATTGGCCGGTCCTATCATAGCCTACACAGGAAGAAATTATGAGACACTATCAAATGATTCTTACAAGCGAATCAGGAAAGATGAACCCAATCAGCTGATAATATCATATGCTTCCTATTGAGTTCTCCTGCAGGAGACCTTTTTATCTAGGAGAACTTGCTATCCCCACACAACAATATATACTCGAGTATAAGCCGACACGAATATAAACCAAGGTACCATATTTTTGAAAAAAATCTGGAAAAACAGTATAAGCCTACGGGGGAAACTGTAGCAGCTAAAGCACAGAAAAACAATGCAAATGTGCTTTTGATTGGAGATGTTATTATTAAGTTCAGCAGATTTGTATGTTAATTACAAAGCCCCTGAACATGGAGCACAAAATAAGTTCAAATTAAGTCAATTTGAACCAAATTTATTCAAAAACTACATATGCTAGAGCAATATTTTTTTAAAATGTTCCCACACCCCTTCTCTACATCTCCAGCAAATTTGGTGATGATAGCATGTTTGGGGGCTTTGTAATTCACTCATAAAATCTACCTACAAAATGCTGCGATTTTAATTTCTCCACTCGAATATAAGCCAGATTTCATTTTTTGAGCACACTTCAGGTGCTGAAAAATTCGTCTCATATTCGAGTTTATAGGGTCATTTTGTTTTATAGAATTAATTCAGCAAGGGTGCTGATTTTGCCAGCAGGTGCAAAGGAATAAAATTGTATGAAATGCATTGATGGCATCAGTGGTGGTTTTAGGCTAACCTGGGTGGTTGCTCAGGGCAGCATCATGCCGGGTGCAGCATCGGAAATGTCTCCCCCATAGCGCGCCCATCTAAGGATGCCTGGGGAGAGAGAAGAAGTTGAGGCCTATTCTCTCTCCCCAGGAGTGGAGATGCTTTCCCACGGGGGGGTATAGAGAAATAAAACAGAGTCCATAAGTCTCACATAAGCACCACCCCTGGAGTGACCAGAGATGTTTTCCCTGGGGGGGAGTTTGGGCATTCATCAGAAGGGGTACTCCAGGGTGCCAATCTCCCTAGGACCACCCCTGAATGGCACTATGGTTGAATCAGTAAAACTAATAAAATCCCACCAGTAGGTTGGTCTCCCCTGCAAGAGAACCTATGTAGGAGCACATGATCATCAGCTGATTAATTAGTACCGCTCCTGTTGGCTGATCTGTTTTGGCCTACACAAGAAGTGAAAATGAGACATGAACCTCCCCAGCCAATCAGAGATGATTAACCTGATCTGCTGATCATGCAGGAAAACTGTAGGAGAATTTTTCTTAGAGATCTTTCCATCTCTAGCCACTAGTAAGCTTTAGTCAACATTTCAATAATATCATAAACACAACTCTTACAGATGCTATCATTTGATGAACTCCCTATAATTATAAGGGAGAGGTATTGAAATAGAATCAAACTCATTTATATATAAACTTGTGTATATTGAGGGTCCACTGGCCTCCCTGGCACACTTACAAAATGGCGTCCATCGCGCCTATGACCAACATACATATTTTTATATTTAAAAGCCGTCGGACTTGATTTATGATCCCCTTTATTAATGCAGGGCAGATTGGCCAGTCTCTCCTCCGGGATCAAAGACACAGCACCATTTCTTTTAAATAAATAAAGAAAATCTGGTGTTCCTATTCCCTTTCTCCTTTGCAAATGTGAGACCCGAGCAGCCTTTTCCTTCCCGAATGAAAATCCGAGTATAGATAACAGGCCTTATTACAGAAGCAAAGAGCAGAGCTTCTGTTGATGGAAACTCATAATGAGTAATTAAGCTACTTTACAGGAGTCAGGCCTGTCACATTGTGAAATGGATACTCGCTCTCCCTGGTGGATGCAGCTGAGGAATGGCAAGGTGATAAAGGGAGGAATAACACAATTGCTTCACAAAGATCTTTTTCATGTACTGCGGCTTCCAGGCCTCTCCACAGGGCCCAATTTAGAAAGCTTTTTTTTCCCTCTTCCTCCTCCTCTCTCTACTTCTCTTGGTCTCTTTGTAGTCCGTAGTCCAAATACAAAGTATTTACTTTGTGCATTAATGTTGATACAGAGACACCAGTAGAGCCGCTCTAATTACTGTCAATGTGAGACTGACCTCTCGCTGTACTCACACTGAAGGATGTGTGATTGTAGGTGCCTCCTGGAAGTTAAAGAAGAACGTCAACTGTGATAAAAACAAAAACATTTTCACCATCAAAAAGTGTGGACTTTGTGCTTTCCTCAGGTTTAAACAAGTGTGCAACACAAGCAAGCAATGAACTCAACATCAAGAACAAAGTACAGGACTAAATCAATATTGGAGGTACACAATGAAGAGGACTAAGATCCAAAATGAAGGTTCTAGAACAATTCACCATACTTTTAATCCATTTCCTCATTATGATAAAAGCATCAAATGCAATAAAAAAAAATTACTTAGTAGAACAATAATGCTAATTAGTACATATTCATCACAGTATATAGAGTACAGATGACAGTTAAATCCATGTTGACATGGTGGTTACAGAGGTTCAGATGTCATACAGTCAATGTGTTTTGCCACAAGGCTTCATCAGAAGCCCACCATTCAAAACATGTGTTCCAAATATTAAATATTAGTATACACACGATGAGCTCTTCCCAAAGGGTAGACCTGAGGTGGCCAACCTCGGGGGACATAACGTGACCCGGAGCCAACCATTGGAGCCCACACAAGGGATAAGATTAAAAATCAGCTTTATTACAATATATATAAAAGTTCAATCACATAATGATCTAGATTTGATCCTCCTAGGGTCACAGACCCAATAAGGTGCAAAAACAACTACAGTATAATAAGTACTGGTGGACTACCAGTAGATGGGGATGGACCCCTTCAAAGTGCACGTGTCCACAGTATAACAAGTACCAGTCCACCAGCAGATGGGGATGGGCACCCCTCAAAGCGCTTCAGCTCCTGTTGGTCAGCCTCAGAAGGGGGTATCAGCCCCTTGTGATGATGAGGTATACAAGGTGATTTAATAAATATTAGTATTCTGTTTTTTGTGTTCACTGGGAATCATGGAGGCATTGCCTTGACGAGTGCATTTCACCCAACCCACGGATTATGGGTATATTGCCAACATTTTTTGGGCAAGTTAATGACAATGAATATAACATTTTTAAAACATGGAAAAGAACCGGGAGTAGGGGGTCCCACGTTTGTGGGTGCTCTGCTTTGTTGGCGCAGCAGTGGATACTTTCCTTTTCAAATTAATGGGAAAGGGTGTGTCTCCATGCCAAAATTACAACATGCCATATGTAGGGATTTCAACACAGTGAACACAAGCTTTTAGGACTCTGAGTTCTGTTGAGAAAACACGTTGAGCTGTGAAAACAAAAGAGAGAGATTTAAGAGAGATGCTCAGCTATGGGTTCTGTTTGTGCGTTTGTTACCATGTCTGGGTACATTTTACATTTTGATGAGTAAATGAGCAACAGCATCGCTAAACTTACTTAAACACAACAATGAGACTCCTAGTGCTTTCTAAAAAACACTGGTTTAGTGCAGATCAAACAGCTTGATTCAGGGATATAAGCAGCTGAATGTGCCTGCTTATGAGAGCTGTTGATTAGTGATGTGATTGAGCAGCATAGGCAATATTCGTATTCGCAAAATAGCAACATTTTGTGTGTGGGGGGGTCATTGGAGTTATCACCTAAAAATAAATGCCCCCGAAAGTCCACTGAATAACCCCTTATTTTGACATTTTGTCACATTACAGCCACAAACAAAAATAAATTTTATTGGAATTCCACATGAATGACCAATGCAAAGTGGTGACACGTAAGAAGTGGAACGAAAATCATACATGATTCCAATTTTTTTTTACAAATAAAAAACTGCAAAGAGGGGTGTGTGTAATTATTCAGCCCCCTTTGGTGTGAGTGCAGTCGGTTGCCCATAGACATTGCCTGATGAGTGCTTATAACTAAATAGAGTGCAGCTGTGTGTGATCTAATGTCAGTACAAATAAAGCTGCCCTGTGACGGCCTCAGAGGTTGTCTAATGCTAGCCATACACAGCCCGATAAATAGCCCGATCAACCAAGCCCGATCGAAGTTTTCTTGGATGATCTAACAAAAAATCCCCACATAGAAAAAATGATTTTTGAACATAGTTGGAGTTAATCGTTAATCGTCATTTTTGTCGTCCAATTTTTCATTCAATGGTAAGTAATAGTAATATCGGGGATGATCGGTGTTCATTTAGTCGGGCGCTACAAAAAAAGTAGAACGATGTAACCGGACCGATTAAAATTTTCCAACATGTCCGATCATGTGATGGCCGATTTTCTGCTAAATTTTGATCGGGAAAGCTCTGTCGGACCATGTGGGCAACACCCGATTTATGCCCGATTAACGAAAAACTTTGATCGGGCTTGGTTGATCGGGCTATTTATCGGGCTGTGTATGGCTAGCATAAGAGAATATTGGGAGCAATAACACCATGAAGTCCAAAGAACACACCAGACAGGTCAGGGATAACATCATTGAGAAATGTAAAGCAGGCTTAGGCTACAAAAAGATTTCCAAAGCCTTAAACAACCCACGGAGCACTGTTCAAGCGATCAGAAATGGAAGGAATATGACACAACTGTAAACCTACCAAGACAAGGCCGTCCACCAAAACTCACAGGCCAAACAAGGAGAGCGCTGATCAGAAATGCAGTCAAGAGGCCAATGGTGACTCTGGACGAGCT
>CM070041.1:17321475-17331782 GCA_036250615.1 Ptychadena robeensis
CCCCCCCCCCCCCCCCCAACACACACACACATTTTTTTCCTTTTTATACATTTTAGTATTTTTTTGGTATACCCATTGTTTCAAATATACTGGGGTTACGCAGTCAATGCTATGTTTCGATATAGCTTTTTTTTCTACTTTTATGTACTTTTTGCTGTATATTTGACCCTGTTTCCTTGTTTTGTTATGTATCAAACATAAACATTAACAAAGTCATTACTGGAAAAAAGAGTAATAATACTGAGCCAGGAGGAGCTCCCTCTATGGTCTCATTTTCAAATCTCTATATTCAATACAGAAAACAATGAGCTTGTACAAAATTGGAAAGTCATTAGAAATACTCATCTTTATTATTTGTTGTGGTTTGAGGGTATTCATTGTTGTAAAATGTATAGTAATGCCTGGCATACACATGCCGATAAGCGGGCGATTTTTCACCTGACCGACGGCCGCTTATCAGCATGTGCCCACATGGGGCGACAGATTCCTGTCGCCCCACTGCTTGGCCGGCCAGAGAACGGACATGTCCGATAATCTCTGGCCGATGAAAGCCGATGACATTAGCTTCAATGAAGACCGGCGTCTTCATTGAAGCTAATGGCCGGCACACAAAGGGTGCCGGCCGACTGAAGGAGCCCCATAATGCACCAGGGTGCAAACATGATGACGTCATCACGTTTGCATTCCGGTGCATATCGGAGCTGGTCTGTTTGCACCCGTCGGGGTATCTATGGCAGGCATAAGGGTATATGTTAGGGCTTGGTTAGGGTTTTGATAAGGGTTATGTTGGGATTTTGATAAGGGTTATGTTGAGGTCAGGTTCAACGGTAAGAAGTTTAATTGACTTTTGAAGGTTAGTTCTTTCTCTCCACATTTATGAGCAAACTTTACCAAAACTGATATAGGATATAAAACTTTTTGTAAAGAGCTGATAGGGTGCTGTACATAGCTTCAAGACAAAAAAAATTAATTACAGCTTAAAAGACATATTTGGAAAGAAATTGTAACAAGGCGTGATTTCAACTTTAAATAACCCATCACCATATAATCCTTCATTTCCATGTTCATGATGCTCATATTTCTTTGCCTTGCAACCTTTAGATGATAGGTATTGGTGAACCCTACAGAGGGTGTCTCTTTATTATCTACTTGTCCTTATCACCAAAAACTACCTGGTGCCTGGTTCTTTAACCATGGTAAGCCTAACCCAAAAAAGCTTTTGGACTATGGATAAAAATGCAATGCCTGTAGGTAAACCTGGAGATGGTGCACCAAATGGAGATCCAATATCAGGCCCTAAAGGTGACACCAAGCTACCTTGTCTTCTGCTGGAAACAGCAACAGTAAAGTGTTTTTTATTATAGGTACAGTAACTTCCAGTGCTCCATCATTCTGCCAACAATCATTAGTGTGAACAGTGCTTAGCCGACTTAAAAAAACGTTCGAGCCAACGTTCTCAAATAACAGCAGGCTAGCGGCGTTCTATAATAAAACGTTTCATTCTGGCGGTGTCACGGATTATATAAGGTATATTTACTCTAATGTCAACATTTTTCATAACACTGTGCAGATAATTTGTTCGCACCGTGATAAAAGCAATAACACATGTCACCGTGCAATAGTATCGACATCGGGAAGGGTTTAAAGCGCTCTGACAAGCTCTAAGGCTCGGCATTGTCACTTTCTGCAAGCTGCATTCACTTTCTGCTTCTTATTTTTCCTCTCATATGCAGATAATTTAAATCTGACTCTGGCATGCAGCAATTAACTTCTGAAGTGAGGTCTGAGCTTTCTAAATAGACCTGTCATAGCAGAGCGAGGCCCTCTCTCTCGGCTGAAATCTGTGCGAGCGCACGTAACACGGCTCAGGCAATTAACCATCAAAACTCTCCGTGAATCAGTCTCTTTTCAGTTCATTTTCATATTGTGTGCCTGCTTCTATGTGTCTTTAGACATGCACTGACAGATCCCCACAGTGAATAGACTGGAGTTATCAATTATATGGTTAGCTGTGCGTTGCATTGTATGCCGAGCGACTCCTGAGAATCTCTGACAGAGGAGAGAAAATAGAGATGGGAAGCAAATCTTTTTTTTGGACTTTTTTTATGCTGGCGGATATAGAATTAGTTAAACTAAGAAAAAAAAGTGTATCAACCATTCAAAGGAATTCTTTGTGGTAGCTGTCGAAAGGCATTTCGTTTTACATTGGTTTATTTAGTCCTAAATCAAATTATTAGCT
The DNA here is from genome assembly GCA_036250615.1 of Ptychadena robeensis. Lineage (NCBI taxonomy): Eukaryota > Metazoa > Chordata > Amphibia > Anura > Ptychadenidae > Ptychadena > Ptychadena robeensis. Next base: position 17,323,715 of record CM070041.1, read on the forward strand.
AAGTTATGTAGGACTAAAAGTGAGGAAGATAGAAATATGAGTTCTGTCATTGCCTTGGCGAAGATGTGAAGGCAACATTCAAGAGCCAAGTAAAATACAGAGCTTTGGGCATTTTTGCATACATGTTCAGAAGTGGCATGCCAAGTAACTGGCCAAAGGAGGAGACAGCAGTGGCTATGGCATGGGTCAGAATGGCGGCTCTTCAAGGTGGTGGGGTATGACTAGGTGGCCAAATATTACCTAAGCAATGTCACATGGCAGTGTGGGTAGGCATTTTGTCTTTGGTAAGCTCTGACCAGGCCAATTTGAGATATAAATAGGCCTTTTTTTGTATTCAGAGAGTGTGGCATAGAAGAATATTAAATAAATGTAATAACCAGGTGCATACTTACCTTCAATTTTATGGTTTTTGGTAGTGTTGAGCTCAAACTAGAATTGTAAATATATCTGTCAAATATTAGGTATTCGAGAATTCACATATGTTGCGAATATGTTGGTGGGTTTTTAGAGATATTATGCACCAGCAAGCTTTATGACCATGCATTGCGATAATTGTAATAATAACCACAATGCATGGCCATACGCATGAACATCGAATTAAATATTAGTAGAAATATTGCGAATTTGAATATTGCCTATGCCACTCATCACTAGTATTTGGAAAATTTGTCTGGCCATACTGGAAAACCAGCACATAAAGGGTATTAGACCGTGGCGGTTCAGGAACAGATGACAAGAGATGGTTTACAAACTTTATTTTGAATGAGACCCAAAGAGGACTGAGAACCAGGGTATCTTCTAACATGCACCAGAGTGAAATGAACAACAGAGGCAGAGTAACCCTGTTCAGTCTAGGGAACCCACACTAGACCTTACTGCCTAAGTGAGGCCAAGGGAAATAGGACCAGCAGCGGCCACTACTTGCGTGTCCAAAGGAAGAATACGGTAGGTTGGCGGGATCGCGGCCCAAGCAGAATGCCCAGTGGCCTCGTAAATGGGGCTTAGATTAAGGTTGCATACTATTGTGCTCCCCAGCTGCTCCATTAGACCCTTCCCCACTGAGCTCCCTTCTGAGGGCAGAATCCTCCCTTATATGTACTTGGGACTCATGGCCTAGAATTTTTAAGGGGACACCCCCTGATTCTGTGGGTTCATGACACTACAAGACTAAGTGGGCTTTGGAGGAAAAAGGGATTGTGGAAGGAGGGATTAGAGTTGAAAAAAGTTAAGGGTGGAGTTTAGTGGAAGGAAAATGGGAGGTCTGATAAAGAAAGATCACTTTGAGTTGAAGATTATCCCTCCCTCTCTAATTTTCTAGTCCCTACTAGGTTTTTATACAAATGTGGCATAATGTTATTGATCTGATCATGTTTTTCTGTTTTATGTTGCATTTTTGTTTGCTGTTGGCTGATTCATTAATTTATAATGAATATCTTGGATTGGTTAGAAGGGCGGCACTCTTTGGTGATATTAGTATTCTTGGAGTGAGGAGTTTTGGTTATGTATAGTGTTGAGTAAGGATATTCGAATATAGAATATTTTTGTCGAATAACGGCAGATCTTCGCAATTTCGAATATTCAAGATATGATGCACTTGCAAGGTTAAGGCCATACATTGTGATAATATAATAACAATAAATCCCATCATTTCAAAGGTAATCACAATGCAATTATTAATATCGCATTGCGATTATGTTATTGCAGTGCTATTATGTTATCGCGCAATGTGACTATGTTATTGCAATGCATGCCATATGTGCGAATTTCATATTTACGAATATCTTATTGAGTAGTAGTACAATCATTCACGAAATATCGCAAATTTGAATGTTACCTTTGCCGCTCATCACTAGATATGTACCCACTGAGCTGGAAGAATAAGGGCTAGTGGCTGGAATGGATACTTACATACCGTATCAGTTTAATTTAAAGTATTGTTAGAAAGTTTTGGGGTTGGTGTGTACTAGGCGGGAACACCTTTCCCTGTGTATTAGCTCTACACAAAATAAGCTGTTTTATAAATGTTTTTAGATTTTTGTTGATGCAGTAAAGTGATTGACTTACATAGCTGACCTGCTCTCTTCTAGTTAGTTTTTCAACAGATAACAAGCAACTCATACAAAGACAAAGTGACTGTCAAAAGGCTTTCGGCAAATGCCCAAGGAGGAATGGTCCTGGTACACTATTTTGACACCTTTGTGCATAGGGAACTGGTTTCACGATACGGGTATCCTGGGTCTGCTTTCTCATTGGTTGTGTATACAACACAACTAATGAAGAAAATAGTTTTATTCATTGAAGTGTGTGTTTTTAAATAAGGATCAACTATCTTTTTCAATCAGATAAGAAACGTTTAGAGAATCCTTTAGCAGTGTTTGATTCTTGTTATCGTACAAAGGGAACCACAGTGTGTAGTTTCATTCAATACTTTTTTAATTAGTTTAGCCATTGTATCCGCCTTTGGATTGAGTTCCACTCTCTTAAGTATTCTAAACACATTATCTCCATCTCAGTCTTTGGGTCTCCAAGTCTAGGTGGAAAGCATCCAAGTGTCAAATAAACCTGAAGCCAGAACTCAGTGTGTTCTCTTATCAAAGCAACACGCGTCACAACCTACTGTATGTTTTGAGATCTTCTTTCCCTGATATCAAAGCTGATCTTTGCTGTAGCCACAGGACAGACTCCCCGAGAGTCTGCATTTTTCCTTGCTGTACTCATTGACCCTTTAAGCTTGAAGGATGTACCATGAGACCATCTGGTTCTGTGATGTAACTGAACTCACTAGCTAGATAATTGCCTGTCACAAACTAACTTCTTAATTGTTATTGTTTGGTTCCTCTGCCACAACCCCCACTTACCTTGACTAGAAGCACAAGGCAAAGTCAAGTTTGTGGATAAAGCTAAATGAGCTAGAAAACTATATCATTTGCGTTATTAATAAAAGTTATGCTTCTCTGAGTTCTATGCATCAAGGTTAAAAGTAAAACAAAGCTGCATATTTACTTACTAGAGACCTGTTCCTGCTTTACACAGGATGGTGTCTGTGGTGATTGGGGGCATAATTCTATTACAATGGCATCTGGAAGGGGATGAGATATATTAGACATCCTGTGAACACTCAACTCATAATGGTGATGTGTTGGAACCAATAAAAACATAGGGAATTGGGGAACATGACAAAAGGCCAGAGTATGAGGGCTGGGCAGGATGCGCAAGAGCTTTTCAAAAACAGCAGGCCCTGTGGGGTGTAACTGATATGCAGGGGTTAGTACCTATGTTGTACAGGAGCAACCAGGAGAGAAACCCCAAAACACAAGGGCAACTAGTGTATTAACTGCTATTTAATAATTAATACATAAGGGATCTGCTAGTTTGATAAAGGGGAGGAATTTCTCCAAATGTGTCAATACATTCTATTTTCCGTCCCATTGATAAAGGATTACCAGGAAGTGATGTCATCATTGCATCAAGGGTGAGAGCTCAGCCTCTGCGGCCTGTGTATTTGCTGGGATCTATAGCCACATGGATCTTCCATCTAGAGGAGATTATTGACTATTGGCCTTCACCTCCTGAGCGGTTACCCTGAGTTAAACATAACTTACCTCAAATTACCTCAGGAAAATACACTTGTTTTAAAGGAGCCCACAACGCCTGTGTGTGTGGGTGTCCCCCCAATCCTTCCAGGTCCTGGAGTTCTGTAAATAGTAAAAGAAAAGGGCAAGTGTGCACACCCAATCATGGAGATGGAATGCAGGCTTAGCAAAGAGTGCTGATCTCCATCTGGGATGCAGGAATTGCCTTGTGTGAGTTTCTATCCAGCATGGAGATCAGGATGGCATCACTTCCTGGTTATGGGTGCTGTAGGAATGCCAGTTGGGAGATCTATCCTTTGTTAGACTCACACTCCATGGTTAGTAGGATTATTGCTTGTGTTTCAGGCAGCAGCACTCTGTTCGTTGACAATGGGCTTCTGTCCAAATTGCATCTTATTGATTCTTCTGAACACAGTGTGATGAGGGACGTCCTTACAGCACCCATAACCAGGAAGTGATGTCACCCATACTGCACACATACACACACAGCAACTCCTGTATGTCAGACTGGAATCATCACTCCTTGCTAAGCCTGCATTGTGCTTCCATTATTGTGTTTGCATTATTTTACTATTTTCTTTCACCATTCACAGAACTTAACTTTGTTGTTCTAGGCCATGTGCTTTGCGTCTGTGTTTCTATTTGTCTTTAATACACTCCAACTGCACACTACCACACAACATTATCACCCACCACGTATGGTGACACATTGCCTTTTCTGTATTTTACCCTGGGAGATTCACCCGGTTCTATAAACTACCTAATGGTCTTTTTGGCCACTGACATCAACCCTTTCTGCGTGATCCCTACTGACAGTTTATTTATACTTTTTTTCTGTTCATTCTACCAAGATTGTTGACTAAACACAGAGCCAAAGAGAACAAAGTATTGAGTACACAATCAGCTACAGGGAGAATACAGGAAGTAATTGTGACTAGTCTTTTACATTTGCTTGCCTTTTGTGGTCGCAGCTTCCATAGTTCAGATTCACTTTATAAGTGAACCTGTCAATAGAGTGTAAGCTCCCTTATGGTGTGAAACCTTGGAAATGTTTGCAGGTGTGCACAATTTTATTAAATGCTCTAGATCCAAGATTTACAACTATGCAAATATGGTGTATCCACTTACAAAGCTTGGGACACGTTTACAAGGAACTCACAAAGATATATACACAAACACATGCAGGTTTTTCTTTTGCACTTTAAAATACAGTCTGCTCCTTCATCTCACTCTGGGGGGGGGGGACATTTTCCAGCAAAGTTGGCCATTTCATCTGTGCACTATGCCCAGCTGTTCCCACATGTAATCTTCTTCATATAAATGCATAAGTGGTCCATATTTTGGTTTGGAAATGTATCTTTTGTGGAAAAGTGATGTGTTTAAAATTGCAAAGTTCACATGCCTCGTGTCTGATAATTGCACCAAGATATTGGAGCCGCAGCCAGGATTTCTGCTAACAAAGGGAAAATGAAGTCAAGGCTACTGGCGGTAACACCGAATGGATAACACGACCGAAATCCTCCTGGCTTTTTTTATTCCCTGTCAGGAGTGGTAACGAAGGAGGAGGACGGAGATTTCCGAAAAAAAAATCTTCCTTTTTTTTTATTTTTTATAATTAAAAAGGGAATCTCAGATGTCTTGTATCTTGAATATTTACAATAAAACCTTCAAATGCTTGTCAGGTGGGGGAATGTGTCATTAGCTGGAGCCTTTGCCTGGGCTTGAGCCTCTTCTCCCGGACATGACAGTGCACCCGGATAACGGAAGAGTAATTATAGTTTAGCAGGGCTGCCAGGTGTGATAAATGAGTAATCAGCACACAGGAGCCTCAGTCCTCAAAGGAGGACTATTACAGTGTTATCAGCTGCAGGCCTTGCTCTACTGTTGCCTTGCACAGAGACAGGCCGGGCCCCAGGGTTGCTAGATACAGCACAGGAGCCTGCAAGATTTCAACTGCCTTTCCTTGTGTCCGTGACTTCTTTGTGTCTTTGCCACATTGCAGGAGGAAAAAAAAGCAAATTGCTGTATTTCTGCCAGTTATTTTACCCTGTTTTCCTTAATAAAAAAATTAAAGCACTTGCTTTAAGGTACTGTGTAGGTCAAATATAAAGTTCTAGGAGTCAATATTTTAGTTGTACTTTTTGTACTAGACTTAAATACCATGCAATGGAACATTGTAATGTAATCACAGAGGAAAACAACAAAAAGGCGGCAAGCTATGGGGAAAGTTAGACAACAGTGTGTGAGCTTACCTAGGCTCGGTAGCATTGGCCTCTCCTCTAGCCTTGTGACAATAGGTTAGCAAAGATTTTTTTTTAAAATGACCATATAACTGAGTACAAATCCAGCTCCATGCAGACATGTATGATGAGTTAGGCTAAGGCTTCACTATGTGCTTGGATGAACTGACGTCAGCGCACTCAACAAGCGCAAGCCCTCCCTATTTGCTCTGTTAGGGCCACGCTACATAGCACAGCTGATAACGTGGCCCCTTTAAATCAATATGCTGATATATAACTAACGTGACTGGGCCTAAGTCACCTTAATGCAGTCGTAACGGAGGCATGACGCATCAATTGACTGTCAATGGACACATCATACGCCATGACTCCATTGACAAGTTATGTTGATGAGGAGCTCTGCATCAACATTAACACTACTAAGACTTGGACAAACAGATCAGGGCTTTGATGGCCTGTGTAGACAACCCTATGATAGCCCCATTGCCATCAATAGCCAGCTTGTGTACTGTGCTAGAATCCCTGAGTTAAATTTTTGCGCAAGTGGAGCTGTAGCCTAAGATGAGTCTGATATAAAGTAACTCAAGCTGCAACGCTTCTCTGATCTCAACCCATTAGGATCAATTGGAATAATGGCAAATAAAGTCTTTTTGCCACCTTTTCTCACAAATTCCCGTAGAGACGCTTCAAAATCTTTAGAAAGTCTTTGCAGAAGATGGGAGCCTTTTAGAGCACCAAGATGAGGGGCAGCTCCATATTTGTGAACAGATATTAGGAATGAGTTGTTCAGAATGCTAAGATAGATGTAATACAATGTTAAAACATAGAGCATGCAAGAAAACAAGGTAAACATGTATTTTCTTTGATTTTGCTTTGATTTTCCATAGAAGGGAAATTGTGCAATTGCCTTATTATTTTGGGCACGACTCAGTCTCATCTACAAACCATTCACTATACTTTTATTAAACCAACCTTTTCGAGTCCTTGGAATGTCTATGCATAGCAAAAAACACTTATGGTGAGAAGCCTTCATCTGCTTCCTGAGAGTTGCTAATTGCTGGATTGGCCTTACTGGAGTGGAGGGTCCCCCACTCGGGAACTGAAGGGTCTCTATGACTGAGCTTATAACAGCACGCAGGAGAATACTTCTCCCTGAGGAAGCTCTTACAGAGGACCAAACGTGTCAGAACTGGGAATAGATCCTGATCTTCCCTACAGAACTATGTGGATGTTGATGTGCTGATTTTAGATTGTAAAGGAGTGCAGATATTAGATTGACAAATTTGTCTTAGTTTTTTTGATTGGTGCCTTAACAGTCCCCACTAGGGCTCAGCCTAGAGGGTCAGCCTAGAGGGTCATCTGACCAGTGGTTTCCTCTTTTCTTTTTGATGTGTACATAAATGACATGTGACACAGAAATGATGATATGATAATATCTTGATATACCCCAATAATATATTTTGACTTCCTTTTCAAAGGATATGTCATGCGTCATGATGCATCATGTAAATACCAATGCGAGCCCCTGTGTTGATATTTACCTGATACAAAGAGTTGCAAGCTATGATGCCTATGTATACAGGCATGTCATAGCCCATTGCTTTCAATGGCCAGTGTTTCCACCATGCCAAAATCATACATCTACAGGATTTAAATTTCTTCCAGGAGAAAAAAATGCTTAGAAGAGGCGCCCGTTATTTAATGCAGAATCTTCTGTATTTTATTTTTGTTTAGAACAGTTACAGGTTAGAGGTCGACATGTTTCGTGGCAACTCTGCCACTTCTTCGGGACAATGTATATAAGAATCTTTATGAGGTGTCCTGGAAGAAGTCCGGGAATAATTTGCCACTTCAAATCTTTTTCTGACCAATTTAGGGTGCCCCAAAATAGCTTAAGATCTGGGTTACTAACTCCTCATCTCTCTTTCCTTTTTTCCTCTCTCATGTAAGCACCCCTCAGGAGAACCTAGAATTTAGGAACCCTGTAGGAACCAAGGACGAGAGACCATCCCTCTTCCTAAAATCATACATCGTATGCTACTGGATTTATTTTGAGATATAAGAATCCATCAAAGGGACCATCAGATACAATTGTGAACCAATCACCTACAGTAGGTTAGTCTCCTGCATTGTACAGCAGGGCATCCCAGCAGCCCCCCAAACCTAGGCATGGACAGAGAGAAGTATTACCACTACTGTCTTATGTAGGGGAGGCCACCATCCCAAATTACATAT
>CM070041.1:17339545-17397460 GCA_036250615.1 Ptychadena robeensis
TGTGAGTGCTTCTCCGGTCTCGCGGGGGAGCTTTGTCTCTGTCAGCTCTCACTGACTCTCTGCAGATCCTTTAAGAGTAGAAGAAGTCAGCCGCAGAACTTTTGCTTTAAATGGAGACCAGCGGTCTCAATCCAAAGCAACAGACATCGACCGTGGTTTTCACTCATGTCCAATATCCCTGTTTTCGAGCGGGATTGATTGATCGACCTCAAAAACAGGGATGACCACATAGATATGGTCAGAAAGATGGCCGTGAGCACGCACAGTGCTCGAAGCGTCTATCCATCTAGCCCATATCTATACGTGTATGGACACCTTAACGCAAACTGCCTAAGGCTATTTTTTCAAAGGGCAGCATGGAAGCATCTATTGATATTAAATGGACAGGTTCAAATAAATGGGACATGTTGCATCCAGTCCTTTTCCCCTGTGGTCGGTGCTTGCTGAGCGTAAGGAAAAAGACATAGTGGTGGAAACAAGCCCTTACACAAACTTCAAGCATGTTTCCATGTCACAGAGTTTCTCGTGGCTTAAAACTCTATTGTTTTAGATGTTATGATTCAGCTTTACGACAATAGAAATATTTTATTTTCCAGATTAGGTAAGGTATAATGCACTAACCAACTGACTATGTTATATAAAAGAATTGTGTACATATCATGGCTGCACAGACAGAAATACAAAGCAAACACTGATCCTTTATGTGTGTACTGTATATTTCTGTGTGTGTCTTTGTCAGCTGAAGAAGATATTTACAATTTTGTTGAGAGATGTATACCCTGCAGATAGTAAACATACCTTGAACCCACCAAGTAACACTTTACCTATAAGTTTTCATTTAAATTAGAATTACGTCTTTTAAATGCTGCAGAAAATATAGCCCATAATCTTTACTTAATGAGCAACCTTGTTATCATTTCATCCCCCCCTCCCCCTTCTATAAAAAGCACATTGAAGGGTTTCCAGTACCTTTAGGGACATTCAGCAATATTTTTATTCTATCTCTGCTACACCTGGGCCGGAGAGGATGTGCAAAGCTAATTTGGCTGATTCTTTGCATTGAGCCTTGCACAGGTCAATAGAACATCTGCTGGCCTCCATATGACTGCTCTTGTACTTCTTTTCAAGGAGTCCTTTCAGCTCGGTGTCTTTCTGATGTTGCCACTGGAATTTCAGATCCACTTTGCCAACCTGAGAAATGTTGAATTCTGTTTGCAGTGTTTCAACTGATCACTGGGGAGAGTATAGAAAAAAAAGGCATTTGATGGAATAAAGGACCAGTTAAAGGGACTCTCTACTGGCCTCATGGTGGTTTTAAACAATTTAAAGGATTGTGCTTGTACCAAGTTAGTTTGTGTTCCACAAATGTACAAGAGCTCTCACCTTGTAATTAAAGGTAGCCATACACAGGTCGATTTCCCACTCAATTTTTGACTGATCGATTGGCACTGCGCGCGTTCACAAGTTCGATCGGCAATCGATCGGCAGTCAATCGGGTTTTGATCACCCTTCCCAATTGACCCTAAAAAATCGGAAACCAACTAAAAATCGGATCGGTCAATGAACCTACATGTTGGTTTTTTGGTCATTCGTTTGGCATTGGGATTGATGGACCCAAAAAGCCCTATGCAGCAGCCTTTCCGATCGATGGATTTTGTGGAATCGGCCATTTTGGAGATCGGCTCATGTCCAAATCAGCCACAAATCGGATTCCCAAGGTGGTGTTGCACAGATTCCCGATCCAATCAATTGCCGATTCCTGATCGCCTAAAAAGATTGGATCAGTAATCGATCGGCATTTGATCGCTGACAAATCGACCAGTGTATGGCTACCTTAAGATGGCGTGTAATTCATTAAGATGAATCTTAAGCCTGCTATACACCCACCGAGTGGGTGCCGACAGACGAGTTCCGATGAGCTCTGGAATGCAGCGTGATGACGTCATCACGCTGCATTCCCGAGCTGACTGCATCGGCGGGCACCCTTTGTGTGCACTAGGAACAAAATTGGTTAAAATTTACTCCAAGGTCAAGCTGGAAAATGAGTGATGGTCTTAGTTTTGACCTTATGGGTATGTATTGATGCTGCTAAACTTGGCTTGAGCTTCTAAGCTTAAAAAAACACCAAAATGTAGGAACATACAAAGGGAAAAAGGTCTAAATACTAAACTGAAAGTTTACCTGTGATAAACAAGCAGGACATTACTTATCTCTTTTTAAATGATAGCACAATGGTCATTTGTATACTTTGAGGCCATTTAGCCAAAAAGTTGCAAGCCAAAAACAGGGAACCCGCATTCCAACATTTCTTTTAAAATCATTAAGAAATATGAATTAAATTTAAATAGAACATTTAGCTAATGCTATTTTTTCACTATTTTCTATTGTAAATAAACATTACCATTGTATTCTATTAGAAAACTACCTGTGTTTCAGCCTTTCTCAGCTAATTAATTGTCCCCCTGTATATATTATACCGTACAATTTTTTTTCTGCTGTCTATTTTTTGGCAGTAGTTGGAATTATATTACTTTTATGGCTCGCTCAGGGCTATTACACATTTAAACACAGTGCCCGGTGCTTGTGGTGTCCACACAGAATGTTATGCCATTAGATATTTAAATGACCCCATAATGAGATAGTTGATATTTAGAAGCTGTCAACTTAGAGCTGTTAACACTTAGACTGGCTTATTTTAGCCCTGGGACAAACTCTATCTAGTGACTAGAATTACATGCTATTTTGGTCCTTGAAATCCTGTTATGTATTTGAAATCCTGCTGGTTTATTCAGTCTTTACTTTCCGGCTAACTAAACCATCACTTTTCACCTTAGTGGTGGAATGAGTATTTTATAAAGTGGTAACGGGCTGTGAGTTAAATATTAATAAATAGTATAGAATGACAGGGTACTTAAAGGCTTGACAATTTTGTAGAATTTTGGGGGTCCCGAAGCTCTACAGCTCATCAGTCAACCTCAGTTTAATTCAGACACCATTTCTGTTGACAGCCTTGTAATTGTAGATCTCTTCGCACTTCACTGAGATCTTCTTTTACCTTCTCTTTGACTAATGACTAAGTTTTTATCACTCTTCCCTTGTACTTGTACTGTAACTTAGTTGGTTTTCCCTGAGTGGTTGACCTTAGAAGGACAATGTTGTTAAATTATGTTCTTCTGGAGCAGGGGGTCCCCAAACTCTACAGCTCAAGGATCACCTTTATGAAGTTTCATTTGAATGCAGACACCTGTTCTGATGCTGCTGATTTCTGTTTCCTTGATTTGTGTTACTCACCCTTTGTGTGATTTTGTGTGACATGCTCTTCCCTTCCACTAGGGTGCCTATCTTGGTCATGCTTGCATATCTTGACATTATTGCATGAAGCATGTCAAGTAGCATGATGATCCTCCAGCTATTCTGGTTTTCACAACTTACCGAAAAACTACTGGTAGGCTAATTGGCATTTCCCAAAATGTTGGCCTTAAAAGGGAAATGTGGTTATATGTTGCACATACCCTGGAACACCAAAAATGGTTTCAATAGCGGGGACCAAAGTGAGGTTATTCTATAGGCTTTATGGACTGGGAGTTAAAGAACAAAGAAAGAGCAAACTCTGAAAGTGTTTTTTATTGAAGTTATAATTTTTGCAAAACTAATAAGAAAATTTTGTTTTATGTTTCTATTAGGTTTTTGAAATTGAAAGTATTAAGTGTGCATCAGGTTGATACACAAATTGCACCAAAGTTTTCTCTGTATTCCTCTTTAATTTGCCCTATTATCCACTTCTTTGCCAAGCGGCGTAAGCTTAAATACTAGAATTGGCCTCTGTTCTCCAAGGAGGCAAGAAGAGTGTATCAAGCTCCGCTGACTAATCTGCAAACGTCTCTTAAAACATATCTGCAAAACATGTGGGAGTTATCCGCAGCAAAGCAATTGTGAGTTCATTTGTTATTTCCAAGCGCGGATTCTTTATGATTCAAAGCGTGGCGGATAAGAGATGTGAATCTGTTCCGAGGTTGTTTGCAGTCATATATTTTTCATTTGGTTTAACTTGGAAGACTAAAACCCGGCGTCTCTGTAGAGAAATGACGATGCTGTACAATCTGTGGCTTGGTTTCTCCTTTTGTCAGGTGGCATGTGATATGCTTGTCGGCCTGTAATTTAGATGCTGTCAGTTCTTCAGTAGTCACCAGAGAGCATAACGATCGCCAGTTCCCGTTCTTTCCTTGCTCTGTCCATATTTGCACAGGAAGAAAGATCGTGAGTTGGTGAGGTGTTGTCTTGTCAGGCAACAGAGTTCCTTATTTTTTTTACATCTTTATTATAGTGAGCCTTTCTGGAGAGAGTCCCAGAACAAGAGGTTGTATATGGTTTAGTAAATGTCATAACACAAATTTGTCTTTGTAGGAAGCTACTCTGCAGGGTAAGCACATAATAACTCAGCGCAAATAGGACAAACTGCTAAATTATAGGGCCATGGCTTATTCAAGAGTACTGTTATCTGTGACATGTATTTTCCTTTTATGAAGACAGAAGGATGCAGAATGGGGTAATACATGTGAGAAATCCTCCTATGGGAGAAGCTGGGATCCTCTGCTGGATGTGGAATAAAAGCTGGAGTGTTACTTTCTAGGAAGGCCTTCATTAAAGTTTCACAATAAACCCAAACTATAGACCAGCTCAGATGAAATACATACATGGGAATTCTTTATCTACCAAAGGTAGATTTACCAATCAGTAACTCGAAGGAGGCCTTGTACACTTTATCATAAATAGAGCAGGTCTCTGGAAAAATGATTTCCATTTAGCCTATTACTTAAAATAAAGTACAAATGTTTTTCTTACTTAAATTTGCAATCAAATTTTCTTTCTGCATTGGAGAGTGGCCGAGTTCTCTGGTGGATACTTCCCATTGACTATTATAGGAGTCTACCTTAGGTGTCCACATCTAGATAATCAGACTACATTGTGAACAGTTGCAAAAAAGGTCTTTTACCACACCTCACAATGTAGTTGGTTGATATTGGTATGTCTGGCTTCCAGTTTTTCTTTATAGCTTGTATATACCCATGTCAGTAGATTGAGGTAAGAAAAGTTGGGTCTTTGAAGTTTTTTTTCTCAATATTGAATAGCTGGGAACAGTTGGGTGGTATGGACTACTTTATGTGTATTTGGATATTTCTGTCTAGGAGATCCACACCATTGCCCATTTTTCTTCTTCCAACATATCATGTTGAAGAGTTGAGTATTTATTTGCTTCCTAATATATCCTGCCTCTTGACAGGTGCCAATGTAACCAGACACTCAATGCAATTTATTTCATCTGTCACTGTTGTGGCTGATCAGTGTGTGATCTCTAAGGTCGCTTTGAAAATAGAGCAATAAAAACTTTCCTTCTAATATTATAATGAGTGTAATTGTTTCTAGAGTGTTGGATGCTTACATCAGAGGCCAACTGTTCATTATCTATGGAGAAGTTCAAATAATAAGTGGTCCTCTGTATTTCTAGCACTTTTCAGAACAATGTTACAGTAGTTTCATAATGAGCATGGTCTCCAGGGTCTCTGACTCCTACCAGCTCCTGGAGATGTGAATTGATGTGTATGTTTTGCAAATTAACAAGATTTATGATACTTTTGGGAAATACATCATAACGGAAAATCTGCCTTTCTGTTTATAATTTGAGATATATTAACAGGGAGACCTTTGATCACTTGTGTAGTGACTCCGTTAAAGATGCACCTTTTCTGTTGTATTTTTTTGTTTTTATTTTTCTTTTGAGTACGCTTTTGTTTTTCTGCTTTATGTTGCATCCACTTCAAGTGTTTTGATGATCTTTTTCACTGCAAAAATGCTTTGATATTCCTTGAGTATAGTTCATGCAGATAAAAAAAAAGTATATAAAAAAAGTATTAAAATGTTGAACCCAAAGACTGTCATGCTAATGGAAACCAACCAGAACCTAGTCTAGTGTTGGTCTAATATTGGCTTGCATGGGAAGCCTAGAGAATCTCCTTAAATATTTTAGGGAGTTTCTTTGTTAACCAATAATACTTTTACCGCGCTTTTCTAGTATCCTTTTACGTTCAACTGTCACATGACAGCCAGAACCCTCAGGTAGGTAAGAGCTCATCTGCACTTCAAGTTGCTCTCAAAGATCTAATAGGCAGTTTAAGGGATGAATTTCCTGGGTGTGCTGAAGGTCACATGAGAATGGACCTGCCACCAAAGAACTACTGACCACCATAGGTATGCATACTAGGAAACTTTAAAAGGCACCATGTTAGAACCTTAGGGTATATAGGAAAGTATATATTTACACATGCAAGCCATTGTAGGTGTAGAGTTCATTTAAAGGCTTAATTTTTAAATATAAGGTTCTCCATTAAAGTAGATCTAATAAATCTCAATTGCTAAAATGATCTTGTAATTAAAAATGACAAGATTTTTACATCTCGCCATCATTTAACAAACCACTGACACTGCTACTGCAAAGATCCTTGTCCAGACTCCTTTATTGGGTGGCAACGGTTTATCTTTCTCCAAATTGCTTTCAATGTCACTCTGTTACATTAAGGCTTCACTGAGCGATGACATATAGCTACCGCTATATGTCAAGTCACTCCCTCCACCAATCTGGATCTGAAGCCAGCAACATTTTGACCCTCCAATGACACCATTGACATCTACCTCTTGCTCCAAGAGCTGCCAGTGCTCTGACATATTTTCCTGCCCTGTGATATTTTCCAACTGCTCATGTGCAGATATCCCTAGTTTTCTAGAATTACAGTGTTAATAATTTCAGGTGTTAAAGTTAGGGTTTGGGAGGTTAAGGTTAGGGGGAGTGATGCTTGACTGTAGGGATATGTTTAGGGGTGGGGGGTTACGTTTTAGGGGTTAAAATTAATTTAACCTCCCCAATCCCTTAATCCTAACAGTAAGCTTCGGAACCCCTTAACCCTAACCTTAACTCTCCCAACTTTGACACCCAAAATTCATAAGATTTACTCTCTTATTCTGAAAAGCTAGGGATATCTGTGCATGCTCAGTTGTAAGGGTAGGAAAATAGTTTGGGTAGGAAATCAGAACACTGACACGCAAGTCACCCTAGGGCAGTGGTGGGCAACTGAGGTGATATGGAGGGCTACAAGTGCGGCCCTTGGCATCACTAAAGGGCTGCACATAACATGTAGGACAGCCAAAGTTGATTAGGAAAGCTGGGTCAGCATGTGACCACTACACATGGTGAAATATGTAATGCCCCCTATACACCAACAAAGGTTATGTGCCTCAAAGATATAATCAAAGTAGTCCAGTGGAAGCATAGGCAATCAGGCACTGTCTGGGTCACTCATTAGCTTTCACAAATGCCATCTAGTGTGCTCAGCTGGAGTCTCAGCGAGTCCCTCTCCTCCTCTTACCGCTCAAAGAAGTTACCAGGAGAGGACGCGTCGGTGGAGGATCGGTGAACAGGTGAGTTCCTAGGCTATATTCATTAATAGGTTTTGGGGGCCTCTAATGGAGGACCAAGGGGGCCGCCAAACAACACCCAAAGGGCCCTAGGGGCAGAGAATCGCCAGGCTTAGAAGACTTTTGCCCTAGTAAGCTTTTAGTGCCGGTAATAGAAAGTAGAAAAGGTGAATAGAAGAGGTGATAAGAAGGCTAAGGCTAAGTAAAATTTCACTTGACTTTGAACTAAATGAACAAAAAATCCTACATGTTCTGTGGCTCTGCAATTAACTCATAAAGTCAGCTAATAAACAAACTAAAAAATGACCATACTGTATCTACTAATTGTGGATGTAACGTAGATATGCATTGACATCCCCCATCCCCCTGGTATGTTTCTTATTGCAGCATTAAAAAAGCATCCCAATTGTAATGTTACTCTTTGGTAGGCTTAACTTTCATTGCTACAACTTTTTTTTCCAAAGCCTCGTCTGTTTTATGCCTTTTCTTTACTTCACTGGTCTCCACTTTAATGCTCGTCAACCCTGACAGGTTCCATTTTAACCTACATCTACAGAGACTTCACATTTTCCTGAGCTTTAACCCAAGTCATTTCACCTTTGCTGTTACCAATCACCACCTAACCTTCTTCCATCTCGTCACATGACCCTGCCACACGGAACTATGTTTAACTTGGACGCCTCCAATGTTAATAACATTTTACCCTTCCCTACTTCAGCTTTCTCTTTGGGAAGACATAGTAAATTTACTGGAACACATGTGTAGTGGTTGGATTTCAGCATCACACACAGTAGTTCTGCAGGCTAGGCTTTCAGTGCCAATAAAAACCTGAAAATTCCTTTACATGAAGTGTATTCTGAGCAAAAAAGCTGCCCGAATATCAAAAGCTGATCATCACACACGGAAATTACTCTTTTGTTGACTTTTGCACCTGCAATTTAATTAAGCAAATGTAACCAAGTCACCATTACTCACCTAAAGCATCGGTCATGAGATAGACCAAGTTGGACTGTAGTGTGCAAGGTCCATGGTGACATGCATGCTGCCCATTGGCTGACAGAGATTGATCTTAAATTGGTGGTGTTATGACATCACAACCAGTGGAACAGGACTGGGCAGAAGCAAAGAGAGTTTCTTTTCAGTGGTCTTCGTTACCTAAACATCTGCTAAAGACAGACATGTGACAGCAGATTTAAATGATTTTTTTTTAGGGTTTTAGATGCTTTGAAAAAATTAAATTTCTAGCCTTCTCTGTAAATTGTAGCTCTTAACCTAACACTTAATCTAGCCATCACAGGCCAATTTATTTGATGATGATACAATTTTATTCCGATTGTCAATACAATTTAACATCAAATTGACGATTGAACATGTATGATTTACCAACATGTCCAATGACTTTAGATCAATATTTTTGTTCGATATCAATCACTTTTGGGCAGGAATCGATTCCTGTGCGATGGACTAAAAATTTTTAGTTTTAGGTCGATCAAATTGAAATATCAAACCATGTATGTCCAGTCTAACACCAATCCCACACCATAATCTTAACACCTAAAGGTGGGCTTACACGTGTAGATTTTTTCTTCAACTGCCAATTAGAGATGGTCGAAATTAATAAAATTCGATTCTACTTAAATTTCGAGTTTCCCAATCAAATTTCGAGTCGAAAATTCGCATAACGCCAAAAATTCGCATAAAACACTCACAAATTCGCATGAAGCCTAAAATTTGCATAAGGTCAAAAGTTCACATAAGGTGGAAAATTTGGATTTGCTGTATGAGCTTGATCTATAATAAAAGAATCAGTGTACATAGTAGCAGAGCTTTACAATCAGAGCTGAGATTTAAACCCAATTTATACATTGACATGTTAGAGCAAAACGTATTGTTTTCAAATGTTTCCCCAACCCTTCTCTACAACTCCAGCAATGTCCCCCCAACCCTTCTCTACAACTCGAGCAATGTCCCCCCAACCCTTCTCTACATCTCCAGCAATTTTTGTGAGGATACCATTTCCAGGGGCTTTGCAATAAGCGGACAAAGCTAGCTAGCACCATGCGAATTTTCGTCAATGCGAATTTACGCCAATGCAAATAAAATGGCGATACTCGCACGCGAAAAAGCGACACGGCAAATCAAAAGCAAGGTTCTTTTTTACGTTGAAATTTTGATTTCAGTCGAAATATCAGGCTGATTTTAGACTCGGCGAAAAGTCGAAATGACCCCATCAAAATTCGACTATGCAAATTTTCGGTGAAAAAGTCGAAATTTCTACTTAAAAATTTGCACTGCGAATTTTTCGACCATCCCTACTGATTTTTTGTACGATGACGTTGCCAAACATTGGTTGATTATTTATCAAATGTAACATTAGATTTTTTGTTTGTCCATCCCCATATTGAATGAAAATACATTCAAAATTATATTGAAAGATAAAAATTTACCAACATGTTGGTTGACCTTTCTAACGATTTTTTGTTTGAGGTCGAACATAATTAATCCATCAAACTAATTGGCCATTTTAGAATTTTGTTCAATCAACCAAAAAATTCATTCTTGGTTGATCTAACGAAAGAAATCTGCACATGTAAACCCAGCTTAACTGTTTCTTACCTATATTGTGTAGCTTAACCCAAAGTTTAACTGTAATTAACCTCCTGGGTGTTCTGCCCAAGTTGTCTCTGGGTGAATTTCTCAGCTGATTTAACTCCCCTCAAGATAACTATGGCAAAACTCACCTGTTCCCCAAGTTACACTGGTGAGTCTACACATCGGCATCACTTTTTCCGAGCACACCTTGCGTTTGGGACCTCCCGGATGGCGGAAAATTGCTGCAACATTCAATGTGCTCAGCTGCGGTGCACTTTTTAAAAAAAAAAAGCAAGCCACATGCACTATGCCCAGGAGGTTAATAAAAATATGTGATATAAATATCTCCACCTGCTTCTTTAATACAGCTGCCCTGTTTGTTTGTTTGTTTGTTTGTTTGGTTAGTCCTTCCTTATCTACAGCACAGTGTGATGTATTTCTAACTTGAGCTTTAAGCAGTTACAGCTGAACTTTTTAATAACAACTTCAAGCATTAATTTCTTGTGTATGTCTATGGGCTGCACAAAAGAACATTCCCATGCCTACATGTCAATGTGTTGTCATTGTTTGTATTGTGGTAAGCCAATGAGAGGGCTGAATAAGGGAACCCAGAGTGCTACAGCCCTGATAGAATATAGCATTGTGGAATATATATATATATATATATATAAACTAATGATGCATTAAAAGCATAAATCATGCAAATAATCTCCTACACTCTGCACATAATAATGATGGAAAAGTTATCCCGCTTTTTTATAGCTGGTGACTGAAGTTCTGGTCTGTATGAGCCCTCTAATGAGAGCCGTCTGTGATATGTCACAAGGTTTGCAGATGTACAGAGACCTCAGAGTGTGACAGAGTTCTAGCACAAAGAAAACTCCCGGATGGTACAATGCTTTTTCTCTGCGGCAGTTCTATTCTTCTTGTCGGGGAACATTTGCTTGGTTTGACATGTAAGTTACAAATTATACAGTAGACACAAACAAGCGTGTTGGTTACACTACTCTATGTGTAATAGGTGTGGACGCTATCATAACCATGGAGTCGTGTGGAGCATTCCAAAGCCATGAAAGTTAATATAAGTTGCACATCCTCCACCCATTACTTTAGAAGGTATCACTGTCACAACTCTACCAAGAAGACTTTTTGTGAGAATTTTAAGTCTATGTGAATTTCTGCTCATTCAGTTAAAGACGACCTATACTCACCTAATGTACTACATGTCCCCCTCAGCCAAAAACACCATTATAAGGACAGCCTGTCAAACAAAAATAAAAAACCTTATCTGTAATCAGTAAACGCTCCCTCCAATGATGTCATGCCATGGTGGAGACAGTTGGGAAGGGACACTTCAATGACTTCCGACACTCCCTTCACAAACCTTCAGTGGTAAATATTCAGCATTAAAAACAATTATCTAGTGGCCATTTAAGTTACTGCAGTTAGATTACCAGATTATCAGGAAAGAAATCTATGCAACTCCAGTATAGATCAGTTTTAAGCAAATATTTCTGAGGGTCCTGACGACCTTGCTCATAATCCCCATATGAATTCTTCCCAAACATGTCCAGTAGAGTTCAGGTACTGTAGTCACTGCAGATCCTCCACTCTATACTCACCAAAGGCTTAATTCACATGGATGGCTCCACTAGGCCGATGACTTGCAACCAACATACTATAACATATTATTTTCATTATATCATATTTATATAGTGCAGATATATTACGAAGCGCTTATCAGAGGAGCTCCAAGTCTAATGTCGCTACCATAATCATGTATATGTAATAAACATTTGCGACCGACCGACTGACAGCAATCAATTGGCTGCAATTTGTGGGTGCCCACATGGAGTGACAGATCCATCATATGTAACTAACATAGGAGATTTTTTGGGGGAGAGGCCAATTAACCGATCAGCATGTCTATGGAGTATGGTAGAAACTCCACGCAGACATGGGGAGAAAACTCCTTGCAGATAGTGCTCAGACCGGGATTTTAACCTAGGACACCAGTGCTGCATGGCCAGAGTGCTAACCACCTGAGCCACTATGCTGCCCATCTATATGGAGCTGGCTTGGGCATGGGTCATATCCTGTATCTTCAGTTGCTAATCCTACACACATAGATATAGTCAGATGTTATATTTTCACTGGTAGTCTGTAGCTTTGATTCATTTTTTAATTACTACTACTAATAATAAACCTTCTGTTTATTAATTGTTAAAAAGTTATATATTTATAGTTAAAAAATACATTAAATTGTTTATGGAGCTGAATAGCTCAAGCTAGTTATTTTATGTACACAATTACATTAGAAAAGATGTTACTTGTTTTAATAAAACACAGTGTGCTTTACTGTAATGTCTCAAAATGTAAATATTGAATGCAATAAAGTAGCTAGCAATTCTTCACTACTCTGCCTTCCAACCCTCCCCTCTAAACTGTTCTGGATAGATAGAATGATATATGAGGAAAAAGCAATGTAAAAATGCAATATCAAAAAGCAGCAAATTAATAAATACTCTATATATAATGTAATCTGATTGGATACTGTAGATTGCGGTCCATGATGGTACTGCGTAACGTCTTTTTAAACACAGCTGTTTTTTCTATGTTTTTCAGTCTATCTGTCCCCCCTCCAGCCTTCGGGTTCGTCTCGTTTTCTGCTCCAGTATGCTCCTTAGGATGTAATATATGAGCGCAGCGTATTTTACAAACACAAACAGCCTTTGATATATTGCAAAATTCACTCTCCTAGTTGCTTGCCATTCATAAACTGTTGAAGCCTTTATACACCAGAGTCCCTCAAGTGAATTACAAGCCCCTATTCACTCCGGGCCATCCATTACTTGATAAATGAAGGCTGTACCTCTTTAGAACGCTGCAGTTTTTGCAAATGATATTCGTCAAGCTTTCACACCAACCAGTTGTAAGCAATCTGCATTTTCCATCTGCAGCGCTCTATTAAAGAGACATCATGTTTACTCTAGTCTGTTCCCTTGTAGTGATAATAAGATGCCTACTGAATTTATCTATCTATCTATCTATCTATCTATCTATCTATCTATCTATCTATCTATCTATCTATCTATCTATCTATCTATCTATCTATCTATCTATCTATCTATCTATCTATCTATCTATCTATCTATCTATCTATCTATCTATCTATCTATCTATCTATCTATCCATTTTCTATCTATAGGTCCCCATACATGGGTCAATTCAACATTCGATTCTTGTTCAATCATTCACTCTCCACCTTGAACGATCGATCAGAATGTTGTCAAAATTGACGTGAGAATCAATCATACATGTCGTTTTTTTGGGGATTGATCGCTCGCCTTCAAAGTTAGTTGGTGGTGGTCATTGATTGACTACTGCTATTTTTAGTATGACAATGACATCATTTTCAATCCAGAACATTCTATAAATCGACCTGGGAAAGTTGGATCCTCCAATAATCGATTGTGTGTGGGGGGTGTGTTACTCGATAGATCACTGATTAATCATGGATTTTTCCTTCACCGATCGGGAAGAAATCAACCCATTTATGGGGACCTTATCTGTCTGTTTGTCTATTTAGAAATGTATCTAGCTATAGCTGACGTCCGGAGGGACAGGCCTTAAACCATTGCCATTCATGGGTGGCCTGGAGAAAGGTTATTGACAATGAACAGGTATTTGAGGGCTCTCGCCATGCTGTTTGAAGGGCACCATATCTTAAATAGAGTTGACCCATTGCAGTGGCATTTTGTGGAGAGCGCTGTGGTATTTTGTAAAAGTTGCAATGACAAGTACTAAAGCTGAACAAAACAGAAACAATATATTAACACACCTAATGAAATGTACATTTGCTATGGTTAAACCTGAACTCCAGACAGTTTATCCCTGTAGTGGTCCCCCCCCCCCAGCCAGCGCAACAATTGATTGCTGGGTTAGATCTAGAAGACAGAGATAGGAAGGTCTTTCAACCCACCCAATCCTACGCTACTAGTGGGGTCTTCCTGCATTCCATGCTGTAGGTGGGTCCTCGGCTGCCTTCCAAAGAAAACAGAGGGTCTCTAATGTAGGTGGAGTCACCAAGGGTGCATGGGATCAGGTGAGTAAAACATCCTCAGACCTATATTAGCAATAGATCCTTCCAGGAGGAGGGGACTCACTACAAATGCAAAAAAAAAATACTGAGTTTAGCTTTAACCAAAGCAAAACATTCATTGGGTTTATGTCATGTTTGATCTGTAGAATACCTATATGTGAATTCTTTAATATCTGCCGTTCTGGGGATTATAGAAGCACTGGAAGACTTTGTTAGCGCATAGATGTCGGAGAATATAGAAAGATCTGTGTATTTACTATATGCCTCTCCTGATCTCTGCTTATATTAGAAGGACCGGCCCATAAAATGTGATAAATTGCCAGAAATGCTTCACTTGCCCTTTTTACATGCTATAAAACCTCAGACCTCTGACCCCCTTTTATTAAGTTTAAGTTGTTCCCAAGTGGTTTTAAATTAGTTTATGTGTATACCATCTGCACAGGAAGGCTATTCCCCCACTCTACTACTTCTATGACAACTGAAGCCAATGCGGATAGCAAATAGAATACCGAAAATGTGACATTTACAGTGGCAGGGTGGAGAAGTCTAAATTAACATACAGGACCAATGAAACTCATAGGGTGTCCATATTTGTTTATGGCCAATTCAGACTTATTCAGGCTTTGGCCAATTCAGACATGCAGGCATCTTGGGGAAAGTAGAGGTTATGAGAAAGATAAGTATATTTAAAGATGTCAGATGCAAATCTTGATTTTTCCTTTGTAGTCATTATTTTACTTACTGCTCCTACCTTCCAAGCCTTCTTATTGGTTATTTCATTTGATGGACACCTTCTCTGTCCAATAGGGATATAGTCTATTGGTGATGCTAGGCCTTCAGCTATACCGCACAGTGATATATATGCAGTATAAGATAGATATAGACTATGTGATAGATTTTACTTGATTCGATTTTAAGTGTTTAGATTCTCTTGAAAAATGGGGGAACAGGTACTCTAAACACGGAAATCTCAGCAACAATGTAAAAGTACCCCGTTACATTCTATCAAACAAGGAATACTCCATACTGCCTTCAGATGTCCTTCACTCATTGATTAACTCAATTACCTTTTCAACTTAGTTAAAAAGCAAATGCAGTAATTCCTTTAGGATTTACATTTCTTATGCATCCCCCGCCCAATTTCTTTGCATATATCACCCCACTGATGGGTGGGTAGAGAGACCCCACCGCTCATGGATTATGGATGATCAGGGACCAGCCACTCCCTGATGCTAAGGACTTGGATAGATGCTAGGAAGCATGGACAGACATCTTCTATTGTAGTTTTGATTGATTGTGGTTTTTTATTGATTACTCTGCTGAGTAATCAATCAGTTTCATGCTGGGGAGACTTTAAAAGTTTTGGATGCTTTGTAGGAGAAAACAAATCTGAATCTGAAAGTGCGAGCACCACTTTTTATTGTGCTCTCTATGATAAAAATTGAATGAAAAATTATTGTTACCACTTGTAGTGGGTGCCGAACTCCACCAAAAGGTTTATTGGCTCGTTCAGTTATACTTGCTTGACCCTGTGCTTCCAATGCCATCCTCTCTACTGAAGTAGTGTTATAGTATAGTAGTGTTATAGTACTGGAATAGTTTGAATTCCGAATTTCAAATTCCAAATTGTGAATGACGGCTGTTATAGCGCTATGATAGCAAAAATGAAATTTAGCGCTATATCTTTGTAATCTCAAATATTCGAGATTCTGGGGAAAGTATAATGCATTGTGTTTGCAGTATTCACATGTACAAGTGCCAATTTTCCTAATTAATTACTTCTATGAGTGTTGTCTCATGTGGTGATTACACTGCAGCTTCTATTTCACATTTTACCACTAGATGTCGCTGTGACAACACACATTGCGTTGGTAATATCACATGTAAAAGTGCAGATTTTCACAAAAAATAATGACAGGAGAGCTCAAATTTTGGAATTCATGGGAATATTTGGAGAATAATTAGCAAAATGTCATGAATATGAATATTACCTATGCTGCTCATCACTATTCTGCAGCACTGGACTGGGGCAGATCCTCTATTTCTTCCTCATACAGCATAAAATCATTCACTTACCTTACAGAGTAGGGGAGGGGGATATCGCAGACATGATGCTGAGACCCAGGGAACCTGAAGATGCTTTAAGGTCCCCATACACATAATGATTCTTCCTCAAAAGATGAAAGACTGACTGCAGTGTGAAGACGTCATCATGCTGCTGCTGGCCGCTCAGAGGATTGGTGGGCGCCCTTTGTATACCGGACTTTACCAACATGCGGGAGGATCCTGGTAGATCGGTCCAGGTGGGCACATATGATTAACGGCTGAGTGTCCGCTGGGCCGATCGTCGGGAACGTGCACGGCGGTGGATTGGCCAAAAAATAACATGGGAATCACCCCGTGTATGGCTATTTAACCTGCCAACCTATATAGGATCAGAGGAAGTGAGGGAACACAGGATCTGTGAGTATAACAATTTTTCTGTCACCCCTAGACATTGATACAAGTTTAAGCTGTGGTTCAGCAAATTATTTTAATTAGCCAAAGCTTTGACACAGAGGTTGCCACTTGCTTCCCTCACATTTCCATTGGACTTTTTTTTATATATCACAAGGACCTTACAAAACAGCTCCTTGTTCCATCCTTCTTTAGATGTTGGTATTTGTAGACACACATTAAAATACAATATATTCATTTGTCAGCCCTGTATGGTTTCATACCAACATGTCATAAAGCGGAGTCCCCCTTTAAGCCCTTTGTGTGGTGGGAAGACACAGATGTTCAGCATATGTGGAGCGGTGTTTGGTTCCGGGTTGTAAGTCGGTGCTCCTCGGGGTGTAATGTTATTGTAGCTCCATGCTGGGAGGGTAGTCGGTGTGATGGTCTCGTTTCTCTTCTCAGCTGGCTGAGCTGCCAGATCATTTAGTGAATTGCAGCATTTTCTGTTTCTTAAATGGCAATCAGACCCAGAGCGTCCCGGAGAATACAAGACGCCGTGCATTTAGGTTATTTACAAACAACAGCGCAAAGCTGCAAATAATAACTGCCACGGCAAGACGTGTTATCACAAATTCTAGATCAGCCTGGAGCACCGCTAAATGTAACTGAACTGACCCATTGGGAAGAAATCACTTCTGTTTATTGAATCCCTTACTTTTCGACACATGAGGAATAACTGAGAAATTCGAAAATGAAAGAGCAAGCTATGCTGTCAGTAATGTACAGGGGGCTCCGACACAAGATTGCCAACAGGGATTGGAATAGCTTTCAGTCTGCTGAAATATTAACCTTCAGTCCATTTTGCATGCAGTAAATATTTTCTGCCACTAGATGTCCTCAGTCTTTTTCTGAACTAAGGTTGTTCTGGACTTAAGACAGTGACTGGACAGTAAAAAGAGAAGCAGCAAATAAATGTACACATTGGTTATTTCTATATACTTCTTCTTATACTCAACTATTGCAGAATAGGGACTGCTAGAGGCTGATACTAGGTCAAATTTACTTGTATACCCTGCTTTAAGAACAGTAAATATTAAAGAGTATAATAATGATTGCAGAGGGGCACACTATTGCTTAGGAAAGAGTGTGTCATTCTGTTTAGGCAGTGGGATTTGGGCAAGGAGCACAATGAAACTCTCAAACTAAGCAGCACATGTATAGCTTGTGCAGATCGTTGACACAACTCCAGCATAATGTAAGTTAAGGGTTACCAGCATCCTGAGCAGGTCATCGGCTCATGTACTGTAGCACACAATGATTATTTCCTTTTCCCTACATTGTTTGCATTTACAACACAACTATTACTTTTTATTCTCCCTCATTTCCATATTTTACATCCAGCAGATTGATAGGGATGAAGAACAATAACTTCTCACCAGCTCCCTGAATTTCCATGTGTAATATGCCCAATATTGATTGTGATATCACGTGTGTTTTATTTTGCTATTCATAGCCCATAAATTCATTTCGGTTCTACACGATTTTACATATTTAATGCTTCCCAGAATTGCAATTAATATTCCCGGGGGAGCAGACATCTTGGAAGATCAGAGAAGTGTTTTGTCTGTAGCCGGCCGCAGTTCCACATCCCCTTCTACTGATATTCCTGCTGTAGCTGGAGATCCTGATCTCGTGATTTTCAGGTAAAGAAGCTGGATATGTGTGACGCGTCCTGTGATATTTTATTCACTTACAGATAGAAAGAATGTAAAGGATGATTCCCAGCCTGCTGTTTACCTTGAGGACTGGTTAATGAATTGTGGTTTTTGGGGTCAGTACCGCCCCTAACCACAAACCAATAGGTACTGTTCTAGCACAGATTGAGTCATTTCAGTTGGCTGCTAATGGTTAGGACTGTTACTGCCAATTAGAGATGGTCAATGAGTTATCACCTTTAGCATGCAAATTTTATGCAGACAGAAACTGAGCCAATTATGTACATCAGTACACGATTGGCTTAAGGCCCCCACACACGTACTGAGCAGGGGCCAACAAACGACGCGGGTCCCCATTCAAACTAATGAAAGAGTTTACGGACATGTCCAGTCTTTGGCCGACCGAGGGATCTGTTGCCAAATGTGGGTACCGCACGATCCGTGGCCGATGGCTCGCTACTTTATGGAGGCCTTTCGTTTTTGTCTGTATATAATTTACATGCTAATATTTATATGTATATCCCATTGACCATCTCTGCTGCCCATATTGATCACCAAGCCAAATGGGCTTCTAAGCGCTCTTAACCTTAGCAACAAGCTCCCATTTTGTCCCCTGTTTAATTTATAGGTTTGTCAGGGATTCCACATCCCCTCATAAGGGTTTGTCTATCACAACAAAATTCCCTGTTAACTAAGTTTTTTATGTGAACAGTATTTCTATACTTATAAATATATGATTTATGAGAATATGATTGCTATAACATTTATGATTATATGCATATCAAACCATCAATGCTAGAATGATCCTCTGAGCAACCAATCAGGGTTATATCTAAGTTTGTGTCTGATCATGTCTATAAAAGAGATATAGAGAAAGGTGCACAACACAGTGGTATAGGAAGTACAGCCAAGTATCCCAACCATAAGAACCAGAACTTTGTCTTGATTTTGGCTTTGAATGTAATATTTGTCTGTTGTGAACTGTGGAATTTGGAATCTGACTCCCTAAAATATTTGGGAAAAAATAGTTTAGAGGCTGTTCCATAGGCTCTTGCTGTTTTATATATAGTTTTCCTGTTGCCTAACCTATTTACACACCTGGCCATTGGCAACAACCAAAGACCACAAGGGGAGGGGATGAGAAGGACACGAGTGACACCTCACCATGTTTTCCCCCATAGAAGACTATGGATGCCGGACAGGACACTAGATACGTCTTGATAGATCAAGCAACGACCTCACCCTACAGCTGTACATACATAAGATATTTGGCTGAGATGATCACCATAGATCACCTCCACAAACTATTATTTGTCGATTGCTCTGGGATGCTAGTTCAACCAGGTGCCGTTCTTAGATCTTATTATACCAGATAAAAAGTGACAAGCCAGACATAGCATATAAGTATGGATGTACATACACAGATCATCAAAGATGAGGCTGGTATAATATAACAAATCAGCGAGACGTGTGTCTCCCCTCTAGTTGCCCAACCAATGAATCATAATACTGATCAGCTCTAGGGCCAGTATTTCAATACTCTTGCAATCTTCTAGGACAAGACAGGTTCTCTTTAGAGGTGCAATGTCAATGGGGGAATTATGCTATTTGGAAAAACTTTTTGTTGCCAGCCCGATAGCATTATGATGCATATTACAGCTTGTATTCTCCTCCCAAGACCATGTTTTCCATTGTACATTAACTAGGCCTTATTAATTACTCATGAGCTCTAATTTCTGTTCTTGCCTGTTTTGTTTAAAAATGCATATCCTGCCTCGCTATATAATGCTTTTACAACACTCTCTCTTGTTTATAAACAATAGGAAAGATGCATAAAGATCACATTACAGATCTGCTTCCGAGGTTCTTACAGTGCATGTTCCAACCATTCTCAACACATAAATATGTAATATTGAAGGGAGATGTTTTAGTGGTGATACAATGTGTTAGTGAGGTTAATGTGATAATGGGTGTCAATTGTGTAATGTTACGTGATGATCATTGTCATGCTGGATCTTTATGGAATGTTCTAGGTGTTCTAGGCAAAATATGAAGCAAAAAACATTAGTAGCAGTGTAAAACGTGCTGGAGATGCTGGAGAAGGGTTGGGGGTATAATACAAAAAAAAAAATGTGTCTCTAACACAAATAGTTTTTTTTCACAAATTCAGTTCAAATTCAAGTCAAATTTTCGAAAATTGGAATTTCAACTTTAAATTTGAACTTAATTTGTGCAAAAACTACATGTGCTAGAGCAAAACTTTTTTTTTTCAAATGTTCAACCCTTGTCTACATCTCCAGCAATTTTGGTGATGAAACCATTTTCAGGGGCTTTGCAATCAGCTCACAAAGTTAGCAAGTTGAAAAATTTGACTATCTCTCTTAATCAGACCTTATGTTCACCTTTCCAATAATACATTTACTGCAGAATACAATCCCTACCAGCAGGTGTTACTGTAGTCCCCCTTACATGGTAAGCATTGTATCTTTGAGGAAATAAAGTTAAAGGGGATCTGTCTTTAAAAAAAGAAAATATTGAATACAACATATACTTATTCCTGAGCCAGTACCATGATGGAGAAGCATTCTACAATTCTAAAAAGTATGTTTCCTTGAACCCTGGCAGTTCCCATCTGGTGTCTAGTATTGGTAAAGGAATGCTCTTGCTCCAGTCTTCTTGTGTCAATCTTCCTGCAATACCATGAAAGAGTCATGTATGAATGTGTTCATCGAATACAATCGGCCCGACCAACAAATCGACAGAAATTTTCCAACATGTCCGATCACTTTTCGATCGATGTTTTGGTCGTTATCAAAAAATTTTGATACCATGTGTACACTATACGATTTAAGTTCAATTGATGTAAACTTAAATAGTTTTAAGTCGATCGAATGCTAAAATGCTTATCTGTAAGCCTAGCCTAAGGCAGTGATGTCTCCCTTCCCAAATCTTCCTGCTCCTGGCAGATTGTGTGCATAATGGGGGATTTGACTGTGAGGGACATAAAGCACAATATGTATTTTTCATCAACTCAAATTTCGACTTGACTTATGCAAAAACAACATGTGCTAGAGCAATACTTTCTTTTTTGTAATGTTCCAACAATACTTCTCTACATCCCCAACAATGGTGATAATACCAGGTAAATATTGGTCCACTTTACAAATTCTTTTAAGAACTCATTGAGTCATCAGTGAAAGGCAGCATTCACATGTGCGCTCAGCAGCCCGGAAAGCTCCCCCTTCCCCACATACTTGGGCGATTGCACACAGCGGTGCAGGTGCTTGTAGAGCATTTAACGCTCTGGGCATTTCCCCCATGCTTTTTTATATTGTAATCCACCTCCCTCTTCCCCCCTTCACATCCCCACCATCAACAATGACGCCGGTGATGTGATGATCTAGGGAGTGTCAATACGGAGGGACTCTGCAGTCTCCCTCTGGACAGGTGAGTATGTCTAAGGTCAGTAAGGGGTGAATTTGTTTACTTATAATTAGAATGATCTCTGGCTAACTGCCCAGGAGGATAAAAATGCCCCCATTCTGTCAATATTGAGCAGGCACCCAAAAAGTCACCAGGGGATGCCTAATGGTGTCTGAGCACTGGAAACGTGGCACTTCCAGGCGCCAATGTTAATGCCCCCTAAGTCAACTGATTCCAATCTGATATACAAGAGATTAGCTCAAAGCAAACAGATTCTGCTCTCATTAACCTCCCTAGCGCACTGCTGAGGTCCCGATTTCTGTACCAAAAGTGCACCATAGACTTCAATGGTAAATTTTTCTTTATGTTGTAGGCATGTTACTTCCCAAAATCTGTCCGTACAAGGGTCTAATAGACATCCTGACTATAAGAATGTTTGAAACACACATTTGTGTAAAATAAAAAATAAACATTTTTAATAAAATTAATGAGAAAACACAAAAATCAGGGCACAAAGCTTTGATGCTATGTACTAAATCTCCCCAAATAAAGTCTCTGGTGCCCCAGATGTGCCTATTTGCAGTTAACCCTCTCTAACCTGGTGTGATGGATGTGGTAAAATCACACCAGGGGAGAGAGGGTTACTGAAAATGGGCACATCTGGGGCACCAGAGACTTTTTATTCTGGCGATATTTTGTACATAGAAGCACATTGACAGCAGTTTTCTACAAAGAAAACTGATTTCATGCACTGTACTTTCAAATATCCCGTCGCCTCTCCGATGTGACGTCACCACGTCATTTAGAGGGAGGGGGGGAGGAAGAAGATGCCAGAGGATCCATGTGCTTCATTGTTTTCTATGGACAGAGTTTCGCTTCCAGAACCGAACATCTTTTAGTAATTAGTTACCAGTCTTCTGCCAATGGTTAAACCTGTGCATTGACAGGCACTCAGCAGGATACGTGACATTGATTTCCCCCCCTTTCCCGCTCCGCTAGGAACAGCTGGGTCTGTGAGCTAATTACAGGGAATCCTCCAGAGTTTACCTCAAGTCCCACAAAACAGGTTACAAACTGAAAATCAATTACATTTACAGCATTTACGTAATCATAGCAACAGCTCTTTCCATCAATGGTGCCGCTCACATCCCCGACACACTGGAATAATAATTAACCGTTTTCACTGGAAAGCTTCTATCGCAAGTGAGACGGCCAAAAGGTATGGGTGATGGCAAAATGTTGTGTCACATTGCTTAAATATTTGATATAATGCACAAGCCTATGCTAATAGTCACTTAAAGGGGTCCCGCCGCCACTTTAAAAAAAAACAAAAAGGAAAAATCAAAAGCTACAAACTATCTATCTAACTATCAGGGATGACTGCCAAAGCTTAATGTGCAAGACCAAAAGACAAGACTTAGGGCCATTTCACACTATATGCACGTGTTTTTTTACGGCATGCATTTTTTTACTGCACATGTTTTTACATAGACAACCAATGCTACCATTCACACTGCATGTGTAGCATTTTTATAAACACAGCGTTTCCGCCTGTGTTTTAAAAAAACTCACTGCTGTATGCATTTTTAAATTAATTATTCCAGCATTTTTCATTGATTTGTTCAAAAACGCGAATGTGTATATATATATATATATATATATATATACAGAAACGCATGCCTATAAAAAATGCATGACTTTAAAAAATGCATACAGTGTGAAAGGGCCTTTAAACAGCATTTAAGCAGTGATGTCACTAGATTTGGTGTCACCCGGTGCAGGAAACCCATGGTGTCACCCCATAGTGGGGTATATGGCATGCTGTGAACAATATGGGTGCAACATTGTACATATACTATTACTATTACACATACTAATAGTGTGAAGTGTTTAATTTTACCTTGCCCAGCCCTGAACACACTGCGAATATTAATTTCCTCCCATAGGTTAAGGCATGACAAGAATGCATGAATATGTGTAGCCAGGGATCCAGGGGAGCTGCTGCAGAAAAGAGCAAAAGACATGACCAATGGAGAGAAGAATGTCAAGGATATCTCTATCATTTGGAGGGGAAAAGTATTGGTTCCCTGAGCCAGACATCCACCAGTATACAGTATTCACATCCAAAGGGAAGCCGACCATTCAAGTGTGGTGTCACCCTTGAGTAAAGTAGTAGTACATGATGTTAACTGCACCTGCAAATGGCTAGCCTCTGCATCCTAGAAGTGTGTATAACCATAAAATCAACAAAGATGAAAACATGTAAAAGGTCAGTATAGAGAAACCTCTGCTCCCAGAAAACACACATCCTTTTTAATAGTCCTCAAGAAAATGGTTTCATCTATTGCTCAGGTTGACATAATTCTCTGCAAACTCTCAAGAAGATAAATAAAGATCTTGTCACCTTCTGTGGACCCCTACCACAAGATATACAAAAGACAAGACTGGTGGCCAACGGATCCACCCATGAGCAAAGGATGCAAGGTATGATCACCATCATCATCATTCAACCATCTCAATGACCACTGTCCTTATTTGAAGACCTTATCTTTCATGATGCTCACCTCCTATGTTACGATAGACTGACCCCCCATTTTGAAAAATCATAGGCCACATGCTAGTTAGTGATGAGCAGTGTAGGCAATATTCATATTCATAATATAGCATCAATTTTTCGTCTAATATTTGCAGCAAATTAGTAAAAAAAATTTAAAAGACATTATTGTCTTAATTGCACAAAAGATTTTCGATGAAAGTGTCGATATTCCCATATTCACGATCAACACTACTGATGTAAAAATCTTGAATATTCGCGATTACGAAGATATAACACTATATTTGAGATCTTCGTGATTTCTCAAAGTGCCGATATTTGGGATAAAAATGTGCGAATGTGAATATTCGTGATCAACACTAATTCTTATTCTAGTCAGGAGCATCTGCCTGTGTCAAAGCAGGTTAGGTGTCCCTTTTAAATATGTTTTATTAAAATTAGTTTATATATATATATATATATATTCTGAAAATAAGAGCAATACTCTATTAATTGCATACTTGCCATAAATTATTGTAATTGAAAGACTCTGTTATGTTGAATGATCTGATTATGATGCCACCCCACTTATTGATATTGGTGTGCAATTTTGATAAATTATATATATATCAAATTCCAATATCAGTGACTACTTAACGTATTTTTTCTTGCCACTTCTGCAAAGTAACAGACTCTGAACTATAGTCTGGAAACAGAATGCATTTTTAATTATCTCCTTTAATATAGTGTTACTTCATTACTCATAAACCATTGTTAGAATTAAAAACAGAGTGTTATCAAAGCCTGATTGTAAATAAAATAAATGTTCTGCTATTTCCTGTTGATTCCATTTCATAGTAGCTCCCTATGTTAAGTCTGTTTTCATTTAGTTTCATCACACTGCTCTCATGCTTAGCAAAGAAATCAGGAGACCTCTCCTTCTTTATGGTTTTTTCCTAATTATTTAAATGAAACAGCAGATTTGTCCAAGTGGTGACTTATCTCCGTAGTTCTTGGATGCGTGTGAGCGATTAATTGATAGAAGTTTTAATGGAAAAATCTTACAATTCTGTTCGGAAAGAGGAAATCTCAGGAGATGAAATATATATGTATATATATTTTGTTTTATCTCTACACTGTAGTTCATCTTTCTCTGCAAATATATATCAGCACTGCTATCTTCAACAAGGTTATTTTAATTACCA
Source organism: Ptychadena robeensis (assembly GCA_036250615.1). Lineage (NCBI taxonomy): Eukaryota > Metazoa > Chordata > Amphibia > Anura > Ptychadenidae > Ptychadena > Ptychadena robeensis. The sequence goes on from CM070041.1 coordinate 17,365,022, forward strand.
ATTTAAGCACTATATATAATTAACTGCCAGCACGTATTTAAGTCAAAAATTCTGTGCATTACTGAAAATCGAGTTCATTTTTATTCCATTTTTCAGTCTAAAAGTACTCTGTTGCTTGCCTTAAGATTATTTAGTAGCATTTAAAATTATATTGGTGCTATTACATTCCTGGATCAAGGCCTTTAATATATTTGCATTCATGAGCCAAAGCCGGAGTCCATTATCATTTCAAGAATTACTGACCGAATCGAAGCAAATTTAAGCAGGACACTTTCGTTCTGATAAAGAGAGACTAATTTCCTGGCATTCTGCTGTTTGAAGTCATGGCCAATACAGGTCATTGTATTTTGTGAAGAAACAAAAATCTTTTATTCCCCCCGGCTAGAAACACGTCATGGGTTCTTCAGTAGCCTATTCTGACATTGCTTTGTGAGTTCAAATCCTGACATCTCTATACTGTTTTTGGACATATTTTCTTTAATGCTTTGATCTAGTGGACCTATATTCTAATATTATACTGCTGTGTTAACGGCCTTGCAATAATGGATAAATAAAGTGTAAGAGAAGGTATGGAATATATACCTTGCCTGGTAAAAATGCTGTTCCAGGCTCAATGCTGTGGTGTCTCCAAAACCAAACTCCTAGGTATTTATCCATGTGATATCTGTAAACATAGAATTTAGCTTGACTGATCCTTCCATTTAGATCACATTTAGTTGCATACAACTGTCAGCAGTGATCATACAGTAAGAGTGCTGTCATCGGCAAGAAAGACCATTAGGTGGTGCATAGAACTGGGTAAAACTCAGAGTTTAATACTGGTTAAAAAAAATGGTAAATGGGTCAGTATGAGGGGTGGGTAATGAAGTGGTGTGAAGGTGTGTAGCTCCCAAGATAGGGGGTGGGGCGGTAGTGTACCCCTCCTATAGCTTCCTATGGTTAACAAGGGGCTGGCGCCTAAAATGTTAGTAAGGAGGTACCTCCCTGCCAGCGTCCCTAAGGAATTTATATTAACCCTTTCCTAGAAGTCACAGTGTCATCCTGGTATCCACACAGTTGGAGTCACACTCACACTGTCCCTGTAGGAAATCACTACTCCTTGCTCAGCCGACATTGTACCTTCAATTTTGTGAGCGCATTAGTTCTTCTTTTACTTTACCATTATCAATATTTATCTTTGTTGCACCTTGTGTTCCTTTTCCTATAGTTGAGTTAGACCTACTGGCATTTGAGGTTCAATTAAAGAGTTTTCTTTTTACTTCCTGTCTTGTTGACACCAAACCCAAAACAAAGATTGCGTTAGGTTTATGCAATAGAAGATGCATGGATGTCATTGTTGTGGGTTCTCTGCCCAAGGTGGTCAAATATGTTCTTTCAGCCCCACAGCCATTTCTAAAATTAGGTGAAGCTGGAAAGCTGTGGCTTCATTTTTATCCACTATGAATTACTCCATGACAAAATCACTGTACATACCTGTAACACCGGACAGTGTGAGTGGGTGCACTACCACAACCAGGTTCTTTTGGATGCTCGAGGTTCTCCCGTCTTTCTGGCTTCATCCACTCCTAATAAACAATAGCCCACTTATCCACATGGAGGATATTTACAAGGTTAACTAGCAGGGCAGATTATTTACAGGCATTCTCCATCACCCAATGGTAGGGATGGGGCATACAGCTTAGGGACCATATTGCAAACACGTGCCATGGCAGTGGAATAATAAATGGAAAGTATGGGTATATACTGCTTTCCCCTTATGGGCTATTTTTACATGAATATACATTTGGCAGATCTCACCAGTCTTCTGTGCTCAAGACGATACTTCAAGGAATTCATTAGTCACAAATGAAAAGGTGTAAGATATTTAAAACAACATGGCAAAGGCACTCACACAATATTATGTTATGGTTAGTAACATCCATAACCTTTCCCTTCGATAATTAAAACATATCATGTAACGCTTGTTTGTGTTTACGTAGTGGAGGTGGTTGGGATCTCACATGGCACGCGAGACGTGTTTGCTCTGGGACAGTCGCCCTTTTGCCCTTCACCGTGGACATTTATCGATTATAATTCCAAGCAATAATTACTTCAAAGGACAATCTACACCAATCAATCCATATCATTTTGCAAAGAAAAAGGGCTGAGCTGCTGTGATTGATTTTAGCTATTCATCCCTTTTCCGCCTCGGCTTTAAATGGCCAGACAACTGCCTTTTCTCATAGAGAGGGGGAAAAAATCTTAAATTGCACACTCAATAAATTGTGGCTTTGTCTATTTTTAGTGATCATTAGGGCTATATCATAGCAGAGAAATCTGGAGCAGATTAACTGTATATGCAAGCTGTTTCAGTCATCTGCTGTTAATCATAAGGCAAGTCAAGCAGGTAGGCTGATTTTTCTTTTTTTTTCTTTCTAGAAAAATTTAATTTAGAATTATAACAATACCATTTACCGAAGAATAGATAAATAAATAAGGACCATTTTGATGTCTGTAGCTAACTCAGATTAATTAATGGTGCAATGGTACCCAGCAGTTATCCAGAATTTATATTTTTGGATATAAATATGTATTTGTTGGGTTTGCTCAAATTAAAATGCACTGTCTGTATTTTTGGTGCCGCTTAATAAATACTGATAAGCAGCGTAGGCAAACATACGTATTCGCAAAATATTGCAATTTTGTTTTGTGTACTATTCGCAACAAATTCGAGAATTCATGATCTCCAGTCATTATTACCTTCATTGTGAAAAAGATTTTTGCAATAAAGAGTGCAGATATTCGCATATTTTCGCAATCAACACTACTGATGCAAAAATCTCAAATATTCACAAAGATATAGCACTATATTCAAGACCTTCGCGAATTCTCAAAGGTGCCAATATTTAAGAAAATCAACACGAGTAATAAACTAAAAACATTAGAAATAGTAACTTAATTATATTAATATTTGTAATAAAATGAGACTGAAAATACTACAAATACTATATGAATTATAAATCAACCCAAGACTAGCGTCCAATGCCGTAGCCATGCTGTAGTGCAATTCTTTTCTACTTCCTATAGCAGGTTGATGAATATTAATTAATTTGTTCCAGTTACATTTTTGAATATTTTTTTTTTCATTCTCTGTTTGTTGGTTTCAACCATTTTTATAGGTCCTCACTACACAAGACAACTGATCTAAAATCAATTCTTACATTTTAGTCATTGCACTTTTATTGACCAATCTGATATTGGTGTCCATTTCTGGTAATAGTAGTTTACTACAGATTGGAAGCAGAAACCCACGGTTGACCTATATAAAGTACGGGGTCAGTAATCACATTAATTACTGGTGACCCATATTAAGTCAATTTGTGAATAGTAATCATTAGCAGGAGAGTTCATTCAGTACAGACTTGTTAGGACCTCAGTTGGGTAAAAAATAATGCACTCAACAAGAACAAACAACTGTAACAATAGAAAAATATCAAATGTTTTAAGTGTTACATACTGACAATTGATGGTGTTCTAGTTTAGAAATCTTGTGGTTGCTTTTGGTAAGTTCCGTTATACTGCCATCCATGGTTTTTTTCTATAACCAATAATTATATAATTGTATTATTGGCTACAACATAAAAAAGCCACCCATAGATACAACGTTTTCTTGTTTCTAATAAATGTTATTATCTACTGCAGTCTCTGTGCATGGGGGTCTATTCTGGATTCACACAAACATCATCAATATCATGCATTCGTCATCTCTACAAGCCAATGCATTTGCTGATTGCCACTATAGACAACTAGATTGCCTTTTTTTCAACTGTTAGGTGGGTCAACACTAGACAGCCTCAAAAGCATGATGTGTCCATGATGCACACCCACAGTTTGCCTGCTGTGCAGGTGCTGTTTCTGTCAGTTTAGTGTGCGGTATTCACCATGTCCGCATAATGTGCCCTATACTTTTCATGAGCAAACCATACCCGATGTCTTCTGCTCACTCCATCATGCAGATGCACCGGAGTGACATACCATGGCCCATTAATAAACAGTGGGTGCGTTACATGACTGCATGAGGCCAATGCATCCACAACGCATGAGGAACGTGGGAAAAAAAGGTAGTCTAGACTTGGCCTTACTCAATGTTATACTCAATGTTATGTATAAAGTTGTTTTCATACTCCTAGTTAAAAAAAATAGATTGGCCTAGGTACATTTTGTCATGTTTTGACCAAGAACCATTATATTTTTATCATGAACAGCCTCTTCCGTTCACCCATATAGTGTATTCCTTAACTTTGAGACCTATAATGCAATGCCAAGCAGTAACATCTTAGCTTGCTTGTGTTCCTTGTTTATTAGATCCTTTAGCCTGGTTAGTGATGTCATTATGACAACAACATGCCAGTCTTTCTGTGTCTGTCTCCCATGTCTGGAATGCCATGAATGACCACTAGATGGCGTTAGAGAAATGTTTTCAATGTTGAAAACATATCACCAGAGAATAGGGAAGGGAGTGTCATTAAGGCAGTAAAGTCTCTGTTCCCAAGCCTCCCTTCTCATTGGAAAAGCTGGAGATCAAGTGCCAATCTATCTCTGATCGCCCCTGATTCATATATTGGCCCTCAACGTTAATCAATTATTAAATAATGCTATATTATATAAGCATGGCTAAAGCTCCCAATCCATGTTGCGATCTGCGCCCGATTTTTGAGTGGCAGGTCGCTTAGTGGATCGGAGCACACATTTTGTGTGCTGGCAGTTGATTTGGATGGGGACTCTGGTCCCCATACAAAGTAATGCGATCAGCCAGAGAAAAACTGACACATGGATCAGTTGCTCTATGTGGGCGCGTCAATTGATCGGCCGCCAAATTACCCACAGATTGTTGCGTGTATGTCTACCTTTAGACTAGTTATAATATTTAGTTAACCTTATTGGTGAAAAATGTGGTCAGGGACTTGACTACCGTAAGTGAATCTCAAGAGTGACTGAACAGAATTGGAAGATTAAGTTGTTCGGCTGTTTTTCTAAGCATAGTTCTGCTTGAAATGCTGCTGAGATACTACATTGTAATTATACTGTAATTGTACTGGAAAAATCCCCTTAAAATCTAGCTGTTAGTATGCCATCTCAGGGCTGGTACTAAGTGAAAGCACACCATTTGTAGATGGATCATTTAGCCTGGAAAGATGTTCGTGAAGTACTCCGATGACGACAGGCAGCAGGGACTCTTTATGATATCTTTTGATTATTGCTGAGAATAGAAGCTTTTTTATTTTATTTGTTTCCCCATTTGTCTCCCTGAGTTTGTTGCTGCTAATTTAAAACACAGATGCACGCTCGTTGCCTTGATCCCTCACCCCGCGAGCCTGTCGGCACCGAGTCATGGGTGCACCTGGATTTCAGCCATACCTGTTTACAAATGACCCTAATTTTCTGCTTGATTCAGCAGTGTAGACTCCCCCGTGATGTAATTAGTCCTTCAGAGTTCATGTGTGCCCATTATACCCTCTCCTGTGTTTTGTCTCTGTATCTTTTCTGTAGCTGTAATCATATATATATATTAAAATTTTCTACCAATTGTTTGGCTAAATTATGCACAGAGGGCCGCGCTGGCCCTAAATTAACATAAAGTATGCTAAACAAGGTGTTTTTTCCCTGATAATTATACTCTAAAGCTTCAAGAGCTTATTTTAGTAAATGCACCTTGCTAGCACTTGCCTTGCTTTCATTTGTATATCTTTCAGCGTGCAGACTTGCCTGCGCTCTGTTTACGCCCGTTTTTTTTTGTGAACTTTTCATTTCTTTTTGTTTGAATCCTCCAATTTCATGGCCGATTAAGGAGCGCTGTTTTTTTTTTTTCCATTCTATAAAGGAAGGTAGAAAAATGTATGTCTTTAAAGTATGCATACTCAGCGTCTTTAACTTAACTCTCACTTTGACCATGCAGCTCAGGAAATGAGGCTTCAGTCTCTTCTACCTGGAAGGCTCAAGAAGAGCTTGATGTTTTTGTATAAGGTGCTTGTCTACAGCGCTGTTAATGAACTCTACTTATGTCAGACCCATGGACTAGGCTAAGGCAAGTGAAAGACAACCTGTCACCAGCCTAGTTCATTTAAAATGAGCAGAGGATAAGAAGAATCAAAGTTATGTGCAGCAAAAATGCAAGTGATGTTATATGTAAATCTCATATGGTGAATAAGATCATGCCATCTATTACAGTAGCTGGTCATTTACGCTGCTTTACACATCCTTTCTGTGTCCCAGACATCACCGAAATAACCATTGTTGGCTGGTGACACTGGTAGTGCTCCTCAAATAGCCAGGAGGTAGACCCTAAATCCACATTATGGACAAAGTTACATCCTCTCCCATTCCCAAAAGTACAGGATATTTTGCATTGATAGATTTAGAAGAAGGAGTGAGTATATGAGGGTCAGCAGGGTTTTCACAATGGTCAACTTGACCCTGGCTTCATCTCGTCCAGCGCTGTCCTGTCAGTATTGCAGTGGACGAGGTGAAGCCGCCCGGCGAAGATCAGAGCCCTGCAGCGCATTCTTACAGTTCTGTGCTGTCCCGGTGACTCCGATCATCTCAGCTGGCTTGGTGACATCACATCGGGGATGTGGGGGGGGGGTGGCTTGGGCGGGAAATTCAAATGTAAACTGCACGAGAAACCGTTTTCTAGGCAGAAGACTGTTTCCGTGTGATTTCCAGATGTGCTCTTTGAAGTTAACCCTTTCTCTAGGGGACAGAGGGCGCCGAAGGGCATTGTATTGGATACAGTGATAACTGTATCCAATACAATTCAAAGTAAAAAAACAAAACACATTTCCAATTGTAATAAAAATGTTATTATATACAAACATAAATACTGTTTGAAATCTTTCATACCAAATGAGTATTTTAGAGATTTTATCATCCAAATGATACCTTTGATTCATTTTTTTTTATGAAATTTTTTTGTTACATAATAGTGTGTTTCAAACATTATTATATTCAGGATGTTTATTAGACCTTTGTACCGACAGATTTTGGGAAGTTACAGGCCTACAACATAAAAAAATATAAATTCCATTAGAGTCTATGGTGCGCTTTTGGTACAGAAATCTGGACCTTGCAAGAGCGCTAGGGAGGTTAAGGAGCAATATGAAAGGTTAAAAAGTGTGCAATGACTGTAATAATTGTTCTGTAGCAATACTGGACATTGCTCATTTGCTCATTGATGACCAGGTAATGATGTGGCATGGTTGATAATGCTCATATGGTTTATGTATCTTCTGTATGATTTGTTAGGTTAACTTGTGTTATGTCCCTTTTTGAGGTATGAGTATCACCCTTAACCTCCTGAGCGTTGCACACAGGGCACGTTCTTTTTTAAAAAGTGTGCCACAGGCAATCGCGGCATAGCACATTAAGTGCCGGCCTCCAGGTGGACCAGAACACGACTGGGGGTGTGCTGGGAAAAGTCCTATTACATGGAGGTCAATGGTGCAACCTACCCCCTGCCTCTTACAATCTGGGAGGGGACTGAACCATTGGCCGGTATGCCGAATCCCAGAGGGGATTCGGTGGACAGGTGAGTTTTAGTGAAGTTATCTCAGGGTAAGTTTAGTCAACAACCCCCCCCCCCCAATATAACTCGGGGAGAACGCCCTGGAGGTTAAGACAGTGCTTCTCAACCATTTTAAATCCATGGACCAGGAAGTGACGTCAAAAAGTGTCACTTCCTGTTTTTGGAAGTTGACGTGTCATTTCCATGTTCTGAATACCGGAAGTCACACTCTGCAACGTCAATTCCAGCACAATCCGGTAAGTGTAATGTTGCCCCCCTTATATTTTTCCACCCCGCTTGTGCAAATAATGTGCGTGGTGGTAAGTTAGGAGGAAGCATAACACCTCCTAAGTTAGAAGGGAGGGGCATTACTCTCCCTTCTAACTTCCCACCCAATTGTGGGCATCAGTGCTGCTGCTTGTTAGGAGCAGTTCTGATGCTTCCATAGAACTTGAGACCCCTGTGACGTTCGACCGACACCCAAGGGGGTCCCGAGGTTGAGAACCACTGCCTTAAGGCCATCTTAAATAAATACAGCTTCTGGATAATAACAAATTCAGGACCACTGCTGTTTCATCAAATCTAAAGTTGTTTCTATGGACAGCCATCAGGTATGCAAATCCTTGAAGACAGTCCAGCTTCAGAAACAATCATTGCTGTCAATAGGTTGCTAAGAAAAGAAATGTGTAACATCCTTGGACAAACATCAGTAAAATATACATTTGACGCTCTTCAGCCAAAACTTTCTTTTAGTATTGTGCCAGTCCTGTTACAGGTTGAATGATGCCATTGGTAGTTTAAACCACTGACTGAGCTTTCAGGGGAATACCTAACACGTGTGCACATAGCAGTATATGACACCTCACTTTATAGCATTCATGACCCAACCATTGCCAGGAGAGGAATTCTAGAAGAAATGGCATCAGGTGTACCTAACATGGCATTTTATACAACCAAAATCTGATAGAGTATTTCAGATTTAAAGACACAACTGAAAAAAAATCCCCACATCCCTGTTAATAAATAAAGTGTCCCCTTTCATTCTCTTCAGAGGTGTCATCTATAATTTCATTGGTTGCCATGTCCAACGCTGACAGTTTCCTTTGCCAGAAACCATTCAAGAGTGACACAAATTTGTATTTACTTAAAAAGGAAGGAGAAGCCGTGATCTGATATCAGCACACAGAGTTAAATCTGACAGTTAGGAATCTGCATTGCCGTGTTCTGCGATAAACCAAAATTAATAACCAATTCAATATTTTAAAACTTGAGATTAATGACTCTTCTAATTTGCACAATAAGGTAATGTGAATTTGTAATGGCAACTTGACTTTCTGCCTAATCCACTGAGTGGATATTTAATCTTTTTTGTGCTAAAATGAAGGTAAGAGTGAAGATATGAATATTAATCTAATCATATGCAGATCACTTTAATTTAGCTAATGTTTAAGATATTAAAAAGCAACTTTACAAATTGGTTTAGGTTGGGAAAACCTTTTAGAGGATTCTCTGTTTCATCAGTAAGTGCACTTTGGAGGATACAAGATTTGGAAGTGCTACATTAAGTTTACAGTTATGTAAATGAAGACTGTTAATCCCAGGACTTTTGTGAGCTGCTTTTCAAGGTGTGCTTCATAAAATTAAAGCTTTTTCTTGTATCCAGAGACGCTGGCGGCTTGCAAAGTGGACAGCGAATACAGTTTCTTCATTAAGCCCAAACGCCATTGTTTCCACTGTGAATTTCTCTGTCAAGTTGATAAGTGTTTTACAAGATTTATAATGAGCTTCTAATCATTTTAGTAATGTACAAGGTCTGGACGTTCAAGTGTCTACAGATGTGTTTCAGTTGGCATATTGCATGCGTCCATGATCTTCTTGTCGAAGCAGGCTTCCACCCAATGCTGTTAAAGCAGATGCAACATGTTAACACTCTGGTTGGTAGCAATTAGAGAACAAGAAAAATACGAATTATGGCTCCATATTCCCAGGGAGGATCAATCGAGCACTGCATTTAGTTTCATGACAAAGCATTAGCAAATGTGAGCTCTGATCGTCCCACTCAACAGAGATCACATGATCAAATGCCTAGGCTTCCAGGTTAGACCCTGCAGAATTCGTATTCTGAATACTTTGCAGAATACATATTTCTTCGCTTCTGCTACTTCTTATCTAATATGCCTTCAGGGCCATTTTTTACACTATATGCGCTTTTTAAAGGCATGTATTTTTTATAGGGTTGTGTTTCCACATATATGGAAAAACGCATGTGTTTGCATTTTTGAACAAATCAATGAAAAATGCAGGAAAATTTTATAAAAAATGCATGCAGCAGTGAGTTTTTAAAAACGCATGTAGAAACGCTGCGTTTTTAAAAAACACAACGCATGCAGTGCGAATGGTAACATTGTCTATGTAAAAACGCGTGCAGTAAAAAAAAACATGTGTGGTAAAAAAACACATGCAACGCATATAGTGTGAAATGGCCCTAAAACTGCACCTACGTAAAGATGCAAAAGAAGAGACTGACTCCCCTTAGCTGTTCAGTTCAAGTAAAATTACCAATCTAAAGTCTTTTAGGGAACTGTCACTTAGGGGAGTGTTATTTTCCTTGAAGCTTCCTTCACACAAGTGGCCTGACCCATTGCTACTCATTGGGTAGTAGATACATTTTTTGTGGGTTTGTGTTCCTTAACTTGCTTTAATGGAGAGTGATTACATAATGAACATTAAATTACTAGATCAGCATATTTGGGCGATACAAGTAGTAATAGTTTGACATCCACTGCTCACCACCCACAATGCGATCTTTACTTTTAAAGCCTAAAAAAAAAGATGTATGGAACCAATGGAGGAAACCAAGTATATGTTGGCCAGTCACAACATAGCACTCACATACAAGAAGATAAGTCTTCATAGGGATTAGAGATGGTCGAATTTTTCGACTTGCTAACTTTGTGAGCTGATTGCAAAGCCCCTGAAAATAGTATCATCACCAAAATTGCAAGATATGTAGACAAGGGTTGCAGGAACATTTGAAAAAAAATGTTTTGCTCTAGCAAATGCAGTTTTTGCATAAATTAAGTTCAAAGTTAAAGTCGAAATTCCGATTTTCGAAATTTTTACTTGACTTTGAACTTAATTTGTGCAAAAACTATTCACGTTAGAGACATACTTTTTTGGAGTATACCTCCAACCCTTCCCTACATCTCCAGCAAGTTTCGTGATGATACCATCTTCAGGGGCTTTGCAATTAACTCGAAACCGTCTAAATGGTCGAATTTTGGAAAAAAAATTCGACCATCTCTAATAGGGATCAGGTCGTGCAGAAATTGGAGGCTGCAACTGACGAGGATTGGACTAAAATCAGCCATCCTGTCGGATCGCACAGAGATCTGTCAGAATGGTAAATTTTATTCCGATCCCATTAGTTCAGCTCAGGGGACGGCTGCCCCCAACCGAACTAATGTGCTGCAGATGCAGAGTGCCGTCCGATTCTCGGCATTAGCAGGCAGGCGTGATGACGTCATCACCCTGCCTGCTACTGCATAGGATCGGATAAGGAATCGGATAAGGAAGTACATCGTACCATCTATTCCCAGCTTAAGGTATCAAAAGTAAAGGAAGACAGGTTATAGGTTTTCTTTAAAAACTATGTCTGGTTTCAGGATCTCACCTTCAATTCCTTAGGAGCATCTCTTTTAAAATTCACTTTTTTTTCCAGCTCGCTTTCAGCAGTTGTCAATCATCTGGGAAAATCCAATTCTCATAAAGATCATGTTGTGATCTATGGTATCGCCTCTACCCCATAAAAATAATAGCAAGAGAATAATTAATTGCTGTGTAACATTTAAATACAGGCAGAGAGTATAGCAGTGACATCTGCTGGGAGGAAAGCAGCTCTGTATCTCTGGAACAGGCTTGTGCAGCGAATTGGGCTGGCACAGAACATGAAATAGGTAGCACACGTGGATGGCAATCAAAGTTACCAATGCCACAAAGTATAAATCTCAGAACAAACTCGGAACAAACTACATGATTGTACCCTGCAGGGATATAGACTGCGCCTTTATGGGGCTCTTCACCAAGCACTTAGAAATAATCTGATATAAAACAGCAGGGGAGCCGCGTAATGACAACTCCAAATTAGTTTAATGAATGTTTACATAAAAGAAAAGCTTTTATACCAGCCCAAAAACACAAAGTGACAGCTTCCTGTTGAGTTTTCCTGCAACAAGAACAAATCAGTTAATTGAACAAAGAGGTGACAATATTGTAAGCATTTCAATAGAAAAGGCAAGTGCTTGTTTATGCTAATTGTCATCCTGGAATGATAATATAGATATCTCGATAGCGGGCGGAAGCTGACAGAGCCACATGCCTTTGTAACAAAACTGACTTCTATTCAGATAAAAAGAGCTGCATGCACAGCGATAATGATATACGTAGGCCTGGATTTAATAGAAAAGTTAAAAGAATATCAGTATGCGGTACCAAGAGATCAGTCAATCACAAAAAGATGCATGTGACTTGCAACTGAAGTCTAATGGCCCCCATACACCTTACAATCCTTCCATACAATTTCTGTACAATGAACTTTTCTTCTACCAAAATATAATATGAGGACCTTTCTAATCCTTCCAATCACTATGTATTCTATCAGGGAGGACCCGGCATTACATAGCAGTGATATATACCTTCCAATCACTATGTATTCTATCAGGGAGGACCCAGCACTACATAGCAGTGATATATACCTTCCAATCACTATGTATTCTATCAAGGAGGACCTGGCACTACATAGCAGTGATATATACCTTCCAATCACTATGTATTCTATCAGGGAGGACCCAGCATTACATAGCAGTGATATATACCTTACAATCACTATGTATTCTATCAGGGAGGCCACTATACTACACAGTTGTTAGATCTAATGGAAATTGTACGGATCGATCTTAAGGTGTATGGGGGGCTTTAGATAAAATACATACTGTATATATGTGGACAGTGTTATTTGCCATAGATCTAGGCAGCACAGTCAGGTTTATGACGTTATTTTAGACTATTCTAAAGTTAAGCGATGCAGCTTGGCCTGAGACCCTTTAACTGTTTCCTGACCATCTGATTGGACAGTGATGGAAAAGAAGTGCATCGATGAGGTCATACCTTTGCTCTCTTCATTCTGTAAGAATTTTGACAAAATTGTACAGAAAAAACAAAGGAATAAGAGTCTTGGGTTTTGCCAATATCTATTTTTCAGGCTCTATTTCAATGGTGCTGCTTGTTTGGACAGTAAAGTACAGCAGGAGCACTCATGAGCAATCATGTAGCAGCAATACTGTGTGTATACATGTTTGTATACACACACAAGCCCATTATCTACAACATCAAAACTGTTTACCAAAGAATGTGCTTAAACTCAAGCTCAGGGGCTAAACCTGGGCCGCCTTACAATTATATGTTGACTGCAAGATTGGTTTTTAAATTCTAATTGGGTATATAATCCCAAATGTATTTGACATTGGATGCATACCTGTCAACTATCCAGTTTTTTACCTATTTTGTGGCTTTCCCAGCCAAATCCCGATTTCAATAAATCCCGTATTTTCGGGGTAATTTAGGAGGGAGGGTGCATTACTCTCCCTTCTAAGTTCCCACCCCACTTGTGCTGATAATGGGTGGGGTGGGAAGTTAGAAGGTAGAGTAACGCCATCTCCATCCTAAATCAGCCAACAACTAAATCCAATACTGAAAGTGACGTCAGCGACATAACTTCCTGCATTTGGAATGTGGAAAAGCCATGTTCCAATAGTTTTGCTCTAGCACATGTAGTTTTTGCATAGTTCCAAATAGCGGAAGTGACATACTTAAACTTTGATGTCTACCTTCCCAAGTTTTTTCTGCTTCTGTTTCACTGGAGGGATAAAGTGGGGTGAAAACAAGATGAAGATCCGATCTAGTCTCCGTCACTCCAGTCTGTGACAACGACTGAAGGGGCAGAACGGAGCAGAAGATGAGAAGAGTCTGTGTCGGCTATTTTAGAGGATAGCAATTTAGACGCAGTAAGTATGGCAGCGCAGGGAGCCAGGAAGAGGGAAAGGTAAGTTTTGGCCTTGTCTTGCACAGATCAAAACAACAGACAGGTGAGTATTGTGTATGTATTATTTCTCTATGGGTTTTTTTTTCATACAGAACTTCTTTAAGTTTGTTTTCATATGAAAAGGTTTATTGTGTTATCTGGTGAGAAGGAAAAATGATGAGATATCAAGGTATGTGGTCTCTGATCTGGTCTTTAATTTTGGCCCACTCTTTATTTGTGTTTGACCCCCCCCCCATGTTCTATCAGATTAGTTCTGACCCATTAGAGCATGGACTCCTAGGAAATCTGTAATGACTGCATAATTCAGGGCCCTTTCACACTATATGCATTGCGAAAATGCAGATGTAAGGTGAAAAATGCATGCGTTTGTTGTATATATGCAGAATCGCATGCCTTTAAAAAATGCATGCCTTTAAAAAACACATACTGTATAGTGTCAAAGAGCCTTTAAGTTCTATAAATTGCAATGTGGGATTTGGGTTTCAACTGTATTGAAATTTAAACTATAAAGGCCTAGTTGACACTTTGTTATATTCATGAACAACATTTGCAGTGTGGCAGGAATTTGCTATGGGAGACCATTGGTATTACTTCCAGTATAATGAGGTGTACTAAGTCTGCAGCAACCTTGTATGTGATAAGTGTCAAGGTGACATCCAAATTAATGTCAAGACCTAAACTGAAAATCACCCAAAGGATCCCATTGCCTCTTTCAGCTCTTTATAGATGACATCCTCCTGCCATCTTTTCTACAAGTAATAGAAGCACATACACTCAAGCTGATTTATGAAACCAGAAACATTCTTCCACTGCTCCGTGGTCAAGTTCTGAAGCTCATATTCCTTGTTACATCTACTGTAAACTGAAATATGAAGCATCATCACATACAAGGGTTGTCAGTGATCCCCCAAATCAAATACTATTGTTCTCTTTTCGTGACCACTTCATGACACTAACCCCTGTCCCCACTACCTCTCTATTGATAACACCCACTTTTTCACCTATATATTTTTCCCAGTTCACCTATACACTTAAGCCAGGCATACATGCATTCGGTCGCTGCCCACCACGCTGCTTTCAACTAGCCGGCAATGGGACGGAAATCACTATGTGTGCAACTCACATATGGATTACCGTCAGGTACTTTGGATAGGATCTCTAGTCCAAAATCACCCGGGGATCCATATTTGTATGGGGGGCCTTAGCCACATAGGGATGTGATCCTCCATATTGGCCGAAGCCCCTGGATTACCCACTGTGAGCCTTGGTTAAAAAACACAGATATATTATTCATCAACTATGTCTGCTTACATTTTAAGATTACTTGAGCTGTATGCATGATAGCCGTATCTATAGCTGATGTCCTATGAATATTAAGGCCAACCCAGTGTTTTGTACAGTCCCCTTTGTGGTCATCATGGATATATACTTAAACTGCCGTGAACCACACATCTTTAGCAGTGCAGATATTTAACATATATACACTGAAAGTGAAACATTTTTTGTCTAACCAATTTAAGGTAATATTGACAAACTTTCAGAAGCTGGCTTTCTGCCTTCATCAATTCATCACACATAGTGGGTATATGCACTTAAGAGCAATAGCTATTATTGATCTTTAACAGCCATTCAAGTGAATTAACAATTGATAATAGCCATCACACTTGAACCCCTCCCTGCTGTCAGACCAGCCTTCAGTGGCTCACTTAGCACTGAATCATACTTAACCCCGTATTGGGTGCATGCTCTAAGGAAACTTAATGGACTAGTCGCCTTTGCTGCGATGCCACTAACAGGTCTGGCTCCACTGTATCCCCGTCCAGAAACAGAATATAGCCAGAGTCAATTTCAGGATTTTCTCTATGTGGATTTCATCTCCATTAGATCAGAAATCTTTGGCTATATTGCTAATTGTGACTTGTTACATTGTATTATATGACTGAGGAAATGTAGTATAGAGCATCAGAGGTCAGACTGCAAGTACCATGGTTCCTAGTGAGAGGCATTCTAGGAAGTAGATGTGCATCTTGTAGGAGACTGTAATATCTTTTGTTAACCAGATAGAGTACATGTGTTGTAAAAATTAAACTAGTCGGAAAGTATTTTCCTTTCTTTTATTGTAGACTTTAACTTAAAGTAAATGTAAATACCATTATGCAAGGATTTAATAAAAAAATTGCATGTGTATGATATATTGCCCTTTTCTCAGATAGAAAATAAACATTACTTCAATAGGAGAAATGCATTCATTGGAATACACAATGAATTCACTTATAATCATATGTGTTTATGACATTGGAAGTCAGATCAGATGAAGAACATAATTTTTGTTTTGTACCTATATCAAAGGCAACTGATATTACAAGAATCTTTTGTGATTGCCAACTAAAAGTGACAATTTTCTGTTAGTTTTAATGTGTCAGTGTATGTTCACACCAGTCCACCAGTATAAAACAAAGAGGCTTCTCTCGCCAAACTGCTATGCCTAACATTCTACTGATGGTGGTTGTCGAGGATGTGACCTTTAGCCCCACAATGGTTGATGGCTTAAGAGTGGACATTTGTAGAAGTGTCTATCTGAAGTGTTCTGCACTGAATACCTTTTAGGAGAACAAATTACAACGTACACAAGCTACTGAATCGGCATGGCAGATGGAAAAAAGGCATCTGTAGACTATTCCAGCAATGGTAGCGTCCCTACATTACTTTATGTTTACTACATGCAAGGAAAGCAGGTTAATGTGCTAACTATTTCCATTTATTGATCTGTACATCCCTCCATTTTTCTTCAATAGTAAAGCGGATCGATTCATTTCACACCATTTTGTGCTTATAGGCAGGAACTCTGTGTATTCTGTATGCAGTGATGGATAAACTCAAATAGCTCTTCAAACAGTATGTAAATATGTTTGCTACTCCAGTGTATAGAGTTATAGAGTTGGAAAGCTGAAATGACTGGCCAGCATAGTATCAAATCTTTCATTATGAAAGTGACTTTTCTTTCACTTTCAAAACCCCTGACTTACTTATGTGGAATTCTTACCAATCAGAGCTCTTCTGTAGCAGGGACATCATCCAACCAGGTAAGTTACAACACCATCTGACATCAGCCCAAGGTGTGCTCCTGAATCCAGAAAGGGAGTGGATTTATGATTATACCATACCCTACTGGGAAGAGAAGCTGTTGGTTCCAACTAATCTCCTTAATGGGCAAAATTCATAAAACATGCTTTAAAATAGATGCCAATGGTTTTCAGTAAATATATAGAAAAACAAAGCTTCCCTCATGGGACTGGAACAATGGCTGTAGTTAAATAATTCTAGGTATCTCAAATGTAGCAAAAAAGAGGTAAAGAAGATAATGATCACTGCCACTCCATGAGCAGGTCTTGTATGCTGCCCATGAAGTTCTTTCAAAGCCTTCCATCTATCACCTAATAAAGTCTGTAAACTGAATTGTAGCCCTAAATGTAATATTTAATATGGAAACCACCATGCCTTACTGTATAATAATTTGTTCCGTCAATCTGAGCACAGCCTGTAGGGAGTGCTTGTGTGGCAAGTAAGAAACTTTGATTCACAATAAAATGCCCAAAAAAATGGTTTTTGGTTAAGTATATGCAGGCTTATTTTACTGTAAAAGTAGCCATACACGGGTCGATTTGTCACCGTCTGATCGGAACATTCCAGGCAATCGTGCAATCGGCGATTGATCGGATCGGGAATTGATGGAACACCACTTTGGGAATCCGATTTGTGCTTGATTTGGACATGAGCGGATCTCCAAAATGGGCTATTCCACAAAACCCATCGATTGGAAAGGCTGCTGCATAGGGCTATGGGTGCACCAACGTACTCTGATTGCCAAACGATCAACCAAAAAAACCAACATATCGGTTCAATGTTCAATGCGATTTTTAGTCTATTCCGATTTTGTTTGGTTGATCGATCGGTCAAAAATCGAGTGAAAAATCGACCCATGTATGGGAACTTTAATGCTTCCTATCTGATTATATCTTAGAAATAACAAGCTCTTTTACACCTTTACATATTGTTTGCTAACAGGTACCACCCAGTATCACCAAGAGGTTAAAAGTCAGGAATCACTAAACGAATCAAGCATCTCGTGCAACTTAATGGGTCATTGATTCAAGTCAATCAACATATTCAAATGTGACTATTAGGACGCAGTTCCTGGAAAAGTCAGCTGGCTGATTTATGTAGCAAAAAAAGCTGTATCTTTCTCTAGACTGTTGCTCCAGTGTCAGCTCCCGATATTCCTTGATAAGCATTTCTCTGCTGTCAATACACATCACCATGACGCACCTCATAAATTGAAGGGAGGATCTGGCATTGCTGATCGAGCCTACATAATTTAACATGTATATATTTTTTCTCGCTCCTAATCCGCACAGATGAGATAGCTCGTCAATAAAACGGCTTCTCTTTCGAAAAGTTTAGATTAATTTCGTATTAGAGGGCCTTCAGCTCGTTAAATGCGCGTAGACCTTGGCTGCTATGCAGGAGACCTGTGATGGCTTAGAATATATTTTTGAGACTGCCATTAGTTTGATAAAATGACTGTTATAACTGCCTTTTTTTGTGTAAAGTCAGTTGTACTCCACTGCTCATTCTTATGATGTAAGACTATAGTAGAGTGTTGTACCGTGTTAGCAATCGATGAATACAGCAAGTTTGGAGTTCAAGTGACACCGTCATTAGAGAAGCAAGCTTTCGGGATGTTGCAGATCCCTTCTTCAGGCTAATACAATTCTATTTTTTGAAACTCACATTCATATTAAAATATTTATGACCTTGTTATTTTGTGTATAAATGTGAGTTTCAAAAAAATTGCATTTTATTCAGGGAAAGTAATGGCAATTGAACAGGGATTTACCAACATGTTGGTTCCCTGTTTGATCAAGTTTTCTTTGCGCGGCATCAGTTGTTCTGCGCGGCCACATTTGAATCGCAAATAAACAATCACCGTGAACATGGCAGCTGTCAGTTGTTTGGAAGTCCATTGAAAAATCGACCCGTGTATGGCCACCTACCCACCTAAGGTCAGTCGCATAGTAAGATCCATAACTAGCTTTTAATTCCAAGGACCTATTGGGCTGCTTATCAAGTCTTATAAGATAGACAGCCAATGACCAACCATCATTGGGCTCATTTACAGGCCAGATAAGTTGGGTTGTTTTCCCGATAGAGCTGTCATGGGGGCATCATCTAAACTCCCCCTAACGCCTGCAAAAGTGTAAATGATCACAGACAGGGGCGCCAGGGTGTAAAATAATGCCACCTCTGTAAATAGAGCTCTAAAGAATTGCCATTAAAGACTGATGTTGGTATGTGCAAAACAGAAGCCTAGGGTTGTGAGCCCCATGTCTGGCAGCAAAAAAAATAGCTAAAGAACATGAAGTAAAACATATCTAAAAACAGGAGAACTAGGGGTTTGCATAAAATTGATAAACACAGGTAATATAAATGCCTCCTGTTTTACATGTTGTTTGCCTGTAGTTCTCCTTCAGGTCCACACTCACCCCTCTATACAAAGTATGAGCAGACAGAATATGGGAATTCCAGTTAGCAGGCCTTGGATGTTTCCAGTCAATGACCGCTAGCATTGTGACTCCCGGTTGGGACAGTCTTTTTCTGATCAGAACTGGTTATAAAACGTTCATAAATTCTGCCTAGAGCACGCCAGCTTCGCGTTCATGAATATGAAAGCAGCATGCTTCCTGCGCAACGTTCAAATGATTTCATAAAAGCTTATTCCCAACCTTATTTTTCTTCCCCCTTCCCTGGCTGATTTATCACCCGCACTAAATACACACATTGATAGCTACTGCCTCAAGGAAGATATTTTGCATCCAGTTTAGGCATAAAGCAAATGCCGCCAGTAAATCTTTAGACGACATGGCGTTCCAGCGTAAGGTACAGCGGTGGGAGGGTAGCTGGGTGTCTCGCATTGGAATTGATGACATCCACTGATGCACATTGGATGCAGCAGTGCTCTGTTTATCCAAACCTTTAAAATGCAAAGATTTGCTGTCTGTGCTCAGTGCACAGAACATCGGCTTGGAGCGCCTGTTCCTTAGTAAGGATGATGAATATCATTAGTGGTTGCCAGTGCTTTTACTCAGTCACTAGACAGGATGAACTTCACATTAATCATATACAAGTGGAGATCCAGGCTCCATGCACCACTAACAGGGCCTCCTGGATGAATTCACACCATATACATTGTTAAAGAGCCAGTAAACTTAAAAATAAAATTAACCACTTTATAAGTTCTATAAAACCCTCTAGTACTCCAAACTTACAAAAGAAGTAAGACCTATTCTGAATGAAATGTTCCACACACCCTTCCTGAAATGACTCCCCCGCCCAGCTTCTTATCATTGTAGCACAACTATGTCCTGTATATAATTCCACTTTTCCACTCCAATTCGAACAATAGCATTATGGCTGAACAGAATAATTACAGCTACATAATAATTAATGCATAATTATATTTTTTTCTTATTTGTAAGTAGCTAACTTGATATCAATATCTTACGGTTCCTATACAGCAGGGCTCAAGTGTGAGAGGACCAAGCAGCACGAACTCAGAAGCAAATGAACTTATGTGACCAGAAGAATGTTGATAGAAGGAAAGAGCAGAATGAGATCATCATTGTCCTTTTCATCTGTCAAGGTGAATAGGTGGTCATAGTATATCTACCGTAGTAGGTCAAAGCAACTGGATATGCTGAAGTTGTCTTAAAGACATGGATGCTAGCAGGGGCTGTCTTAGGGAGATGGGAGCCCTGGGTGAGGTACTGGTGAGACTTACGGACTCTGTCCCCCATCACAGATGGAGAGCTCTCCGGGGGCTTGCTGGTGAATCCAGATCTTCTCTCTCCCAGACGGCCATGCGATTGATAAGGCCCATATTGCCCATGCCAAATCCGCCACAGGATGCAGGTCAAGAAGCCAGGTAATTGGCTAGAAAAACTTCAGCCCAGTGGCTTACTATAGCAAATGTTCTAATTCTATGTTCACTGTCCTTTCAGTGCATGGGGCGGTTTCAGGACAGGCTGAGGTCCGAAGAAGAGGATTAAATCAATCATCATACTGGCCATCATACTGAAGACACAAAGACATGTAATAAAGGTTATATAATGGAATATAATGGAACAATTTCATACTCCAAAATAATTGTAAGGCTGTTCATCAAGTAATGGGCTTTACACAGCCATGTCAGATAGCATCACCAACCTAGCCTATGTCAGCTGGAATAAAGGGCCCAAATCGGTCACATGACAACCCCCAGACTATAAATAGATAGAGAAGCATCATCCTTATAAGCTCATCCCTCTGATCTCTCCTGCATACAGCTCACCTGATTGTCTAGTGCAGCACCGATGATCATGTTCACAATGCTGGTGACTTTATTACAACCCAAAAATACTTTTGGCCTTCATCCTTCTGGTACATGTTGAATTTGGATAATTGCCAATCTGCTCCAGTTTAAAAAAAATTCCACCAGGAAAAGAAGACGGATTCCATGTAAACCAGAACTAACTACAACAATATGTAGGCATTTTACTAAACCGCCATTAGCGTTAAATTGTGGCAACGGTTGACCTTTAATAAAAAATTTTGCATGATTTTACTGCACATTTTTTTCTGCTCTAAAAAAAACAACTATAAAGACAAGGAAAATAGTACAGTTAATTTCAAGCTTTTTTTTAATATCTTCAACATATGAAATGGTGGATAAGAAATTAAATATCGTATGTCTCATCCATCCCTGGATTATAGGTTTAGACTCTGTGGCTTAAGCAGCACATACATAAATCTGCATGAAAACAATTTCATATTTTTCTGTTACCGCTTCCCCATTCTCTTGTCGCTTTGACGCACTTTCTTATCTCCTTTCCAATTTCTTTTCTATTTCTCTCTTTTCCTGTGTTCCAATTTCCTCTCTTCCTGATTTAAAGAAGTAATTTATTATATTCAGGAGGGAGGAATGTTAAGCAATAAGCGATGGTTCTGGCGCCCAGCTTTGTCGAACTGACTTGTTATTGTCTTACATAGCCACATGATGATTTTCAGAGAGATAGTAATAATAATTTTACGTAATGAGAGACAAGTGAAAAAATGCAGTCAGGGGGCGGAGGGTGGAGCTCTGCGAAAATCCGAACAGATATGCAATCAGAGGAGCCTCCGAAGTACAAAATGAGCAGATTGATTTCATATATTACTTGTTTTGTGATTACATTTGATTGAGGTATCATAACTTTAGAGATGTCCTTAAAGTGACTTTATTTTAAATATCCTGCTAAAGTTTGCTGTCTTTATAATCTGTGCTATTTAGAAACATCTTCAACCCCTCACATTTCAGTAATTTTTAAATATACAAATTAAAGTCCTTTCTACAACTAAAGTTTTGAGCCCTCCACTTCCTTCCTTGCAGTAGCTGCACCTAAAGTCTGCATTATGCTCATTACATACACTTGAGCACTGTGCTCTTTATTTTACCCTTAGCAATATTTATTACATATACCTGCCCCTCTGCACTCTAAGCATTGCACTCTTAAAGTAGAGTTGGCTTACATTTTTTTTACCCCCCACTTAAGCCCATCCAACAATTTGGCAGCAATTTGCTGCTAATCTTCAATCTAGGTATTTATTGCTTCCCAAGTACATTCCATCACTATGTGTGGTTCCTGGGATGTGGGTGAAGGGTCCTTGGTGTCTTGCATTGTACATGGTGACATTGCAGGGCTACCTCTTGGGGGATACTAAGGTACTTTTTTTCCCCTCAAGTTCAACTTTAGCAGTTTATCCTTACCCAACCTGCACCCTCAGTCTTTGCTGTTTTTTCAACATCCAACACATTTCAGTAATTTGCCTTTCTTCAACCGCAACCCCAAGCTGCAGCAACATAAAGGTGGCCATACACAGTTCGATTTCACACTTGATTCCTGGCCGATCGATCACCAGGCGCGTGCACGCCGATCGATCGAGGAGGAATCGAGTGCAGCCCACCTTGACAGATCTACCCCAACCAATCGATATGGCCCCCAAATCGGATCGGCCAGGGAACCAACCTGTCTGTGTTTTCTGGTTGATCGGGCACACATCGAGGGACGTTGGTGGAGGCCCAAAGATTGATCATCAGGAGATCTGCACAGATTTGCACAACCTACATCACTTCCTGATCCCATCCTGATGAGATCATTTCTGATCGACTGACATTTGTGAATCAATCGACTGGTAACAGAATCGTCCAGGAATCGTGGCCTAAGGTGGTAGGCACAGACTTGTATGGTCAATCGATCGACGCCTTTGACTTCACCGGAATCTATGGGATCGTCCATCGATAGCTCAGGAATCGACACGTCTATGGCTAGCTTAAGGGCTGTTTGAAGGAACCTCAGAGTGAAGCAAGTGGGGATACATTTCTCCACAGAGGATATATAGTTTTGTTTAGCCTTCTTCGCCCAATCTATCTAAACTCTACATGACTTTCTCATGTAAGTGCCAGTTTAAAATCTTCATCTCCAAGATCAGATTCCCATACATGCTGGTGATTATTACATCTTTTGAAAATATATATATCAAGGCTTGGATTATGGGTTTGAAAAAAATTGTGTTAGACAATATAGCATACTTATTAACAGTAAACCTTGACAACAGTATCATAGCATTATAAAAAATAAAAGGAAAAGTCAATGTTTAAAAGCTCAATGTTCCCACCAAATAAGAACACTAAAGTATTTGGTTCAATGTAAAGTAATAATTATCATTGTTTTTCTTCATATTCTTTTAGTTGCCTCATTGCAAGTGGTATGCATATGTAACTTTCAGTTCCATATCTGAATTGGCATCTTTACTGTATATACAGCTAGAAAGACCACCCTTAAAGTTTCGGTAGAAGTTCGTTTGGTTAACCACATCAGCCTTTCAGTTGTAGGATTGTCAGGGGTCTCTGCTGTACAGGATCTCTGAGTGGTTTGTTGTGCTTTGGTGAAACTTGAAGTAGATACAAACCATAGGGGATGTGGGGATGCCTTTCCGAGAGCCTCAGTGGGCTTTGCTGGTATTTAAATGGAATAATTGATGTGTTACTTCATCTGTCTAAGTAAATTGTTATGATAACAGAAGCATAAGGCCTTGAGTCAAAGCGAAACATTGGATGAATAGAGTTCATTTACCCAGTGAGGCTTTTTGGTAATACACAAATCTTCAGACTGGTTCCAAATGTTATTTGTAAAGGTTTTCTAGAACAAGTGTATATTAAGGTCTTATTGACACCATATGGTATAGCATGCGTCATGGCTCACATTATAAAATGTGTTACCATAGTTCCATAAATGTAGATGGACTTTGAAATGAAGAATGTAGAGTTTATTGGACATCTGGGGGTGTAGATGCATCTCTCCTGCTCATATAGTGAGGTCCTTATAGCTGCTCATATAGTGAGGTCCTTAAGCTGATAATTACAGTCAGGTCCATAAATATTGGGACATCAACACAATTCTAACATTTTTGGCTCTATACACCACCACAATGGTTTTGGAATCAAACAAACACGATTTGCTTTAACGGCAGGCTGTCAGCTTTATTTGAGGATATTTACATCTAAATCAGAATGGTATAGGAACAGTTTACATGTGTGCCTCCCACTTGTTAAGGGATGTTTCATTCCAAACCTATTGTGGTGGTGTATAGAGCCAAACATTTTTGAATTTTGTAGATGTCCCAATATTTATGGACCTGACTGTAATTATCAGCTCAGACTGATAAAGCAGAAATAAGGACCATTAGTGTTCTCCTATATCCACATAAGGTGATATGCTGATAGAAGGACCAATGAGAATAAGCTGGATGACTCCTGAATGCATTGCTTATCCTGATCCTTGCTGTAAATTAAGTTGGCTGTAAGTCAAGACACAAAATACGTTCTGACCATAAGCCACTATATATCGATATGGGAAAAAAAGTCCAGAAAAAATTTAAAAGACTACTTACCTGCAGGACACACATCATAATGTACATTATTGTCATAGAGGCTTTGTTTGCTGGTATAGGGGGAAACTATTCGAGGAATGGTCAAAGTTTTACACATTTAAAATAAAAAAAAAACTACCTTAAACTGTTTATGTATAAAGTTTAACCAATGTTCCATGAGTGTTTCTTTTACTTTACCGTATGCCCATATTGTTATTGTCCATAAACATATTTACAAGAAAGATAGAAATGGGAAACAGAAGTGAAAGAGCAGCTGTTATACAACCGACCGCAGCAGGAAGTGGGTGACTTCCTCTGATCACCTTAACAGAATCACGACTGGAAAGTGCTGTGATGAAGGTGGCTTTGACACATTAAATAATGTCACACCATCTTTAAAAGCAGATGATTCATATGCTTTTAGGTAGAGCTTTCTCGCTCTGGATTTTGGTACCTGGTGACTCATAGATACAAGGAACAAGGTGTCCCACATTCCAAAAAATAAGACAGTTGTGATAGAAAATGAAAGAAGGATCCTGTTCTACAGAATGTAATTTATAGATGTGTATGAATAACATCTTTTGAAATCTGAAAACAAAAATTAGGTAGATAAGCTAATAAGAAAATAAACTGATCTAAATCAAACACCTAGACTATTATAGAATATAGTCCATCATCCTTATTTGTATAAATGCAAGTACATGCCAAACACAACCCTCCTGAGGCTTCTCCTCCTTTTCCTTTGCATTTCACCCACACTGGGCTTAATCTATGATAATAGGCTTCTAATCCATTCCTGATCTCTGTCAAAGATGTCTCTATTGTGAGGTAAAAGTGGAGGCATACTGGTTGTGTTCCCAGCACCAAGGAGTCCAGATCACAAAAACTGGTGGTGAAGTCTGTGTGGAGGCTGTAATAGCGGACATTTGTTTTTTTGTACATAGTGTATCGTATTACCTAGAATAATTTATTTTCTGTGTCTGGCGCAAACTCTGTGCTCCCACCTCTGCTCTGCCAATCAGCTTCACCCCCAGTGACCATTTATGAATCATATGCTACAAAAATCCCTTTTTCTGACCTTGCCTAGTGGTGGGCCAAGAATGAACTCAGTTAAAATATTTTTACCATCTTCATCACCTCTGGAAGACCTTCAACTCCTGCTGTGTAAAATCAGAGGACAATTCAGAACATCATCATCATTAGAACAAATGCTCCCATCATAAAGCTAGGCATACACGGTTCGATTTTATCGTTCGAAGACCTAAAACGAAGTTTACATTGATCAGACCTTAATCATATACTGCACACATGGTTCGATTGGCAATTGTACGATACCAATTAAAACATCAATCGAAATATGATTTGGCATGTTGGAAAATTTTCAGCGATTATACAACGATCGAAAATCGTAGCATTTTGTTTGTTGGTCCGGTCGATTGTATTTCATGAACACATTTATATATATTATATACTCTTTCCTGTGTTTTTTTATCTAAACTAAAATCGGAAATTTTGGTCGTATTACGATCAGACCTTTCATGTGGTACTACTTTGGATTCAATTGGTGTTCCATGAAAAGATCACGATCTATAATGGAATCAAAAATCGATCATTCAAAAATCGAACGGAGTATGTCTAGCTTAGGATTCATAATTCTATTCTGTTGTAGAAACATTTCAACTTCCAATTCTTATGGCACTAGGACTAGTATCAGAGGTAAATCTCTCCAGCGGGGACACAGACAGCAGTAACCTGACAAAGGTTCTATTGTCATAACATCTTTAAAATGTGCTTTGCACTTATCCCAACAGTGTGTCAACATCATTTCCAGTGCATAAATGTTCAGGTGCCATTACTTTCATTTTCAACATGACAGGAATGGTTATGCACCTGTTAACAAAACACAATGGTATGCAGGGCAGTTAACGAAAACTGTTCTGGTTTATATCTTTATGCACTTCATAGTTCTATATGTAAAATTTCAACTTAACCTGTACTCTAGACCATTGGTGGGCAACCGCGTTGATATATAGGGCCACAAGTGCGGCCCTCAGCATCAATAGAGGGCCGCATATAACATAAATCCAGACCCCTCCCCCCTGCCGACATATATCACCAGGCAGTAGACCAGATCCCGACAGGCAGTCAAAGCCCGACAGCACCCACCCCCCTCCTGCCCCTGGGTGCAGAGCTCATATGTGACCTGGTTTCCCCGATCAACATGGACAATTTTACTGATGTAGGACTGCCAACGTTGGCTGGGTCAGCGTGTGACCACTTCACAGGTGAGTTGCTATGCCCTATGCATTAACAGTTTGGTTTTGAGGGCCGCATGTGGAGGACCAAGGGGGGCCGCCGAACAACTCCCAAAGGGCCGCATGTGGCCCCCGGGCTGCAGGTTGGGCACCTAGGCTCTAGACCCTTGAAATATGGTTTAAGTTAAGACTAACTTGAGTTACAATCAAAATCATAATTTTAACTTACGACCTTGTACATTGCTTGCTGCATTTTGAACCCAAATACACATGATTGAGGACTTACTTTCAGACAGTAGGTATATTAGTTATAAAGCACTATAAAAAGAATAGGCTTCTTGGAGGCGCCCATTAGAGATGGTAGAATTTTTTGACTGGCTAACTTTGTGAGCTGATTGCGAAGCCACTGAGCATGGTATCATCACCAAAATTGCTGGAGATGTGAAGAAGGGTTGTGGGAACATTTGGAAAAAAAGGTTTTGCTCTGCAGTTTTTGCATATATTAAGTTCAAAATTTAATTCGAAATCGCAATTTTCAAAATTTTTACTTCACTTTCAACTTAATTTGTGCATTAACTATTTGTGTTAGAGCCATACTTTTTTGTAGTATACCCCCAACCCTTCTCTACATCTCCAGCATATTTGGTGATGATACCATGTTCAGGGGCATTGCAATTAACTCGAAATCGTCAAAATTGTAACATTTAAAAAAAAAAAAATTCCACCATCTCTAGTGCCTATATGGTGATAAAAAAGTCCTTCATTTGGTACAAAATATGTATTTTGAAAATACCTTTTTTACCAAATAATGGACTTTATTTTACCCCCTCTGGGCGCCTCCAATAAGCCTATTCTTTTTATAGTGCTTTACCACTAACTAAGAGTTTTTAGACTTGTCATCTAACTAATCGGAATATAATAGGCGAAGAGAGTGTGACCTTCACAACACTGCATGGGGACAGTGAATGAATATCTCCACCTGTGCTTCAACATGTCAAGGTTGCTAGTAGGATGGTAGATCCATCATATTTGGATCAACAAAAAGCTAGTGACCGCAATAGTTAGTCTATCCTCCCAATACACTGAGTTCACACATGCTAAGTGTTTAATTGTATATCACCTCATACTGCTCCTTACTGGTCCTTGTGTCTACTAACTCAATATATTTGTATTTTTTCCCTTTCCCCTTCCACATTCCTTGTTGGGTTCTACACACACTTTTTGGGTGGAAAAAATCCAGCCAATTCTAATTTCAGACAATGCTGTCCCCTAAATAGTTTAAAAAAAAGACAGAAGGAGAAAGAGAAGATAAAGGAACCTATATCATAATTAAAAAGCAGGAAATAGTGAATAAAAATGAGAGTGGCGTTCATGTGTTCATCCGTCCTCTTCAACGCTTCTAAGGAGGGAGAGGACACCAGAAAGCCAGATTCCTGATGATGATGATGAAAGGGGACTTCCAACCTATGACTACCTTCCATTTTATCCTCTCTTCCTGAAAGCCCAAGATGTCAACTTCAATGCCGATAACAAATTTGTTTCTGGTAATTTTTGGAAAGGAGTAGTAGTAAAGCTTTCATTTTTATTACCCCTCACAAGTAATATTGGTTTTATTATTATTATTATTTCTTCCTCCTTCTCTTCTTCTTCCTCAGTCCATTGTTTTTGACCCATTGTTGATCTTTCTGCTGCTCTCTTAGGACTATAGTCATTATTCTATAGATGAAATTATGTACACATTGCTGTAATATTACACTTGGATGCAAACCTTACTCTATTATCCCCTCAATGACAGCAAGTGGGCACAGCAGTCATTTACTAAACTTATCTACACAATCATATTACTTTCCTATGACCACGGATTTCAAGATATTTTTGGCTGATTTTCTTTCTTTCATTTTCTTCTTGCTGTAAAAAGATGTTCATGAAAGCTGTGGGAAAGTTACTGAACGGGATAGATATCATTCATAGCTACTTTCAGTTTTTTGTTTTTTTTTAAAGATATGACGCTATCTCTTGTGGGATCAGGTTGTATTATCTCAGTGTATGATATTTCATCATCAAAACCCATAATATTAATACTGGTTAAAATGATGTTATAATATGGGAGATATTATCAGTCTTCTAATGAACGGAACCAAGGGTGTGATAAACACTTGTGATCACGGTGGAACTTTCGTGACTCATATTGGGTAAGGAATGAAAATGGTTATACCAACAAGTTAAAGAGGTGTCAAATCCTCCCCAAACTAGAATCAAAAATGTTTTGCCATGAATTTATAAAGAAACTGTTTACTTAGAGACCGTTTTGTAAAGGTCTGAAATTGCTCCATTTTTTTGGCCACATTTAGCCTTTTTATTTTTAGTCTTTGTTTCAAATTTTATGACTATAGTTCAAACTATGTGACAATATCACAGCTGTGATGTCAAAATGCATTTTAAAAATTGTTGAAAAGGTTGTCAATGGAGTTCGTCTATTGCCATGAAATTAATTTGACAGTATAAGGGGTTGTTTCCATAATACTTCGGAACCCCTCGTATACATATACGCTTAGCGGGGATCCCGACATGTCACAGAGACATTGCCTGCTTGGCGGATGGTCTGTTTACACATCCGCCGGTGCAGAGGCTGAACGTACTCGACTACTTTGAGCCTTACATCTGGGGAGCGGCTCGGCGCAGTGAAGACAGATCCTCCACCGAGCAGGTAAGTCTATCTGCTTCGTTCGGACTTCCCGCTAAGCATATATGCTTAGAGGAGGGGTCCCGACATAATGGAAACATAGCCTTGGAGTCATCCTTCTGGTAAAAATTTGGTAAAATATTTACCTATATCTACCTCTATTTTCCATTTATATTTGACAGCAGTGTTTTTTAGTTATATTCATAAAAATTACATTGAGGAAATATTTAAGACTAACTGTATATAGAATTTTTTAGGGTTGTAAATTGTGTATTTAATCCTCCTAAGCAAAGAAAAGTTATTGTTTTCTTTTTTATATATAAATATGTTACTTCTGTGTGAACCAATGACCAGTAGTAAGGACATTTTCTGTCCTTCTGTGCTGAAAGTCTACGCTAATGTGATAACAAAAATCCCAGTTAGCAGGTCATTGAAACCCTAAGCACACCAAAAGTGGGTTTTATGATGTGTGATGTTATTCAACCTGAAAGGATAATGTACTTTAACACAACACCCAGTATTCTCACTAAGGATGCAAGAGTGCATCAACAGAGCCTAATTATGGTAGTATATGCTTACCTGTACATTTCCCAAAATTCAGGCTTATTTACTAAGAGTAACACTGGAAGTCAGTGATGTTAGAGTTGTCAAGTAGCATTATATCACTAGGCAAGTAGAAGACAATGTGAGGAGACACAGCAAGGTCGGACAGTTCACATAACAAAAACTGTGAGGGTTTGGGTATCTCTAACTTTTTAATTTTAGAAGGTCAACATGGATCAACTATATAAAGCTAAGAAAGATGGGTAATATCAACATTCCAGCTTAATAATACGTAGTACTTTACAGTTTATACAAAGGTACTGGTTATGACTGGTTCCCTTTGTGAACTGGCATTATGATAAAGGTGAAGATAGGGTAAAAGGTAAAGCAAACCCAGCTTCAGATAACCTATATGTGTTTATGTATGTATTTTACATTTAATTTACAAGGGGAAAGATGGAATTGTCTATAAATGTTCTCCAATGTTTTCTCTGCATCAAAAACAGGGTTAATATGAGCATTTGTAGCACAAGCCTTGCAAAGCCTTGTGGGGCAATGTATTACTGGATTGCCTGACAGCAGGGTAGATGAATGACCCTCAGTGTGTGTTTGCAGAGCAATGGCTCACCCTGCTGAAACACAGATGTGGCTGGGAATGACCCCCTCGTATCAAGGCATTTCCAAGTCTTTGCTTATTGGCCCAGAATCAAGTATGTAAAGAATTTTAAACTCAGGTTTTCTGAGCTAAAATTTGAAGGGAGAACTGATTTTTTTTCATTGGTCACTAGTGGACTTTTTGGCAGGGAAATATATAGAAACATTTTGTTATCTCTGAGTTGTTATAATCAGAATACTGTGGGTGTAATTGATATGCATCCTATCAGCCAAGCAAATATATTGAAAATGTAGCAAAACAAAGAGTTTAGAAACCATGTTTACTCAAGGAATAGTGTCCATCTCCAGCCAAAATATTTTATATTAGCGTTGGAAAGCATTGTGGAGATTAGATACTTCTATTAAGTTTGAATTGCTCTCTATAACCCTTTTGGGGAGATTCATTCAATCTACTTTTGGTGACAGCAAGGTAAGTAATTGGGTAAGTGGTGGGAAATGAAATCCTCTTCTCCCACTCTTCACACACTGATAGCAACACCGCAGGAGAATTGCTAGCACAGGCTTCCAGTATCCGTAGTTTCAGGTGCTGCACATCTCCTATCTTCACAGCATAGACAATTGCCTTCAGATGACCCCAAAGATAAAAGTATAAGGGGGTCAGATCGGGAGACCTTGAAATTGGTACATGATGATGTGTTTTCCTCTTTTTGCACTGAAGCTGGCACGTTCCCTGAGTTTTTCCAGCAAGATGGCGCACCACCCCCATGGGTGTCAGGTCCGAGCATTCCTAGATGAACAGTTTCCTGGAAAGTGGATTGGTCGTTGTGGGCCAGTTGAATGGCCCCCAAGGTCTCCCGATCTGACCCCCTTAGACTTTTATCTTTGGGGTCATCTGAAGGCAATTGTCTATGCTGTGAAGATACGAGATGTGCAGCACCTGATACTACGGATACTGGAAGCCTGGGCTAGCATTTCTCCTGCGGTGTTGCTATCAGTGTGTGAAGAGTGGGAGAAGAGGGTTGCATTGACAATCCAACACTATGTGTAGCACATTGAACACATTTTATAAGTGGACAGAAACTTGTAAATAACTCATGAAAAAATAAAGTTATGTTAAAACCAATTCCCAATAAGTTTGATGTGTCACATGCCCCTCTTCCTATTCCTTCTTTCCTATTAAGGTGTATCCATATAAATGGCCCACCCTGTAGAACATTTCTCCAGTATGGTCACAGATTTAGAATTTGTTCAAGCTGTTTTTTTCTGTAAATCTAGAACATAATATGTTCACGAACATGGTATTATCACCTACATTTCTAGAGATGTAGAAAATGGTTGTGGAAACATTACAGAAAAATTCGAATGACATTAATTTAAGTCTACATGTGCTAGAGTAAAATCTTCTTGAAATGTTTCCAGCCATTTTGGTGATGATACCACGCATAGGGGTTTTGCAGCATCACTCCAAACTCACAACACACAACTCCAAACTCTCAATATTCATCAATAGTTAACACGGTTCAACACTCGAATGTTATTTATAAAATATGCAATTTTGGTTGGTGGGAAAGCCTGATCTACGCAACCAGCAAATTTTGCTTTACAATTAGACATACTATAAATTTATAATGTATTTTATTGCATATATATACAGTGGAGGAAATAATTATTTGACCCCTCACTGATTTTGTAAGTTTGT
>CM070041.1:17397560-17422627 GCA_036250615.1 Ptychadena robeensis
GACAAACTTACAAAATCAGTGAGGGGTCAAATAATTATTTCCTCCACTGTATCTCCAATATGTTTTTTTCACTCCGTCACTGGATTTTGCAATGTTTTAGAGAATAAGCCCATAAGAAGCTTACATGATCTACTTCTGGCTAATTCTGACCAAAAATAACTTATGGCGACAAGGAAAACTGGCTGACAACTCTTAGATTTTACTACATCTTTTGACAATTTAATCCGACACTCCCTGCACAAGCCTGTGCAGCTTTGGGGGGTTGTAATTCAGCATCTTGGCATCACGCTGCTGCAATTAAAATAATTAAGAAAGCAGTTCTAGAATTACAGTGCAGATCTGTGTCGAGAGCCTCTATGGAAGAGCGTCTTCCACTTGCTGGGATAGTTCGGGATTTATGGAATCAATACTGACTCTCCAGGAGTTTGCTCTTCTACATGCAGCCGGCATGGAGCCTTGGCCACAGGCTCAGGCAGAAACTGATGTGGAAATAGTGCCAAGAACATAAACGCTAAAGCAAACTTTTCTACACAGCCAACAACAGTGTTTATGTAGAATTACTGAAAAGAATTTTGTTTACTTTATATACAGTATCCTATGAAGACAACTAATAATCCTGCTGTAGGTCTGCATAGGCATCATTCATCATGCCAAATGGATATTTCTGTTGAATGTATGGACTCATTAGCCATGACAGGTGAGCTCACTACTGGGGAGACTATAACAACTAACCAGCAAGCTTCATCCAGCATCAGTCGGTGCCTTTTACACTTCGAAATGATGAAGAGAGTTATATAGCTTGATAAATGCTTACTGGATTCATACCAATATGCTACACTGTTATGTAGACTGTAATTGAACTGCAGTTGATTTCCACACCCTATGTGTAATGACATTGTGTGATTTTGTGCATGGCAAATGTTTTTTCATGATATAAAGCTCAATTGCTCATTTGAAACCACAAAGAACACATTTGAAATTTAAATATTTTCTTAAAATGAAAAAAGCAGGAGACCAATAAGATGACCCCTCTGCTGTCCATCCATAAAGGCATATTCAATGCCAACCTGTAGAGTCCGGTTTGGATCATTGTCCTAATGCACAGCCATTCCGATATCAAGTAAATATACAGAATGTTCCAGCAAAGTAGGCAGGATGGGACCATGCAGTATTCACTCTGTATTCCTCCAGCTAAATGGTCAGTGCCTGGAGGGAGGTCTTCACTGCAGCAGAGTGTCAGGGCTGAAACATTACCATGTGTTTATACACTAGCTGTACGCATTACCTAAACACGCTGATCAACTTATGAATAGACACATTTTGCAATCTGTCACTGAACAATTTACCCATGAGTAGCTATATACACATGAAAGGAGATATGAGTGTTTGTCACAAAATTTATTTATTGCAATGCAGAATGTTAATGTAAATACACAACTCTATGCTATCTAATTGTAAAGTGTGTCTCTCCATAAGGTGGTCAGTGTGTTCAGAGAATGGATATTGCTAGTGCTAATATGTCTTCTTAGTAGTGGCTTTCTGGCTTGGCTGGAGGGAATGGAACAAATTTCTGCATCCTGGGATGCATATCTATTGCTCCCAGGATGATTGGGACTGAAAAAAAAATATTGATTTTAATGATAAAAAAGTGTGTCTTATAGCCTGAAAAATATGGTAGATATTATAATTCTTTTAAATACATATACTTCATAGACAAAATTATGTTTTCTTTTATCTGCCTGGAGTCTACTGTTTCACATAAATAACAGTACGTCATTGTTTTTGAAAAGGTTTAAAACAGATACATAAATCGGGTGTAATCAAATAGTAGTACAAATTTCAATAATTGGTCCACCTAATGAGGGTATCATTGCCCCATCATATAGGTAGTATAGTGCTCTGTATTGGAAAGGTATTGATATCAAGATCATCTCTTGGTTATTCAGGGCTAAAAAGCTGGCAAGTTCTCCATTGAAATGTTCTCCTTATGGAGGAGGGATCAGGCTGATCTTCTCTAAGTGGCTTGTCAGGATCAATTGATGTCCATTTCTACTTTCTGTGGAACAGCCAGTTAAAGTAGTACTGAATAATTAGCATATCATCATATTGACAGAAGAATTTTTCCTAGGAGAACTTACCATTCCAATATGTTACAGTCCATGACTAGAGTCTAGAGAGCCTAGACTAGAAAGAGGAGAGTAAGGCTGAGTCTACACTACAGCGCCCTTGCAACCGCGGGGGCGTTATGGGCACGGCAGTGTGCGTGCCCCCCCCCGCTGTTTGGGCGCTGCATAGAATGCGGTATTGATCCATCCTATTCTTATGTATTGGCAAACCCAAATACCAATGGGTGCGGCACGTGTCCTCGGTGCGGCAGCGGGATGCCCCCGGAACCCCAACTCCCGGGCGGGTGTTGTTAATCCTCTGCCGCGCCGCCCCCACCTGCGGGCATGACGCGCCAGAATAGTCTGGCACGTCCTTCCCCATAGGGGATTACAGCGGGTAGCTGCACTGCGCAGTTTTCGCCATGGTCTACGTGCGGGAAAACCACACAGCTTTCCTCAGTGTAGACTCTAAGAGTTTAAAGAAGTCAACATAAAGTTTAAATCAGTCTTTTTAAAAATTTTATTTTGTTTTGTTTTCATATCATTGTTTCTACCTCATCTCAGTTTAAACAAACACATTTGCTTGTCCCTACTACCTCTTCTTTATGATGATCTTTTTTGCTCTAACACCTTCCTCAGAAGTCCTCATCATCTTCAAATCCTAAAGCTCCTTGGCCTGGCGGCCTATTCTCTTGCATGCAGGTCCACATTCAGTTCCAGCTCATACTAAACCCAAGCCAAGTACTTTGAAAAACTTAACCTTGCCAGGTGTTCAATTATATAATTCAGCTGCAATCCAGTAAAGTTCATCTTTCACTCATTGCCGTTGTGTTATAATTTGCAGCCAGCGATATATTGTGTGTAAATATAAAGTGCTACTATCTGGAGGGCCAAGAATAACAACCATTTGTTATAAGCCATCTGGCTGACTTTCCTCTCTAGAGTTGTGGGAGTAAGGTTGGGACACTGATAGGCAGCTATGTGATATGTTAGCGGAGTGCAGCATAGGGCATGTACTCGCACATGTAGTCTTCACAGTAGTGTCAATAACCCATTAGTATCAATGCCAATCCCAATCATTTCCACATACGTATTAAACAAGAATTTTAATAGCATAGTTCAAGTGCAATTCCAGACAATGTTGTCTGTTTATATTGGATAGGTTGAGGATGGGTTAGAGCTTCTGTCCAGTTTCTATCTGTGGATTCCTGAATGGAGGATTAAAGTGGGATTAGAACTTCTTTGATATATTTATATTTCTGCAATGTTAAACTTGAGGGTCTGCTTTAACATCACTGTTTGTCAGCAGCACAATGTGTAGATAGATGTTTATGAGATCAATTTGAATCGCATTAACACATAATTACAGTACAGTATATCCATACATCCATTGTGAGAGACTTCTTGTTAGTGATCTTTACTCCGACATGTTTCACCCCAAATTGGGCTTCCTTAGGGAAAACCAACTAAAAGAATGCATAGATAATTGTTTACAACTAAACAAATGCATATAAACTTCAATGCAGTAATTGTACAAACATTCTGGCTTATTTATCCATAAAATATGGATCGAAAAACCTGGTTCGTCTGATCACACAACTATCAATCCACATATACTTGAAAAAAATATTATTAATACCATATATCAATACATAAAGACAAAGAATTTATACAAAAAACAAACATAACAGAATATAAAAAAATACAGCAGAGGTTAATTAATGTACTCACATTGTATCAATAGTGTCCAGGATAAGGACACTGTGTGGCGCTGAGGTGCTAGGCGTATCAAAGTTCCAGGGATAAAATCATGGAAAATCTCAGAAGGCAGCATATAGGGGTGTATTCCCCCAGAAAACCCCTTTAATTAACTATACGTGAATGGGAACTTCTAAAAAAATAAGTGTTTATAGTTCCTCTTTTTTGGTCTACTTTTTGTAGTTCACACTACAGCATATGCTGCAATCCTGAATATGTTCAATCCTGTACACTCAATTGTGCTGTACATTCTACATCTCTACATCTATAATTCTACATCTTTACTATTTATGTGATGATACCATATTTGGGGGCTTTCTAATTATCTCACACAGACAGCTGGTTGAAAAAAAAATGGACCATCTCTATAATTTACCAAACATACGTTTATCTATTTTTCAAATATCAGATAAGTTGGAGGTTGACAAGTTCTAGAGCCAACTTTACACATAATTCTCACTACTCTGATTACTACAAGATTATTGTGCCCTGTAATACCGGCCACTTTGCAGTTAAACCTGTGAAAACACGAGTTCCACCGAACTATATAGAGGCCAATCCAAAGTCAATGGAAAGGCTGGCCAAGCTTGTGTGTATATCATTCGCTCTGCTCTCACCACTGAACCTAAACAGTCTCTTTTTAGTCCCTTATCTGCTATATAATTTGACTTATATGTTTATCTACAAATATTTTTCTCTCTATCCTTGGTTGCACAATTATCAGCAAAGTTAAAGTATTACAAAGTCAAAACTCATCTAAAAGTTAATGGCCTGCTGTGAGCTGAGCTATTTTCGTTTCTCTCTGAGCTCTTTGGGAAAAAAAAAAATTGTACATAAAAATGGATATCAAATATCAACCTAATTGGTCTTAAGTGAGCACAAGAACAATGAGAGAAAAGGTGAAAACACAAGTTCATGCACAAAATCCCTTTCTGTCTGAATGACAAAATGTTGTTTTAGTATCAAGTTCATCTCTTATAGCCAGGAGGCGGGCACAAGAAGTATTGTTTTATGTGAGGAGTCCGGTGTGCAGAAGTTTAACATACAGGCACAGGCGTGTATGTGATGCACTGTTTTTCCCCTTTATGATGAGATAGGGAACAAAGGAGGTTCTGTTCGAAGGGAATCTAAGTCAACCTGGTATCTATAACTTTTAATAAAGGTGATTGGATAAGGGAATGTCACTCCCAAATATATTTATAACACAGCATGAAGGCTTAGTAGGCATTTGCAATGGAAAAGCAATCTTTGCTAGAGTTCTATGTTATTTCTATTAAAGGGACCAGTGAAAGATTATATACTAGATCTAAGGGGTGACACCTACTGCAGATTGCAGGTCTCCTAACAGGTCTCCATTAGGGATGGTCGAAAAATTTGCAGTGCGAATTTTTAAGTAGAATTTCGAATTTTGATGGGGTCATTTCGACTTTTCGACGAAAAAGTCAAAAATCTGCCTGATATTTCGACTGAAATCAAAATTTCAACTTAACCTTCCTAGCGTTTCTGACGGCAGTACCTCGTCCTGCACTTGCTAATGCACTATTGCAGCTGACGAGAGGGAGCCGTCCAGTTTAGATCCTCCAGCTGCTCACTCTGCTCTGAGTGCTGTCTGTGTGTGCGATGTTATGCAAGCAGGCTGTGACACCTCTCTTCAAGCCTAATCTGCAAATGAATGTCCCGATTTGCATATGAATATCGCAAAAATGTCCCGCGCCCCCCCGCCGCGCGGGACATTCATGTGCAAATTGGGTCATTCATATGCAAATCGGAATATCAGTGGAGCAACTGGAATATCAGTGGAACAACTGGAATATCAGTGGAACAACTGGAATATCACCCCCATTGTTATTGCAGATGTGGTCATGGAAGTTAACCCTTTCAGAGAATGCCATTGCATTGGATACAGGGATAACTGTATCCAATACAATTCAAAACAAAAACAAAATAAAAATGTTATTATGAACAAACATAAATACTGTTTTGAAATCAATAAATACTGTTTTGAAATCTTTCATACCAAATAAGTATTCAAGCGATTTAAGCATTCAAATGATACATTTCATAATTTTTTTATGTACTTTTTTAATAATAATTGAGTGTTTCAAACATTATTATAGTCAGGATGTCTATTAGACCCTTGTACGGACAGATTTTTGGAAGTTACAAGCCTACAACACCAAAAATTCCATTAAAGTCTATGGTGCGCTTCTGGTACAGAAATCTGGACCTCAGCAGTGCGCTAGGGAGGTTAAAAAAGAACTTTGCTTTTGATTTGCCGTGCCGCTATTTCGCGTGCGAATATCACCATTTTATGTAAAATTTTCGCATGCGGGAGTGATTGGAAAATTTGCATTGGTGTAAATTCGCATGGGGCTAGCTAACTTTGTCAGCTTATTGCAAAGCCCATGAAAATGGTATCCTCACAAAAATTGCTGGAGTTGTAGAGAAGGGTTGGGGAAACATTTGAAAACAATAAGTTTTGCTCTAACATGTCAGGTTTGTGTATAAATTGGGTTTAAATCTCAGCTCTGATTGTAAAGCTCTGCTACTATGTACACAACCCAGGTGCCCAACCTGCGGCCCTTTGGGTGTTCTTTGGCGGCCCCCTTCAGTCTTCCACTTGAGGCCCCTGAAACCTAACTATTAATGCATAGGACATAGGAACTCACCTGTCTGCCGAGTCGAAGGTTATGTGCCCCATCGATATAATCAATGGCCTTGAAGCACATAACCTTTGATGATATACATGACACAAAATGTGCATTACCATACTACAGTGTTCCCTAATTGAAGTATCATTTGTATAAATGTTATTTAAAAAATGACAAATAATGTCTTCTAGCTATGTCTGCTGTAATTTATTTCATTATAAAATGCTTATATAAGTCAGTATAGATTGAAAATGTTATGTGCGGCCCTTTAGAGATGCCGAGGGCCACACTCCATATCAACTCAGTTGCCCACCACTGATGTACACTGATTCTTCTATTATAGCTCCAGCTCATACAGCAAATCGAAATTTTCCACCTTATGTGAATTTTTGACCTTATGCGAATTTTAGGCTTTATGCGAATTTTTGAATTTTCGACTTTAGAAATTTCGACTCCAAAATTTTGCAGTCTAATCTAAATTCGATTGGGAAACTCGAAATTTAAGTAGAATCGAATTTTATTCATTTCAACCATCTCTAGTCTCCATCATAATTTCTGATACTCAACATATCATCTGGCGGCATAATACTTATTTACGGGTAATTCATATAAAACTGCACAATCCCATCTCAATTATGCCCGTTTGTCATGATTTTGATGAAACCTGTTTTACTTGTTCCATGTAGTATTGCACTTATAAAATGGGTATAATTAGGAAAAGTATAGCTGAGTCTTTACTTTTTGAAGTGTCCAAGACTTGATGATGTGACCAGACAGACTAGTTTCTGGCCCAGTTTCTATATTACATTAGCTGCCTGTAAGAATGGAAGTGAGTACTGGAACGTTTGTATGGCAGAGCTGTGGTGTAAACTACAGGTTCAGTGCATGGATGCAGAGGCAGTCCTAGCCTGTCTGGCACCCTAGTGTCGGAGTGGAGTGATAGGGTTATCTGGCGGGGGATGTAAGCGATGTCAGACTGGGAGGGTGATAGCAGTGTTGGATGGGGTTCCACCAAGGTTCTGCAGCAGCTGAGGATGCTGCTTAACCTTAAGAGATGGTCAAAATATAGTAAATTTGATTCTAACTTAAATTTCAACTAACTTAATTTTGACATAAAGTCGAAATGGCCCCTGTGAAATCGAAGATTTTAAATTTTGACTTAAAAATCCCTATTAACCTTCGAGAGGCAGTCATTTTGTTGCCTGGCTCTGAAAGACACAACCCTGTCCTTCTTCAGTCACCTCCCCCAAACTAAGCTCCTCTTCCCTGCTGGAAGATATCAGGGGCAGCAGCATGGGTGAGCTAAAAAAAAACAGATGCAGCCCCCAGCATGATACTGACCATGTTCCACATGCCTAAAATTGCCACTGCATGGATGGTACCTCGTGCAGTCAACGTGTTGGGCATATCATATAAGATCCCATCTGTAAGTGCATGGAATGTTATGTGTATAGAATGTATACGGCATTCTTAAACCAGACCTGTAGCTATTAATAACCTTTGTGCTCAGAACCTGTAATTGGGGAGTGTTGCCCTTTTAGCAAAACACAACAACTTCAGTTTAATACTTCCCCTCCCATTGCCAGCAATTTTCTACCTACCATTTAATCCACTGCAGTTCACATTTTCCTGTAAGGAGTTAAAGGAAATAAGACCTATCAATTCTAAATAAATGTCTTCATTGGTAACATGAGACCCAGGACCAAGGAACTGAAGAAGGTGGACCAGTCTGAAATTCACACTTTCTTAGATCATGCAGATGGTCAGGTGTGTGTAACTTATCAAGGAAAATTATAGCAGCAGGATAGTCCTATGGGAAGAAGGCAGGCGGGTGGAGAGTCCCGACATTCATTAAGATATTACCTTGATCCCACATGTATGGAAATCCCAATTGCAATGACTTTCAGCAATATTGTTTTCCATTATGCAACAAAAATAGTACAGCAATAGTTTCAAGAATATGAAACATAGTATCCAAATATCCTAGGTTTCAGTTGAACATGTGTTGGAATTTCTGGAAAAACAAGGCTTCAATGAACATCTGATGTCATTGGGTCATATACCACAAGTCATAATGATTTGACTTTTGAATTGTCAGGACAAGAGGAAGCTACACAATGAGACAAGTAGAGTTTTGCCGATTGTTTTGCTGATTGATGTAGTCAGTGGTTCCCAAAAATTTCCTGCAGGGGCCCCTTTTCTAGATAGGAACATTATCGAGCCCCCCTTCATTCAAACTACACAGTTTCAGATCGAGGGCTATTTTATATTAGCTGCATGCACCATAACCCTGTTCATTTTGTTGAGTAGCTGTAATCATGGCTGCCTCCAGGGTAAGGGTGAAGTTGTCCTCTAAACATGAAGTATGACTATTTATTACTTTAATTTCCTGTGTCAGGCCTTTTCTCATCTGCCAAATCTTAGCATGAATTGAAAGACATCGGAAGGTCTATGACATTGTTATAGACCATCGTTTACAAATTCCTGTACTTATCTCCTGCTCCTGCTGCGTGGATTTCACTTTATGTGGGAAGAATACTATTTTGACTTTCTGGTTTCCAAAGAAAAGAGTGCGATAGATAACTTTATCCTGTAATGATTAAACCATATCCTTTACACCTCTCAGCGGGACAATTACACATTTTGTGTGCTTTTAAGAGAAAAATGAGGGATCAGAAACTTTCTACCACAATGGCTTACACCTCTTCTACACCCTGCAGTGTAACAAATCCACAAATGATACAATCTTTCATTGTTTTCATGGCTTGGCTTCCCTACATCTGATAAATGAATATAGTCTGGCTAAAACCTGATTAATTTTAAACAAATTACAGAGACAGAGTGTACAGATAAACTTTAATTTATTGTGCGTATCTCTTGAGGAGATGTAGCCTGTCCCATGGCCAAGTCTGAAAAGCCAAGTTTGGTCCACCACATTAATTCCTCATTTATTTTTAAGAAAGCCTTGACCTGGGGTTAGGAAAACATCATTTTGTGCCTGACTTATTCCCACATCATTGTTATTATTATGTACAGTTTTGTAGGCTTTTGCTGCTATACACATACTAAAAGTATCTCTGATCTCTCTCGATGTGACTTTAAAGACAAGAGAACATAAATGAAATGTTTTACACAAAAAAGGCCATTCAGTCATTTTGATAAGCCAATTCCTGCTGTGAAACCAGAGTACGGCCATTTTACAGAGAAGTGATGCTTTGCACAAATCATAAAATTTATCAGACGCTTTTACGCTTTATTGTATTATATTAAAAGGTAAGACAAAGTCCTGCTTTAAAAAGTAATATGCATTTGGCTCAGGATGCAAGACGCAATTGTCATGTTTTATGGTGTGTCCCATCTTTGGTTAATTACTTTCTGGAATATTTAACATGTCATTCGCCATGCCAATATAAGAAGATCACAGAGAAAATTAGAAAAGCCCTGAATGTAGCCATAGTGTCCTTACTACACAAAAATGACTGGCATCTAGGACACTCTTTATCCCTCTTTTATTCTTAAGTATGTGTCTTCAAACAAGGTAGCCAATTAAATCTTTTGTCTTTTTAAAAAAAAAAAATAAACAAAATTAAAATTGTCATGCCCTACTGCCTATTCTCCATATGCCTCTGATAATTATTATGGGGCTCCTCTTTTTTCTGATGACCCAACACTGTCTTGCACCTCTACACACTTCCAGGCCTGTCTCATTCTTCCTCTACTACTCCTTCACCTATCATCATTTGTTGACACCCAGTATCATCTCTTATTACTTCCCCTCTACTTCAATCACTCATTGTTTTTCTGATCCTTCATTGTTATATTTGTACCCCAATAACTTACTGGCCTCACACCTCCACTGGGCTTAAATTCTCTACTGAACAATTACGATCATCTACCTATCTTTACAATCATCTTCTCATTCTTGTTGCCCCCCTCCT
This sequence comes from Ptychadena robeensis, assembly GCA_036250615.1. Classification (NCBI taxonomy): domain Eukaryota; kingdom Metazoa; phylum Chordata; class Amphibia; order Anura; family Ptychadenidae; genus Ptychadena; species Ptychadena robeensis. Next base: position 17,408,013 of record CM070041.1, read on the forward strand.
CTACTAATGCTACCTCATATATTCGCTACTTTGCAACCCCTTCCCTAAACCACTGCTGCCCCATATTTTACTATTATCCCATTCCTCACGTGATTCACATTACTCCATCTCTCTACACATTCACAGCTACCCCACTCCTAAACTGCTGCCCCAATACTGCCCTACTCCCTCTGCTACTTGCTCCACCCCACCTCTCCTACTGTCTTACTACTCTACTTCCACACCAACTCTACTCACCTCTACCATAGCAACCACTCCTCCACCCCTCAACCCTGGATCACTCCTCTGCTGCGGTTCCCACATCTACCACTGCCCCAAACCTCTACCCCCTCTTCTACCCCCTGCCAAACTTCTCTACCACTGCCCCTCCTACTCTGCTTCCCTCCCCCCCTCTACTCCCTCTACCACTGCCCATACCTCTACTGCTGCCCACACTTTAAACCTCTGCTCCACACCTCTACCGCTGCTCAACTCCTCTACCGCTGGTGCCACATCCTCTAATGCTGCTCCACTCCTCGACTGCTGCTCCACTCCTCAACCACTGCCCCCGCTCCACTGCTGCTGCCACCGCTGCCCCACACCTTTACCACTGCCCCTAACCTCTACTGCTTCCAGCCCCCAACCTTAACCCCTGCCCCAAAACCTCTACCCGCTGCTCCACTCCTCTATCCTCTAACCGCTGCTCCACTCCTCTACCACTGCTGCTTCCACTCCTTTACTGCTGCTCCACTTCCTCTAACCGCTGAACCCACTCCTCTACTGCTGCCCCACACCTCTACCACTGGTCCCCACACCTCTACTGCTGCCCCACACCCTACTAATGCTTGCACCCACACCTTAACCCCTCCCCACACCTCTACCACTCCTCTACTCTCCTCTACTGCTGCTCACTGCTGCTCCACTCCTCTACTGCTGCTCCACGACCTCTACTGCTGCTCACACTCCTCTACTGCTGCTCAACTCCTCTAAAACCTACCGCTGCCCTAACCTCTACTGCTGCCCCACACCCTTAACCCCTGCTCCACACCTTACCGCTGCTCCAACTCCCTATAACCGCTGGCTCCACTCCTCTACCCGCTGCTCCACATCCCTAACCACCACCTGCTTGCTCTACCACCGCTGCTCCACTCCTCTCTCTACCACTGCACTGCCCCTGCCCCGCTCCACTGCTGCTGCCCCACACCTTTACCACTGCCCCACACCTCTACTGCTGCCCATACCTTAACCCCTGCCCCCCCCTCTCTCACCCGCTTCTTCTCACAACGCCGCTAAACCCCCGGCTGATCCACTCCTCTACTCGCTTGCTGCCCACTCCTCTACCACTGCCCACTCCACTGCTGCTGCCCACTCCTCTAACGCTGCCCCCCTCTTCTACTGCTGCCCCACTCTTCTACCCCCCTCTTCTACGCTGCCGGCCCTCTTCTACCACTGCCCCACTTTTCTAACCACTAGCCCCACTCCTCTATACCGCGGCCCCCGCCTTCTTCCTCGCCCCACTCTCTGTTTCCGTTGCACCACTCCTCTTCCATTGCCCCACTCCTCTCCCAACCACTGCTCCACTCCTCTACTGCTGCCCTCTATACCGTTGCCCACTCCTCTACCGCTGCTCTCTGCGTTCCCTTCTACCGCTGATCAACTCCTTTACCGCTGCTCCACTCCCCCACCACTGCCCCACACCTCTAACATTGCTTCACTTCTCTACTACTGCCCCACTTTTCCACTGCTGCTCCATTCCTCTACTGCTGCTCCATTCCTCTTCCCACTTTTCCACGGCTGTTCTGTGTCTCCACTATTCCAGTCTAGCCCCACTACTTCTTTTTCTTGTTTTCAGTCAGTGATCTGTATAAGCAGCGCCGGAACACAATTAACACAATAATCCTTTCCATTTTTTTCTCCACATTCCATGCTGATTGCTTATTGTTATTTTAAAGTTGCAAAGAACTCATATCCTTTTGGCTAAGTTTGTCTAAGTCCCATTGCTGAAATTTAATTTGTAGAACAAAACACAGACTGTCTACCTTTCCTTCAGATGATGAGATGCAGCAGTAGCTCACAGTTATATTCTCATATAATGACAGCTCTGGAATATATAAAAAAAGGGGAGTGTTAGATTTGGGTGTTGTGATATGCTTGTAAAACCAAATGGTGTTATTAGGCTTCATTAAATTTATATCTAAATCAATGTTAGCGGAGGATTCTGAATTACTCCCTGACAGCATTTAACACATTAATTCCTAGCCTGCAATAACTTTTTTTCGCAATTAAATTTTATTTGTGAGTCAATGAGTGAAGAAATGGATGTGATAAATATAAGTATAAAAGTATCCTGTGCCTTGTCTATTAGAGATGTTTCAAGAACATGGCAGATCTCCAGTTTGCAAGAATTTTCAAATAAAATACAATTTAAGAATTAAACAAATATCAATATTAAATAGAACTCATGGTAAAAGTGTATAGTAGATAGTGTATAATACAAAATGTCTATAATCTGTTTTGTAAATATGTACAGCTACTGCTGTTGCATGTTTTAACCTTACAAATGTCACCTATCTACCGGCTCACTGTCCTCTAGAGCTGCAAGAACTGTAGAGCAATTAACATATTTGTATACCTCAAACTTTCCTGTTTTCATTTAAATAAATTAGGCAGTTATCTATTTAGTTTTATGTTTTGCATTGTTAAAGTTTTGCACAGGTCCTGGTGACAACTCTTAAAATGAATTTGATGAAACAAAGGAGTGTCCTTAATTGATTAAATTTCAACATACGTTGAGCTCCCATCATCCCAAATTCACATAATCAAGAGCATTCTATAAATTGCACCCAGCCATCAATGGTTAAGAGCCATGGTATGGTGACTAAAGGTCACTTTAAATGTCACTTTATCATGGCAGTGAATAAGCCATAATACAAGGTATGTAAAAAACACTTTTTTGAAATATTTATTCAAAGTATAAACATATTCCAGAGCACTTCGGCCTCTTTGACTTGTGTAAATTCTCTACATTATTAGTGACCACTGTAGCTTCATTAGGAGATAACAAGACTGAATGCTTAAAGAAAATCACATGAACAACATTAAGTAAGCTATAAGGGTATATATGCCCCTCTACAGAGACTAAGTATTGTGAAAGGGTGTCCCATTATTTGCATGTGAAAGTGCTTGATGGTGCATATATTGCACCTAGGTTTAGGCACTTCTTGCAGTAAGGCTCCAGGGAAAACAGTGTGTTTGGTTTCTGAGATGGTTCAGATTGAGAGCCAGAGTAAAGGGCCCTGGAGCCGGCCAAGGGAAGAGAAGGGAAGGTCCCTTGGCCACCAGGTCCAGGTCTGGTTTTGTTCACACAGGTGTGATAAGAGTAGTCAGTTGCTAGCTGACTGGGGGTGTGTGCAGAGGAACATACCCAAGCTTGGTGGAGACAAGCTAAGAGCCAGGACTGAGCACTCCAAGTACTGTGAGTACACAACTGTATTACTGGTGTTCTAGTATTTAGTTAGCTACATGAGTGAGGTAGCTAGTCGCCCAGCCGGGCTGTTCATTTGTTTTGTATTGTTTTTGGACTTGTTAATCTGGCTGACAATAAAAGCCCACCGGCGGATGCCTGAGTTTTGCATTAAAGGACACTGTTTCTGCCTAATACTTTCAAACCGCGATCCCTGCAGCCCACGAGCAATTCCCCAACTTACCACAGTATCCACCAAATTATCTAATAATAGTAAATAAGACCGGTAATACATCTAGTACAGTTGGTAAGGGAGTCGTAGATGGGGGAAAGAGAGGAAACTCTAAGGGGATCGGGTAGCCAAGGGGCCTGAAGATAGAACAAGCTGAGGTCAGTTTTACAATGGGGACACAGGCATCAATATCCAAAACTTAATGAAATACCTTTGGTTATATATATGCTTTAATCCCTACAGGTATGTCCTACATTGATGCTTTCAAAAGCATTCACTTTTTGTTTACATTAGAAAACTCCCTAAGGATTTGTCTATGTCATTTCGACTCATGGAAAGATAAGCCCATTTTTTACAATGAGCCATGACGTGCCTTCACAGGTGCATCGTAGCACATTGTATTTAGTTTTGTCCACGTCATGCCCATAGGGGTAAAGGGTAAAGGAAATCACCGCGGTACAATAACATGCCCCTTTACATGTCATAAACAAGGGCAGGTCCTGTCCGTGCCCCTGACCCTAAGTGACACCAAATGTAGAGAAGGCCAAAGTCCCTGCATGCAGGATGGAGATGGTGAGCTGAAGTTTTTTTGTAGAATATCTCAAATGACTCTGTTTCCACACTACAGAGGTAAGCTTAACTTAACTTTAATGCTCATTTACTGTTTATTACTACTATTATATTGTAAATGAACCCTCCCCTCTGGTCTATAGTGCTTTAAATTATTATTAACTCATATTATGCGCTTACAAAGTATTAATTTATATTGCTAACTGTATCTCAGAGGAGCTCACGATCTAATGTCCCTACCATGTAACTAAATAGTCTAAAGCTAGCCACACATGGTTCAATTTTGGTTCAATCGATGCTCGATTAGATCGAGGAATTCAATCGTCTAATCGAAAATCGATCTTAATCCCATCAAAATACACCCCACATTGAGTTTGCGATTGTGGTGAGATTTCGATTAAAAAAGATTACTAAAATAGTCGATTTTGGTATTGAAGCGATGAAGAATTAAAGTTCAGATTGAAGTGGTCTATGTTATTATATCTAATCTAATCGATCCAGGAGAAACACCACAAACATTGACGATTATAAAACGATTTTGGCGCAATCGACGATGATTTTCCAACATGTCCGATCAAAATTCGATAAATTTTTCTGCCTTCATCAAACAATTATCGTCGATCGTACCATGTGGGCATTTCTCGAGTTTCGTTCAATCAATGAAAAAATTCATCTAATCGAGCATCGATTGAACCAAAATCAAACCGTGTGTGGCTAGCTTAAGGGTCCACATACAGCTTTAGATTTTCTTTAGATCTCATTTTGGTTTACCAAAACCATGTAGTTGTTGGTAGATCTAAAGGAAATATGACAGATTTCTAACATTTTTATTAAAATACATTAGCCATTCACTCTCCATGACGCTGATAAAGACTCCCCCTAGGTATGCTGGGACTTTTCTCTCAGCTATCCAGCCACATTTCACCTAACCCCAGAAGTATTGACCATTCCCCTATCTGTGACATATGGGGAATCAGTGAGAGGATTTCCCAGCACTGATCACCTTAATGCTGCATTCTTATAGTAGGGATATCTGCATGTTGTAATAGCCATGGTGTAAACCCCTGACTGTGGATACAGGACTTTTTATCCTGACTTACCAATCATTGAACTTTTTAATATGTCTGCCTACATGTCTTTCTGCACTCGCATTATATGGAAGCTGTTGTTGCTTATAGGACAATGCTGTAACATCGACCGACACTGGAATGTCCTATGTCTTGAATCATTACATCTATTAAATTGCTACTGCTTTGATTATTTTACCTATATGTTATCTTGTCATACATCTGTGACCGTTAAAGTCCCCTTGCCCCTGGGATATTCTCAGGGGGAATCCAATTAGTTGTGGGGTATATTTCCTCCCGTCTAATTTTACAGTGAATATATATTTGGGATGTTGGTCACATTACCCAGATAAGTGCAACTTTTTGTTTACAAAACCATGCAGTTGTTGGTAGATCTAAAGGAAATCTGACAGATTTCTAACATTTTTATTAAAATACATTAGCCATTCACTCTCCATGACGCTGATAAAGACTCCCCCTGGGTATGCTGGGACTTTTCTCTCAGCTATCCAGCCACATTTCACCTAACCCCAGAAGTATTGACCATTCCCCTATCTGTGACATATGGGGAATCAGTGAGAGGATTTCCCAGCACTGATCACCTTAATGCTGCATTCTTATAGTAGGGATATCTGCATGGTGTAATAGCCATGGTGTAAACCCCTGACTGTACCATTTTTGGTTGGTGGGTGGGTTCAGGCCAAAGCCCCTGATAGAACTTTCACACTGACATTGCAACTGTAGTTCTTGAGATGAAAATAATTTTTCTGCTCTTGAAGCAAATCCTTAACCTCCCTGGCATTACTGTGCATCAGTGAAGGCTTGCTGATTTCTTCTGGCCCTGTGTGTCGGAGTCACCGATAATGGGGCGGGGGGCGCCATATACCTCCATGATAATGGAGGTGGCGCTGCTTTTCCCAGCCCACATAGATGTGTAGAGAGACAGGGGAGGGCAGGTTACACTGTACTCCAGCGCGATTGACCTTACGGCTGCTTTTCGCACCAGAAAAGTCTGTAACACCCAGGAGGTTAAGCTATGTCCCCCAAAAAGCACGGGTTGCATGGTTTGGTGTCACCCCTCCTTTGTTAGTAAAGTTGTGTCACCCCAGTATGGATTGACTTTGCATATCATGGGTGCAAGACCACATATGGCCCCCGGGCATGACTTTGGACATGCATGACTTGTATGTCTCAAGCTGTTCTGTAGATTTAAGGCCCCCCTACACGTCTAGATTTTACTTTCACTCAACCTAAAAGAGATACATTTTTGGGGGTCAGTGAAATCGGTGATTGATTGTAATCTATGCCAACACTGTAGTAACAGATATTTGATCAAATTTTTTTGGGATCAACTGAAAGAGTAATTGAATTAAAGTTCAATTTCAGTACAACCGATTAAAAATTTCCAGCATGTCCGATCATTTTTCGATCAACAATTTTACCAATTTTAATCATTTTAGGTCGATCTAACCATATGGCTGCCATAGATCAACCCAAAAATGTATCAAGAAATATCTAGACGCGGATGGGGGCCTTAAGTCTGTTAAGTGATTCAGAACTTGCCCGTGAATACTTTGCAACCCATTGCTACCAATAAATCTAATCCTCTTACTTTCTAAATGAGAGCTGAAATCTGATTGGCTTCTATGAACAACACTTTGCTGGAGTTTTTATAAACAGGCCCCATTGTCTGTTCATTCAGTAACAGGGGACACCATAAATGCTCAATGAATCAAGCAGGTTTTATGGGTTCCTTACACTATAGGGCAGAGGGAAGCGAGAGCAGGGCATGTTGGTTTTAAATTCCTGGATTTATGTTGTTAATCCTCCCGGCTAATTATAATTTATGGGATCTGGGTAAATTAATATGCAGTCGCTATTATAAAGCTCAGGATAGTGTACAACATACATAAACAAGCCTTGTTCTGCGATAATTTATTCCCAGCAATGAAGTATATTAAATAAAGTGAGCACTTGTGTATTTCTCCTCGGCTACACTTTTCATTATTAATCTATAAATTTATAGATGTCATACATGCATTTTCTATACTGCATTTTATTTTTTAATCTGTAGCACACTGAGAATAAATCTTGAGAGAATGTTGCACTTTTGTGATAGCTGGATCTTGTACACGGTAGAAGACAGATTATTGAAAGCGTCGCTTCATCTCCATATTGTAGTCTCATGTTGAGTTATATTTAAACCGTAACTTCAGGCAGACGAAGAACAAAATAATGCAGCTCTTCAATTATCAAAATGTAACGTGTTTACTCTAATTTTACTGCATGATGTGCCCTTCCAGCATCCTTACTTGCAAGCTTTACTTTTCACCAAATTTCAGTTTCATCTGTTAAAGAGTCTAGGATGGTCTTCTGCTTTCAGGAGGTTATGTATAGACCCTGCCATCAGCCATATTCTGCCAACATGGCATAGATTAGCACACAGATGCAGTCATGGTATCACTAGATCTTGGTATGCTGATATGAGTGAAAAGAAGAGGAGCAAGAGATACAGTGCACCTGAAAAGTATTCACAGCACATACATTTTTCCATATTTTGTTATATTTGTTACAGCTTTATTCCAAACTTGATGAAATGCTACACACAAAAACCCATAACATGAAACATGTTTACTTGAGATTTGTGCTCATTTACTAAAAATAAATAATAGAGAAAGCACATGTACATAAGTATTCATAGCCTTTGCCATGAAGCACAAGCTCAGGTGCAGCCTGTTTCCCTTGATCATCCTTGAGATGTTTCTGCAGATTGGAGTCCACCTGTGGTAAATTCAGATGTCTATATAAGGTCCCACAGTTGACAATTTATGTCAGAGCACAAACCAAGCATTAAGTCAACGGAATTGTCTGTTAACCTCTGTCTACAGGATTGTAGCAAGACACAAATATGGGGAAGGTTACAGAAAGTTCAAAACCAGCAGGACTCTTCCTAGAGCTGGCCGGCCATCTAAACTGAGTGATCGGGGGAGTAGGGCTACAGCCAGTGACCAAGAACTGATGGTTGCTCTGTCAGAGCTCTAGAGGTTCACTATGGAGAGGAGAGAATCAGATGGAAGCCACTTCTTAGTAAAAGGAAGGCACATGGCAGCACATGGCAGCCTGCCTGAAGTTAGCCAAAAGGAACCTTAAGGGTTCTTAGACCATGAAAAATTTAATTCTCTGGGCTAATGAGACAGAGATTGAACTGTTTGGTGTGAATGTCACATTTGAATGAAACCAGGTACCACTCATTACCAGGCCAATACCATCCCATTCAGTGGCAGGAACTGGGAGACGAGTCAGGATCAAGGGAAAGATGAGTGCAGCAATGTGCAAAGACATCCTGGATGAAAACCTGCTCCAGAGCTCTCTTGATCTCAGACTGAGGCGACAACGTGACAACGGACAACGGCTAAGAACACAGCCAAGATATCAAAGGAGTGGCTTCAGGACAACACTGTGAACGTCCTTGAGTGGTCCAGACAGTGCCCAACATTAAATCTCATTAAGCATTGAATCTCTCTGGAGAGGTCTTCAAATGTCTGTGCACCGATGCTTACCATCCAACCTGATGGAGCGTGAGAGGTGCTGCAAAGAGGAATAGGTGAAACTGGCGAAGGATAGGTGCCAAGCTTGTGGTATCATATTCAAAAAGACTTGGCTTCTGTCAATCATGCATCCACAAAGTATTGAGCAAATGCTGTGAATACTTATGTACATGTGATTTCTCAGGTTTTTTAGTTTTAACTTTTTTCACATCATTATGGGGTGTTGTGTGTAGAATTCTGAGAAAAAAAATGCAATCCATTTTAGAATAAGGCTGTAACATAAGAAGATGTGGAAAGAAATGCATTGTGCTTTCTGGTTGCACTGTAAGTTGATTTATTGTCTTCTTCTCCATTATTAAACAACAAGGTGATGTGGGCAGTAGATCTATAAAACTCTTTAGCCTTCCAGACAGGGTTGCATGGTGTGTCAAATCTTTGACTGATGTACCTCTACATCTACTGATCACCATCACATGTTATCAATGGAGAAAACCTCAAATTTTACCATAAGATGCTCAGTTTGAGTTGCCTCATTTGTGATTGGTTTACTTTAAGACTTCTTCGCTTCTTGCATGTTTAAAGCTGAACTCATTGTATGATGTATTCGGATGTATGACTGTATGATGTATGACCTGTGTCTGTACAGAACTTGCACCTCTATCTGCTTTGTTTCCGTCTATAGGTTTTTAGCCACCAAGAGCTCATACATTTGCTCATTCTTATTACAATTAAAACAAATATATTCATTAAATAATATTGTTATGTACAAAGTAAGCTAACTTCATGCAGCCAGTTGGAGTTTACAGTATTAAAGTAATTCATCTAAAGGGTTAAATCCAATGAATTCCAAAGAGCAGAATCAGATTGTCCACTGGGTAACCCAAAGGTGGTGTCTAGTGCCCAGTGGATATCCAGGGGCAGTAGGCATCTGATGGGGTCATGTTAGTATAGACAATGTAGACAGGGAGGACTGTGCATTATTAAATAGTAGATATGTGGTGGTCATGCAAATCCATACAAGGCACGCCACGTCAAAGTTGCCAATTGGTTATGGTAGCAAACTACAAAGCCATTGAATGGTTGATGCCAAAGCTCACCACATTACAAAATAGAGGGTAACGTGAAACTTTGTTTCTCTATAAAGGATAGAAGAGTTAATTTCAACTTGAATAAATCTATGGTCCCGAGTCTGTAAATCATAGCATTGCTTTACTACACAATCGTACAAAGGTGTTTGAAGACCAAGAGTTCTTAAAGGATGTTGCAAAGTAGAAATAAAGATCTTTTTCCAAAATGTCTAAACATTATAAAAAGATTTCAAATCTATGAATTACCTCATGGTCCAACAAACATTTCAAAGCAGACTTCGAAGAACTGTAAAATGTATAACCTGAAAAACCTGAAAAATCTATGTTGAAAAATCGTGTTTTCAAGCGAAACATTTCTGCATGTCAAATATGTCATTGCATGGAGTAAAAACACAGTCAGGACATAAAATAAACAGAGAAGGAAAAGTTAGCTAAACTGTTTACATTAGTCCTGTATCCGTTCTCCAAATCGAGCCTGGACTGTGTGTTTCAGCTAATCTCCTGCTCATTTTCATGGAAACCAGCGGGAATTCGACCAACTTGTTGACAGAAAATGTATGTCTCCAGCCATCTACTTAGGGCAAACAGCCAGCAAATAATTTAAATTAAAGTGTTTACTGAAGAAACCTCATGTTTTCATTTGGAAGTATGTAAAGAGAGCTAAAAGAAGGCATGCTTATTTCAACACACGTAAAATAAAATAACCGTGGCTTGAGTCGCTCCGGTCATTTGTTGAAGGCGCACATAAAAACGTTGTGCTACTTTTAAAACTGAATTGCTATGTAGGAGATAGTTACTTTGTCAATGTTGTGCTTTTGAGAGATTAAACCTAAAACTTTTGGGTTTAAAAAAAAAAAGAAGAAGGGCAAAGGCTGGGTTTACTAGTAGGCAACATAGATGCGTGCAGTAACGTTTTTTAAAGGGCATATCAAAGGTGGCAGGGCAGCATCTGAGCATTGCAAATCTTTCCGATGCCCAGGATGTCTCCCCCAAAGTTTGCCCGGCCGGGGAGGGAGGAGTATAGAGGAGAACCTCCCTCTGAGTGCTCTCTCTCCCTGGGAGTGGAGATGTGGGGTGAAAAGAGTCCGTAACAGAGTCTAACCTCATGAGCACCCCTTCCCCTAGAGTGAGGTGGGGGGGGGGGTGTGAGGACATCACAGACTAGTGCACATTATGCCATTTATCCTATATTTAGAACCTCATTCCTTAACATTTTTTAATCTGTATCTAACACAAACCCTTTGGTCACATTCTACCCTCAAAGCTAGACAGACATTGCCATTCTGTGTTAGGTTGTAAGGCTAGAATTTGACCAGAGGGTCTCTTTAAGTGGAGGTCTGAGGTTCTAGTTCAGTGCTAAAATCTAAAATATCTCGAAATAAGTCCTTTAGGCCAATGTAGTGGACAAGTCCACCAAGGTATGTCAGCTATGGTAAACTCTAAATATTGTAACCTTGAATCTCTGTCTGATAAAAAATAAAAGAAATGAGCTTTTGGAATGTGATGCTACCTTTAGTCAGAATATCATCCATGAATGCCAAGAAGATTACAACACTCAAGTGTAGTTCTTCACAAAAGTCTGTTTTTATTTAGCTGAAAAAAAATCTCACCTCTTGGCACACAGGTAGGTTTTAGTTTTATATCTCCCATGGTGTCCCCTCTGTGCTTATTCTGTATTTTGCTGCTGGTTTTGCTAATATTATACATCAATCCATGAAGTTTTCTTGTGCTATTTTTGGAGAGCAGGTGCACGGCTTCAGCTTTATCCACAGTTGAATTCTGAAGTGTCCTCATTTTTTTGTTGTATGTGTCATAAAGTGAGATGTTGTGGATGTCTCTTACCCCAGGCTGGTTGGGTCACTTAAGTATCGGGGGTTATTTTCCCTAATTGAGGCAACCTTAATTTCTACCAGCATGAGACCTGTCTTGTAATGATGTATTAATACAAGTAAATGGTATAACTTACAGCTCAGTTAATTAAATGTGAAAAGTTTTATAGTTACAATGCTGGCTGGGAGGTGTCTATAATAACATGAACCTTTAAAGTAGATCTGAAGGCATGGAACTAGGAATACATGTTAGACCTCCTAATATTAGTGCACAGCAAGAGACCTGCACTATATCTTGAGGAAAAAACATCTTCCTTACCAATGAAAGTATTTTTTTTTCTCATCCTCTTGTATTCTCTTATTTGCTGTTTCTTCACTTTGCATTGGGATATGGATTACAGTTTATCTGGCACATGGCTTTACTATGTGTATGGTAAACTACAGCTGGGGATTATGTGAAGAGAAAAGCTGAGTGACACAACAGGGGGGTACTTATTATAAGGCCGAAGTGGGTTTCAGGAAGCTGGTCCAGGTGAAGAATTGGCAATAGTGTTGATCGTGAATATTCTAATTTGTGAATTTGTATTGCAAATATTGGCATATTGAGAATTTGTGAAAATCTCACATATAGTGCTAGATCTTCGTCATCACGAATATTCAAGATTTTTTTACTACAGTACTCGGAACTACTGTGCATTGCGTTCACAATATGTGCATGTACAAGTGCCAAATTGCGCAATGAAGGTAATAATGATTGGAGATTATGATTTCTTAAAATTAACTGGAAATATTTATTGCAAATATTTGCCAATAAACATCACATAGATTTACTTACCTTTAAAGACTGGGCTATTTTATATTGAAGTTCAGAGTAAACCAGGTGTTTCTAGCTAGTAATGCTGTGACAATTAAAGTATATGTAAAATAGGAAGAACCCTTTGGCCCTTTAAAGGTGCTAGAAAGAGTCATACCCTTTTCATCCTTGACAAAGACGCCAAGTGACCAGAAGTTCACAATTTCTACAAATGAGCAATAGGTGATGATAAATCATTTGGGAAAATCATATGGAGGAATACAATCTTCTGATAAGATCTGTCTAAGGGCCCCCCATACACCTTCACATTTATCTGTCAGATTTCCTTTAAATCTACTTTTAATTAACCAAAACCATGTAATACAAGAGACTTTCTAAACAATCAAGTCTACCTGCGTTCAATCACAAAGGACCCTATACTATATAGTTGTTGGTAGATCTAAAGGATATCTGACCAAGAGATCTAAAGGTTTATGGCCAGCTTTAGCTGGGATTCCTCGTAATATAAGATTTTCTTATTACTTAGTAACATAGTAGAAGGCATATTTAGTCAGGAAAAAATTGATTTACAGAACCAGTAAATCACTAATCATTGCATCAAATGTGCCTATAAAACATCATGAACTTTGGCCTCATAGAAATATCTGTATGTATTTCATTCGTGCCCTTTACGAGGGAGGTACAATTCCATCATGCATGTTAACATGTATTTAACTTTAACAGCTTTTTTAAGGTCACCACACATTTTTTCTTTCTTTTTCAGATTTGCTTATTTTACATCTTCATGTTTCAGCTCAGGAAGAGGCAACTGAGGATACTCTTAAAGTATAACGGCACTAAATTGCCCATTAAAGACTACTGTCACCTTCTGCCCCTTTGATAATTTTAGTTAGGTTCACTTTTTGTTATGTAGTGTAATGCACTTTTTGTCAACACCTGGACAGGTGAGGGTATATATATATCTTACCATTTAGGTTTCCAAGAAATAGTACATAGTTCTGGCACATTTCCAAATGAACTGTTTCTAATGGAGGGTGTGGAGGTGTAGATAATTCCTGACACTTTTCCTAGTTTAAAATCTACCCAAAAAGTTTAAATTTGTGATTGTAAAAGGTGTTGATAAGTGGTACAAAGTCCAGGTACACATCTCAAGTCTACTTAAACAGAGTAGCAGTTACCATATTTTTTTGTACTATAAGATGCGCCTGACCATAAGATGCAGCCCATAGTTTGGAGAGAAAATTTGAAAAATAAATTGCATATAAAGAGAATACACAGCCTGCTTCAGCAAAATCAGCAGGTCTGGGCCATATTGTATTCACTCTATATTCCTCCAGCCAAAGAAAAAGTCCAGTTTAAGGAGGAAATTAGGTCTTAGCTCCAACAGAATGTGCAGGGCTGATATTGTAACATGTATCTATACACAAGCAGTACCCATCCTCTGAACCCACTTATGGAGAGACATATTTTACAACCTGGCAGTTTACTCATGAGCTGGAATGCTGGAAGGAGAGAGGAGTCTGTGTCACATAATTTTTTTACTGCAATGCAGAATGCTAATGTAAATACACAAGTCATGCTATCTAAATAGGCTCAATTCACCCAGCTGATTGGTCAGTGTGTTCAGAAAATGGGTACTGATAGTGCTCATACAGCTTAATTCTCCCTTTTGGCAAAGGCCTTTGGTTTGGCTGGAGGAAACAAAGTAAATTCCATTCTCCTGGGATGCATGAATTTGTTTTACAGATTCAGACTATAAGATGCAGAAAAATTTCCCATTGATTTTAGTAAGTCCTTTTGTAAGTATATAGTAAGTCCTACAGTATGGTAAGTCCTATTTGGAATGTAATTACTATAAACATAGGCCACTATAAATGTTTCTGGTCATATAAGACTTTATTGTGCTCCAGTGATGCTTACAATGGGGCTCTAGTTACAGATATAAAGCATGTCAGAGATTTTGATAAAAATGGAGGCGCCGAGCCGTACCTGCAAGGGGTAGGCGGGAGCGCAGCGTGACCGGGC
>CM070041.1:17431027-17451418 GCA_036250615.1 Ptychadena robeensis
CCGATCGGTCGGTCGGACAAAATTCGTACGAAAAATCGGAACGTGTATGGGGGGCTTAAGAGATAGTTTAAAAATTTTCAAAATCCCTAAACATTGTATTATCATCAAAGGATCTCAAGATTTTTTGTAGATAAATGGATAGGTTGTAGGAGCGAAAATATGTTTTTTTTGCATACATTAACTTCAAATTCCAGTCTCAATTTCAACGTAACATTTTAGTTGACTGTGAACTTAATTCATTCAACAAATACATGTGCTAAAGCAATACCCTACATGTGCAACATTTTTGGTGATACCATGTTCAGGCTCACAGTCAGCTAGTCACACCAGTTCTAGTCAACACAAAGTGGACTGTTCACCATAGGAGCAATGTCCCAGATGAGTAAATGCTAAAGACATAAATGAGCATTTGCAAATTAAAGCTTATTACATGGAGAAGTTTGGAACTGTTAGATTGGACTAGACAGGACAGCTTGTGTCGACCTACCTGACCTACCTGACCGACCGAATCGTCGGAGAGGCTAAAATCGCATGAAAAATCGCAACGTGTATGGGCACCTTTACACATTTTACCATAAACAATATTTAGGCAAAAAGGCACACCCTTACCACACCTCTGATCTGAGGTTCATGAGGAATTTACAATCCAATAATATATTCCCTTATATTAAATAACAACCACAATGGCCAACCTCAGCAAAAAAAAAGTATTCTGAGGAAATAAAAAAATCACTGCATACAATGTGAATGTAAGCAATGCATGTAATATATATGTTGTATATAAAACATCTAGAACCACATAAAGACTTCTAGCTGTTTAATGTTCTATCCTCTTATTAATGTTTCTATATATCAGATAAAATAAGACAGCTGTGGAGGAAAGTGTGACACAGGGATATGGTACCCCAACAAGGTTTATCCCTCCATGATTGGGCAATTGTGAGATTGGGCACTTGCTGTCAAATACCCGATGGGACATCATTTAGAAGCCTATTTATTGAACGCTGCATAACGAAGCAAAGTAAAATGATGTATTGAGAGTAACAATATAGGAATAACTTTTATATTCTTAGGATTTGATTAACTTAACCATAGGATAAAGGAATTTGCTTTTAACAAATACCATTGTGTGTTAATTAGCTTTGAATCGTTATTGTCTTCTTACATGGTCACCAGGTGGTAATAATTGCTGAGGCTGGCCGTGTAAAAGGACAGTCGAAGTTCTTTGTGTTGTTGACATGGCATTTGTTATATTGGGAATCGGTTACAATGGCTGAGCATAGCGTGTTGTGGGGTTTGCATATGCTGCTATACATTTGTGACACGTGTGGGAACAGATGGCATCTGTGCGTATAAAGATGGTGCCTTTGCTGACACGAAGGGAATACAGCTAGACAGTGGACAGATTGATAAAGTCTATAGGTAGGCATAACTAGCTCGGTGGATGATGCTCGTCTAGTGCTGCAACGAGGCCCAAGAACTGCACAGATCATGTGTTGTTTTATGAAGTGACTTTTCCTTGTGCATATACATAGTGCTGTAAGAGGATATAAGCCCTCTTCCCAAGGATTGTGTACTTTTTTCACAGCTTTTTACCTTTTTCCAGGTGCCTAAATATAGAAGAAATACCTTAAACTTTTGGGTGTGGGTGAGCACTGAGCATATGCTTTTACCAGTGGGGGTTCCAACCAGCAGGGTAACTTGCAGCTTGCAATGGTCTATCTAAGGGCACCATACACATTACAATCTGCATACTTTTTGTAGAATTACTGGTTTTTCCAAAGCTATGTAATATGCTAAACTCCCTAATCAATCTGTATGCACTACATAGCTATTAGTGATGAGCGGCATAAGCAATATTCAAATTTGCGCTATTTTTCAAATAATTCTACTAATCTTTGATTCGATATTCGCAAATATGAAATTCGAGTGTATGGCCATGCATTGCAAAAATATATTCGCAATTTAGTCGAGTCGCGATTAGCTGCAAAATTAATGGCCACCTCATTCGCGAATAGATGATATTAGTATATTCGCAATTCAAATACTCAAGCTCAACACTTAGTTATTTGTAGATCTAAAGGAAATTGTACTGAGAGATTAAAAGATGAGGGATGAGCTTTACACTGTCTCACTGTTTCGTGTCCCCTCTCTGTCAGTAAGCCTATGGACCACCATAGGAAGAAAGCTGCAGACCCCCCCAAACTCTGCAGTATTGTGACAAACTGTGTGTTGGACATTACTTTGGATGGGGTCGGAGGGAATCTACCAACAGTTCAGGTCACCGTGCAAACCAACTCCAAAATAAGAAATAACTCCAAGTATAGATCAGATTCGATTTGAATTTCCAATAGCCTACCTGCTCCAGACATGCCCACGTTGTCCTCCAGCATCAGCGTCCTTGGCTCATCCTCCTGGATCTACCTCACTGACGGCAGTGATGACACGGGGGGGGGGGGGTGCCCTCGCTATGTTTCTGTATTCTGATACATGCTTAGGTGGCCCAGGTCCTCATATCCCTGGTGTGCAGGTATGGTAGAACGGGCAGGAAATATGAACAGACTACATCACAATCTGTGTATGTTTCGCCATACTACTTTGGAAACTGAAAAATTGCAAATGAGAGTACCACCTAGGTGGCAAACTGGATTTTCCCTTTTGCTTTGGTGTAGGGTACCAACTGTAGGAGCAATTAAAAGAAAGGTATTGGAGTTTGTCTTCTCGTATTGTAGACAGAATGCTACTCTGTAGAGATGTCAGACATTTAACTACCATTTTTCCAAGTTGTTTACAACATGGCTAATTAACAAGTAACCAAAATAACTGGCCTTTAGTAGTATTGTACCCAATTCGATTTGGACTATTACTGTATATGCTGCTCCACCTTTGGAGGGAAATAGCTGTTGTTTTACAAGGCAGGTCACATAAAAAAGCCTTTACTCAGCTAACAAACATTTATGAAATTCCTACTTTAGTAGCCAAACAGTTGTTAAGTTCTGCAAGCTGTTTGCATTTGTCCCTCTTTGTTTTCAGAGAAGTGTAAAAGGCAGCCTCCTCTTCGAATATTTCTCCTGGCCCCTCTCAGGCTGGTACAATCGGAGGTCATGGAGGGTGAGGATTACCTGACCTCTGCTGACAATAAAGGTGATGGATGACAGGCGTACATTGTGTTTTCTGCTCAGGCTCAAGTAGCTGAGAAGTGTAAACCAATGTTCCACCTGCACCTAGAGGGACTCGGCTATGATAACACAAGGGGGTTTTTACAGTCAGTCTTTGACAATGGAATTAACTACCATTCACTTGGCAGTGCTGAGACTTTAAAGTGAAACTCTACTTTCCTTGTGGAAAAAAATACCTTTTTTACAGGGAACTGTACTGATTCACAGTCTTTAAACACATTTTTGGATATTTATTACCTTCTCTGTTTGGTGATTTGACTGATGTTTGTCTTCCCTTGTTCTCTCTGAAAAAGGCCAAAATCATAACTGTGCAATACCTGTTACTAATTACATTGATATTCCAAATTATATATGCAACTATTTTACCGAAATAAATGGTTAGATATCAAAAAGGTTTAGAAGAGCTCATGGCAACTTCTATTTTTCTCTCACAAGTTTCCTTGTCCGCAGTAATACATTTCTGCTATGCAACAGTATCATTATTCAAAAGGCCAAGCCTTTTTACTAAACCATTCACAACAATCTGCATTAAACCTCCCCAGGGGTGGAGATAAGTCCAGCTCGTCCAGAGGTTGGTTACAAAACAAACTTTTCTGGGCTTGCGCAACATAAAATGCTCGCGGCAGGGAAGCTTGCAGGGATTCTGAATCTATCCGAGAAGCGCCTAAAATAGGCGGGGGGAGGCACCTCAGACCTCCATGGTAATGGAGGGGTGTCACTTTCAGAGCACAGGAGGGAGGGCGGGGATCACAATGCACTTACTAATACTATGATACTATGTACGGGCTAACCGCTAGGGGGGTTAAGCATATTGATATGGATTTTCAAGCATGTAAACTACTCCATAAGATGTAAAGTGAATTTGTTGGAAAATGGAAAGGTGTTGTGAGGCCCTGAGCTAATGCATCCCAGATGTAAATCTCAATCACTCGTGCACTCTTTGCCTATAGACAAGCCCCTGCTCAGCCTCAGGAGGCTAGTTGCTAGTGATGGCCGAACTGCCCGCAAGGCGGACAGTTCGGACGCGAACAAGCATGTTCGCCCTCCTTCTCGCTGGTGGCCAGTACGGGTGTTCGACCCGCCCTGTTCGCCGGCGAGAAGGAGCCCTCTATTCTTCCTCTGTTGGGATCATTAGCAGCGAGATCCCGCCGCAGGAAGAATATTTCACTGAAGACCGGGTAGAGAACCCGGTCTTTCAGTGAAATACCGGCTTGTAAACTAATCACATCCGGTTAGCACAACCAGGAACTATGCGTTCCAGGTGCCAGATGTGTTGTCACTGATGCCACATCCGGGTTTTCTGATTCGCGGACGGCGGACTTTTTTAAAAGTTTGGCCATCACTACTAGTTGTGTTGCCCCAGCACTCTGTTGCCCAGAGATCATATGCGGCAGGGATTGGCAAAGCACCAGGAGCCCACAAGCAAACAATGCCGGATTGTTGCTAATAGTAATCACAGCTGCCCAAAAAATGATGACAGAGGACAGTAAGGTCCAAGTAGGATTAGGGATAACAGTTGAAATTATGTTGAGGTACAAAGTAGGGGTTATTGTCCAAATAAGTTATCAGAAGGGTCAGACAAAGGGTGAAAAAAACCCAAGCAGGGTCAGGGCAGGCAGCAGACAGAGAATGGTCTGGCACAAAGGACATATCCAATAAATAGTGAAAGAGATTGCACCCAGCAGTAAACTATACACTATCACGGGCAGCAAAGCTATGCATACATAGCATAGTGCAATTGGCCAAGGACCATACAGGTGTGAACAGGGCATAAACGATAGGCTTAATGCCCAAGTATTGTTGGTTAGCCTGAGATATTACCACGAGGCTGCTACAGGAAGAAGGATGAATGAGAACCAAGGAATGGTCACCCATACCTAATTACTTAATAGGCATGTACATGTGAGAAAATATCTGATGGTAGGTATACTTTAAGAAAATATGTATTCTTACAGTCTACATAAATTTTTCCATATACCATATGCTTGGGAGTGTTGACATATCTACTTGCCATTCATACTCTAGATTGCATATGACTTCTCACTTGAAACCTTTTTCTATTACTTTAGATGTCATATATAAACTTTCATGGAAATAACCCAACATCTGAAGGTTTGATGTCTATCTTCATAATGTCTAAAATCACCCCTTAACCTAATGAGCTTGCTACATTTACGTATGCACTCATGCAAGCTTCTTATAGAACTTCTGAAGGCAATATTACTTCCTGCTATGTTATTCTGTGGGTTGTCTTCATCAAAGAGCTGCGAACATCTTGCTGTTTGATGAATTAGTGGAACAGAACAACCTAGCATGACTTCCTACTGCTCTCCAGTAACATATAAAAGGGAGGCTTTGATGAATGATTCCCTTAATATAATAATATTATTTACTTTTCCTAGGTTTGGGACTTCAGATCCTAAATTGTGATGCGAGGTTTTGGAGATAGAGAATCTTGTGTGGTTTCAAAGCTGGTAATAAGAACCATATGTTTGTACCGTACCGTGATCACACAGCCTCACCATAGGACCGGGCAAGCTTTGGCTCCTCGTTTTGCTGGCTGGCCAGGGGTCTGGGGACCAGTAAAGAATAATTATGCAGGAGAAAGCAGTTGGTTTCCCTCAAATCAACTATCACAGGAACACTTTTCCTGATCCTTCAGAAAAAATACATTGTCAGTGTGGAGAAGACCTTTAAATTGTAGTAGTTTAAGTAGTGATGGCACTTAAAGGTTCTTCCAGTGTGGTTACATGGACCAGGGAGAGTCTACAGTCCTTTGTAAGCTACAGAGGCTTTTGGAAAAGCTTTATTCCTTATTCTTTGAATGAATACATGGAAAAGTGAACAAAGTAAAACAAGTAGTACTGGGGAGTAAGCTCCAAGGCATAGCTCAGGTTTACTTTAAAGCAGAACTTTAAAAAAAATGGTGTAAATCCCCTTTAAGAACACTTTGTGTCATTAGCAGAAAATGTAAAAGCTTATTATGGGTTTTACTCCATCAGATAAATAGTTATCAGTTGGCTAATAGGGCATTTTTTATTTGTTGCTCTTGGGGAGTGATTTTACTAATAGCCGCTTCCCTGCAGATGTCTTCACTGGCCGTCCAAGTTGTTGCACTTAAACACAGAATGAGGAATATAAAAAAAACTGTTCCTCCAACGCAAGGACATTGCCCCTTAGGAAAAGCTCAGAGTTGATTCCAGAGCAGACCCTGTAATTATTATAAACATACCACAAGTTTTAAACTGAAATCACTCATTTATTTCCTCCCACTGCATTTTTCTGCAACTTGTGTAAGTTTAAAGTGACTCTGCACTGTCAAATACAAGTAATACTGAGTACATCTAAAACCCAGGCTTCACATACTGATGATGATAATTTTTCTATAGCATTGCCCACTACTCTCATGTAACATAGGATCCCCCTGAAATTCTGAAGCAAATATCAACTTGAAGATAGATGGTCCTTGTATACAGCAGCCTGTGTGCAGCCTCTGTTGGTTGGTTTCTCAATCCCCCTTCCTACCCTCCTTATCATTTTTACAAATGGTCTAGTTCTTAAAACATTATTTCTTTTTTTTTTGGTTTGCAGAGGGTGAGACCTTATCTATTGGCCTGTTCAAAGATGCACAATAGCATTTCACCCCCATAATGTAAAACCTTCAAGCCTGCAATTAGTGATGAGCAGCACAGGCAATATTCACATTTAAATATCACCGCAATTGCAAAAATGATATTTGCACATTGCTACGTTTATTTTGGCAATACATGGACATACCGCGAATATTTGAAATCACAAATATCCGGCGACATTTTGGATGCTTCAGATGCTGTCCAAATCTTCAATGGATGTGTCTCTGATCATACCACTCATTGCTGCGATGAAAATTTTTAACAAAAATGGCGGGGCAGGAAAAAGTAGCAGTTGACATCCTTAGCAAATTTAATGGTACAGCCATGTAGGTAAAGTAGATGGCTTATAAATGCATATGCTCTTGTAGTAAGTTGTTTTCTATTGCTACTCCTGTAATGCGAGTCAATGCTGCTAAATAGTGATGGCCGAACATCAGCCAGCCTCTGGGTGGGAAATTTGAATCCGAAAACCGGAAGTGAAGTCAGTGTTCTAGGTTACGATATCACTGACATCACTTCCTGTTCTCGAGCCAGCATTTCACTAGAAGACCGGCTTTGTGCCCAGTGTAATAGTGAAAAGATTCTTCCTCTGGCGGATCTCGCTGCTCCTGGAGGAAGAATAGAGATCTCCTTCTCACCAGTGAGCGGATCAAACACCTGTACTGCTCACCGGCTAAAAGGAGGGAGAACATCCATGTTTGCGGCCGAACTATCCGCCATCACTACTGCTAAATAAAAGCAGAGTTGCCACTCTCATGCAGCCTTTATGTGGTAGCTCTACAGTAAGAAGAAATACTTATTCTCAGGCATATAGCTGCTGGCCACACATAATCCTGCCCGCAGTTTTTTGGATGAACGACGACATCTGTTATGCTAGCCATACACATGCCGATAAGCGGCCGATTTTTTATCTGACCGACGGCCGTGCACACTCGCGCCGTCGGTCAGGTTAAAAATCGGCCGCTATCGCCATGTGCCCACATGGGGCGACAGATCCCTGTCGCCCCACTGCTCGGCCGGCCAGAGAACGGACATGTCCGATCTTCTCTGGCCGATGCAAGCCGAGGCAAGCCGATGCCATAAGCTGCAATGAAGACACAAAGGGTGCCCGGCCGACTGAAGGGGCCCCATAATGCAACGCGGTGCTAACATGATGACGTCATCTCGTTAGCATCCCGGAAGAAATCGGGACTAGTCTGCCTACACACATCGGCGTGTGTATGGCAGGCTTTACTGAAATTGCCCCACTGTAAGCTGCAGTGTCTGGTAGGGGTAGCATGTAAGACACAATTCAATAAAAGATGGTCCTTAAATTGACGATGGTTCAGTATAGTGGATGTGTAAACCACGCTCCATGTTCCAGACAAAGCAGGCAAATGAGTTGATCGCATTTTAATTAACTTCGATATGTCCGTTCAGACTTGTCTAGTCTGCAAACAAACGCACAATTTCTGAACCACAATTGTTTGGTTTCCTGCACTGCGTGATTCTCCCCCCATCTCACGGATCTGCTTGGAAATGCTAAAGTGAAACAAACATTTGCTGATTTCCTGATTCTATCTGGCCTAACTATATAGACATCTACCCAACAAGCAATGCAGCTCTTTCCAGCTTGTTAGTTTTCATCAGTACAATATGAAGGAACGATTTGTCATCCCCTCATTCCTAAAATAAAGAAAAAATATTGTATTTTTCTATTTCTGAGCAGAGACGACTTGAAATGGATTGCTTTGCATAATCCCTACGAGAGCGGAGTAGTCGATGTCCCTAAACAGTACAAGCGCCTTCCTCTATACATGAAACCTGTCATTGAGGAGACCAGTTCATTAATTTGCTGCGGTGATAAACTTTAAATGAGGGGTTCAGGCAGCCGAGACTCTTGTAAAACATTGAAACCTCTCTGATTTTATAGCGAGCAGTCATAACAAAAATCTCATTTATTGGCGTTTTAAAATGCCATTCTGAGATGTTCCAGGAATTCGACATCAGTGGGGTAGGAAAACTTTACAAAACAGTTCAAAATACAGCACACAGAGGCACAGTCTGGCTCGGGTTGCTTTGAATTCAATTATGGGACACTAATAGACATAATAGGTAAATGGCAGAGCTGTCGTAAAGAATCAGAAATGCCTTTAAAAGGAAAAAAGCCCAGTTTTTGGGGTTTTATATTTTAGTTTAGATATTTTTAAGTCATAAATAATATTTGTTATATAAACTATGCACGAGTGTATATATTTTTGTATTTAATAATATATATATATATATATATATATATATATATATATATATATATATACATACTGTGGTCGTTAAGCTGCAAACTGTGCTCTCAAAACATCAATACCCACACATTGGTATCTTTTTAGGTCTCCTGCTCCAACAGCTGCAAGCCTAGGCCCCACACTCCTTGTGAGCCCCCCTGTATCCACTGCTCCAGTAGCAACAGGCCTGTGCCCCACACTCCCTGTAAGCCCCCTGTATCTACTGCTTCAGCAGCCGCAGGCCTGGGCCCCACACTCCTTGTGAACCCCCTGACTCCATTCAGTCAAAAGCCCTAACACACTGGTCCCAGCAACTAGTATATTGCAAAATAAACTATGTATATGTTTTGTTCTTGCAGAAGGGTTACCCCATACTGCAAGGATTAAAATATCATTTTTGTGTAGAGGGAATTATCACATGTAACTACCTGATCCCTCACATTAGCACCTTCTGGTGCTCTCTTTCTGGTGCTTTGGGGTGTGGGCAGGGCTATTGCTTTTATATTGTGGTGGGATGGCTTGAACTGGTGAATGTAGTAGATTGGGAGGAGGTTGCAGGGCAAAAAGGTAGAAGTTTAAAAAGTAAAAAGTTCTGTTTCATTAAATCTAGACAGAAACAGAAGGTCAAGCACAATGGAGCATGTATCATTGAGGATCATTCACAGGATCATTCGCATATTAAAATATTGTCAGAAGCTGACTATTGTCACCATCAGTTTAGGGTTGACTGGTATCAATGCTATCTTAGTATACCTGTCTGCAAGCCAGAGAAATATGACCAGACCTGGTCTTTTTGCTAAAAGGCATACTTTCGATATAGAAAAAATGGCAATAGAAAAATCTTTGTTTTACAATTAAACCTTTAATTCCAAGGATTCCCCATGTACTATTGGTTTTTATAAGAAATTACCATCTCCATTCAGTCATGTATTAGTGATTCTCCCCATTAACAATGTCCTTATCATCCATTGCCACAATGTACAATGCAAGTCATTGTAGAACCATGTCAAGACTTGTCAACCATGTCAAGACTTTAAACTAAGCCCAAAAAACGTTGCCCTTGCTCATAATGTACATTTGTAACTGTACTGTAAGATGATGAGAGGCTGAAGAAGGAGCTGATCTCCATGCATCAAGTATAACCATGTCATTCCTTATGGTTACCTTGCTTGCATCAACCAAAACCCAAC
Organism: Ptychadena robeensis; assembly: GCA_036250615.1. Lineage (NCBI taxonomy): Eukaryota > Metazoa > Chordata > Amphibia > Anura > Ptychadenidae > Ptychadena > Ptychadena robeensis. The sequence continues at coordinate 17,441,290 of CM070041.1, forward strand.
CTCTATGTTCAGGAAGTGGAGATTTCGCCTGTTTCGACTTAATTGCAAAGCCCCTGAACATGGTATCATCACCAAACTTGCTGGAGATGTAGAGAAGGGTTGGGGGTATACTACAAAAAAGAAAGTAAGTCTCTTTTCACAAATTAAGTTCAAAGTCAAGTAAAAAAATTTAAAATCGGAATTTCGACTTTAACTTTGAACTTAATTTATGCAAAAACTACATGTGCTAGAGCAAAACTTTTTTTTTCTCAAATGTTCCTCCAACCCTTCTCTATATCTCCAGCAAGTTTGGTGATGATACCATTTTCAGGGGCTTTGCAATAAGGTCACAAAATTTGCAAGTCGAAAAATTCGACCATCTCTATCAGGAAGTAGATAATGACCCAATTCAATGTCTGAACAAAAATGTGAACACATGATCTGTTAGGTTCACCTAAACCTAGAGAGCATAGTATAGGAATTCTACTTCAAGCTTATGCTAGAAAGCTTCTTTGATTTTTTGAGTACTAGGCCTCTTGATCCTCATAACATTCACAATGACTGTGGAAAGTCAGAGGTCACAAGCTCATATGACATTCTTCTGTACACAGAGGGCACCACCAAAAATTTGTCATTTTGCTCTATAGTGTAATCAGCCTGCGTATCCATCTCTGCCTTATGGTGGGAAGGACCAACATCTTTACATACACTATGATGCAGCTGTGCCAATTCAAAGCTATAGATAGAAAGCAGGTTCTTTGTGTACATTTACTAAAAAGTAAACTCCATCTTGTAAATTGCCATGCATAAAAACTCTGGACACAACACCACACATCTTGAAAATAGAAAGAAAAAAGCTATAATTACAACGTTTCATTAAATTTATGCTTTTTTTTTTATAATGACTGGGAGGAAATGGTGCTTTGAGATTCGGTCTCAGCACACTTCTTTATATACGTTTGGGGGATTGTTATATTGTTTTGAACGTTGAAAGCCATTTGTAGTAAAATCACTCTATTTGCTAATCATCCCCAAGCTTGCAGATGGTGTAAATGTATTTCTCTTATCATTATGACCCATCGGGCCATTAAAAAAATAGAGAGAAAAAATGAAGTTTGCTATGTGTTACTAATTTAAGGACCATTAGACGGGGGGGAGTTATTGGAAGAAAATGGTGGAGTATAAGTTTTTGGGCTCCGTTCAAGAAAGTTATTTCTTGATGCCTCTGGCATATCATTTACATGTTGCAAACCTGTCAAAACATTACAACGGAGAAAAGAACGGCATCAGAGTCTCCAAATCCAGCTAGCCATTTCTAATTTGCCAACCACTGCACTAAGGGAAATCCCATTGGGTGATAAAATAGTTTCATATTTCACTTTTAAAGAAGACATCCCAACAAATAAAAGCATGGTGCCAATCATGAGAAGACCTGAAATTCAACTGATCTGAATGCCTTGCAAACTTGCATGACATAAAATCATAGTGAGCTACATAGAAATACTGACTTGTTGGAGAAAACCAAATGATGCTGCAAATAAATTACACAATTATATATAAATGTACATTTCTAGAACAAATTCCCGATAATTCAGAATTTAATTTGCTATATGTAGACAGGTATGTATTGTATATAAGTAATTAAGGCCAACCTCTATAGTGTTATAACCCTGTATATAAATCGAAAGTTTGTGGTGAACATTACATGTTCGATTTTCTTCTCGCCGATGAACAGAAGAAGTTTATTGTTCTTCCACTGGCCGGATCAGTGGCATCAGTGACATCACTTCCAGTATATGGAACAAGACATTGTGTCTGCCTGACTCGCCTGATTCAAATTCTTGTTTTCTACGCGCCACAGTGGAGGAGGCGACATAATGGTCTGGGGTGCTTTTTCCTTTAGTGGATCAATAGAGCTTTAGGAAGTACAGGGGGTCAAACAGCCTCTGGCTTTCCTCATGACTGAGGGCCCTCGTCTGTGTGGTAACAACTGGGTTTTTCAACAGGACAACGCTACAGTACACAATGCCCGCAGGACAAGGGACTTCTTCCAGGAGAATAACATCACTTTTTTGTCCCATTCTGTGTGTTCCCCTGATCTAAATCCAATTTAGAACTGGATTAGATGGCAAGGGAAACAGTTCCAGACAGTAGATGGCCTTCATGCGACCGTCTTTACCACTAGAAGAAATGTTCCCACTCACCTCATGGAAAGCATGCTGAAACTAATTATTTAAGTGATCAACAATAACGGCGGAGCTAGTCGGTACTGAGTTCATGTTTGGAAGTTTGATTTCTTTTTTTTTGTTGGGGGGGGAGGGGTTGGGTTTTTTTGGAGGTGTGGTCCTAAACTTTTGATCAGCTGTAAAACAGCCTGTTTAAGTTTATTAGTTGTTTTCATTTAATTGAATGCTCAACAAATGTTTTGTCTCACTCCCATTTATTCTTGTTGCATGTTGAAGCTCTACTTGGAACCTTGTTAAGATCCAACAATGTAAATGTTTATGTAAATGTTATGATTCTTTGCCATTTTTCAAATGGTCTTAAACTTTTGATCAGGACTATGATTGATCAATAACCGAAAGGGTACCCATAGTTAAAACAAATTTTAATTTTATTTAATAATCAGGTAAAAGCCTGACGTTTTCTTTCACTGTATGTTCCCCTTACTTTCACTGTATGTTCCTACTTTCTATTTTGGTCACCACAACATGGACACGCCAATAAAATACTGGTCTAACCCTTCAAAACCTGCCTTTACATAAGATTTAATTGCATGGTGGGAGGAAATCATTGGTTAATCTGTAAAATTAAAAAGGCATTACAAATCACTGGGATCACAAGACAGGAAATCTTCAAAAATTCAGCCTCTAAATATATCCCATGGGGTTTATCTTTGTATTCATAGAATGGGCTGTTGTTATTTTTTTTTTTCTTCCTTTTTATTTTGAATCAAGCTACTAAAATTGTAAGTGATGTTCAATGGTTTCTCCTTTAATAATACTATACATAAATTTATGAAAAACACACAAGGACGTGTTCCTTTAATGTAAACCTGCCCGAAACCATCAATAAAAAACACGCCTGAAAGTTTAAGCCCATAATTCCGCCGTTTCTGTAATGCTGCCTCTTGAAATTTATGACGATCCATCTGTCACTGTGAGTTTTTGGAGTAAAAATCAATAGAATTTACAAGGGCAGAGCATATGCAGTGTGTTGTATGCAGATGTTGTCAAGTAAAGGCGGCCATTCGACGAATCTAATTACTAGCACGTTTTCACGTCAGCTGCAAGTCAAGAATTACAAAATTACCTGTTCAGATCTGTGAAGATGTGCAGTGGGAACTGGTCGCTTGCAAATGAGACCTGCCCGTGATTGCATTAAGCCAATGTAAGAATGCTAATAGTGGCTGTGACACGGGCCTGGATGAACGATGCTTCTTCTCATTGAGCGTAACAGTGTTCCGTGGGGATTCTATGTCCTACAAGAGCTATAGTTGTTCTGTACTGGAGATGTCTAATCCCTGTTCTTTTTCGGCACATCCAGACACTACAGCTATTATCATCTTCTCCTTGAGTGTGCAAAATGGTATTGAATTTTAGGTTTAGTTATGAGGTTCTGAAGCTTCCTAAAGTCAAGAGATTGGGAAATTATTCACAATGTTAGGATGGTATGGGGAAAGCATTTGAGCTTTTGGTAGGTGTGGTGACCCCCCATACACCTTTACATCTCTGCATACAATTTCCTTTAGATCTACCAACAACTATGTAGTATTGTGGCCTCCCTGATAAAATACAAAGTGATTAGAAGGTTTGGAAAGGTCCTCATATTGCATGGTTTTGGTAGAATAAAAGCTTGATTTCCTAGTTTTGTACACCGGTTGGCCCGTTCTAACTTTCCTTCCTTAACTACACCGCTCAAATGACACTGGGTGTCACCAAGACTGGGAAACACATTGCTGTAAATATGCTATCTTTGCCATTGTTATTAAATGGATTTTGCATATTTCTTGTGGCCATTCAACGAACATAAAGAGTATCTTCTCAATAGGCATATGGAAATAGGTGCTTACGCATACAATTAATGCATGAAACTAAAAGCAATGTTCCAGGTCAAGCTAATCCTTAAATAAAATCTCCAACACTCAAGTTATGTACATTAATGTTGCCTCAAATAAAACCTAGCCTTACCATAAGTCATGCACAGCTATAGTTGCACCTTTTCTATACTGGAATCGATTTTTCTAATTGCACCACACACAATTACCTTCTCAAAGTGTGCACGAAAAGGTGCTGAATTCATATCCTGTTTTATTTTCTGACTGAAGGAGAACCCCCATTATCTAGCGCTTTGCTCCCCATCATGACTGTCCTTGACCAACCCCATTCATTTTCTTGAATTTCACTTCCATCAATCATTAAGGCTCAGCATCATAAAGCAATGTTTCTGTTTAAGAAGCTATGTAGAGCACTCTTCTGTACAGAACACCAACTATGAATGCCCTGAAACACAGAGCGATAATGGGCAATGAGTCAAAATGGTATCAAGGAGGAGAGAAGGAAATATATTGGCAGATTAAACTTCAGCTTTAATATCTTGACATGACTCGAAAGTCACGAAAGGATTATTTCACATCATACAGCAATGATTTTCCTGAGTGTATACAAGTCATGTTATATTTATATGCAGTCATTGAGTACATAGATCTTCCTTAGTAACAGACAGAATATAGAATATGACTGTTTGTGCTACATATAGGCTCTCACTCATGGATGGGGCACATAGGTTCCAGTGAAACAGCATTAAATTTTAATCACAGAACTATACTTATTGATCAAAATATACCTACTTTTGGCTGGGGAGACGAGAATCTTGATGAAGATCTATCGGTTCCAAGAATCTGTGTCTCAGCGAGTGCAGTAAAATGACAAGGGGGTCTTCTAGACCAAACCATTCACCGCCAAAGGGGATAAACAGGAGATATTGTGTTCATAATGTAGACTGTAACCTCCGCTGCTCCTGTGCTGTCAAGATTAGATTCCTTCAGCATTTACAATTCATCTGCAATTTTTTTTCTTTATGACCTGGAAATGCAATTTATATTAAAAGGCAGATGGGCACACCATCATGATGGGATTTGCAAATGACTTCACTTACTAATAAGCAGGTAAACTTTGAAAAAAAAGGGGAAACACTGTTAAAGTTTATTTATGTATTCCAAGCAAGCATTGAATTTGTCTACAAAAAAAAACAACCCCTCCGTGCAATCTGTAGCTGTAGTCACTGTAAAGGAATGTATACTCAATGTTCACAGCAAAAGCACTGATATCAACCAACAACCAAGTCCTTAGGGTTAGGAGAACCCCTATTATACTGACACCATATTAAAGCCCCATGTTTGCATTAGATATTGGGTGATAACATCTTACATTTGTACAGCTATTGGGGGAGTTCTTTACTGTCCATTCATGACTATGGAGTGATCAGGAAAAAAAGCCATATGTGATTTTATCAATGGGGACAAGCCCATTCAAAATAGTGTAGGCGATTGACAGCAATTCTGCAGGCGATTGAAGATCGCAAGCGCCAGGCGATTAATCACCTAAGTGGCAACATAGCCTATGAGGAAGATGCAGCGGGCTTTAGCTGGGGCATTATCCTCCCTCTACTCTAGTGATGAGCAGCATAGGCAATATTAGAATTTATTTTGTGAATAATGCTACTAATATTCGATATTCCGAAAAACAAAATTTAAGTGTATAGCCATGCATTGCGAAAATATATTCACGATTACAATCGTGATGTGGTATTTATTGTGCAATTTATATAATCACAATGCATGGCCATAAGCTTTCCAGTGCATAATATCTTGAATATTAGAAATTGTGAATTCTGATATTCATTGAATATATTCGCATAAATGCGGCTGCGCAGAAAAAGAAATAGAAAAAATATAAGAAATTTTTCTATTTTCCCTAATAGTGTTGCAACAGATTTGTTAATAGTTAAGTTTTACTTAAAAGGAACCAAAACATAGCTGCCTTTCAGCAGAAGGTAATTTGAATAATTACTATGTTATCACTCAATATTAATATGACAGCGACAGCCAATAAAAAATCAAACAGTAAACACACAGCTGCTTTCCCAACAATCAAACAGCAAAAAATAGAGTGTTTTACCAAGATATTATTTATACAAAACACAATGATCATAGAGACAAAGGGCAAGCCCCCCGCTAAGCAAGCTGAATGAAAAACTGATATGCCGTACGCTAAGAAATATTTATTTCACCACATTTTCTTCATACCACATATAGTGATACAGAGGCTTAGTATCATATTTTTATTTTTTATTGAATCTAACTCTTCCATCCAACTCATCTTTACCTGCTGCTGTTCCTGCCACTAATACCAGCTGCCAAAATGACAGCCAGTATTGCTGTCAGAAACCTTTCTACACAGTTGTAAATTTGCTAAAAATATGTAGATCTGAAGACATAATGAAATAAAAACCCCTTTTCATTCATTAAAGCTGACCTAAACCTACATAAACATGCATGCTCACCTGTCTCATAGGTCAATGTTCTTACAATCTGGGTGTGTCCTTCAAGATTTCTAAAAAAAATACATCCAGCCATGCTTCCTAAAGCCCCCCATACAAGCATAGATCCACAGGCAATCAGTTGAAAGCTGCGGCCGGTCATTAAGAAAATTGGAATGCGCCAGTTGTGTGCGCTATTCGCCAGCTGATCATTTGGATGGGGACCAAAGGAAAAATTTATATTTTATGGCCGATCGCAATTTAGGGCAACATGGATCGGTTGCTCCAGTTGGATAGCTTGGATCCCGATGTTGGGCTGCAAAATCGCCCGTGGATCAATGCGTGTATTGAGGGCTTTAGTCATCCATAGTGGAGGCAGTCCCATGGAGATGTGTAGTGCCACACCTTTGGCATCAGCTGACCAATTCTGTAAGGAAACAACCTGGCCTTTTCATTGGTTAGAGAGTTTAAAGGAGAAGCTTGATTAATGAGTAGTGTTGAGCTCGAATATTCGAATGCCGAATATTTTTCGCGAATATCGGCAATTCGAGAATTCGCCAATATCTCGAATATCTCGGCGGATATTCGCAATTCCGAATATTCGCAATATGGCCATGTATTGCGAAAATAATATTTGCATTGCGAAAATAAACATAGCATGTGACCACTCATTTTAAAGATTTTCGCGATGTGACTATGATTTTCGCAATTGCGAATATTATTTTCGCAATCCATGGTATTACCGCGAATATTCAAATTTCCGAATATAGAATCGAATATTAGTAGAATTATTCGCGAAATATCACGAATTCGAATATTGCCTATGCTGCTCATCACTATTAATGAGACAGGACTAGGAGTGGAGTAGAAGATCAGTAGCTGATGGCTACACACAAGATGACACCTTTCACACATATTGTGGCCTTATAAAGCTAGCCACATATGGTTCGATTTTAGCATTAAATCGATGTTTTTCAATCAAAAAAACGATCGATTGTAAAAAAAATGGATGTGCTGCCCACATAGTACAATCGACGATCATTAATCGGACAGGTTGGAAAATTTTGCTCGATTGGTCGACTTTTTTGGCTCGATTTTTTTTGGCTACTTCCCTTCAACTTCCGATTGAAGCTAAATCGTAAGAGGAATCCGATCGATGATTTTGGATTACTTGGATTCAGTCGAAATTGAACAATAATCATACTCCCCATGTGGTGTACATCGATTAAATTAAAATCGATTTTCAATTTTTTTGATCGAACTACAAAATCTAATCGAACCTCGATTGAACACTAAATTGAGCCATGTGTGGAAGTGACATTCTAAATATGTGTGATTTACTATTCTTTATTCCCAGTTTTAAGAGTTTAGGTCAGTTTTTTTGAACACTCACTAGCCCTACTAACCTTTTCTCTTTTTCTTACTTTCTTTACATAAGGTATCCATACACGTTGCGATTTTTCGTGCGATTTTAGCCCTTACGACCGATCCGGTCGGTCGGGTAGGCCGATCGTTCGGGATTCCTAACATGCAAATGTAGTCCGAATAGCACTAAAGCAAAAATCGGGCGTCGAAATCGAATATCGCATCGGTCCCCGAAAAATCGCAACGTGTATGGTTACCTATAGACAGTTTGTATGCCTTCCAAGGTAAAGACATGAGGTAGAACTTGCTGCAGTGGCAAGGCCATCCTGAACATAAGCTCAGATTCCTAATTTTACAAAAAAAAATCTGGACTCAAGTTTAAGTCTAAAGGCCCCCATACACCTTACAATCTTACCATCCAATTTCTGTACAATCAAATTTTGTTCTACCAAAACCATGTAATATGAGGACCTTTCTAACCCTTCCAATCACTATGTATTCTATCAGGGAGGACCCGACACTACATAGTTGTTGGTAGATCTAATGGAGATTGTATGGATCGATGTTAAGGTGTATGGGGGGCTTAAGGTGGGAAATGCAGCAGCTAAGGCAAAGAAACTCACACAATGTCCTATTTTTATGATGTCATTATTTTAACTAGGCGATTTGTGAGGTAACTGCAAAGCTCCTGAACATGATATCATCATCAAAATTGTGGGAGATGTAGAGAAGGGTTGCGGGAACATGGTAAAAAAAAGTTTCACTATAGCTTATGTAGCTTTTTCAGAAAATAAGTTCAAAGTTGTCAACTTCAACATGGCTTTGGACCTAATTTATGCAAAAACTACATCAGCTAGAACTATATTCTTTTTTCAATGTTCATACAAGCCCTACATCTCCAGTAAATTTGGCGCTGATACCATGTTTAGGGGCGTTTTTCAATTAACTCATAAAATCCACCTGGGAAATTCACCGATTTTCATCTCTTGACTCGAATATACGCTGGATTGAATTTTTTACCATGTTTTAGTTGCTGAAAAAGGTGGCTTATATTCGAGTATATACGATGTGTAAATATAGGTATCCTGGCCATTTTTCCTTAATTTAAGGCTTTAAACATAATGACTTTTTTAATGTAACTCTTGGAACTGTTGCCTTTTTGTCCAAGCAAAGCATCATGGGATTTTCTTCAGCAAGCGTCTGAGTGCTTGGCATAAGCATCGTCTGGATTCTGCGTATTACCCTCCATTTGCTGGCAGCGAAAATATTAAGAATTATTGTCACCATCTAAGAATGATGCTCTAATATTCTAAAATAAATTTGCTTTATGGCGTTGTTAAATGAAATTTTATCTAGTGCTGCTAGTTCACTCGCTGAATTTATTTAACAGTCTTTGACAACACTATCATAGCAGTTACATATTTTTCAAAGGAGGTTTAAATTTAAAAAAAAAAAACCCCCTAAGTGCCAGGCTCTCTTCTACCTGATGTCACTCGGATCTAAGTAAATATTCCTTAAAAGTGAATAAAATTTTATTTCACTTTAATAAGAGAATATAAAAGTGAAAAAAGGTCAGGGTAGTAATAGACTAATCTCAATTATCAGGGCAGCCTGTGAAACCCTCAACTCCCACCTAATCTCATTGGGTGCACATGCAGTGCTCCGTGCGATTTCCTACACGGCCAAATTATATTATAAAGCAGTGTTAAATTTATTAATCATTTAATTAGCTAAATGTTCCTGCAACAACTCCAGAGATGAATGGCATGTCATTTTCTAATGCAATTTGCCTTGCAGCCAGGCTGGGTCAGAAAGGAAGCTACTGGCATCGAGAAAGATGTCTTATAATTATTTTTATTTTTTTTAAGTATTATGGGACGAGGGGTTTTCAAACATGAAATGATAGCTGCCTCACGTTTATTTCTATGATTGTAGATTTTGTACGATTTACCCCATGCCTTTATGCAATAGAGATTCATGTTCGTTCTTGTTTCCAGAAAGTGGAAGATGTCATGAAAGCGCATTGAATTTCAATTATTTGCTTCTTTTTACTATAATAATACAGCAGCAAAAGAGTTTTTTTGTATTAGGAAAAAAAATATATTTTGGAAGCCAAAATTGTGTTACATTTTTGGATTATTTGATTAGTCTTCCACTTTCTTTTTTGTGACTTTAGAAAAAGATAACTGGACAGAGCTGACACCACTCAGTCCACAAAAAGTATCAGCCAAATGAATTTCTACAT
>CM070041.1:17451518-17466814 GCA_036250615.1 Ptychadena robeensis
ACTGCATGTGCTTTTATTTTAACAATATACACTAAGGTTTTAAGATCAATTCAGCCTTAGCAGGAAATATAAATTGCAGCTTAGTAAATTATTATTTTCACATGGATTTAAGGTTCTTGTACAGAATGCAGCTAAGGTTACTTGTACTAAAAAAGAAGGGCGGGTTTTTCACCCCCGAGCAGCATCATTGACTATCGGCTATCTTAAATTTTTGTGGGTAGTGCACAATACCAATCAATATGAAGGAATTCATATTTACAAACTGTAGCTCGGATAGGTAGAGCAACTAATACAGTCTTGCACCCTTTGTGTGCCACCCATTACTTCCGCTGGGGACAGCCGTCCCTATCCGTACTTATGGGATCTGATCAAAATTATCCGTCATGTCGGATCACTGCGATCTCACATGAAGGCAGATTTAAGTCCAATCTTGCAAGTTGGAGCACCCAATTGCTTGCCGACCCAATCCCGATCAGATACGGGAACGTGCACGGCATCCGATTAGGGGTCGGGCAGGAATCAGCCCATCTATGCCCAGCTTAAGGGATTAATAAACAATGAAAAAAACTACACTTAACTCTTTTTAAAGGATGTACAAAGAAATTTGAAGAGTATTGCAAATAATTAAGATTGGCTTATCTACTTATTGTTGATAATGTTAAGTCAGTGATAAATGAATGCTTCGGCTGGTGATCAAATGATGGGGTAGTTGTTAATAAATAAATATATTAAGTATTTTTTTTTCCTCTCAGATGGTAAGAAATGATCATTTGTAGACTTTGAATCACACACATGATCTAACGCGCCAGAGATTAGCATCATTTTTAAATTGCCATTTACAATATTCAGTCTTATTGCAGGCTTGTGCTTCGGTAGGATCTGGTACGGTAGCGACATACGCTGTGTTTGCTAAAAAAAAAGAAAAAAAGGGTGATGAGTGATAGATGATTTAACCACACTTTTCTTCCTGCCACAAGATCTGTCGTCTGATAAGTGTTCAGCATCGACTCATCTCTCACTTTCATGGGAACTTCACTCTAATAGCACTTTTTCCATTCTCGCCTTCGTTCCTTTCTTGTAAGAAGGTATGGGCTGCCCCATTGAGAAATATATGAGAAGTATATGACCCTTGTGATTTGGTGTACGTGTGGAATACAATAGGAATCCCATGACACCACCATGGTACAATGAGGAAGGGTACTAATTTTCTTGAAATTGTTGTCTCCTTAACTGATATACTACCATCGCCCATAAAAAGGAAGAATGTATTGTCATTAGAGATTGCTGTTCAGATGAGTTGCACCTTGAACCTTACAAAATGTTAAAAGTGTCTGTTTGACTGAAATAAACAGTGAAAACTTTTCCCTATGCAAGAAGAGAAAAAAATGCCTGTCTAATTTTATCATATGGCCCAACAACACAGCCGTGAACTGAAATCCCAAGCAGTGTTGACTAGAGATGGTGGAGTTAAAAAAAAATAAAAAATAAAAAAAAATTTGATGATTTCGAGTAAAGCCCCTGAACATGGTTTCATCACCAAGAGATGTAGAAAAGGGTTGGTGGTATACTACAAAAAAGAAAGTATGTCTCTTGCACAAATTAAATTCAAAGTCTAGTCAAAATTTCAAAAATCGGAATTTCGACTTTGACTTCAATTTTAAACTTAATTTATGCAAAAACTACATGAGCTAGAGCTTCTTTTTTCCATGTCTTTCCACAACCCTTCTCTACATCTCCAGCAATTTTAGTGATGATACCATTTTCAGAGGCTTTGCTATCAGCTCACAAAGTTAAAAAGTCGAAAAATTCGACCATCACTAGTGTTGACTGCCCTGACTGTTGCACTTCAAATATCCATTTATCTCCCTTACCTTTCTGATATTTGTTTCACAATGTCTGCCAATATGATGCTTTGATTCTCAAGTGCCTACCCATATACTTAGATACATTTACTGCACCAACAAAAGAATGACAGAATGGTGTTGTAGGTGGGGATTAGTCTGGTATTCTATATATGCACCCTAGCCAGCAATTATTTAAGATAGAAAAAATGTATACCCTAAACCTAGGTCCATAAGGGCCTAGTACATTACTAGTGTTCTGGCATTGCAGGTGCAAGGAATCAAATACAATTTTTTATATATAAAAGGTCTTTATTAACAGAGATTGGACCAAAATATAGGTACAGGTGTGCGGCTAATTCCGTGCAAGGATAGTCACACCCCGAATTTCAACCACCAGTAATTGATATAAAAACACATGAGTCACTTATTGCAACAAATCCGTCAAACATATAAGAGTTTACAGTAACAACAAGCCATGATAGCTCCCCACTCTCCTCTGACGCGTTCCGCCGTTTTGGCTTCCTCAGGGAGGTGCATGGAGTGGTATATCTATTTTAAAAAGTCCAACAGTTAAAATATATTTCAGAAACAAGTATATATAACATCATATAGATATGTCTTTACCTACATATAGCAGTGTGTAAAAACGTCTTTGTCTGTGACGGTATTGTAAGATAATACAAGTCAAGCTCCCTAAAAAGACCAGCGGGATATCCACCAGAGCAGACAATCCACTGGAGGCACCAGCTTGTCAGCCCCTAGATGGTTGGGGGCATTCACCTCGAGGTCACAATAGGGTAATATGTGGTAAGCTGGGGAACAAGAGAGGAAATTAGCAGTCCCGTGGTTGAGACCCGCCCCACCAGTATCACATGCAACGCCAAGCAGCGACATACCTTCTAAACAGTTTAGATGAAATATATCCCAGGATGGCAGGGTTGGGGAAATGTGGACAATGGCAAGGCCTGAATAATAAGTAGGAGAGCATATCATAGATGGTAACATGGCCCAATAATGAATAAGGATCAAGCTGGTAAAGAGAGGAGGCTTACCGGTTGCTGCTGATGTTAAATGACTGCAGTGCATTCTACGTGGGGAAAACGAAACGTGAATTTCAATTCAGAATTTGTGATCACGTTGGCTATATAAAGAACGGTGATTTAACAAAACCAATGGCTCAACATGTAGCGTTTTGTCACAATTACGACCCATCAGGTATTTCTTTTCAGATTTTAACACATATTACCCCCAGCATCAGAGGGGGAAATATAGATACAAATCTGCTGCAGAAAGAGCAGAGGTGGATCTATCTGCTAAAAGCCAATATTTCCCCAGGTTTGAACGATGCCATATCGTTCAAACCATTTCTACCAACTACCTAAAACACAGATATTTTGGGTTCTGCTAATTAAGTTTTTTTTAACATCTAATCACAAGATGATAAATATGTCATCTGCCACCCTTTGCTATGTATCTGTGATACATATGTATATCGGACCCATGCAATTCCTGATATTACCTCCGACGTGCGAAACGCGTCGAAGAAGAGTGGGGAGCTATCATGGCTTGTTGTCACTGTAAACTCTTATATGTTTGACGGATTTGTTGCAATAAGTGACTCATGTGTTTTATATCAATTACTGGTGGTTGAAATTCGGGGTGTGACTATCCTTGCACGGAATTAGCCGCACACCTGAACCTCCCACAGTTCTTTTTATATGTATATGCATTGACATGCTTTATATTTTGTTCTCTGTTAATAAAGACCTTTTATATATATTAAAAATTGTATTTGATTCCTTGCCAGAACACTAGTAATGTACTAGGCCCTTATGGACCTAGGTTTAGGGTATACAAAAGATTGACGTTGCCTTGATTCCCAAGTGCCTGTCCATACACTTAGATACATTTACTTAAGATTTGTGTGTGTTTAAATTATAAAATGTGTGCAGACTCACTTAAGTTATTCCATCCTGTGAAAAGACACTTCTTGGTTGTTGTTTTTTCTATTTAATCTGCACAGGATTGGATAATTGAAGTGAATATGTATGCAATGTATTGTGCATACATACATACTGAACATTCTTAAAGACTTTAGTAATCAGTCCTACTATGTAGCTCAGGTGAATGTGACTAAGAATCCTGGGAATGGTAGTGTCACAGGAAAATTTAGAACATGATTAATAAAAACATTAATAGTGGGACATGAAGGGAATATGAGATCTGGGGTACATTGTTTACAATGTAAACTTTAACCTAAAGTAACAAGTGTCCATTAGTGATGAGTGGCATAGGCAAGATTTGAATCAGCAATATTTCACGATTAATTCTACTTATATGGTCACATGGAAAATGTATTATCGCGTTGCGATTATTATTAACACAATGCATGGCCATACACGTGGGATCATGTTTATTTGAAAAAATAAGGCGAATATTTTAAATTGCAGAAATCCATATTTGAGATATTCGCAAATTCTTGAATTTCCAATATTCACAAAAAATATTCGCCATTCAAATATTAGAGCTCAACACTAGTGTCCATTGTTATAGAAGTGCTCCAAAATATGATGTTTTTACTGTCTGTGTGTTGTTAGGGAGATCTTACTTCCTGTCCTTTAAATCCAAAAGGAAGTGGATGTACATCTTTGCAGAGAGAGATACATTGCACAAATGGAATATTTACTTTTATGGAAGCAACATAAAATTTTTCATTTACCCTTATTACTGGTGAAGTTGTTGGTCTAGACAATTAAAAAGAGTAAAGCTGGCTTTACATCTTCATGTGAAAGCCATGTGGTGACAGCTCCCAACTACTTACACCATTCATTTTACCATAAGGGTGGTCAGCCGTCCACCCACACAAAAACACTGCTTAATGTGAACATGGCCTTAATTAGACAGCCGTTAGAACTCGGCAGTCATGTTAAATTTCCAAATCACAATGTAAAGTATTACCTTCAGTCATAAATTTCTAGAATGTTTCAGTTTCTAGACTGCACTGAAACTATTATAGTTAAAATGGGTTCCTTTGACGTGTATATTATAGTACAAAGCATGTCCTACCTCAAATTTATGACTTTGACGTATTACCAGATTAACTCAGAACAGACACATTATATTATGGAACACCTGCGAACTCATAGGTTGTACACTAACCTTGGCTGACAAAATTTACAATGTGGGCTTCCATATGGACCTATGGAGGCATTGGTTGACCGCTGTGATTACCACATCCATTGGTACATGTTAAGGGCACACATTTGGGGTTTGCATTCTCCAAGTGAAAACTATTGTCAATCTATGCATGTGATGATAAGACACTTAACTAGGTCTGCTGAAACAATGGTATACTCCTAACTCTTTTATTCCATTCTTCACTATTCTGACCTCAATTGAGCCCAGACATAAACAAACAGTGGTTAACCATCTCTACAGTGAAGTTCACCTTGCAGTATTAAAATAATTCTAGGGAACTGTACATTACAATGTACGTATGGATCATAGAAATGTTTGTCCTTTGCTAAATGCATAAAAAAATAGAATACCTAATTCATCATGCTGTCTGCTTTAGCCAAACATATGCTTAAGCACACAAAGCAGAGCCTTGCATTGCCACTCCTTAATGAACTGTGATGTCAGGATATACAACATGTTTTTTATTCATCCTTGTAAGGTCAAAGCCTGTTTTATTCTGTCCTCCTTTCATCTTCTGTGTATTTATTACCTTAGCCACACAGACACTTGCATTCATCTTGCCAAAGTTTATTTCCTAAAGTTAAAATAAAGTATTTTCAGTTTACATTATGCATTTGTACACCATGGATTGGGCAAAATGTCAGATGGATGGTTTCTTTTCCAAATAATCTCCATGGATGAAAGAAAATTCAAGTTCCTAAATCTAATGTGCACTTTTATTTTAAAAGTTGTTTTTTAAATATCAAGATTTCATAAAAGAATACCTGGTGACTTTGCAATGAGGGTAATTGCTCAGACACTTTGTTTCAATTGTTTTCCTGCACTTTCACCCTCTCATAGGTTCCCATGGTGGAGCCTACAAGTGGCCATGCATACACACCTTATCCAGGAATTGGCCACCAGACTTTTTGATAAACCATGTAGGAGTAATGATCTTAAGTCAGCAGCGAGTACATTCAGACAGTAAGCAGCTATCACATGGTAGAGCAACAGTAACAAAAGTCATATGCAAAACAATTATACTGCCTCCTAACAAACACCAATAGCCAATAGAAATATTGCTGGCACCTCCAACCAGCTTGTTGATACTATATAGAGTGGGTAGTATTTCATTGCCTGTTGGTGGTTAAGGGTGGTACCATCCTTATCAACCTCCAAGCCAATTGAATTTCTCTCCAATATTAACATTGGCAATGGTCTGTTTCTAAATGGATTCCCTACAATGGGTATTGGATGAAGATGGTAATTGAGATGCCAAAGTTTCAACGATGGCATTAAATTGTATGCAGACTGAAACTGAGCCATTGGCTGTGTGCTTGATTGACTCAGTTTCATATTGCATGCAATTTGCAAAGAAATTTTGAAATTTTGATATCTCACTGACCATCCCTAGAGAACAATAAATGCAAGGAATATAGCTGTAAGTTGGAGATTTATGAATGCATGGAAGGAATATAACTGTAAGGTGAAGTTGTATTGAATGAATATAAGCAACAGATCTGTGAGCTGAGGTGGCAAATGGGTGGAACACAACTGTTCAATGTATATAAATGAAAAGAAGGAATACATATGTAAGTCTGAGCTGTATGAATAAAGCTTGAATGAATGAATACCAGAAATACATCTATTAGTTGGACATATAGGAAAGAAAGTAAAGTATGCATCTGTAAGCTGGAGAATATGAACGAATGAATGGTAGGAATAAAGCTGTAAGCTTATTGGTCTAAGAATGAATTGAAGGAATACAGCTGTAATGTAGAGGTGTAAGGATGAATAGAAATAACAGAGCCGTAAGCTGCCGTCATTGTAGATATTTGTATGCTGTTTCTGTTGAGATATTGGATTTATGTGTTGCTCTGTGAAAATGACAGGTCCTCTCCAGGGTATTGTTTATTTGTCATGCTTTCTTCGTCACACAAGGTGAACAAATTGTTTCCCTTTAGCAGTAAAATCATTAAAGGTAAAGTGATGTGTGTTTTCAGTGAGCAAAATATTATTTAATCCTTTACCTTGAACTCATTTTTATATCACTTTCAGATTTGTTAACCCTTCCACATTTTATTGTATTAAATATAAATTGTATAGAATATACACTACAGGGAACTCTTAGTGGCTTTAGGCCTTACATACCTTTCATGATTTCCTTCTTAATTATTTTCAAATTTGTCAACTATGGAACGTATGGTAGCTTCCCAACAGCAAGTAATGGAGGGAAGTCATTGACCATGACAAGTAGTGATGGCCGAACTGTCCGCAAGGCGGCATGGATGTTCGCATTCCTTCTAGCCCACGAGCAGTACGGATGTTCGAAGGAGACCGAAGGAGAATATTTTTACTAGAAGACCGGGTACAGAACCCGTAAAAGTCCGATCCGCCGGAGTTCAGCCATCACTAATGACTAGTTGTAATAGAACAGAAGGCAGAGATGTGGGGGGGCTGTTCTAGAGCCATACCCCCAGCAGAGTAACCCCTGCATTGATCCTACATATTCTTCACAGACTTTTTATTGATTCCATATAAATGGTGTATATCCAGACATGCTAACCTCTGTCAGTTCCTTATTTTATCTTCTCAAGTGAGTCAACCCTAATGTAATTTGAGGTAAATATTTTTCAAATAATGATTTTGTCATCTATTATATCTAATAATCTATACATGTAATTATATTGCCAGCAATCATTAATGTTTTTCGTTGACTAGATTTTTAACTAACTCTTTATTAGGCGTGATGTGCCTTCAAACTGCCCATTAACCCCCTGTGGCCTCCTGAAATCACTGGTCCCGCGGAAATAGGTTAATGCGTTGAAGCTAACGTGATTGCTTCGAGATTGCTGCTTGGGAAGCCAAAGTGCGCTCGGAAACGAGTAGCCATCTTTTTATTTTTTCTTACTTGACGGGCTGCCCTTGCAGCTGCCTGTCTGACTTTGAGGTCCTCATTATGGTGGGTTTAAATGACGGATGTTCAGTCAGGCAAAGAGAGGGGGAGGTCAGCAAGCAGAGACGTTGTTATCTGGCCCTTCTATCAGGGCTAGTGACAGGATTCCAGAGGATGAATACACAGGATCTCCCGCTTGAGACCTCAGGCTGACACTGAAAGTGACTCCCCTGACTCTAACCTTGAGAGGGAAAAAGTTCCCACTTTATTAAAATGAATTTTCGAAAGGGCCGCTCTGACAGCTGCATAATTAAATATTGGAGTGTCAGAGATAATTTATTCCGCGCACATTTGGTGGTCAAAGACTGCTCGCAATAGGGTCAGCCAGCATTGTGAGACACACAGGAATACTGGGAATATTAGCTCAGGGAAGTAGCTTGTTCTAAAATGTAATTCAAATAACATAGATACATTTTTTCCTGGTGTGTTTTTTAAATGGCAGAGAAACAGTACTTCTATTCATAGAGTTGGCTACTGTATACTTTACTGTAAAGAAAAATATCAGAAATAATATGTCAGGTTAGTTTACACTTTAAGTACTTTTGAACCTGGTTACTTATTTATTTTATAAGCTTTTATATATTTAAACATTATAAAACTAAAGTCATAATGTAACATCGTAAAAATTTGCAAACAAATCCTGGAGATGTAGGTAGGTTTGTGGTAACATTACACCGAAAATTATTGCTCTATCACGTGTAGTTTTTGCACAAATTAAGTTCAAAATGAAGCGACATATGCTAAAGTATCCAAACAAATCTATTCAAGAAATCCCCCTCATAAGGACTCTGCATTGGCACACCCAAATGTTTATAATAAGTGTTAAAGGAACCCAGGTTTTAACAAAACAATTTACATTTTTTTTAATTGAATATTTTATTAATGAAACATGCTTTAAAACAAAGAACGCAAAAATATCAATGTATGTCAAGAGTAAAAGTACATGTATGGATGGATGACTTCACAATATGTGATGAATATTTGCATTGCCATTTCATAAGTCTACATGTTTCATCCCCAATGGGGCATGTAGCTTTGTTTCAATACTTCAAATTTTTTTTTTTTTTCACATTCCCACATCTCCACATATTTACATCTCCAGCAATGGTAATGATCAGGGGGTTTGCAATTAACTCAAAAAGTCAGCTAGTCGAAATTTCCACAGACCACATTTGGTCATCACGAGTCTTCTAATGAATCACATGGCCATACACAGATACACAGGGCTGTTTCTAGCCTGTGGGGGGGGGGGGCCTATGCAAGTCCTAGTGGGGGTGGGTGCTAGTGGCGGATATGTGGACAGGGGGTTCGACCAAGGGGGTGGTATTGGAGAAGAAAAGGAGCACACACGCCTAACCCACCCATGGCTGCTCGCGTTCCTTGGATCGGGACAGGAGGGATGGCGTCCATGTTGAATATGCATGTCAGGGGCCCTTATGTGCATTGCATATTATGCTTAGCAGGAGAGCAACCCTGGCCACACATTAGTAGATTGTATACAATATTAAGATACATCAGAAGGCCAAAGACTGGAGACATTATTTAGATGTGGTTGGAGAAAAGAAAATCATAGTATAAGGACATATGTTATGGGACTGTTAGATAGACTGTTAAAGACTATTTTACAAATTGGTGCTCAGTTGAGCTTTCAAGCCACACAGAAAAAGTCAAAGTATCATGTGCACTTTACAGTCTGTGGTTGGGCACAAATAAGTACAGTTTTGTGCTTGAACGCCATTGTTTAAGATATTTCTGCATGAAGCTGTTATTTATAGAAGGGATATGTTGGAGATCCCTGGTTTTCGTTTCATGAAAGGATTGCCAATGGCATGAATTGTGCTTAGATGCTTTACTGTAGACTTAAGAGCCATCGCCAGCCACAGAAATTTGGAATGACGTCTGGGTTCTTTTAATCTTGAAGTTTTTCTAAATCATTGTCTGTCGTGTGGTATATACACTTACCAAGTTGGTTAAACTATTCACTTTGTTTATTTGCTTATTTGAGTTTACAAACCTTCTACAATTGTTCCATAGGGCCTGGTCGTTAGGACTTGCAAAGGCTGCCAGGAAACATCTTACCTCTAAAGTGTTTACTAACAGACCAAAGAACTGTTGATGTTATATTGCTGTTGTTTTACTTCACCAAATATGGGATTAAATCAATTATGTTTAAAATGCACACACACATCAATCACAACAACTAAAGCTGGCCATACACTTTTTAATCTCTCTGTCATATATCCTTTAAATCTACCACCAACTATGTAGTATAGGGTCCTCTGCGATTGAACACAGGTAGACTTCATGATTTAGAAAGTCCCTCATATTCACACGGTTTTGGTAAAGCAAAAGGAGATCTAAAGGAAAACTAAAGGTGTATGGGGACCCTTACATATTAGACATTTTCAGAAAATGTGTTGGCACAGGTATGGTAGTTAACACAATAGGTATCACCTTAGCTATAACATGAAGAACAAAAGTGAATTAGCTGGGTTTTTTTTTTAGAAAGCCTAGTATGTTTCACAAAGGTTTACAAAAATCAAGTAAGTTTGGCAAAAAAAAGCCAATTATAGCCTAACAAAACTAATTAGATAAATAAGCTGATGGCAGTGATTCCGTGCAATATCAAACAGCATATTATGTCTGGGTCATTGAAAAGATTGTCTGTAAGTGGTAGGGTTGTAATACATTGTCCATCTCTACCTGCCTTCATACCTTTCACATGACCCCACACCCATGGCCAAGGCGTGTTGCAAGATGTTGTAGCTATCTACTATTGCAAAACTCCAAAGAGCTCACTCTTGCTGAGTCGGGGGAAAATATGTTGTTAATACAATGCATCACAGTGGGCTCAGCATAACAGATAAAGGATGACCAAAGGCTATCAATTAGGACCAGTGACTTGGATGATAAGTGTCACTGCAGAGCCATGGGAGGTTGTGTAGATATCACAGCCAGCAAACAATCCCCTGTAGCCATATACAAATTCTCTAACAAGCAAAATCAACTTCTTGCAGCAGGGCAGACACCAATAATTGACTGAATGATTAGGTTTTGTTAAGTCACAAGCAATCACATTGGTGACATTCATTTTCATGACACAATATTCAGTTTGGACAAGGCTGAGGAACTATTTTGGATCTTAACTGTCCAAAATACTTAATAAAAATGCTAATTACAGGCTGTTACATTTACAAGTTGGTTTATGTAAGTGAACTTTGTAAAACTTTAAAAAGGAATATGAGAAAAAAGGACGCATATGATTCAGTCCCCCTGTGACATGGTTCTAGTAACTGTTTATAATGTGCAAGTGTCTTGGGTGTTTTCTTCCTAGAACAGTGCAAGCACAAATGAAAGTGAGAGGTTTGGTGCAAGGTATCACTGAAAGGGGTGTTTACAATGAACAGGAAAAGTAAATCAGTTTATGGTATTTTTTACCCAGGGGTGTCAAACTCAAACCAGGGGGCCTAATTATGTTTGACATTTGATTTCACATGTGTTATAGTATTACTCTTTGCTTTTTCCAGATTCCATGTTTCATTATGGAGAGGTTCCTTGTTCTATCTAATGAAAAGCAAAAATTTCCTCAGTTGTGAAAATGTTTCAATAAATAGAGATTGGCCTGCAACTTTGTTCATGTTTTTTTTTGTTTAACCCACCTAGCGGTTGAGACAACCCCAGTTCATTCAGAGATTGTTTGCAAAACAAACTCTGCCCGAAACGGGGTCATAAAAACTTACCTGTGTTCCTGAACGCTGCTGCAATTCTCTCTCCAGCCACAGCAACCAAATAATTCCTCATTCTTCCCAGTCCACTAAAAGTGATTCTATGTCAAGTGACCACCTGAAGGCATCTAGGTGTAGGGTAAGTATTAAAAATACTTTAATGTAGAGACAATAGGGTGGCCTCTAGAGAGGGAAAGTAACTTCTGGTGGATAGAAGATGTAGCTTGGAGTTGTTAGTTACAAAAGACAGTGATTGTCTATTGTCATATTTCCAGCAGTGGCCATTTTTTGGTCTGGGCATTCTGTTACAACTTATGACTAAGAGGCTATCCATGTACACGGAACATAACTAAAATACAGAAAGCAATAGGCAGCATTACAATGACATATTGACAGTGACAGACTTTTATTTGTTGTATCTTCTAGTGGGTTTCGATTTTTGAGAAGAAAATATTTGACACATGTAATCCTCTGCCACGCAAGCGTTTAATCCCTTCGTCACATACCTTTTACATGGAATTTCTGGATTTGCAGGCTTGAGCGGATTGAAGACTCTTTGATGGAAATTGGAAACTGACAGTTTTATAGACAGTAAAGGGAACTAGTAATTGTGGAGAAAATGCTGTATATGGGTTAGAAAAAAAATCATGGACAGCTGAAGGGAAGGCATAATGATGGTACATTTATCGACCAGATCAGTCTCTGAGTGACCCGTTTAATGAGGTTAACCATGTTTCTCAGTCATGCAGGACAGACTACCTTGGAATCATTCCTCAATGATGGCTCCTGAGTAGGCTCTACAGTTGATGTGCAAGAATATAGAAAACAATTGATGTGGCTTATAAAAGGTATAATACCTGACATTTATGACATGAAACTTAGACCAATATTATCCTGCCTTTGTGCATTTAAGGAAGCCTCATAATATTGACCACTGTATGCTTGACCTGAGGCCAATCCAACAGTCATGACTCCAATTCCCATTGTGAATACTGAATTCTATCATTTTCCATCTTCTCTCTTGACTTTCTTTCACATTAAACTAAAGCAGTATCCATTTTCCGCTGCTAAGGGGGCTTTAAAATGTTTTCAGATCACATTTGAACAAAACAGTGTGCTTTAAAAAGAATTTTAGCAACATAGGATTTTAGATGTACATGTTCAGCAAATCTTTCTGTAAAATGTTAGCTTTACTTTTTTAACATTGTAGTGTATAGTGTATTGTAAGTGAAATGTCATCGGCAGATACAACATTGGACCCAGAGAGGGGCAGATTCATGGGTATATGAATATCTGCAAAGTCTTCTTTAGCCTCTAGTGAGAACCATTTGCTACCCTCCTGACAATCAAAAAGAATCTTTAAAGCTCACCCCTTGACCCACTTACTCTAGCCTTTGATTCTCTTGTCTGCAGCTTTCTTCTGTTGAAGCAGCAAATCGCCCGCTGAGTCTATGTATGGTAGAGAAGGTGTCTTCCTTTTATTACCTAGCTCTCGGACTAGCGGCCAATTTTCAGAACACTATGACATGAAAGGGCCACAATATCGTTAACCTTGTATAAGCTCTGACCTGTTGCTTACATAAGTTACTTTTTCTAATAGTTTTGAGGGAGCTCTTCAAAAGTTAGTATAAGTTGCCAGGTAATGGACAGGCACCTATTCCTCCGCAAAGCACATAACAGGATGTTTAGCCACATATTGCTGCATGTTGACATTTTAATTCAACTTAAAACTATTCAAAGAATGATTGTTCCCCCTTGGTGGGACTTTGAATAGAATGCATGTGGACATAATATACTAGAGATCACCAGTGGGACAAGTATTGCTTGTTCGACTGTATTTAGTCCGTCTTTTAGTTATAGACACAACATCATGAATCATAGGAACAAAATAATGAGTCAAAACAACAGAGCGTGCGCCTAGTCATCTGTATTGGCCAAAGCTATTGTGGAACGCAAGTTGTGTGTGCGCCCAATGTGCGCAATGTTTCGCCAGCAATTTGGCTTCTTCAGGCATCAATGGATGATGATGGATTTTGTTCTCTTTGACACCGCAGATTCTACATTTATTGTGCCCCTGCCTGAAGAAGCCAAATTCCTGGCGAAACATGTAAACATTTAAATAGCTAACATTTGTGCATGAGGGAGATCCTAAATCTCATTGTCTAAATTCATTAACTTGACTTTAAATATCTTGGACAGTTTGAAAGCATATCACAGATATCCATTGACTGTTTAGTACTGTGCTTTCAGATCCCATTACCACTGGAAACTGCTTGAGAAAAAAGTCCAGCTGACATTTCCACTGATATTGGAGCATTTGGGTGGACCAATGGAGAAATTGTACTAGGATCAAAGTCAAAGCTATGTTTTGACTTCCTGATGACCATGGCCAAGCAGCACCATGCTGCAAGCACAAGCAAATATATGAAACTAGAGATGAGCAAACTTCTGAAAGATTTCATCAATTATGGTTTGGAATAACTTCTGAAATTTAGAAATTATTTTCTGAACCAAATGTTCAATTTAAGTCAACAAGAATAAATCTCCAAAAACAGACTCCTAATCCCTATCACAGAGAAAATGATGCAAAATTATTAAATTGGTTTGAGATGTTCCTGGTAGCCCTGCCTAATGAATGGTGGAGCCAAAAAATCCGGCTAGCAACTATATAAAAAAAATGGAAGGGTTGTGTGATATAGGGACTCAAGCTAAGGTTGCTCGAGAAATAGCAGATATAAATCAATAATAGTGTCTGGTCCCTTTGTGCTTAGACGCCCTTTATATGTGAACCACTTATAAAAACACAAAAATATGATACAAACTTGGCCATCCAATTTCCATTGACAATATAGAAATGATAAACATAATCCATCACTGTTAAACCAGTGATATAATTAATATAGCTTGATCTTCCAATACTTTTTTCAACCTTTTTTTGTTTTGTGTGTTAGTTTTAAAAAAAAGATAGTTTCTTGTCATTATTTCAAAAAAATTTAACACTATAGGTTATACCTGTTCTTATTGCTTAAGAAGGATATAGAATTCTGGGAATTGTATAGTCTAGCTTTCTCGGTTGACGAGTTACTATGCTGTCAAATAAAGAATAGGCTACTGAACAAATTACATACCTCACTACCCCTCCGCACAGGACAGCAGGGCTATAATTCAGTCTAAGTATCATTCACTCTTCTATTACCTTCATAACCAAGGTCATACTAATCAACTCAATTATCAGTTCTCTTGGACATTTTCATAATGTTTTCTGCTCGTTGCTCGTGTGTGAAAACCCATGAAAATTAATACTACTTCTATCCACCCACTTTCAATGTATAGCTGACCCCATAACTCTTTCAGTGCTGTAACAGCCCAAAGCCTATAGTGGTGTTATCATTTTGGTAAGTCAGTCCTAATAGGAGTATTGTAAAGAGGGGTTTGCATATGCACGATTAAACAAATAAAAACAATTATTTTTTAACAAAAAAACAGCAGTTGACTAAGGTGTTCTGCATTTACAAATGTCCAACTTTTTGAGTGCATATAAATACAGGGAGTGCAGAATTATTAGGCAAATGAGTATTTTGACCACATCATCCT
>CM070041.1:17466914-17477260 GCA_036250615.1 Ptychadena robeensis
ATAATACAATTATTCCTCAAAAATACCACTTGCCTAATAATTCTGCACTCCCTGTATTGTCCTTCTACAATTTTAGTGTTAAGTGGGTCCCTCAGCATATGTAAACACAATCATTTAAAAGCTGAACTAGCACATTAGGCGTAGTTCATGTAGGGAGTTGTTGTCATGTCCAGTGACTTAAACCCATGCACCCATACTCCAAGCCAAGGTGTCCAGGGGCAGCATGATAAGTTCAAAGTCTCATTTTTAAATACCAATACAAATAAAACACCAACATTTATGGTTTTCAAGCATTGAGAGAACCAGAAAGCCGAACCACATCATTCCCCTGTGCTTCCTTTTCCCCCAATTGCTTGGCAACCTCTTAGAAACTGTTTACAACAGGCAACTGGGAAGCATTCCCATCTCAATGCAGTCAATCGAGGCGGTTGAGCAGCTGACTTCCTATTAGAGACACCTAATGTCATGCCTCAGCACCCAGTAAAAACCTCAACTCATCTACAATGCATTTAAACACCCTCAAAAACAGTTTCTAAACTGGTCTTTTTGGTTACTATGTCTCAAGGACCTGGACTGAGGGGAGGACCAGGTTAGGCAGCGTATGCTGGGACAGGATAAGGTGCAATGAGGTTAATTGAAGGCTTACAAGATGTTAGATACAGGTTTAGCTTCAAGATTTAGCTGCAAATTCAGATCAAGAAACAGAAGTAAAACCAGGAACAAAATATAGATTCAGGAACAGGTATAGGAACTGATTCTGGATTAATGCTCAGTTATGTTTGGGAGGGTGAGGCACACCCAACCCACCCCACAGTTTGCAGAAAGCTACCCTCTGGTGACAGGGAAACTACTGTGACAGGGTGAGCTCCTGTCACTGGCTAGTTAGGGGTTAAGGCCTGAGTGATATAGGCTCAGCTGGTCTCATCAAAAGGAGAGCTCCCAGAGAAGGGAATGCTGGGATAGAGAGAGACTGGGACTGCTGGAAGTGTGTTGGTTTTTTCCTGGCTGAGGATCCAAGGCTGAAGTAAGCTACCTGCTTTTTGTATTCTTTTGTTTGATTTGAACTGTTGTTTAAATAAAACCACTCACTGCTTGAACTGTTGAAGTGCTGGGTCCTACATCATTCCCCCGATCCCTGACACTACCCAGAGTGGGCAGAAGGATAGTTCCACCAGCACAGGTCTCTTACACTATGATGAGCAATTGGAATTGATTCTCTGTTTTCTCCATCTGTATTAGGGTAAAAGTCAATAACATTTTTCAAAGTACAGGGAGTCTGTGAGAGCAATTATCCCCCAACTGAATGACCCTATTTTACAAAAACCCAAATTACAGGTTCTAAAATAAGTCTAGTCTGTACAAAATCAGTGTATATATATATATATATATATATATATATATATATATATATATATATATATATATATATCTTACCTACATGGAATCTTAATGTAGATAAAAAAAATCTCATACTTGCCTTCCCCCCTTCCTCGCTGAGATGCCTGGAGTGTCGAATCCTCCAGCATGTTAGATGAAGGAGCGAGACTCTTCCGGTCTATGTCTCTCTCCACCAATACAGATCGAAATCCGGTGATGCTCCACCCCTCCATCATCAATGGATTTGGATCTGACTGGCTGCAGGGCACAAGGGGATTATGGGAAGCGGACGGAAGTCTACTTTCCCAATAATTACTTGCGGATGGATGCACGTCACAGGAGGGGCAGGGCGCCCCTGCATTTTGATAGATTTCACCAGGTAAGTATCTTTATTTTTTTTACTTTTTGCTGCCCTAATATCGGTAAGCAGATACTGAGGTGGTTGGTTCACTTTAACTGGCCTAATATGCCATTTCTTCAAAGGCTTCGCCTTTGCTGCTCCTCTTCATATTCTACATGTGTTGAACCTTCTTCCCCCACTGTCGTTACTACCATCAGCTCATACATCCTGTAATGACTAGAAATACCTAGGCTTTGCATTAAAAAAGTCTCAGCTGCGTCCTGCTCCTATTTTGTTTTTAGGTTTCTACCTGATTCAACCCTGGTTGAATGGGGGGTATTATGGTTTAAGGGTTGTGAATTCGGCTAGTAGTCATTGTTAAAACTCGACTAACAAAACCAATGTGTGGCCAAAACTTAATTGAATTTTCTAAAAAAAATTCTTGCCATAACTTAGCCTGAAGAGTAAGATGAAATAATGATATGGTCTCTTGTAAGGTATCTACATCTACATTTATTGTGCAGTAAAATGTTCAGGTGAAAAACTTGCATCAACTGAAGGAAGTTACTTTTATGTAGCAAAATGTCTTTATTTCTATCACTATATAACATTTTTATAAATTCCAACTGGTAAATGCTGATTTACCTACAAATCAGGCTAAAAATTCTACCTTTCTGCCATGTAAGGACGAGCTGTGATCATTGACGCTAAGACAACATGCCTGTCCCCCCCTGATACAAGAGATGAATGTCCCACCATCCATGAAAACATCACATACTGAAATTTTTCATAGCATCTGAAATTCCCAGGAAAATAAAGGTCATTTTTGTGAGCCCTGTGTAATTAGCTAGATTTGTGAATTCACTGGCTCATTACCCCCAGGAGTTGTGTAGTGTGGCAGGTCTACAGGTACATCCCTGGAGAACATTCGGCTCATTACTATTCGCTGTTTGACGGGGAAGTCATGGTCTACTGTCATCTCCAAGATGTTACTGAAACATCATAATGCAGACTAACACTGAATGGAATGACTAATGTTTTTTTTAGGTGTTACTTTGTGTATTCTCAAAGCAAATATTTTAAATTCATTGTAAGTGAAATGTGTCCACCTGTATTTGGATGTCCCATTTGTAGACAGGAAATAAAACCTGCTTTGGGCATAGTCTTGCTTCTTTGGCCTTTGGACATCACCTAGTACATGCAAAAATAATATCAATATTTGTCTTTCCTAGCAACATCTAAAAGTATAACATATTTTTGATGTTGAAATGTAATCAAAATACATTTATGAGCCGCTTTTGCTTTCTTGCTTCAGTTATTATGAATTTTATATTTAATGTAGCTGTAGACAACCTATAACTGACATCAGACAACTCTAGCATGATTTTACCTAAAACTAATTAGTAGGACTTATTAGAACAATAACTATAAGGGAATTAATGAGCTTCCAGACTAGATTGCATGAACCTAAACATTTAAGGTCCAATGGGTCATAGTTAGGGAGCCGACACTTCAATATGATGTAAACACAAATATATGGGCCCCCATACACCTTTGGATTTCTCTGTCAGATTTCCTTTAGATCTCCTTTAGTTTTTCCAAAACTATGTCATATGAGGGACTTTCTAAATCATCAAGTCTACCTGTGTTCAATCACAGAGGACCCTATACTACATAGTTGTTGGTAGATCTAAAGGATATCTGACAGAGAGATCTAAAGGTGTATGGCCAGATGAAAGGTACCACCAAAGAGCAGATTGATTTGCTCAGTGAGCACATTGTTATACTGTGGCATATAACGGATAGGATTGCCACTTATCACTGGTGTAGGTAAACCACAATAATATGTGGCTAGAGTCCATGGAGAGTCCATAGAGACCACCACCATTAATGTTCTAGATCAATGGTGGGCAACTGAGTTGATATGGAGGGCCACAAGTGCAGCCCTCAGCATCACTAAAGGGCCGCACATAAAATTTTCAATCTGTACTGACTGACTTCAATCTGTACTGACTTATATAAGCAATTTTTTATGAAAAAAATACAGCAGGCAGAGCATAAGGACATTATGTTTAATTTTTTAAATAACAACATTTGTTTTAACTGATACTTCAAGCATTAGGGAACCCTGTAGTATGGTAATGCAAATTTTGTCATGTATATTATCAAAGGTTATGTGCTTCAAAGCCATTGAATATATCGATGGGGCATATAACCTTAGATTCGACAGACAGGTGAGTTCCTATGCCCTATGCATTAATAGTTAGGTTTCAGGGGCCTCAAGTGGAAGACTGAGGAGGGCCGCTTAAGAACACCCGCAGGTTGGGCACCTGGGTTCGAGATGGTTAAAGTAGAACTAGGAGAATAATAATTTTATATTTATATATGATATAAAAGTAAGTGACCTGCTTATCCTACTAGATTGTTCCTGAAGGAAAAGAATGTTGAAATATGCAACATAAGTGATAGGGGTTGAGATAAAGCAATAAACACTGAAAGGGTGCTTACAGTCATCAGCTTCTAGCCATGTATTTAAAACCTATAATTCAAAATTGAGTTTAACCTGCATTACTGCCTAAAATGATTAGCAGGGGTTAAATTTTAATATTTATGTCCTCCTAAATGAGTTCTAAGCTACACTGTGTGTTCATATACATAGTGGAGTTAAGCCTCGCATACTCGTCTAGATTTTCTGTTCAATCAAC
Source organism: Ptychadena robeensis (assembly GCA_036250615.1). Lineage (NCBI taxonomy): Eukaryota > Metazoa > Chordata > Amphibia > Anura > Ptychadenidae > Ptychadena > Ptychadena robeensis. The sequence goes on from CM070041.1 coordinate 17,471,337, forward strand.
TTAAAAAGATCAGTTTTTGGAGTAAGGTGATTAATTGTATGTTTGACAACTGTAGTAACAGATATTTGATCAACTTTTTTGGGATCAACTGAAAGTGTAATCAATTTCAACACAACCAATTAAAATTTACCAGCATGCCCAATCATTTTTTTCCAAATTTTAATCTTTTGAGGTTGATCTAACCATGTGGGCTGCCATAGATTTTCAATCAATCAACCCAAAAAATTTATTGAACCAAGTTGATTAGATGAAAAATCTAGATGTGTATGGGGGAGTGATCACCCTACAGCAAATGTGATACTGAGGGATCACATGTAAAAACAAATGGAAAATCTTAAGCAGAGATCTAATACAGTAAGAAATCTCTAAAACACATTTTACCCAGAGAAACTCTTAAAATAAATTTTCAGAACAAGGAAGCCCCATACAGTAGTTTATGAGGGTCAATGATAAAAACGATCCTCACAATGGTGGTCATTCAGAACCTTCTACAGACTAGGTCAGAATGCCACCCTGACAGCTTGGCTATACCATGTTATATTTGAACAGAAAATGTCCAGGCACCCTATGATTGGATAGCAAAATTCCGAAATTATTTTGTAATAGTTAGTTGCTTTAGCAAACAGTATAGAAATTATAATTACTAACACTTTCATTTACAAGATGAACTTTTTAAATCTTATTTTTAATCCACCAAGTAACTTTAAGGAGCACTGACATGATACAAAATGGTTGAGTATTTAAACAGAGCATTCCCCTTTAAAGCTAAATCCTGTTTTTAGTTTGACCGGACTTCTTAAATAACAGTAAAAAATGTCAAAGCTTTCTCACCATGCCCCCTCCTCCTGAAGAAGGGACATAAGGACGAGTTGTTATTGTCCTGCATTATGTTGTTCTCTGCCTTTCACTCACCACTGTCACTACACATATAATGGAATCTTTTAATTGTCTTAGCATATGTTGTTTTATTAGGTGACAATAATTACATTCCAGGGATCACATGCAAAGTCTATGGAAAGATAAAATGAAATGACTTCACACTGTGTGCTCAAGTCCTTGGGATCTCTGCAGCTTTTCCCTTCAGTGCGTCCTGCGCGTTCCCCCCTCCTCGCCATCCTCTCCCCGCAAGGAGGTTCACATTGAAGTGTGACAAGAGACACTTGACAAGTGACACATGCTGGATTTTATCAGCACTGAAAGCAGTCATGGATTGTGAGTGAAGAATGATTGTCATTTCTACCCCATTTATTCCTCTCTGAGGCTTGCTGCGCACTTCCCTTGCAGAAAACGTGTTCGGTTAAAGCACCACGCTTGTCGTGACTTCTTTCCTTGTTTTGTGTACAAGATTTGTGATGGGTGTTTATCTATAGACAGGCGTGTTACATAGCAATCACCTCCACCAGCAATCAATCCTTGCTGAACAGCTTGCTGTTTCTTTAGAGAAAGGAGGGGAGGCAGGTGCCTGCTGAGGTTGGATTTGAAGGGTTTTCTACTCTACCTGTGGATTTATCCAATCCTCTACTGAACAGTAAATGTTCCACACACGTTCCTCTTAGCTAATGTTACATATGTTTCCGAGGGTTCCTTCGATAGGTCTATATTGCACTACCTTATAGTTAGTTTTGAGTCTAGGACATTGTATGGTGGTAAAATTGAATTGTTTTTGAAACTATTAATCTAGAACGGAAAAATCTGTGTATGTTCAGTTGAGTATTAGTGGTCATTTAAGGCAGTTTTATCCTCTTCAGTTTTTCTAAGGAACCCAATAGCCCTTAAGCCTGCCATACACACGCCGATGTGTGTAGCAGACTAGTCCCGATATCTTTCCGGGAGGCTAATGTGATGGCGTCATCACGTTAGCCTCCCGTTGCATTATGGGGCCCCTTCAATCGGCCGGGCACCCTTTGTGTGCCGGCCATAAGCTGCAATGAAGACGCTGCTTCATTGCAGCTTATGGCATCGGCTTTCATCGGCTCCCATCGGCCAGAGAAGATCGGACATGTCCGTTCTCTGACCGGCCGAGCAGTGGGGCGACGGGGATCTGTGTATGGCTAGCATTAGTCTTCTTTGTTCACTATGCTTACTTTTCTTTACTGCAGTTAAGTTCTACATATTGGTCAAGAAATTGTCCCGGCAAGTGACTGGATATGATTTTATTTCTATCATTCAAGTACTACGTTGTTTTCAGTGGCCCACATATAATATATACCTTCTTTTTTGCTGGTGTAGCTTTTTCCATGGATGCATCCAACAGCACTGCTGGAAATCCTAAAGAAGGCACCACCATCTTTCTTGTTTGTTTTCCATATGCCCAGGCATGTATGTAGATCCAATTCGCTACCTCATCTGCATAGCTTTATTGAATTATTGGCTCTGAATAGGGACATTGTAAAGCTTCACTTCCTGTGTTATCAGCCAATGCCAACCAACAGGAAGGTTTCTTTTAAGAATATGATCGCCTTGAACAAATTGAAGGTTTGTGTTGTGCTTTGAAGGGGCATATACACAAACCTTTTATTTAACCAAATAAAATTACAAATGTCTCATTCCATAATACAACGGGGGTGAAAATTGTGCAAATTGTTGAGAATTTTACAATTGCAAAAAATGTTTTGGTCTGGACTTAATACTGTTGGGCAATATGGAGATTACTTGCCTCTTTCAGCATCTAAAAGTGAATATTGCCCTACCATTGATCAAGTTGTGCAAGTTTTTCAAAGTGGCATAAGGGGCTAATTTGAAAAATTGCATCTTCATAGAATAAGCTGGCAGGAGGGAAGAGCAATCCAGATCAGTGTGATGTTTAATCATTTTCAAAAAGCCACAGCTAGACAGAAGGCACCACTATATTGCAAAAACGGTAATAAAGAAAGTGGTGTACCTGTGCCGTCTAGCAGGGCTGCATGGGTAACAAAGGTAGCTAAATAAAATTCATATCCTTTGGCATACACAGCAGTTCACATATGGGTATCTATCTATGTATTTAGTGGGCTTCTGTTTGGTGCTAAAATATCTTTTTATTTGACAGTGCTGTTAGACCAAAACCAATGAAATGTAGACAGTGGGTATTCAATATTTTATAGAAAACATTTTAACATATGTACTTTCCCCCAGCAAGGAAAAACTGGAAGGAAGCAAATTGACCAACACACTAATACAAATAGTCTCCAAGCCTTTTAATAATGGTGACAAAGTTGTTGTCAGTGACTTCTTGTACACAAGTTTATTGATTCTGTCCTAGAGATTTCCATGACCTTGGGGCTTCTAACTCCGGAGGCGCATCTCTATGACATCTACTCAATAAGTTCAGTTCCAGTCAAATAAAAGAGACTGGGATCTTCCCTGAATCCTGGGATAGGCCTCATGTTCCTGAGATGTATTTGTAATTACAATGTATAGCTCATTTCATTCACCTCACAATGTTCAGCCTTGGAAAACTGCATGCTTGTTACATATTAGTAGCAGTTATTGGATAAGTGTTTACTTTGTATTTTCATACCATCTGAAACAAATATGCTTGTCCTTGCCTAGTCCAGCTACAAATAAGCCTTAGATTTCAAAATCAAATCTGCCAAAATAAAACGTGTAAACTGTTTAACACTTGACTGTACCAATGCGCTTGAGAAACTGAAGTTCAAAATCTGGCATCCAGCAGAGCAATTCATGTATCTCTACTTAGTTTGGTGGTAACATCCACTAGACCCTCCGCCAATATAATGTCTTCAGGTCAATAAGCGACCATAGCATTAGTGGAACAGGAAATATACACTACCAGAAGTAATTGATTCTAAATTTTCTTCTGATGACTAAAATTCTTCAGTTGTGGGCCATAGTGAAGATGAGGGCTAGATCTTTTCAGGGATTTTTATCAACACTAGCAATTTCATAGTGTGAGGGAATTTAATTTGAACTTTTTGTGGATCTAGATTTGATTTATTAGGTGATAGTCAATGAGTGGTTTACTTTCAGTAGCAAGGGATTCATTAAAATATGTAGCAAAGGCTATAGACTGGAAGTATCTGATGTCATAGCTTAGATCATAGTATATCTATAGAATGCTGTGTACAGACCAAAGATAAGTCATCTAGTATCTACTCAAAACATCACTGAAAAACCAACCGGATCAATGTTTCATATGGGGAAGAACATGTGGTTAGAATGATCATGAAGGTTCATTCTCAATAATTAAAATTGCCCACCTACACAGGCCTTAAATCAATAGATTTTTTTTCCTGGGGAACCTCACCCTACAATTGCATACCTAAACCAAGGAAGAGACCCACTGCTCAACTGACCCTGGGAATCCAGAGGCACCAGAGAGCGACCACAGATGAGGAAATAACACTGTATAGAGACAGCGAAAAAATCTCTCTTTAGAAGCAAGCTACAAACCCTCCCCTAGATTTGCTTGAAGTTTGGCTGGTCATACAGCAATTTTTATTACCGTTTTCAAAGATCTTTATGAAAACTTTAGCAAATCCAGTTCTTATTTTCTGCAGATAGATCATAAACTGGATTAGTGAGAACGTTTACGATCAAGAGCATGAGGGTACTGTTCTTATAAATAAAACTTTTCTGTATAGCTAAGACTGACAAAGAGGCCTATCTAACAAATAAAACTTGCAAGGTGGAGTGGAGGCATTACTTTACCCAAAGCCTTACAAATATCACAGGACCATTGTCAACTTAAACCAGTAAAACAATATGTTTATTTTTCTCCACAACAGACACAAATCCTGGACCAATCACCTAGATGACACATATACACAATCCACAACCTACCAACTAGTGCCTCACTTTGATTTTTGTAACTATACTGCTTTTTTTATAAAAAAAAGTTAATAGAACAAACGTTACTTGTTAAAAACAGGCAGTCCACACAGGTGTAACTCTTGGTGCCGTATTTCTGTAGTTCAATAAACAATTAATCATGTGTGGCTCATCTCATCAAATCCCCATCTACATCCGCTCATCGCTCTTGCTCTTGGCCACTCGTTGAAACAGAGACAGGATAACAAATCGATCAGTATGTTAATCATGCCCTCCGAGGTGACGGGTTACTGAATGTCTACTAAAATGGAGCTGCCAAATCTAAGCTGGGCTCTGGTACATTTTGGAAGGACAAAGGTAATAGAGGGTATTGTAGCCGAGTTAAATTGGATCATTGTCTGCAGCCATAGATCTCCATGACAGCTTGATGTTGAAGAGAGGTTTGTGACATTTCTTCTAGTAAACTGTCCCCAACAGATGGTTTTTCTTCAATGGTCACTGATGGCTGTTAAGAAAGAGATATATGATTTACTGCTAAAAATAATGTGACATGAATTTAATTTTTTTTTTCAAGAGTAATTAAGTGAAAACATAAACTGTAGTTGCTTTCCGAGAAAGAAAATGTTCCTGTAGTTTATCTGTAATATGTTTTTTTTTTGTGAACAAGATGGAGAAGAATATTTTACAGTGAATTTTTTTTGTGTACCATTCCAAGCTTCTGTTCCAGTCAGCTCATGTCATATTTAGGAGTAGAGATGGTCAATAGTGATGGACCCAACTATTCGCGGCGAACATCGCATGGTCGCGCATTTTCGCGAACATATGGCGAGTTCGACCCACCCCCTATCTTTTTACATTGGTTAAACTTTGACCCTGTGAGTCACAGTCAGCAGACATAATCCAGGCAATCAGAACCCCCCACCTCACGGACCATCCCACCCCCTATAGCATAGCAAGTAGAGGACGCCATTTCACATGCTGCTGGAGAAGAGAGCTGATCAGAGAGCTGCTGCGCTGCATAGGGAACTATTAGCTAGGCAGTATTGTTCTACAGTGTACTCTTCCTCATTGCTCTTAGTCTGCTGTCAGGACCTGAGTCCTGAAAAGACCCCAAAAGCCCCTTTTAGGGCTATTTTTTTGCTACCCTGTTGCCT
>CM070041.1:17483953-17499016 GCA_036250615.1 Ptychadena robeensis
GGGGGGGGGTCAGTTTGGGTTGTTGTGTTGGGGTTGTAGAGATCTGCAGCGTCCCGATGTGTAAAAAAGAAGACTGTGACGTTGGCTGTACTTTGACGGCAAGTGTTCACTAGGGAAATCTTGTGACTGAAGTTGATATTGCAGATTGAATGGAGATTAAAGCTTGAACACATTACATTCTTATACTTATATCACATGTACACTACTGTAAAATTTTCATTTTTAGAAAATTTTTGAGTTGCACTACTGAGGTATGAGATCTGGGCATTCAAATGGTGTTGAACTGTGAGAGTTACATTATATTTTGTATTATAATAAATACGCTATTTCATTGTGTTTTGTGCTGTGTTATATATTTTGCATTCAGATTTTGGTGATATTTATGTGGCGCCTATGTGCACAATAACCCAGTTTATTATTATTTTTATTATGTTATTTAATTTTAATGACAAGTGGGTAGGAAGGGTATGGAAAGGGTAAAGTATTTTATGTGAAGTTTGGGGTTAAATTTCTAATAAACATTTTTGTTAAAAAAAAAGTACATTGTTGGCCTCTGTGGACATAGAGAATTGTATTACCTTTATTATTACCTAGTCTTTTGTTGCTTAGATCTACTGATTTTTTGTTTTTAATTTCAATACCTAGCGTATTCTTTTCTTCTTGAAAGTGTGGCACAAATCATAGTATACAACAAATGACCCCCAACAAGATCTCGCATGTGGGCCCCAAAAAGCTAAAAACTGCCCTGTCTGTTAGACATTGATTTGGAATCAAGCTTGCTAGTTGCAGAGAATTAAGTTCACCAGGGCTCTTGTCTCATAAATGTTCAAGTAGCCTTAAATGACCCATACACGTAGATACCCTTGAACAGAGAATGAGCACTTTGAGTATTTCTCTAGCTATATGAGCTCCTCTCATTCAGGAGACAATTTCATGGATTATTATTAATTTATTGGCCTTCCCATATTCTGTAGAGCTAGTGTATTTAAGCGAAGTTGCGAGTAAAACCTCCACCTCTGATCCCACGAAGCGTTTCCTCATTTTTCCCCTGAGCGTAACGCACTCTTGTCTGGACAACACGGATGCTCCATTAAATTTAGTACAAATAACACAAGCACTGATATGTTTCCCTCTTCTTACTATAAAATATTTATAGGTTTCCATTCTAACGAGTGTGGATTTTGCAACGGGAGTAGCAATTTCTGTGCAATGTATGTCTTAATTGGTGAAATGCTTAAGGGAACTAATCCTATAGGAGGGTGTGGTGACAAAATCCATCTACCCCACTCGCTATCCTTTTTTTTTTATTCGTTCATTAGCTACCCTGAACATGTTTATCATAAGAGAAGTGAAAATCTACAGGGTTGAGTTGGGTGCATTATAGAAAATATTATTATTTATTGCAATATATGTAAATTAATTTGCAAATAAAAGATTCATTTTAGTATAATGGTAAAGACGTGGTCCTTGATAGTGGCTTTTTATCGTAAATATTGGTTGTGTCTAAATGCATTTATCTGTATACCTTGTGCTGTAATGCACATCTCATCAGACATTGGATTTGTTTTATGTACCGTATTTTTCGCCATATAAGACGCACTGGCACATAAGACGCACACAGTTTTTAGGGCAGAAAAACCAGAAAAAAAAGATTTAATAAGTTTTCACATCAATTGGGATAATGCAATGTATTTAATGGATGCAATATCCAATTTAGCCAGAAGGTGTCACTAGCAGCAGTACACTCTCAGCTGAACACACGTCATACTTTACACTGATCTGAGGAGGAGGGAGGGGTGAGAGGAGAGCTGGGCTGCTCTCTCTCTCCTCTCCCGATGTCACTGATTCTGTGTCCGTGGGGCAGCTGATTGCTGTTCCCACGGACAGGAGAGCTGTAGATGCCAGTTCATCTAGCTCTGTCTTCATTGCCCATGCCAGTTCAGGGCTGGCATAGACAATTACACAGTTCAGATGGGAGAGCCGGACATCGGCTCTCCCATCTGAACTGACAGCTCCTCCACATCCTCAAGCTCCCCTCCGTGCCGGGAGAGCTGGTGGGAAGCCAAGGTGCGACCACTGGCGACTGGGCGGCCACGGGGGTCACGCATTCGGCGTATAAGACGCAGGCACTTTTTGCCCCCAATTTTGGGGGTAAAAAAGGGCGTCTTATATGCCGAAAAATACAGTAAATGCTGATTGGATTTTTACATTTCAACTCTTCACAGATCATTCTTTGAGTTGACTTTTAAATAATTTCTTATTTGTTATTCTTTGAATTTACCATATTTACATGTACCTGTATTGGGGGAAGCAGGGGGCCTGCCATTACTAACCTCGTCGTCTTAGGCATCAGTACTTTCTGGAAATAGATTTAGTAGGTTCAGTACCTTTTATGCATACCTGTGCCCAGACTATGCCAGAGCAATATATTCTTTATATTTGTACAGCCTATTAAACAAAGCATCCATGACCTTACTTGATATGTGTACTATAGAGTAATCATCTTCAACCATAAAATGCTAAAAACCATAAAGTAAAATAAATTAGGTGTTTATTTGCTTGTGGTGAAATGACAGGTCACAGTCTCAGTGATGTAATTGGCTTGTAGTAAAAGAGAGGCAACAGTCCCAATATAACTGGCTTGTGGAAAAAGCACAGGTCAAATTCACAGTGATGTCATTGGTTTGTAGTGAAAGGATAGGCCACAGTCTCAGTGATGTAATTGGCTTGTAGTGAAAGAATGGGCCACTGTGTCAGTGATGTCATTGGCTGGTAGTAAAATGATATTCCACAGTCTCAGTAAACTAATTGGCTTGTAGAGAAAGGTTAGACCACAGTCTCAGTGATGTTATTGGCTGGTAGTCAAATGATATGCCACAGTCTCAGTGATGTCATTGGCTTGTAGTAAAATGATATGCCACAGTTTCACTGATGCCATTGGTTTGTAGTGGAAATACAGAAGTACAGGTCAATTTCTCAGTGGTGTCATTGACTTGTAATAAAAGGATAGGCCACATTCTTAGTTATGTAATTGGTTTGTAATGAATGGACAGGTAAGATTCTCAGTGATGTCATTGGCCTGTACAGAAAATATAGACCACAGTCTTAGAGCCCCCACACACCTTAAGATTTCTCTGTCAGATTTCCTTTAGATTTTCTTTTGTTTTACCAAAACCATGTTATATGAGCGACTTTCTTAACCATCAAGTGTTCCTGTGTTCAATTGCAGAGGACCCTATACTACATAGTTGTTGGTAAATCTAAAGGATATCTGACAGAAAAATCTGAAGGTGTATGGCCAGCTTTAGTGATAGCATTGACTTATATAGAAATATAGTATAGAAAGCACAGGCCACAGTCTCAGTGATATCATTGGTTTGTAATGAATGGGCAGGCCACATTCTCAGAGATGTCATTGGTCTGTAATGAATGGATAGGCAACAAATTCAGAGATGCCATTGGCTTGTAGTGAAATAATAGGCCACAGTAGTGATGTGATTGGCTTTTGGGTGCAAGAACAGGTCATATACTCAGTGATATAATTGTTTGTAGTTAATGGATAGGTTGCATCTTTGGTTGATATCTTTGCTTGTCATAGAGCAGACTGTACTCCTTGTTGTGTAATTGATTTGTAGAAAATGGATAGGTTGTCCTGAGTAACAGTTCTAGTATTCACAATCACCCCTACATTGCCATATAAAAGAACTAATTTAATAGTCACAAAGGAAGAGAAGTTTTAGATCCTCCCATAACCCCTTAATCAGACAACATTGATGATATTTATTACTTTGTATATATTCATATTCTGTAAAGCCATTGGGTTTCAGCAAGTAAATTGACCCCATTCACAGTGATGTCACTGGTTCACTAGGAAATAATATTGAAGATTCGAAATGTCATGGTTCAACTACGTCCTGTTTGTAATCAAGGTTGAGATCATGTAAACTCTTGGTTTGTGTGGTGAAGGATGGGATGATTTACTTTGTGTTTAGGGAGAATTTAGCTTGTTCCGTGTTTTGTTAATACAAGCCGCATTACCAGAAGGAGTACAGAGATTTCTGGTAAATGCAGTTAGTCACATTGCTGATCCCTGTTGTCACATAGTCTCGGTGACTGTGTGGGTTGGTGATAATTGCAGGTGTGAAACATTTTGCGGGGTCAGCTCCTCTGTAACCGTAAACTTTATTTTTTTAATTGTAACAATTAAGGCTTTTTTTAGATTGGGGTTTAATACACCCATCTGTCACCCGGAATTACACATTTCATATCAAATTGTTTTTTTTATATGTATATATTCTTTTTACAGAAGGGTGTTTATTACAGTACTGACCCAGGGGATCTATGAGGATAATGAGTTACTCAATATGAAAGTAATGAAGGTCTGGCTGGAATATTAGTTTTGGTGGTCTCATATATAAACACTCCTACAGGATTTAGCGTGGGAGTGTGCGCTGTATGGAATTCATTTCTCTGTCTGATATTTGATATGTTACCTCTCAGTTAGACAGAAAAGAGGCGTAATTGATATATTTGGTGGCTTTTTTTGTTGCTAATTTATGGGAATTGGTCTCCACACCTAAAACTCATGGCCAGGCTACGCATCCTTCTCCATCCAGCACTCTGTCTGCTTCCTAAAACCAGTGCTTCTTTCCAGAATGATAAAAAGTGTATATTACCTCATTTACTTAATGGAGAAAAGGCACCTAATGTAGCAAGGCACCTAATGTAGCAAGGCACCTACAATAAAGCAATGGCAGAAAAGAGATACACAAATAATTTTGAGTTTGAGAAACATTTTGCACTTTAATAAAAACACAATATAAAAAGGTTTTAAAAAACATGGGCTAAAGGGTTAAAGGGTCAATGTGGAGCTCATAATGGAGTAATGTGGTGTTGCGAGTAAGTGTTAGTGGATGGAAGATGAACTTTAAGGTTGGATAAATAGAAACATAATAATAATAAGTGTCACTTGATTAGAGAGAAACATTTTGAGCAGCTGTTTGCAATATATGTAGCATTATGTACAGTATGTGAATATATAGAGGTGTAGATAGTAATATATATACAATAATGTTGAATGATACTAGGCACAACACTGTGCAATTATTGGGGTTCTGGACTGCTTTAATTACTTAGAGAGGTATTAAAAAAAGCACATAAATAATTTCACTGATTTGTTTTCTTTGTGGTTCCATGGTCAATATACTATTATATACTGTACCTATTTACCTATTAATTATGTAAAGAAGAATATCCATGCATTATCGCAAAGGTAGGAGTAGAAGGTTTGAATGGGTTGCATTGTTGAAGGCTTCTGAGAAGAAGCATTGTTGGTGCCAAATTCAGTAGTGGACAGCAGGCATTTGAAGTGTTATGCTAGAAATGTATTGCTCATCTGGGCATTGATCATTGGGTAGGTTCAGAGGGATATTGATTAAAAAACAGGGTTCATGGTACACATTTTCAACAGCATACATCATATGATGTTTTTGCCTGGCCATCCAACCATGAGTCAAATTCAGTTATTTTGACTTGCTTAACATAAAGGCAAATCTTTAATCATATTGATATGATTTAATTGTCCACAACCATAGGCAATACACTGCCTGGTCAAAAAATGTCGCCACCCAGATTTAACAAAGCAAATAGGTACGAGCCTTTTATTGAATAATTACTGCAGGTAACAAGTTATTTATTTCCAACTAGTGCAATAAGTTGCTTCTAACAACTATGTCAACAGACACATCTCATAGTCGTGAATTGAGAAGGGTCAAATCAATGGCATGCATCAAGCACAGAAAGCATCTTAGGAGATTGCAGAAAATACTATATTTAAAGCAGGGTACAGATGGCTCGATATTCAAGCCGTCCGATGTACCCTGCAGCAGCAGATATCGGCGGATCTGGAGAGAGACAGCTCTCCTCCCCCCGACTCAGCTGAAAGTTTGCCTGGAGACCAGCGGTCTCTATGCAAAGCATCGGACATCAGCTGTATTTACCGTCATGTCCGATATGGACAGATTTAGCCTGTTCCAGAGTGATGGGCACATCAGGGTAAGAAGAGAGGCAGATGAAGTGATGTACCCATCATGCCTAGTGCCTACTGTACAAGCCTCATATGTCATATGATCTGGGGTTGCTGCAGTTGGCCTGGTCTAGGTTCAGCAACAGTATGAGCTCCAAGAATGAGGTCAGCTGACTACCCGAATATACTGAATGACCAGGTTATTTTATCAATGGATTCGGCACAGGCATATTCCAAGATGACAATGTCAGATTCATTGTGCTCAAATTGAGGTTCAGGGAGCATGAGACATCATTTTCACACATGGATTGGAGTCCAGACCTGAACCTCATTGAGAATCTTTGGGATGTGCTGGAGAAGGCTTTATGCAGCGTTCAGACTCTACCATCATCAATGCAAGATCTTGGTAAAAAAGTAATGCAACACTGGATAGAAATAAATCTTGTGACATTGCAGAAGCCTATTGAAACAATGCCACAGTGAATGTGTGCCGTAATAAAAGCCAAAGGCGGTCCAATGAAATATTGGCATGTGTGACTTTTTTTGGGTGGTGACTTTTTTTTTGTCCAGGCAGTGTATATGTACAGTTATTTTAATATCACATCTGTTCAGATTGATTGCTATATGTGTACTTCATAAATCTTAAGTTAAGTTAAGAAATATCAGTCTATGTGCACATGCTCCAATAACAGGAATATAAAGTGTAAAAAACACAGATTAAGGCAATCCCCTACGCATTAATACATCAGCTACATTTATTTGCCTATTTGATTTATCTTAGTCATTTAGAAAAGTCACATTTACACATCCCTCTTATTGTAATTTGACTTCCTTTACTTCTAGTCTGACTTTGCAATTGACTTTGGACACAAAACCTGTTGTCTCATTCATGATGATCAATAAGAGTGCTATAACTGCCAGCCAGTAGTGTTCTACAATGAGAACCAATGGTTCCATGGTGGCCAATAAGTATGCTATAACTGGAGGTAATGGGAATAGGGGCTAGTAAGACCCTTAAAAAGTTTGGACTTAGTTTAGCACAAAAAAAAGCAAACAGGTAATAATTAACACATTGTGGTACCTGATTCTAGGTCTTTATTCACATATCTAATATTACACAAGGAGCAATCTTGTAGAGAAGACCTAATCAGCCTACATTTACCTGGAGAGCTCATCATCTCGTCTTCCTATAGAGCTACATGAGTTGTATAAACATCTGGGTGGAAAATTGTAGCTGCATTAACTCTTGTAGGTGTAAATGGGATTTGTATCTACTCATCTTAATTCCAGTAAGCGTGAATGGAAATTGAGACTAAATAGTCATATTAATTCCTGTGGCTTGCATGGTAATTGTATCCAGAGATATAACTGTAAATCCTGCACTTTCTTTAGGCAATCTCTCTGATAACGTTAGGATGTGCAGCATTAAAGTGAACCTGTTACACATAATAGTTTATATGAATAACCTAAGTGAGGGTTACCTAAGTGAGGGTTAGTTTCCCTTGTTAACCTTTGATAACTTTTATATATAAATCAGTATGTCTATATTCTGAAAGTGATCTTTAGAAAATCATCCTCAAAAACTCTGATTCTGAATAATTAACCTCAAAATTCTAAACTTTTATAATAATTATATGGTCATTGACTGATTTCTGATCAAGATGAAGTGATAACCAAGCAACCTTTCCCTAAATTCCATTGTCATCCACCTGGAAGATTGGCACTGTTTGATGTGTATATGTCAAACTCTTTCTACTTTACTCTTTCAATATATCCCAAAGAGGTACCACACATACAGAGACCCAATGACATGGTGTTTTCTTCCATAATTTTACTTTTGTTTTAAAAGCCATTTAAAATGTCCATAATACAAGAACCAATGTAAATGGTTTAGTTCCCTGTTATCAGGGCTCACCTGACTATACACACCATTGCATAAGAAATTGGATTGTCTAGCTCCAGTCCCCAAGAGACAGATTCTCACAAATTGTTTGTATTGCTGTAACAAAAAAAATAAGAAAGGTACCATTGACTCTTTATAAAAGAGTTTATACCAAAGTTTGGCCTACATGTGGTCCTTGAGTACCAGAGTGGGAAACCCCAGTTATAAATGCATGGTGCTAATCAGTGTCTTGGTGGGTTTACATGTGCTTCCTGTGACATTTTTAAAACTCATGATTGTACACAAGCCCCTGTGTCAGTAGGATCCTACATTGCAGTAGAATATAATTTTCCCTGGGATTTCCCGTAGAGAATCATAGACAGTTCCTAGAACACACCATCAGGAATCTCATCTCATTTGGGGTCACAATGTGGCTTAGTTTGTGGTTTTATGGGCACCTAGGGTAACGAGCGCAGCCGTTCATTAATTAAGCATTTATGTTACATAATTGCCGGTACTCCGAATTCCCGTAAGGGAGCATAAAATACTTTTCCTTTTTCTTGTTTTATTTCTCTGTGGAAAAAAATAGCAATTTTGTAGTGAATTATTGATTAGGGCCAATTCTGCAATCACTGTAGTTTGGAGGAAGGGAGCTAGCCGAGAGAGTTTAGGCGACAGACAACGATAGGGACGGCATAGCTCAGCACTCTCTCATTTTAGTGATTAGCGCAGCTATAAGGTTGTTATCTTATGTCACTTATCCCCTCAAGGGATGTGTCCGGTTTCCGCAGATAGTCCTCATTTAAACTTGGAGGGGAACTCCTGCTGGAAAAACGTCCTTTGAAGCAATTCTAATGGGTTCTGATAACCATTAACATGTTTTTGTTTTCTTTGCCGGCAGTCTCTTTACAAGGACAACTGTGCAACACAACAGCTTTACCTTGTAATCTCATTTTATTGCCTGCAATCCTTTATTTGCATGTTTTGAAGATGTCTAATTGGCTTATTTAAACACTATTGGCTTCTTTAAAAACTACTACCCATCACATGATCTCTTTCTATTGAGTGCTATAATGACGGTAGGCGCACTGTATCACACTTACTGTTTTCATGCTGCACTATAAAGACATTAGGCACACTGTTTCACACGTATTCTTTCCATGGTGCACTATGGTGATGGTAAGTGCACTGTTTCACACGTATTCTTTCCATGGTGCGCTATGACAGTATGGCGCTGTTTCACACACAGTCTTTTTACAGTGTGCTGTGATCTTGGTAGATGCACTGTTGGGTGTTAGTTAATATTGTGCAGTGCATTGACGTTCCTATTGCAATGAACGCTCTAAACTTTGAGCCATGATTATTCTTTACTATGTAAGTTATAGTAAAAATCCATTTTTGTGAATGGTAAAAATCTACTCTCATTGGTTCTGCAGCTGGGGATTTGTATTTCTGTTATGACAAGTCCATGGGGTAGAATGCAAGTCCTATTTGGTCACATATTTAATATAATTAATTGTCCATCCCTCGCCATGAAATACCAAGATAAAAAAAAGAACAGCAAATTAAAATATGGAATATTACAGATTTTAATTCAATGTTAATCTTTAATTCAGACATGTCCTATGCAGTACTAATATCTGGCTTTAAATGTCTCCAGTCTAATGGCTGGCTTGAAGTTACATTTACTTTAGCTTGATATTTAGAAGGAGCATAATACTTGTTTTGTATATGGGAGTTGTTAGGAGATTTCACATCGTGCTGCATTGTTGGCCTCCCTATAAAACAGCTTTTCATTTTCCTTTAGCTAGGGTGAGGACAGGGCTCTCCAGTTGGATAGAAGGTCCTCTTCTGTGTTAGTCATCTGTTTTCTGGTCGTACTTTGGCAGTGTTTTGGTTGAGCAGATTAGCCTGAAGTGATGTGCCCTTGGCTAGCAAATCCTTTTAGCCCGCTCGAGTGGAGATCATGAATACGGAGATTGTTCCCGTGTCTGTTTTTCTCTTGTGTTTATCTGGCTAAGATGTCAGTCAAGCCATTATAGCTGCCTCACATGCTGAAATCACTTGTCCACCGACAAAAGCAGAGTGTGTTGATTAGAAGCCATAGTGAGAACAGCGGTGAGCATTAGTGCATCAGGTGTAAACACTTCGACACCCTCTTACTGGGGCCAAGTCAGGTTTTCTTACTGGTCTGACCTCCATCTCTGTCAACTAATGTTTTACAATGCAATATGACATAGGAGTATAAAACAAATTATTTGTTTAAAGCGGACCTACCACCAGGAATCTATGTTTTCATAAATGGCACTAGAAGTGCCAATAATAGGGAGGAATGCAGTGAAAAAAAACAAAAACGTACCTGTAAGGAGCAATTTAAGAACATAATCCGGCAGCTCTTCTCACTTCCCGGTTCATTGTAGGCAGAAATAGGCAGCACGTCACAGGAAGCAGTGATCTGCTTTGAAAATTCCCATAGAAGATCACTGATTGCCCCCCAGTGGCCACCCGCAACATTGCACCCCCAGTTTCATGTGTTGCCTTCAGCTAACCAGGAAGTGAGGGAAGCTGTGTGGTAATCTTGTTAAATTGCTCATTACAGGAAAGTTTTTGAGGTTTTTTTTACTGCATTCCTCCCTATTATTGGCACTTCTAGCACCATTCATAAAAACATAGATTTCTGGTGGTAGGTCCACTTTAATGTTATGAATAACCCTAAAGTAAGACTGAAATATGGTTCATGTATTCATTATATTATTTCTAAAGTCATTGAAAAGAAAGGGTTTGGGAGGAAGTCAAGGCCAATCTCTGAGAAAAATCTTTCCAACCTTCCCATGCAATGTTTATTATTTAAAATGGCAACTTTCAGGGTAAGTGTCCACAGACCCTATTTTGCTTTGAAATGAATTTAAAAAGAATCTCAAATGTAGGTAATCAACATCTCATTGACTTTCATTCAGGAGGCAGGAGGTTGAATTATTAAGTTTCAACTATTCTTATGTTTCTGCTTCTGCATGTTTGAACAGGCCAACTGCATTTTCTTGTCAAAATATAGTTTGTATTAACTTTGAATAAAGTGCCTGTGGACACCTGACGTTGACCTTTAGGCTTGTACAGTTGTACAGCCTCCTCTACTGTACTGAAAATATTCACTAAAGATGGCTGGATTTTTTTATTCAATTAGTTGATTTTGTGAGTTAATTTCAAAGCCCCTGAACAAGGTGTCATTTGACTTCAATTTGAACCTTTTTATGCAAAAACCAATACACGTGCTAAAAAAAACTTTTTGTTATGTTCCAACAACCCTTTTCTATAGCATTTTTAGTAAAACATACCATGTTCATTGGCTTTGCTTTGACACTGATTTTAGTGCACATATCAGGTCATCTCACTTCCTGGCTAATATCCAACAGCATTATCTAGACCCCTTTCTTGCCCTTGTTGTCCCTGTCCTGCCGCTTTCATTGATTGGACTTCAGACCTTTGAGCAACATCCCATATGGGCATTATCACAGCTATTGAAAGCACCCTACTGTCCCCTCCCATCAGCAATGACCTTCCTACAGCACAGACACACAGTGGTCAAGGGTCTAAAACAAAGTATATTTACTCCTTAAAAGCACCCAAGTGCTGTGTATTCCTGATACAAACACTTGATGGAGAATTTAAATAAAATATTAAACATATAACATGTTATAAAAATTATTCTTTTTATATTAGCCCAAAATATATACTTTCTGGAAATATTTGCAAGTTTCTCCTTAATGAATAAAGGCTTATCCACCTGACTTTTACACTTTTTGTGCCATTTAGCATGGTAAAAACAGAGCAGTAATTAGAGCCTAATCACTTTCCTTGTTTCTGTGATGTGCATAACTCATAATGATAAATGGGCCATTTGCAAATGATATGATGAAGATTCTAACAAACTGATTCTCTTTGACTTTGAGTGAGTGTAGTTCACAGCGAGCCTGCGTCTCTACAGCTTGAGGAGTGCATTAGTTTATTAGGGACTTTAATAAAATGACTAACAAGCATTTGATGAAATACTGTTCGCCTATTTGAAAAGATCTAGTGTGCGGAGTGCGGAGGAGGTGCATTGGAGTCCTGCAGGTTTAAAGGAGACCTCTATCCAGTTCAAAAATCCAATTTACTTTGAATATTATTTCATTTATTTTTTTTTATCTATGAGCTGCTTGTTTTTTAGTTCCAGTTGTTAAAACAAAAGCCAAAACACCACACTAAAGATATAGCTTTGTGTAAGAATCCTTGTTATATCTTTCACTACAATCGGATTGTATTGGAGGCAAAGTACAGGGGGTACCACCTGGAAACTAGCATGTTCAAGTTTATTATTATTTTTGTATTTTAAAGTTTGCCCAACTAGAGTAGGGCAGTGGGGACTTTACTGGCCATCATAGCTACATTCAAGAATTAGATTGAAATAAAATTGCAAAACATTTATTGTTCATAAAAGTCCCAAAGCTTTAAAATCCCTGGTACATGGATTATTTTGGTGCACCCTTAATGGCTAGGTAAGTGTATCCACAAGACACAATTGGTTCCAAAACCCCAATATATAACTTAGGATGTCGGCCACTTTATCTAGGAAAGCTGTGGTATATATTGTTACATTTCTAGCACATGTAGTTAAAATTTAAGCCTTTTTTATTTCAACCTAACGCGGACCTACCACCAGGAATCTATGTTTTCATGAATGGCACTAGAAGTGCCAATAATAGGGAGGGATGCAGTTAAAAAAACCTCAAAACTTACCTGTAATGAGCAATTTAAGAAGATTATTCGGCAGCTCTTCTCACTTCCTGGTTCATTGTAGGCAGAAATCGTCAGCACCTCACAGGAAGCAGTGATCTGCTTTGAAAATTCCCATAGAAGATCACTGAAGGCCCCCCAGTGGCCACCCGCGATATTGCACCCCCAGTTTCATGTGTTGCCTTCAGCCTTGTTAAAATGGACATTACAGGAAAGTTTTTGAGGTTTTTTTTACTGCATTCCTCCCTATTATTGGCACTTCTAGTGCCATTCATAAAAACATAGATTACTGGTGGTAGGTCCACTTTAACATTGAACTTTATTTATTCAAAAACGACATGTGCTAGGTTAAAACTTTTTTGTAATTTTCCCACAACCCTTCTCTACAAGTTTTTTCAGCAAAACATGCGGCACCTTACCACAACCCGGGCCTAGACCACATGCCCATGCCCGGATGATGGTCACAGTGGACTTTAACGGTAGCTAGTCATACAAACGTAATAAAACATAGTAAAAACATAGTAACAACGTTTGTGTAAACTCAAGTAAAGTTTATACATGCAGATGAAGGTAAGTAGATAGGTCAAATAACAAACGATCATCCGGGCATGGGCATGTGGTCTAGGCCCGGGTTGTGGTAAGGTGCCGCATGTTTTGCTGAAAAAATTTAATTATTTTGGATGTTAGTAGCAAATACAGGTATAGGGTGTCCCTGAATATATATCTTTCCCTTCTCTACAAGTGATGATACAATACTCAGGGGCTAAGCAATTAACTCTCAAATAAACTAGTCAAAATTTCAAGACCATCTTTATTCAATGCAACATGTGAAAGACAGCCATTTTTAGCTAATACAACAACTTCAAAAGACAAAATTCTGGATGGAATCAGTGTTGCTCTGATCATTCATTTGTCAAGAAGAATTAGCAGCTTTGTTCATACAGTCATTGCATGCTTCCAGTGGGTCGGTGGTTGCCTTTGTACACAAGACTATGGCAATGACTCCAGATGCATAGACAATAGGATGATATTATATTGCAGGATGTAGTATGACTGCACAATGATTTCACCAGCCCCAGGCCCAGAAACATTGGTGTGTGTAAGACGTGTACTTCCTGTCTTCTAATTTGCCAAATCTGTTGACCAATTTTCCACAACCTCCAATGTGGTCTCAGATATAAAGGAGTCATCAAAAGGTTTTTTGGTGTTGGTGAAGCTAGATGATAAATATCTAAAACCTAATATATATACCCAAGAATAAATGAAGCCCACCACTCCTTACTGTTTTGTTTTTTTTAATATATTTTTTACATGTTGCAACCAGTAGCACATGAGCTGTCTTGGGGTGAGCACCCAACATCACTGTATTTATGAAGCAAAGGTAGTTTCCACTTGTGTGGAAGCCGGTGGCGCGATTGCCGCCGCTAAGAACTGCCGCCGCTAAGAACCGCATCTCATGCGGTTTTTAGCGGTGGCCATTCACCCCTATGGCCGCGGTCAGTGCTGGGCGGCCGCGGAATCGCGCGATTCCACGGCCGGGGACCAGCGGCATTGAATAGAATGGGCGCGGATGTGCACGACCATGGGCTTCCGCTTTAAGTGGAAACTAAGCCTTAACTAGCTCCCTTTGCTGTTTCTACCAATCTGAACTCTGCTTTACATGGTCTAAAAAAAGTGATACTAATTGGAAGGCCAAGCCTTTGCATGACAGACGTCATATTTTGCCCAGCACCCTCTTCTTTCTAAGATTATACAGTTGTTTGCGCTGCATTAAAGCAGTACATATATCTTTCTAAACAGACTTCATTTATTCAGCTGCTCCTCGGTGCTAGTGGAGGAAAACAGTGCACTCCCCTCCTAGTGTGAAAGTAATGGGTTTTGTCTAGAAAAAGATAACAATCCTCTCAAGCATTCGACCCTTCCAATTGAGAGAATTACAGCTTCACTTGAACACAAAGACTTTGTCAGCTTAATACACTCAATAGGTTCCTCTTAGACTGAAAGAGAGGGAGAGCAGGCAATGCAAAGCTTACGTTGTGTAGGTTCCAGGAATGATACCGGTTTGATGCCTTGTAAGGCCCAAAAAAAAGAGGAGCTGCAGCTGTCAGATTTTCATGGACATCCTCAGATATGGGCCATAGATGTGTTTCAAGAAGATGATGCAGAAGGAAAGAGTCCAAGTTCTGGATGAGTGACTTTTGGATTGAAGCCACATTTTGAGAATGGTTTAGGGTTTCAAGTGGTTAGCTTTTTATCTGACCAGAACAGGAATGCTGAAGACATCTACTAGTATGGACATTCGATCTAGCAATACCCTGCTCTTACTTCTAATGCTAGCCATACACTCTGAGATAAAAATTAGGATCCATTAAAACCGACCAATGAA
>CM070041.1:17510751-17523804 GCA_036250615.1 Ptychadena robeensis
CCTATACCGGTTACTCCAGCCTCCTTCCCAATTTTTCCCCCTTCCCTTTGTTTAATTATTATATCTTTTATTTCATTGGAGGGTCTGATCAATGGTCTACTTTGGCAGTCCCTGGTAAAAAAAAAATATATCATCACATGACATTCATTAGCCACCTAATGCTGTGAGAATGCAGTGCCATAGTCCTCACTGGTTGACACACCTAATGCAAAACCCTTCTAAAATGGTAACAGAAGTGTAGTGATGGTCGAACTTCATCAGTGATGTCACATCCGGCACCTGGAAAGCATAGTTCCTGTTTATGCTAACCGGATGTGACGTCACTGACGTCACATCTGGGTTTGCGAGCCGGTCTTCAGTGAAATATTCTTCCTGCGGCGGGATCTCGCTGCTTCTGATGCCACCGGAGGAAGAATAGAGGGCTCCTTCTCGCCGGCGAACAGGGCGGGTCGAACACCCGTACTGTCCGCTGGCGAGAAGGAGGGCAAACCGCGGCAGTTCGGCCATCACTACAGAAGTTTCAGGCCGTTAACCTAGGTAGAATAATAGGAATGGATCAAAATGCCTCCTTTGTGGTGTGGGAGCCTGATCCTTTCACAAACCGATTATTATTTAGGCCAGTTTTTTTTTAAGCCTTACCCTATATGTATTAACCACATACTGATTTTTTACCTTGTAAGACTGTCAACATCATTAATACTACACATCTTCTACCAATAGATTCTAACATTACTTTAACCCCCCTGGCGTTCCTGACGGCCCCACCTTGTCCAGCGCTGTCCTGTTAGTACTGAACTGGATGAGATGGAGAAGTCCGGCGGAGATTGGAGCCCCAGCAGCGAGAACTCACAATCTGCGCTGTTCTGGTGGCTCCGATCTTCTGAACTGGCTTCTCCATGGAAGCCAACCCTGCACCCACATCGGGCAGCTGTGGGAGATTTAAAAGTAAATCACATAAAAACAGTATACTATGGAGAAAACAGTTTTCAGTGCGATACCCTAGATGTGCCCCTTTGAAGTTAACCCTCTCTCCCCTGGTGTGATGTCCCCAGGTCCATAACACCAGGGGAGAGAGGGTGCCAAAGGGATAACTGTATCCAATACAATTCAAAGTAAAAAAAACACAAAACACATTTCCAGTTGAATTAACATTTTATTATAAACAAAATATATACTGTTTTGAAATATATTATACAAAATAAGTATTTTAGAGATTTGATCATTCAAATGATACCTTTTATCTATTGTTTTAGTGTAATTTATTTTACATAATTGTGTGTTTCAAACATTATTATATTCAGGATGTCTATTACACCCTTGTGTGGACATATTTTGGGAAATAACAGGCTTACGACATAGAAAAAAATAACATTTAAGTCTATTGTGCGCTTTTGGTACAGAAATCTGGATCTCACAAGAGTGCTAGGGAGGTTTAAACATGTCACCAACCTTGCATTACTGTAAATGCCAGTTAGAAGATGTCCCTGTTTGTTTATCTGATCTCTAGTTTGTTGCCTAGCTTACTTAAGCCCCCCATACACCTTAAGATCAATCCATATAGTTAGGTCTAGGTCTACCAACAACTGTGTAGTATAGTGGCCTCCCTGATAGAATACATAGTGATTGGAAGGGTTAGAAAGTTCCTCATATTACATGGTTTTGGTAGAACAAAATTTGATTGTACAGACATTGTAAGGAAAGATTGTAAGGTGTATGGGGGCCTTTACTTAGCTTATATACAGAGTTTGTTGGAAGTACAGAAGCCACCCCAGAATGAGGTGACAATGGATGAAGTTGTCTTGTCTTTCCAGCTCCCGCGTGCAACATTTTTCTTTAGTATTCTCATGTAATAAAATAGTTTTATAAATAAGAGTTGTAGTACCCTATTATTTAGTTCCCATACCTCCAACATTCACAACATCTGACTAAACAGGTAGCATTGGAGTTGTGCTACAAACAATCTAGTCTATTTACAAAAGCTCAGCAGATCCACTAATCTACCATTGATGTTCTTTGGTTCTATGCATACAATTAACACAGCGTCATTCAACTAACACATCTTTTTTTCTATTGCAGCAACAAGGGGCCGCCACGTCTGTCTACTGCGCCGTCTCCCCAGACCTGGAGGGCCTTGGAGGAATGTACTTCAACAATTGCTGCCGTTGCCTGCCATCACAGGAGGCCCAGAGAGAGGAGACGGCAGAGGCCTTGTGGGAGCTGAGCGAGAGGCTTATCCAAGAACGAGTTGGCAGCCAGTCCAAATAGCAGGGAGCTGATGTTAGGATCAAAACACACGCAATGGTTTGTGTGTATGTGTGTGTGCGCTAGGAACCTGCCAGCTCTGGAAGCTTTCCAACCCTATCATCAAGAGGGTTTCTATATACCTCTGATACAGATTAACTAGTGTTAAATGGAATAATAGCAGTCACAACATAGTGAAAAATGTTAAGTACTAGAGGGAAATGGGGAATTCTGCAGGGTTAAAGGGACAATATCTCTTTCTTCTACTGAGTTAAGCTGATTTCTTTGTCTTTAAATTGGGGATTGTTTGAAACGGAGCCTTGATTGCTTTAAAATGATAATAAAAGTTGAATGATAGAGCTGATTATGAGCAAAGTAGCTTTTCACTTAATTAACTTAAACATGGATTTAATACTGATATTCAAAAAGCTCCTGGTACAGTAACCCTTTACAATCAAGAATTTTTCTACACTGATCCACCTACCTAAAGGTTGCCAATTTAAAGCTTAGTTTAGACATAGAATATTGCTGGGGCACACACCTATCCTTATCCAGCTGTCCATCATTATGGGCCAGGAGCAATTGTTTAGTAAAATCCAGCAATGTTGACCACCACCCTGCCCCAGACCACCACCCTGCCCCAGAATTAGTTTACTGGTGATGGACCTGAAGTTGGCCTGATTACTACTTTTCCATTTCCGCACCTACAATCTATTCCTCAAAGGATAATGCCCTGGCTGTGTCCTCTTTCTATGGCCCTATTCATTCCTATGGATCAGCTATAGTCTTCTTGTTGGCCAAGTCTAAAGTCTACCATAAATTCTAATTAAATGGGGCATCATTGCCTAAGTGTAAATAGTAGACAATTGGGATGTCTTTCTTTAGAAATGTTGCCCAGGAACCCAACAAGGACACACAGTTATGATCAAAGAAGGTATACTGGGTGTACGCACAACGGTGGGTAGGGTTACATTAGAGTGAATTGACTAAAGGTAAAGTTGTCCTTAAAAGTAAATGATTTGAAAAGTTACATGTATGGATAGGTTTATGAAGAACAATATTCATTTATATGACTCGGAGTAATGAATACTGTATGACACCAGTTTCTATAAATCACTTCATATACTTAAAACTACAGTAATAGAAACAATTGAATGTATGTTGCGGGAATTCAGAATAACTTACCAGGTACATCAGTGAAAATGAAGTGATAAATATCTAATGTGTCTACTGTGCTGTGATCCCGATGACATCCAGACTCTTTATTTCTGATTATTGTTCTCTGTCTATGTGATCTCCCTTAATTTTTACTAATAAAATTCTAGCAGGAACCAATAGTTTTTTGTCTCTTTTTTTTCCCATTATTATTAATATCTAAGGTATATTTCGCATATCGAGGTTGGCTGACCACACACTAGTCTGATGTGTTCTGTAAATTGTATGTGTACCTAGATCAGTGGCTCCCACACAGGGCCATTTTTACTGATAGGCAGTTGAAGCAATTGCTTAGGGTGCCACCCTATAGGGGGCGCCATTACTAACTTTTTTTAGATCATTTACAAAAAAAAAAATAATATATAATTTTTTTCATCCTCATGATTTGTTTTTACTATAGAGCGGCCAATCTGACCCGGCATGACCAGAATCGGGCGATTTTTTTTGTGTTATTGTCCATATCTTTAACCGGCTGGTCAGCCAGGCTCAAGGTGCCGATAGGATTATCAGCTCCTCAACACAGCGGATTGTACCATTATGTGAAAAAGGCCGGGGGGGGGGGCAGTGAGTGTGGTACCGTGCACCGCGGCTACACTATCCTGCTATGCACCTTTGCTGTTGAGACAAGAGCCAGATATAAATGCAAGTGCCACCACAAGTTGTCACTCTGTGCACTGTACCTGGCCAGTACTAGCACTTCACTTCCACCCCTTCCTTTTCACATAGTGGTATCATCCTGCCCTGCTTCTGCTGAAGCTTATTGAAAGATCGGAGAGACACAGATGGATCATGTAGAGGAGAATGCTATCTTTTCCTTCCAGAAGATCCATTTCTGTCCTGGAGGTTATAGACCCTTCCATGCTACATATCATATATCTAATCACTTATGCTGCCGGCCACAATTTTTCTTCCTAACCTCGCCATGTCCCCGTCCCCCCTCTGCCCAGTGCACTGGTGACACCAAGCTGTAGAATCCAAAAGTAAAAGGTAGCCGTAATGAGGGATCGACTGCAGGCCAGTCTTATCGGTGGTCAACCCTTTGGCTATGTTCCCACTAAGAAGATCAGCCACGGAACGGACTTTTTTAATCGTGCGTGTCCGACACATCCCTCAGGTTCTATGGGCGCGAGCAGCGCTGAAAATCGGAAATCTTAGGAAATTGTGGACAAGCTCATTCAACGAAGTGGAAGCGACAGCCCAACAATCCCGAGTGCAATTGAAATCCCGTCCGACTCAGCGACGATCACCTAATTAGGAAATAAGCCCTTTGTGTTTCCTTCCATACTTTGACATAGGGCTGCCATCCCCATTCCAAGTAATACGACGTCCATGAATTTACCACTTGTCAGATCACCCTGCGCGTCCAAATTCAACAGATTCCTGGACGACTCACCAGGTGGGCACACCCATTTTTAGGGCGATTGGCTGAAGCTTGCACTGCAAGCTGCTTGGGCCACAAAACTGGCCATGTATGTCTACCTTTAAACTCCATATTTTAAAACATTCATATAAAAAAAACTTTCATAGTATAACGTATAAGTAATGCACACCCTACTACTACTTACACCCACCCGAGTTTTACCCTCTAGCTACCACTAATCATTGCCCAGACACGCATATATTGGGCTAGATCACCGTCGCTTTGGAGTGCGTGCAGGATTATCAGACATGACCGTCTCTTCCATTGCTTTGAATGGGGACCGTGGGTTTCCCATCAAGCAATCGGCTGAGCTGGATGACAACAGCAATGTCTCCAGCTCCTCCATATCGAGCTTGAAGGGCATCAACCCAGGACATTCAGTAAATTGTCAGCTGATGTCAGCCTAATCAATACGGCTCTCCTTATGCCACAGTGCTTTCCTTGTATGCTGCATCCCTCACTCACCTCCTTGTATCTGCCTCCCCTCACTCACCTACCTTGTATCTGCATCCCCTCACACTCCTACCATGTATCTGCATCCCCTCACTCTCCTACCTTGTCTCTTCATCCATCACTCACCTACCTTGTATCTGCATCCGCACTCACTACCTTGTATCCTGCAACCCCTCACTCACCTACCTTGTAATCTGCATACCCCACTCCCTACCTTGTAGCTGCATCCCCTCACTCACCTACCTTGTATCTGCATCCCCTCACCAACTTCCTCATATCTGCATCCCCTCCCCTCACTCCCTACCTTGTATCTGCATCCCCTCACCACCTACCTTTTATCTTCATCCCCTCACTCACCTACCTTGTCCCATCCTCTCCGCAATCCCCTCACTCACCTACCCTTTTATCTGCATCCCATCACCTCACCTACCTTGTATCACCCATCCGCATCCCCTCACCTCCCTGACCTTGTATCCGCATCCCCTCACTCACATTACCTTGTATCTGCATCCCATCACTCAACTTCCGCATATCTGCATCCCTCACGCCACCTACCTTGTATCTGCCATCCCCCTCACTCTCACCTATACTTATCTAGCATCCCCTCATCACCTACATTGTAAAGCCGCATCCCCGTCACTCACCTACCTGTAATCTGCATCCCTCACTCACCTACCCTTGTTTATCCCGCATCCCTCACTCACTACCTTGTTATCCGCATCCCCTCCTCACCTACCTTGTATCCGCATCCCCTCACTCACCTACCATGTACTGCATCCCCTCACTCACCTACCTTGTAATCGTGCCATCCCCCTCCTCACTACCTTGTATCCCTGCATTCCCTCACTCACCTACCTTGTAGCTGCACCCCTCCCTCTCACACCTACCTTGTATCTGCACTCCTCTCTCTCCCTCACCGTACCTTGTATCTGCATCCTCTCACTCACCTAACCCTTGTTCGCCTCCCCTCACTTACCTGTAACTTCCTTGTATCTGCAATCCCCTCACTCACCTACCTTGTATCTGCTCCCCTCACTCCCTACCTTGTACTCATTCCCCTCACTCACTACCTTTGTACCGCATCCCCTCACTTCACCTACCTTGTATCGCATCCCTATCACTCAACCTTCCTTAAACACATATCTCTAAACCCTACATGGTACAGACCTTGAAATTTTGAGACTACTCCATGCAAAATTTTAGGTCCCGGACCCACTCTTCCGACTAAAAGAAGCCCTCTAACAAATTCTTCCCCCATAAAGCACTACTCTGCTACATACATGTCACATGCCTTTCATTACAGTTCCCCCCCTTTTACAAAATAACTTTACAAAAAAAAAAATCGAAATCGCCAAATTGAATCGGCAAGTCACCTTACTGTAAAATCGGAAATCAAAGCTGCCAAGAAATTTGCAATCTGTGCACCTCAAGTTTTTATTATATTTTTTTTTATTGTTTTTTTTGAGTTACCTACGCCTACCAAGCCACCCGCCTGGCAGTGGAGGCCCCCGTGGCCTGCGCTGCTTCATGTCCTGTTTCCTGCGTGCCGTGGGTGTGGGGGGGGGCAACCACCAAGAAAATCTGCTTAGGGGCAACCAAAGGGCTAGGAACCGGCCCTGCTCCCACATATTCCCTGCAGGGCCCTCCCCCCCTTTTCCTATTTCAAAACCTTTTTCAATCTGCCCCCCCCCCTCTTCAAAACATAAGGGTTAAGATGAGGGCCAAGCGCCCCCCCTGGAATCCTTTGCGCCCCCCAGTTTGGGAACCACCGATCTAGATGAAGATTTGATTGTAATTTATGCAAAATAAAAACTAGAACAGAATGCCTGTCCCCAGATTGACCTGCGTGATGACTATTGATGAGCGGCATAGGAAATATTCGAATTTGCAAGTAATTCATACATTGCAAAAATATATTCAACCTTCAAAGTGAATGGTCATGTGTGGTATTTATTTTCACATTGCGAATATATAATCGCAATGCATGGCCATAAGCTTCCCAATGCAAAATATCGCGAAAATCCGAAAATTTTGATTTTCCACCACCATATTCATTGAATATATTCGCAATTCGAATATTCAAGGTCAACACTAGTGATGACGTCTTCATGCATGGCCGGTTGTGCCGTGAACTGGCCGTGCAACCTTTGTGTGATTGCAGTTCTAAAATTTACATTCATTCCTTTGTTATTTTTCCACGATAATTTAATTGGGCACGCTAGATTTTCAGCCGATTTAGCGGCAGATCGATCGCTGAGAACGCAGTGGTTGATCTGCGGCAAAATCGCCTGCAATTTGAAAAGTCTATGGCCAGCTTTACACATTGCATTGCCGTAAGGGCAACCCAACATTTTAAGATAAGACTTGACCTTTTGTCTGGTTCTCCAATGATCCACCTGAAATCCCTCATCCGATGACACCACTAACCATGGTGCTTAACTGTACTAGACATCCATTGCTCCACTTCACACATTTCATAAAGCATGAGCCTAATAATGTTTGTAGCAACAAAGGTTTACAAAGTGCAGAGACCTGTAGTAATAGTCTTTGAGGCTGCATCATCATCAGTCATGAGCAGATTAAGAATAAAAATTTATGGCTGATGCTGACCTGTGGTGGTCACCCACAGATCCTGGAAGTCGCTAGAGATGGCCGCAAACTTTTCTCTAGCTGATTTGTAAGTTACCATATTTTACACATAATAGGCCTCACCAGAAGATAAGACGCATCTCTGTAGATGGGGCTGCATCAGTGTTTCTTCTCAAAGGTCTGAATATGCCCCCTCCCTCCTCCTAAGTAGACAGCACTTCGGAGAAGGGACTAGGGAAAGCAGAGAGACACGCAGAGCTTGCAGCGAATATGTCTCGGCTCTGTGTCTCTCTCTGTTCACTCCCTGCTTTCCCTTTCCCTCTTCCTGAGACACACGGTCTACAAGGTGACAGTATTGGGGCTCACTTGATATACATGTGCCAAGATGTGTGGCACACCTATACATTGTGTACAAGCTTTCAGCATGCACTGTGTGTGTCTCTCTGCTCTAATAAATCACTTCCCTTCTAACATGATGTCTATCGACACTTAAGGAGGGGTGAGAGCGAGACACATTTGAGAAGCACCGGCTGCCAGATTCCGCAATATACTGTCCAGTAGTGATGGCCGAACCTCGGGCATGTTCGTCCGCGGACGGGCGGAGCGGACTTTTAAAAAAGCCTGCCGTCCGCCCGTTCGCGGACAGATTCAAATTCCCCGCTGCTAGGCGGGGAATTAGAATCTGAAAACCCGGATGTGACGTCAGTGACGTCACATCCGGCACCTGGAACGCATAGTTCCTGGTGTGCTTACCGGATGTGACATCACTGACGTCACATCCGGGTGTGCGAGCCGGCTTTCCACTGAAAGACCGGGTTCTCTACCCGGTCTTCAGTGGAAACATTCTTCCTGCGGCGAGATCTCGCCGCGTATGATCCCACCGGAGGAAGAATAGAGGGCTCCTTCACGCCGACGGACAGGGCGGGTCGAACACCCGTACATGCTTGTTCGCGGCCGAACTGTCCGCCTTGCGGGCAGTTCGGCCATCACTACTGTCCAGCATGTTTTTGTTATAGAGCTAAAAGTACAGTATCACCAAAATTGTGGGAGACTTAAAAATGTTCAATTGTTTAAAAATGGGCAGCTTGAGCCCAACTCCTATACAGTGGCAGATGTAGCCCGCAGGCGGCTTTTCCATGAGCAATGTATGTGAAGTGGGCATAAGCTGGCCAGCTAACATACAGCTCTGCCGCAGGGGATGCGTTCTATATTCCGTAGTACGTATGTTTATACAAAAACAGTGTAAGAGCGATACTTTTATGTAATGTTCCCACAATCACTCCCTACATTCACAATTCTGCTAATGATCTCTCATCTCTAGTCTCTTCGTTTTAACTATCTCTTGAAGTTGGACCTATATCATGGGTGGGCAAACTTTTTGACTCGTGGGCCACATTAGCTTCTTAAACTTGCTATAGTGGCTGGACCCAAAAAAAAAAGAAGCTCATTCATTGCAATGAGCAGAGATAATCCTGTAGAGACTGTATGTTGTCACCATGAGAATGCGCCCAAAGTGTTATCACATGATCACCCAACTGCATCATCCCCAAGGCAACATTTGGACCCCTCTAGGCATTATGTGCACTCATTGCAGAGAATAAGCGGAGGGGAGCATCTTTTCATTAAGATGATGAAGGGCCGGAAAAGAAAGCTAAATGGGCTGGATCTGGCCCCCGAGCCTTAGTTTGCCTACCCCTGACCTATACCTAGTAGGTGATGATCTGGAACTTACCAAATGTTATCGCTTTGCTTTCTGGTTAGCATTTAAAGTCCTACAGATCAACTTTTCTTTTTCCAGACTTGCACTTTAATTCCTTGAAGAATAAACAAACACAGCTCAGAGCACTGCCAAGCCAGAGGAATGAAATGGGTTTCCTCTCGGCCTCAGTCATTATTTCCTCCTGCTGCTGCGGGGAGATTCAGTCAGTTTAGAAGTTTGTCAAGGTTGAGTAGTTCTTGTCAGTTGTCCGACCCATAACCTCTGAAATGAAACACACATAATATTAAGCAAGGCAGCCTCTCGCTGATCAATAATCTTGTAAGTGAGAGTCTGCAGGGATCTTCTTTGATGCGAGAGGTATTTAGGGTGTGAAAATTGATTGTCGGAGAAGCTGCAAAACGCATCCATTTTTTTTTATGCACGTTCCTTTGCTTTTTATACTTTCATGTAGGTGGTTTGTCTTAAGGTCGACAGCATCTGATCGTTATTGAACATAAAACTCCAGTTTTTATACGCCGCTGTTTTAAGCAAAGCATTACGTGGAGTTTTATGTACATTTGCATGTAAAATTGTGTTGAATTGTGTTATAATACACAAGTGACTTGTAACTCACAATAACTGGATTGGGATAACTGGATGACACATAGAAATCAAATGCATAACTTCTGCATTTTACTATTGCAGAGTTTAATTAAAAATCTAATTGGCTGCCAAAGGTAACACAGACTTTTTCTGTCTTTTTTTGATTATTATTTATTTATTAAGCTGGGCATAGATGGGCCGATTCCTGCCCATCCCAACCCGCCAATCGGATGCCGTGCACGTTCCCGCATCCGATCGGGTTCGGGCCGGCAAAGGAATTGGGTGCGCCAGCTTGCAAAATTGGACTAAAATCAGCCGTGATGATCCAACATGACGTATAATTTTGATCCGGTCCCATCAGTTATGGGCGGCACACAAAGGGTGCAGGCCGAATTTTGGCACTAGCGGGCTGGCGTGATGACGTCATCACGCCCGCTAGGTCAGGTCGGAAGGTGTAGTAATTACCATACATGATGCTGAAATGTGCATGATCGAAATAACTGAGTCAAGAAATTATGGGGGTGGTTTAGGGACAGCAAGGCTGGGGAGGAAGGGCTAGATGATGCTGGATGCCCATCAAACAGGAAATGGGGAAAAGTTGCCCTGATTTGAGGATGTACATAATGAGAGCTCACAGTATGCTATGAAGTCAGAGTATGCAATTTCAGTAAGACTAGAGTTAAGCATTAAGCCAAAACATTTTACTTTAATATTGGACAAAGTAGGAATTGGTTGAACCCCATCTCAGGCGTAATATAGTAGAGCTTTTTTTCACTTCCTGTCTTGGAAAAACAAATCGACCTGATAGCATTGCCCTTCTAAACTTTAGTCATTAAAACATACTTACAAGAACCCCGTTTTTGGATCAAACATCATTTAGCAGATGACAGATTGCTGAAGACTGGCTGTGATGAGCACTGACCGTGGTACATGTTAACACAGGCAGTGCACCACAGGAAAGTCAGGGCGACAACACAGGTCAGTTGTCATAGGGGCGACAAATACAGCAAGAAGCTAAGATTGTGGATATTCTGATACTGCTGTATTACTTCACAAATCTCAAGTAATCTCACTAGTCAGGGGATTTGATTTAGAAATAGTTAAAGTGTTTTACCTCCCTATGAGGTCCAGATTTCTGTACCAAAAGCACACTATAGACTTAAATGGAATTGAATAATTTATTTTTATGTCCATACAAGGGTCTAGTAGACATCCTGAATATAATATTGTTTGAAACACACAATTATGTAAAAATAAATACATAAAAAAAAAATAAAATAATAAAATGTATCATTTGAATGATAAAATCTCTAAAATACTTCTTTTGTATGATAGATTTCGAAACAGTATATATTCATATTGATATTTTGTTTATAATAAAATTTTACTTTGAATTGTATTGTTATGACTGTAGTGATGGCCGAACTTTGGCCATGTCTGTCCGCGACCGGAAAACCTGGATGTGACGTCAGTGACGTCACATCCGGCACCTGGAACGCATAGTTCCTGGTGTGCTAACCGGATGTGACGTCACTGACGTCACATCCGGGTTTGCGAGCCGCTCGGAGCCGGGTTTTCACTGAAAGACCGGGTTCTCTACCCGGTCTTTCAGTGAACAGATTCTTCCTGCGGCGGGATCTCGCTTCTTATGATCCCACCGGAGGAAGAATAGAGGGCTTCTTCACGCCGGCGAACAGGGCGGGTCGAACACCCGTACTGTCCGCTGGCGAGAAGGGGGGCGAACATGCTTGTTCGCGGCCGAACTGTCCGCCTCGCGGGCAGTTCGGCCATCACTATATGACTGTATCCAGTACAATTTCTTTTGGCACCCTCTCTCCCCTGGTGTGATGGACCTGGTGACAGCTGTTTTCGTGCGATTTACTTTCAAATTTCCTGCCACCGCCCCAATGTGACATCATCAAGTCACTCCACGAGGGAATCGGCTTCCATGGAGAAGCCAGTTCAGAAGATCTCTGCCGGGCCGTCTAGTGCAAGACCAAAGCTAGCCACACACAGTTCGATGAAGTAACAGATTAGAGGAACATCGGGCCGTGTGTGCGCTCACGGCTCCTGATGTCCCTCTAATCTGTTACTTCTTCTGAGCCATCCACGGTTCAATGAATCCTGCTCGAAGGAACTCGACTAAACAGGTTTCCAACATGTTGGAAAATCTTGGTCGAAATCCATTGCATTGAATATGGACAGCGCTGTCCCCATCCAATGTAATGGACAGGCTGACAGCTGCACACACATAAGCTGTGTGTTCAGCTAGCTACTCTGTGTGTGTGAAAGGTGCGTGGCCAGCACGAACCCAGCTCTGCCAGAAGATTACTGTCCGATTGATCGGCAATCAATCACAGCGCAGTGACGTCACCACGCTGTAATTGATAGCTGGTCGATTGCGCGGGAATCTACCCGTGTGTGGCCAGCTTAAAGCAGGGAACACACGGCACGAGCCGTCCAATGTTCCCTGCAGCAGCAGGATGACGTGTCAGATATCGGAGGAGCTAGAAAGACAGCTCTGCTATCTCTCCAGCTCAGCCGATGCTCCGCGGTATCCATGCAAAGCAACGGACATCGGCCGTATTTTTGAGTGGGATTGATTGGTCCCGCTTGAAAACAGGGATTGCCCTATATGATGTGGGCCAGATAGATGGCCGTGAGCGTGCACAGCGCTTGAAGCGGCCGTCGATCTGGCCCATATGTACATTTACCCTGCTTAACTGGACGGCCAGGGTTCGGCAGCAATTCCAGGGAGGTAATGCATCCATTGGAAATGGCTTGAACGCGTCCTTAACACAGTGGATGTGTTTTTGACATGTTTGTGCATTTT
>CM070041.1:17537425-17553442 GCA_036250615.1 Ptychadena robeensis
AGTCATAGAGAAGATATGATAGACATGTCCATATATTTGTTATTGTTATTTTTGCTACTGATCTCTTCCACCCACTTCCTGTCTTCATGCATCCCCCCAGCAGTGCCGGTGCTATAGGCGGGCCATGCTCGCCCAGTCAGGTAGGCGTGCCTGCTCAATTGGCCTGTCGCTCAGCGTTGATTGGCATAGCACTTGGGGTCCCGGACTGACAGCAGCCTCTGCATACTGACAAACATGGAGGTGGTGTTGGTAGCACCTCCCACCCAATAACAACTTCGGATGGAATGGAGGTGTGGGTTTTTTTTTTATAGCAGCCCCCCACTCAACAACTTTTCTGACGGCAGCCCTGGGCGTGTCCCCCAATCCCCCCCCCCCACCGTCACCTGCCTGCTCCTGGAGCTCTGATGCCAAGCCTGCCCCCCCCCAGTATCCGCAAATGTCATCATTTTGAATCTGCTTGGACCTTATTGGCACAATGTGTTTGGCATGATAAATGTGCATTACAGGGAAAGAGGTAAAGTCCTCCTAGAAAACATCCATGACAGAATTTATGAAGCTGGCACATGGCCAGTTTCATAAATTTGGTTCACAGATATGGCCGAATCAGCTGATAAATAGTACCTCTCTGATTGGTTGGTCATATCTTTATCTACAAAATTAGGAGAAATTTGACATAATTAAGTGATCCAAGGATCATGGAAGATAAACCTGATCAGCATGTGCTTCCACCTGAGGGTTAACCCTTGCAGAACATGCCATCCTTACAGGTAAGTACATAGCAGTCCAATCGATGACTGGTTACACCCCACCCCCCCTTGAAATATCTTTAAAACTACTCTTATGGCAGGATCACCAGATATGCTTTTTTGAAAGCTGCAGATTTTTTAAATACTGAAAGTAACTACTGCAATTACATTTTAATGGTAAAGCCATAAGAGATGTGATTGGGTTTCATTCTAATGAGCTTAACCTTATTTTCAGTAATTACACTTTTGATTGTGGTAATAGATCGTCATCACACGATAGTAGAAGGATTCGTTGTGTTTATTCCTCTCTGCCCAGCAGAGCTCCGGCTGATCTGCAGGTACACGGGACGCCACAGTTGACACATTCAGTGAATGTCACATTCGGTTATGCACATTGACAATAAGAGCCAAGAATGATGAAATGATTGTTTGGTTTCTAAAAATAAGAGGGATGCTCGACCGATGCTGGTAACCAGATGATACGGCGTGACATTCAGAGTCAGAGCTTGTTGGTGAAAGAAAAAGTGAAAGAAAAAGTCATGGTGACATTACTCAATGTGAAATATTCTGTTCATCTTGTGGCCTCCGTGTAACCCATTTATAGCTTATTCTCAGTCCAACATTGTACGTATACCATGAGAAGTGATTCAAAATTACAAACCAGTAAAAGGGAAGCCTTCATCAATTCTTACAAAAACAATCCTATGGGTTGCATCTTGACCCCAGGATTCCTGATCCGTTCCCATAACCCACTTAACTCTACTAAAATAATACTAAGACACTGACTCTTTGGAAAGTTGTATTTATATAGGAAAAAGTGCAGAATAAATACAACACGGCCACAGCCTGTAAACTTCGGTCATATAATGACAGTGACAGTGCCGCCCATTCTCCAAAACTCCTTCCTCACTGTACCTGCCACCTGCCCTTAGCTACTGGCACGGTCGGTACCTTATTTGCCAAAAAAACTCAAGACAATGGTGACTGCCCTTAAGATACTGGCACATCACCTGCCTTAACTCAAATTTAAACTAGCGGCACTGCCGAGCTTCCGCCATGCTGTGACAAAAGGAAACATGAACACAAAGAACAGTATACATGAGAACCAAGCCACGACATCAGAACAGAAAAACATTAGGGAAGGGTGGGTGGGTGCTGTCTGGAACGGAAAGGCCTTCCCTCTTCCGGTTCCAGGCTAAGAGTGCCTGGAAACCGCGCCCCTTCTGGGGGAGGGCTGAGGCCCCTCCCACAGCCATGACCCTTCATCATGGTGCCCTCCCACCTCCCTCCATACGGTTCTGGGCACCCTGTAGGGGGAAGAGGCCAGGCGGAAGTGATGGCGGCCATTTTGTTGAAAATCGTTCTCACCCTCCCTCCCCCTTTTTTCATAGGATGTTTTTTCATTCTCTGTTTTTTTTGTTGTTGTGATTTTGTATTCACGCGAGTTGTATTTTATCATTCTGCATCAGTTAAGGTTGGTTATTTTATTAACTTTGGTTTATTTTCCTTATAGCTCTCCTGTCACAGCGTGTGCAGGTCCCTGGCAGTGCTTAGAAAGAAAAAATGGTGTGAAGCTATTTTTGGTTACATGCTGGTGGAGGGAGCAGTCACTTGGAGGACAACCTTCAGCTTTTTACAGCATGGATGACCCAAGGTGGTGATGGTTAAAATGGTGGTGGGGGGTGTCAACGTTGAGTACCCACTGAGCTGGTGTAGATGAGGCTGGCGGGTGGTACAGGCGGTTGTTGGTGTTATGTGGTATAGTGATATTTTAGTAAGGGGCCAGTGTCAGAGATCAGTTGTTTTCATATTCCAATTTTGGATACTCTGTACTGTACAGTATGGGCCAAATGCTAGGGAGGTTAAGTTAAAGGTTATTTAAAGGGTTAGCTATATAAATTAAACAACTAAACAAGTCAAGGCTTCCCCAGTCATTATGTCTTCAGCTATGTTAACATAGATTGGGGCGTCTGTAAAGAGCTTGTCCATGATGCCACAAAAAGGATAATCTAGAACTCCACAAACAATGTCACACAATACCATAATGGTAAAACAATGTCCAAAACAAAATATCTACATGTACTCCAGCCAACACTAAACCTTCCTACCACCCCTCCTCCAAGCCCCTTTTAAATTACCACTGGCATTAAACAATTCCCCTTTACTTTCCTATAGCTGTAGTTTATTCAAATTATTTTAGGGAAAATAGGTTTCTGTATACTCAATGCATTTCATCTGTATTTCTGGGAAGACAGCTGTGAGAAAAATACTTTGTACTAATTATGCTGCAGGTACTTATCAATGTAAAAAAATATAAACTGTGGCTTTACAGGACAACTAAACATAAATTACTTATTTGTTTCAAATGTATTAACATGACCGGGCAGTGTTAATTGCCTGTTTACTCTTAAACCCTTAACCCCCCAATAACCACTCTGACACCAGGTTTCTTCAGAACTTGTTTTGTATTAAAAGTGCGTTTACAAAATTAGGCCACAGCTTATAAAACTGACTCTATCCCCGACAGTGCCGATCTTCTTAAACTTAATAACTTTATTTAAATAACATTAAATCACATCAATAAACATCAATATACATAAATACACCGTCCGTACCAGCCACCAGCCCTTTTAGATCCAGCACGGTGGGTACTTCTAAATAACTGAAAACCTGTTCAACAGGAACCAACTGAATTACCTAGGGCCTGGGCCCTCTATAAACACCACATTTGGTG
Source organism: Ptychadena robeensis (assembly GCA_036250615.1). Lineage (NCBI taxonomy): Eukaryota > Metazoa > Chordata > Amphibia > Anura > Ptychadenidae > Ptychadena > Ptychadena robeensis. The sequence continues at coordinate 17,540,906 of CM070041.1, forward strand.
ACTGCCCTTTCTACACCAGCACGTCACCACTAATTCTCTCTAAAACACCTATCGGCACTGAAGAGGACCCGCCAGCTGCGACAAAACAACAGAACAGAAAACATCAAAACAATTAGGGAGGGAGGGTGGGTGCTTCTCTGGAAAGAGGCCTTACTTCCGGCCCCGCCGTCCTATATGCCCTACGCTCCGCCCTTGCTCCGCCCCTTGCCTTCCGGCTCAGCTATCAATCAACAGGCGGGAACACGCCCGGTCAAGGCTGCTCCCGCCTACTCTTCCTCCGGCTGCCGGCTCTGCAGCTACAATAATGAAAGAAGTCTGTATGTCTGGGGCTGTTAGTATAGATTGTATGTAAAATAAAGGGTGTTTATAGCTCAGTGGCAGATTCCAAGACATAGCTAACATCAGTGACCCCATAAACCACTGCCAAATATTAGATTTAAACATCCATTCACTTTGAATAGCCAATCAGAGGCAAAACACCTCTCAGATTCAATACAGGTTGATTTTCTTATACCGATTATGCAGTTTAATATGTACATGCAGCACCTAACTGGCCTTATCAATGCAAAAAAAAGGCATAAAGGATCTACTTTTATCTACTTGACTAACTACAACATACTCATATTATATACTGTTAAAGTGCAATCCAGCTGCAACTGAAAAATAATCCATGCATATTATTAATGGCGCCAACATATGATGTAGAACAGTCCTCTCCTCAATTGAAGCTCAGAGGCCACAATCCGATGTCCCTACCATTGTTCTATATATGTAACTAAAGCATACACAGCTCGATTTTCCATTTGATCAACAATAGTTTTAAAAACATTCAAATTTATCAAAATACCAAGAAACCCCGTCAGATATTTGAACGGTCCACTGAAATTTACTAACATATCTGCTCGATCGATTTTCGTTCAATTTGGATCACTTTTGGACTATCGATTCACCTCATAAGGAATACATTTTAAAACTATCGACTTAACAACCTTTTTTTTTAATCCGATCAAACGGAAAAATCTAACCGTGTATGTCCACCTTAACACGGGTTAAAGACAAAAAAAATTTGGTGGGGGAAATTACGATCGATCACGGGGTGCTTATGCCACAATCGACCAACGATCGCTCCACAAATCAATACACACCACTTTGGGTGACCGATCCCTGCAGATACTTTGGATGGGGGTCGAGGGTCCCCATCCAAAGAAGTGGCGATCGAAAAGAGATTTACTAACATATCGGATCCTGGTTGGATTGACATTTCGTACAAGTCGTTATGTCATTTTGTGGAGTTCTGTTTAGATTGGTTAGATTAAAATCCATTGCAAATGTAAATAGAGCCACATACAGTGGCTTGCAAAAGTATTGAACTTTTCCACATTTTGTCACATTACAGCATGACTCAATTTTATTGGAATTCCGCGTGAAAGACCAATACAAAGTGGTGTACACGTGAGAAGTGGAAGGAAAATCATTTTTTACACATAAAAAACTGCAAAGTGGGTGTGCGTAATTATTCAGCCCCCTGAGTCAATACTTTGTAGAAGCACCTTTTGCTGTAATTCCAGCTGCCAGTCTTTTAGGATATGTCTCCACCAGCTCTGCACATCTAGAGACTGAAATCCTTGCCCATTCTTCTTCGCAAAACAGCTCCAGCTCAGTCAGATTAGATGGACAGCGTTTGTGAACAATCAGTTCTCACATCTTGCCACAGATTCTCGATTGGATTTAGATCTGGACTTTGACTGGGCCATTTTAACACATGGATATGTTTTGTTTTAAACCATTCCATTGTTGCCCTGGTTTTATGTTTAGGGTTGTTGTCCTGCTGGAAGGTGAACCCCAGCCCCAGTCTCAAGTCTTTTGCAGACTCCAAGAGGTTTTCTTCCAAGATTGCCCTGTATTTGGCTCCATCCATCTTCCCATCAACTCTGACCAGCTTCCCTGTCCCTGCTGAAGAGAAGCACCCCCAGAGCATGATGCTGCCACCACCATATTTCACAGTGGGGGATGGTGTGTTCAGAGTGATGTGCAGTGTTAGTTTTCTGCCACACATAGTATTTTGCATTGTGGCCAAAAAGTTCCATTTTGGTCTCATCTGACCAGAGCACCTTCTTCCACATGTTTGCTGTGTCCCCCACATGGCTTGTGGCAAACTGCAAACAGGACTTCTTATGCTTTTCTGTTACCAATGGCTTTCTTCTTGCCACTCTTCCATAAAGGCCAACTTTGTGCAGTGCACGACTAATAGTTGTCCTATGGACAGATTCCCCCACCTAAGCTGTAGATCTCTGCAGCTCGTCCAGTCACCATGGGCCTCTTGACTGCATTTCTGATCAGCGCTCTCCTTGTTCGGCCTGTGAGTTTAGGTGGACGGCCTTGTCTTGGTAGATTTAGAGTTGTGCCATACTCCTTCCATTTCTGAATGATCGCTTAACCTCCCTAGCGCACTGCCTGTCATTTCCTGTCTCCCGCCGCTGCTCTTCACACAGCTGGTGTCATTGACACCAGCTGCGTGAGAGGGAAAGCCGGCGCTCCTCCATTAACATGGAGGTCTATGGCGCCGGCCCCCCCACCCCCTTCCGCATCACCGTGATGCGTTTGGGGCGATGCCGAAACCCCGTACATGCTGCAGTGATGAAGACAATCGCTGCAGCTTTCCGGGGAGGCATCGGGTCTCCCCGATGCCGGCTTCCCCTGCGGTTGAGACAACCCTGAACGGCGAACGAACAGGGTTCCTCTCAACCACTAGGGAGGTTAAACAGTGTTTTGTGGGATTTTCAAGGCATTGGAAATCTTTTTGTAGCCTTCATGGTGCCTTTTTGGACTTCATGGTGTTGTTGCTCCCAATATTCTCTTAGACAACCTCTGAGACCGTCACAGAGCAGCTGTATTTGTACTGACACTAGATTACACACAGGCAATGTCTATGGGAAACTGTCTGCACTCAGACCAAAGGGGGCTGAATAATTACGCACACCCCACTTTGCAGTTATTTGTAAAACATGTTTGGAATCATGTATGATTTTCGTTCCACTTTGTGGCTGTAATGTGAAAATGTGGAAAAGTGAAAAAATACTTTTGCAATCCACTGTATTCCAATATTGATGGAATGTAAAATTAGAAGCCTGGTAGATCTGTTCCATGGATTTAATATTTCCATGGAAAAATACATTAATCATGATCGCTCATTACAACAGGAGGGCTTGTAGAAATTCCCCCCCCCCCCCCCCCCCCCCCCCCCGGTTGACAGGGGCAACAATTTAGCATAGGACCCCTCAAATGCTAGAATGCTGGGATGGGCCATGTGGTGTCCAGTTTGTGAATAAATACTATAACATGCCTGAACAAAAATGCTTCACAGTTCTTGCATCAGTCTTGAAGACATGGCAATCATAGTTCTAGGAAAGATGTTGTAACATTTCATATAGCGTAAATAAAATTAGCACATCAAACTCACTTAACCAAAAACTGGGTACCTCCATCATCAAGGAGTTAGAAATCTTCCACAAAGAGCAAGAATCAGGTACTCACTCCTTAGTGGTGGCAGACTCTGATGCCAGGGTTGGGGACTATAAAACATACATAGCGGAGGTGGTACCAGAACTCTCTATCCTCCAGCTAAAGCCCGATTGCTAACCCTTGGCGACCCGATATAACGTTAGTCTACTCCACTACTAAACACCACCACTCATCTCTAAACATATCACACTTATGTTACTTCCTAAAGGCCCATACACCTTACAATCTTTCCATACAATTTCTGTACAATCAAATTTTCTTCTACCAAAAATATGAGGAGCTTTTCTAAACCTCCAATCACTTTGTATTCTATCAGTGAGGACCCCAGCACTACTAGCAGTGATATACGACCTTCAATCACTATGGATTCTATGAGGGAGGACCCAGCACTACATAGTCAGTGCTATAGACCTTCAATCACTATGTATTTTATGAGGGAGGACCCGGACCCTACATAGCAGTTGATATAGACCTTTCAAATCACATGTATTCATATCAGGGGAGGACCCGCAAACTACATAGCATAGCAGTGATCTAAACCTTCTCCAATCACTATGTATTCTAGTCAGGTAGGACCCTGCACTACATAGCAGTGATATAGGACCTTGTCAATCACTATGGGTATTCGTATCAGGGAGACCCGGCAACTACAATATCATGATCAAAAACCTTCAATCACTAATGTATTTCTCTCAGGAGTTACCCTAGCACTACGAAATAGCAGTGATCTATACTTTCCAATCACAATGTATTCTATCAGGGGGTACCACAGCACTACAACATAGCAGTGATCTAAAAACCTGTTCCCATAACGTATTCTATCAGGAAGGACCCAGCACTACCTGCAGTAGATCTAAACTAACTAAACACTTTCCAATATCTGTATCTATCAGGGAGGGCCACTTTACCTCAAAAAAGACAGTTGTTGGTAGATCTAATGGAAATTGTATGGATCGATCTTATGGTGTATGGGGGGCTTTACAGAGTCGCTCTTTCTGACCTCATCCCGGCGATGATCAACAAGCTTGGAATACTGCCCACCTCCAATCAGTTTAGTGGGTGTTAGTTATGGGCAATGTACGGTAGGTTGACCACCTCTGATGGCCAATGTTAATAGGATAGATGTAAAGGTTTATTAGAGACCAGCTGCCACTGATACTGCTACTAGCACAGTTTTTCTGAGTTACTCTAATCAGTGTGAATTAGTCATTATAGAGTACGGTTCCTGTAATTGTTTTGCATTCATTATGACCAACTGCAAAAAAAAAACACCCTTATAACTTACATTTCAAGACTTTTCTAATCTAGTGATTAAGTGGGCTTGCAAATACATTAGCGGCTAAATGTACACCTGTACGGGATGTTCTAAAGCCCGTTTGCGGTTTAGATCTGGTAATACCAACCTAAATCATCTTCCGATTTTCATAGGCCGGAGGCCAATTTGGCGCTTTATGCTCTTATAATGCGACAGAAATTATTGGCTAAATGAATTTCTAATGGATAATTTCAAATGCAAAAAGTGAAAGATAGTAGTTTGTGGTTTTGCAGTATGTAATATCAATGGTCCATTTATATAGGCAGAACAAGAAAGCGTGGATGAAGCCTAAAGAGAATTTAATGTACAGCAATACCATCTAATATCACTTTAGTGCTGCATGTTCGTTAGAAGGTCACATGGTGGTGGTAACCCTTTGTGGACCAGAGCATCGCCATCAGAACAGAAGAACTCAGAGGATATAGATTGAGGCAGGGACTGTCCCTTGACATAAAACTTTATGCAAATGCGAATAGTCAAAGCTTCCTGCATAGGTCTTCTTTTAATAAAGTTCCCAGAAGGTACTCAAAATAGCATAACCAGCTCTGACATTTCATTTGCAGGACACGTTGATGACTGTTTCCTCTTAAAGTAAATTTCCATATGTGATACTTTTGATAATGTGTTCTATGTCTGCAAACATGTCCATCAATGTAACAATTGGTCTATTTCATATACAGCATAATACCAGAGAGGTTCCCAATTGTGATGAGCAGCGTAGGCAATAATCAAATTATGCAACATTTTGTAGTTAGTAAATTCGAACATTCAAGATCTCCTGTCATTATGTAATGCAAAAATTGGCACTTGTACATGCGAATATTGCAACGTGTGTTGTCACAGCGAAATCTAGTGGCAGAATGTGAAATTACAGCTGCAGAGTAATCGCCACGTGAGACAACACTCACATAGAAGTAATTCATTGCGAAAATTGGCACTTGTACATGCAAAGATTGCAAAGGCAATGCATGGTTCTTTTTCCAGAATCTAGAATATTTGCGATTATGAAGATATAGCACTAAATTCGTGAAGTTTTCAAATTCTGGAAGTGCCGATCTTCACAAGAAAAATTCTCAACCTTTATAGTTAAGCGACATGGCACTTCTGGTATTTGGAACACGGAAGTGCAGATGAGGAGCGTCATTTTTGCGTTCCAAATACTGAAAGTGACACTCCGTGACATCACTTCCAGGCAAGTCAAGTGTCTCCTCCCTCCTAACTTTCAACCCCGCTTATGGGCATCAGTGTTCATGCTTGTTAGCAGCAGCTCTGATGCTTTCAGAGAACGTGGCGTCCCCTGTGAAATGGTTGTTCCACTCCCAAGGGCTTCCCAACCTACAGGTTAAGAACTGCTGATGTATAGTGATGGCCCGAACTGTTCGCCGGAGAACTGTTAGCGGCGAACATCGGGTGTTCGCGTTCGCCGCGCGTTCGCGAACATACGGCGAGTTCGACCCGCCCCCAAATTTTTTTTTTATTGGGTAAACTTTGACCCTGGAGCAGTCAGCAGGCAAAATACAGCCAATCAGCACCCACCACCTCACGGACCACCCCCTACAGCACAGGAGAGACGCAAAGTGCAATGAGTGATTACCCATACGAGACCGTGTTTGATTGGGACCTATCTCCTTGTGTATGACCCATGCCCGCCAAAAACCTGGACCTTTGCATCTCGTCACTGTTCTTGAACTCACTCACCTAGAGGGGGGTCTTGGCAGGATTTCACTACGGTCTCAGTTCTCAGGTGAGAGGATAACTCTGTGCGTTAAGTCCTCCTGGGGGCAAACCGATTTAAGTTTGGGTATACACCAAAAAAAAAAAAAATAAAGTTATTTCATGTATGACAACATTATTAACCGACTCGCATTTTGGTACTGATCACTGATGAAGCAATCAGCTCTTCTACATCTGGGGTGTGCCAAACATGGCCAACACACTACATTGAGGGTGATCGCTTCATTGTGATACGTAAAAAGCCCCTTCACACACGGACAAGGGTAGCGATGCACGAAGGGGGAGTGGCACAATGTATGTGCCTTTTTTAATGCAGCCACAGCCAGAGGCCAGAAAAAATTAGGCAAGTACACTTGCACAATAAAAATTGGTCATTGTACCATTTCACAGAACAAAATCTAGGATTTGGTAGCAGCCGCTGTCTGTAGGAGCCAGTCGGCCAGAAAAATTGCATTGTTTTGCCAGGCAGCAGAATGGAAGTAACGAAAAAACATTGCGTGCGTGAACAACCTAGTTACTGGTGGGGCGGAGGTTATCCATGATGAAAGTACATACCGGTATGCAGCGTGAGGGACCGATTTTTTAGGCACAAGGCGGCATGTAATCGAGGCCATTGTTTGCTGAGCGCAAAACGTATAGCCCACATGTCAGTCCGCATTCAGTGAAGAATCATTGCCAGCGTTCATCTTGAGGAAGATCGGTGAGGTGATCACACACTTTTTGTGACCGAGGGAGGCGACTTCGCTTACTTGGTCACTATGCCGCCTGCAGCACCCATGAAGGTCCTCACATGTCTGACAGAGACAACTAGAAGCAGGACCAGGAACAGAAGTTCAAGAGCGAAAACTGGGATAGCTCATGGCCAACAGGTCAAGTCATGTACACCTCATGTAGTAACAAGGAGGTTCATCGATGCACTTCTCAAGACGTGTCAAGTATATAGCTGCAGTTAAGGCCAGGGAATTAGTCGTGCAAATGTGTCGGTTCCAGTCGTTTCTCTTCAGGGTGGTCAAGTCCCGAATAGGGCTGTGGTGATGATGCATAGGTACTTCTAAAAAAGCTCCGCGATGCACGCATCTCCAGTCAAACTAGCACATTCTGTGAAGACGCCCTGTCCATTGCCGGCAATAATATAGCGAGGTCCGTGCATAGCAGGAAGGATTAGTTGTCACCTCTTCCCCTAGTAGAGTTCACCGTTGCTGCTTGTGAACATTCACCCTTAAAAGCGGTATGACGTGTTAGAGAGATGTTGTAGCCATTAGCGTCTCAAAAGGCTGCTGCATTCTCTCAGACCATTGCGGAGTGGAGCCGGGTGTTGGGTAACATTTCACACTACTTTCTGCATTGTAAGCGCGGGGTCTAGTAGTTGTGGATACCACACCAAGTACAGAGGCGTTCTCCTGTCATTCCTATAATCCGTAGAGGTCCAGAGGGTCATCAACAGGCATGCGACAGCATTGAAATAGACCCATTCGCACAAGAGATGGATGCCGAGCTAACTCAAATCGAGTTCCTCACTCCTCAACTGATCTCATTGAGGGTCTGGTTCACTCCCACCCACGATCCAACGGTACAACTAACCCAAACGTGGGTCCCAGATAAGGTGACCAAATAAGGAGCACCGTGAGGATGCCTGCTGAGTGATTGGGTCTTCTACGCTCCTCCTTTGGAAAGGCCACCTATGCTCCTACGTGAATATCCTAGACCTACTCTTCCCAGCGTTTGACCGCAGGTCCGGCAAGCAAGAGAGGCCTGCATTAGGCTAGGTTCTGGTGATGATATGGGATGACCATGAAAACTCTCCCTCTTCCTCTTCCCACGCAACATCCACAGCCTGATTACAGCACTCTTCAGCAGGGCACGCGTCCAGGAAGAAGGCAACAAAAAAATGGGATGAGTTCGCTGGATTGGTGCCTTAGCGGATCGCGGACATGACAAAAAGGGGTTTGTCAACCTACTGGTCGACATATAAGGGCGCAATGATGAGCGTGACCAGTCAAGATGGCAAAAAAATCCCAATGCAGCTCAGCAGAGGCTGAATCCTAGCACACTGGTGATAACTAGATACTCATGTGACCCAGCTTTCATCTTGTTGGAGGCAGGCTGGTCAAAACATGTGAGGCAGATGTTGAATTCCCACCGCGTCGGACATGAGTCCAGACAAAAATCCAAAGCGCCTACACTGGCATGTTCTTTCACCGGCGAATTTCTGAAACACTTCGAGCCATAATGCCGGGATCGTGTGGAATAGCACCCTGGGGGAGCATGTGTTGCTTTTTTAGCAGGGATAGCAGATGATGTGGAGCACAGACGCATCAAATGAAGAACGACGGATCTCAGAGCCGAGGATTGGATTGGAGTAGGAGGGAGTAAGAGAGGTGGACGGGGGGGGGGGTTTGGAGCAGCAGGCAGCCTGCATGCAGTACTTGGACGGTTAGTCACCAAACTCTCGGCTGGCAGAGCCACGCATTCCATGCTGGGACAGGCTGTCAGCAGGTTTACCCAATGTATATTACGTGATGTAGGTACCATGCTCGTGACCGTGCTTTGCAGACCAGACGGATACAGTGGTCAGATGGACACCATTGCCCCACAAACAACTGTAGGTCCAGACGGATGCCATACTTGACTCTATGTTCCACAGGGAATAAAGATTGGGGAGTTGCCCACTTCCACTGCGGTCTGTCACCAATTAGCCACAAATATTTTGAAGCGCATCAGACTCACACCAGTTGGTACTGGTATTAAAGATGGCGGGCTCAAGAGCTCCGTCAAGCCAGCTGTCAGACGACCGGGCAAGGGGAGGTGACTCTAGGTGAACATGGTGTTTTTCCGCTCCAAACATCTACCGTGTCACTGACACCTGACCGTGGCCAGCGATGAGCTGGGAACTGCTCAAAGCGAAGCAGGCGACGTGGGCTGGTGGTTGAGAGGGCGGCCAAGAGACGGACAGCAGTGGTGCCGTGGCATGTGGCTGAAGATCTGCTGGGACAGGAGAGGATGCGAGTGTGGCTTTGAGTAGTGCAGTATTCCTGCTTTGTAGCCAATGTGTTGATCCCAAAAAGGCGTTTGTTGTCGATGATGAGATCATGTGCCTTATCCTCAAAGCAGTGTGTACAAGACTGAGGTGGCGTTTTGGTTGATATCTTCCCACGCGACTCAGTATCTATATGCCACACGTTGCAAATGGCAATCGCTGCATTCAGCGGATCCGAGACACCACAAAACAAAATGCCCACAGCACTGCTGAGCTTTAGGCACTGCATGGCCATCCTCGCGGGGCACATGGCAGCGCTGTAATGGACCTCCCCCGAGCGCTGCGAACGGAGAACAGCATGGGGGGGTTGATTTGCGATTGCTGTCTGGCTGACCCAGGTGCCGATTAGACATATGCTGCCCTAATGACTGTGCCACTAGCTCCTTGTGGAGCAGCCACTCACCTGAGGCGAGCCATGCATTCACAACTAGTCTCCTCGCAGTCCTCCTCTGCTTCGATCTAAACCACTTCTGGGACCTTTCCACCTGTTCTTCATCTCCGAACATTTTCACCATATATAATCGTGGCCGGCAGACCACAGTGGACACTCCACGGACCAACATCGTATAATCATCATCAAACGCTTCACCGTGTACTTGACACACTCCGCAAAGGAAAGCAGCAAGCGGAGTTTTAACATCACATTCACGTCCGTCACACACACAGCACCTTCCATGTGAGTTGTGATATGCTTACCTAGTCAGCAGGCATGATCACATTCGTCATCTAACATAGCTTCTGGCACATACATGGTGTGAGCAATCATCTCATTCCTCTTCTAAAAGCACTGTGGAAAAAACTCCTTCAAATGGGTCACAATTGTACCGCGCGCTGTGGGCTAGATTAGTATTTGGTGGCGGGTGGGCAGGATGACAATGGCCAACCTGTGACGAGGCCGGTCGCCCCTCCAGCCAGCCGGAGCCGATGCGGAGGATGGTTTGTGTCCCTGGGCCAGAGTGGTGGGATGGGGAAGATGGGTGTCTCCTGTGTTAAAACCAGCAACTAAGTCCCCAGCCCATTTCCCTACCGTTGACGGAAGGCCTCTGAACAATGGCTGCATACATTGCTAGGCCAAAGGAAATTTCACCACTCACGGCAAACGACCACCACGACCCCTGCGGGATGGTTGCCTATCTGCCTGTCATTTTTTGTTTTTTGGAGCTACAGGCGCCCTGTGCAGCAGGACTCTGGGTGGGCACTGGACAGTTGGCAAACGGCTGTACATGCACGGAAAGCACTGCATTTGTATTAATAACCTTTATGGGATAGGGTGAAAAAAAATTGCTGGGGATTACTGCCACCAGATAACGGTGGAATGGGCACACACAGTTGGCACAAGGGCTGTAATTGCCGGAAAGCCTGCACTTTTTATTAATACCCTTTATGGATAGGGTTGAAAAAAAATTGCTGGGTATTACCCTTCAAACAGAAACTGTGGCTGGGACAAACCCACAGTTGGTCACAAGGCTGTGAATGCAAGGAAAGACCGCACTTGTATAATACCCTTTAGGGATAGGGTGGAAAAAAATTGCTGGGTATTACCCTTCTACCAGAGAACAGGGCTGGAGCACCCCCACAGTGGGCCACAAGGCTGAATGGAACGCCCTGAAAAATTTACTAATACCCTACAATGGGGGAAACAAATCCCGGCGTAACAAAGTGCCACAAGGATAAGCTATGGGTGCTGGGCAAGGCACTGGGCAGGTGGGGCGGCAAACACAGTTGGCACAGGCTGTAAAGTGGTGAAGAGGCAAATCAATAATATACCCTTTAAAATAGGGTGATGAAAAAAATTCCCCTGGGGTAGACATACAGTGCCACCAACTATGATCACTGATTATAGAGAAAGCTGAACTCATTTAAGTAAAAGGCCAAAATCCAAAAGTATATATAAGTAATCAAATGGTAAAGCTAAAACCGTAGGGTTGGCTGTAGGATAGGGTCTGGCTAGTGTGACAGCAGACCGATCTACAGCAAAACCCTACGGATTGACATCACAGATTACGGACTTCAAGCACAGCTTATCAAGAACCATACACCGCATTGATCCGGGATTGTGCTATATATCATACGTTGAAGGGATGTTGTTGGTCAGGGCACCTAATCTAATGGGAGACGGGGTGTGGCCTCTCGTTACTGGCTCTGTTGACCTTTCCGCGTTTGATGAGCTCATGTTTTCCGTTACGAGCTTATCATAAATTATTATAAATGGATAAAGCTACCCAATGAGAAGTAAACCACACGAAAAGCGCTCGGGGCACGCTCCTGCGCTTGGCAGACATTATCCGGGACATGCTCTTTGGAGATGTGAGAATGTAATAATCGCCTTTGTTAACACATTTAGTGTAGTAACAATAATTAACAGAGGAGGATCAGCTATGCAACGGTCGATGTAGTGCGGGGTTTTAATTGAATCATTTTGAACAATTTTATTTGTCAGAAATAATTGTGCTTAAATTCACTCTCCCTGGTCTTCGAAACACCTTCTCTACTCAAGGCCGGTGTTCAAAGTCCCACCGAACTTGAGAGTATCCCATCAGGGGGAAACTAAAGTATCTGTGCAGGAATATTGTTGGGGTTCCTTTAAAAGTTGATAACCGATAAATATGATCACTGGCCAGTAGGAACTGGGTGAGATGATGAGGCTTGAAAACAAGCAATGCAGAGCCATCACAGAGGGAACAGGGTTTGGGTGGTGGGTTGGTTTAGCGCAAAAAAAAAACATAGCCTAATTAACGGTTTTTGGGGTCTTTGCAGGACTGTCCTGGACGAGATAAGAATCAGAGGGAGTAGACGCAGCTGACATGACATAGGACTAGCGAATCGTCCACACAGAAGCAGAAGAAGTCTCAGTAACTTCTCGTCAGCACCCAAGAGTGAAATGGAGTCTCTCCTTGTGTGGGAGGGGGTGGTCCGATGAGGGGTGGGT
>CM070041.1:17578847-17598331 GCA_036250615.1 Ptychadena robeensis
CCATTCTGCACAGGAAATCTTGACTTAGATTTACCCCAAGTTTGGTGAGGTTTGGCCCGGGGAAAGTATTTTTAATAACCGGTCAAAGTAGGGGCTCGTTCGCCCCGGCTCGCTCCCGGTCTCCCAAAATGGCTCCACTTTGGAGGACCGGTGCTCCGCGCCGGGACTCCGCAGGAACAAGCCACCAACACAGGCAGAATATTCCGTTGATTATCGGGGAAGGTCTGTCTGCACCTGTCGGGGTGTGTATGGCAGCCTTTAGCTGAACAGAGTTGCAAATCCTCTGCTATACAAAGCAGTTCATATGAGTTTTATTAAAAGAATGATTCTGTGGTTGGCTGGATTTATGATTCAGAGTTTCAGATTTTTACATGACCAACATTTATGGACTAATACTTCTGAGGGGTTGTGAAGATAAACCGTTATAAAAGGGGACGTCTGGGTAATGGTAATTTTTGCATCAGAGGCCAGTAAGTAAATATTTCCCCTACTGGGCTTTTAAAAACTTCTCTGTCTGTACAAACATATTTTTTCATGCATTGGGGCCACACAGGCTTCTTCTCAAGTATTCTTTTTTAATATTTATTTCCTGTAATTAAAATAGCAGCATACAGTTTTGCATAGCAATACCAGAAACCTATGTCTGTCCCACATTGAACTTCCAGACAGGCCTGGAGCCAAAAACAGGGTAAAGGAGCTGGTACTAAAGCTAGGACTACACGGTTCCATTTTAGTACGATCGACTTCCAATTAGATTTTTAGATCTTGATCTTTAATTTGACACCGTTTGTAAGCGAATTTAAAGTAGATCCACATGGAAAGTTTGATCGTAACACGACCAAAATCGCCAATTTTAGTTTCGATCACAAAACACAGGAAAGAGTCATATAGAAAAATGCTCATTGATTACAATCGCCCCGACCAACACACACAATGCTACGATTGTATTTCAATTGTGGCACAATCGCCGAAAATTTGTCTGATCATTTTCCGATTGATGTTTTGATCGGTATCAAACTATTTTTGCAGATTGAACCATGTGTGCAGTATACAATTTAAATCTGATCGATCTAAACTTTAATAGTTTAGGTTGAACAAACGCTAAAATCGAACCGTGTATGCCTAACTTAAGGGTAAAGGTGGGTTTACACCTGTAGATTTTTTTGTCCAAATCAATGCAGAACGAAAAATTTTTTGGTTGATTGAACAAAAATCTAGAATGGCCAATTTGTTCGATGGATACATTTTGTTCGATCTAAAAAAAAAATCGTTCTAAAAGGTCATCGAACATGTTGGTAAATTTTTATCAGTTGTAGTAATTCTGAATGTATTTTCATTCGATATCGGGATGAACAAAAAAAAAAAATAGAATGTTACATTCAATAAATGGACGAACGATGTTCGACATAAAAAATCTATCAAAAAATTTATTCGGCAGTTGATCAAACAAAAAATCTACACGTGTAAACCCACCTTTAGTAAACCTTATGTTATTATCTACCTGATTGGTTGGATCAGTTAGTAGGAGGGGACATCCTGTAGTTTAGTGTGGAGGATAGTGTGTGTTGGGCAAATTTCCCAACCTACTTCAAATTTCTTTGTTTATATAACTTTGTTAAGGATGTTGGAGTGCCAGGGAACTAGTTCAGTAAGGTGGCAAGGCCGCCGTCAGAGGGAACTCCCGTCCCAGGTCCGGGAAGCTAGGGGGGCCCGTCGATCTGCACGTAGGGGCCCCGGCGTGCTGCTTGATAGGTACAGCAGCCTCTGCTCACTGTGCCTCTGACCGGACTGCAACTGTGTACGATGTGCTGCCGGCAGTCCGGGCTGCTAGCAAATCACCCCCGCTCAACAAGTCCTGCCCCATCATTTCTGACGGCTGCCCTGTAAGGTGGCATCTGCATTTCATTGTAATTGTCGGTGTAGTGTGGTTGAAGGCCTATGTATTGGGTGATGCAGATACAGGGTGATTAATAACTGCCTTCAAGGGACCTTCATTTCAATCTATACTGATCTGTTCTAATGATTGTTATATATTATATTTTGTTAGTTATGTTGGTAATAAAATGCTGCATTTAAACTCCAATCGGTTCAAGTCTCATTTATTCCAGTGTTGTAAATGTTGTTGAACAATTCAGAGAAAAAAGGGGCAGCTATCATTTATACCCTAGTCAAGTGCATCACCCCTAAGGTCCATTTCACACTATATGCGTTGCATTTTTAAAATGCGCACTTTTTTTTTTTTACTGCACACGTTTTTACATAGACAACCAATGTAACCATTCACACTGCATGTGTTGCTTTTTTTTTTTATAAACGCAGAGTTTCTGCAAGCGTTTTTAAAAAAACTCACTGCTGTATGTATTTTTTATTCCTTTGTCCTGCATTTTTCATTGATTTGTTCAAAAACACAGATGCATTATATGCAAAAACTCATGCGTTTTTCACATTACATCTGCATTTTGCTTTTTTGAACAAATCAATGAAAAATTTATCAAAAATGCATACAGCAGTGACCTTTCAAAACGCATGTGGAACGCTGCATTATTAAAAATACAACGCATACAATGTGAATGGGAACGTTGTCTTTGCAGTAAAAAAGACGTGTACGGTAAAAAACGCATATAGTGTGAAATGGCCCTTAACCATTTATACAGGACTACTTTTTTTTCATACTAGGATGAGACTGGTGAAGTATCAATACAACGTAATGTCCATTTCACACCTATATCACACCACAGGTTAACACTTTTAACGACAAAAATTCATATACCATATAAGGCTATGTGCTCACATAGGCGATTAATTGCCTCACGCTCACAATTGTAATCACGGGCCTAATCGTGGACGGGTGATCGCGCATGATTGCTCACACGATTGGGCGCAATACACGGCCCGATTTGCATCCGATTTTCCGATTTTTCGTCCGACCAACCACCATGCGAGCACCCGCGGTCGCTTGGCCGAACATCGGATGGCCCCACCTGGTGAGATACACCAGGGATCCACTGCATGTCGGATCGCAAGGTGACACGACATGCCGGTAAATTCCCGGCCAATCCTATCACTTTGAATGGGGCCAGCAGACCCCATTCAAAGTAATGGCCGGCACACAAAGGGTGCCCGCCGATCAGCTGAGAGGCCGGCTGCTGCAGGATGATACTAATGGTCTTTGCATTACCCATTATATGGTTCTGATTTAATGGAATTGTGCATTTTAATTGTCAGTGACTTGTGACAAGTTTGGCGCAGCTCCTGGACATTCCACCTG
Source organism: Ptychadena robeensis (assembly GCA_036250615.1). Lineage (NCBI taxonomy): Eukaryota > Metazoa > Chordata > Amphibia > Anura > Ptychadenidae > Ptychadena > Ptychadena robeensis. The sequence continues at coordinate 17,582,116 of CM070041.1, forward strand.
GTAGATGAACCATTTCTGTTCTCATTGATGACAATATAATCCCACAAGGTATGATTTACAAAGCAGTGGATCAAACATAAAAAGGTGCTTTTTGAAGGATGCTATTTAGAGATGGACGCTGGAGCTTTAAATAAGACAAAATAAAAAGAGTACAAGAGAAAAAATAATTAAATTAAGTCTTCAGAAAACTACAAACAGTTTACAAATCTAATTCTACCAAGAAAAGAAAAGGGTTAAGGTCGATACCCTTGCTCATTTTAACCCAGCATTGAAAACGTTAAGGCCATAAGCACGGTTCAATTGTATCTGCCTAAATTACACACATCCCATGAATGATAAAAAGGAAGTTTGTGGAGCCCAGAGATAATTATTGAGCACTAATACAGGACTCATTGGCAAAATGTTCAGTAATTTAAGCAATGTAGACAATGAAGGTTCTCAACCCTGCTACAATAGAGTGACCTACAGGATCCTGCGGAATGAATAATTATAGGCAATATCAATTTCAGCTTCTATTAGAACATCCAATAAAACAAGGTCATGACAACAGACAAGGATCACATCCCTGCTCGCCTCAGAGCGGACAACCAGAGTCACCCTAGAGGAGGTGGATTGGATCGCACTTGGCTTTCCACAATGAATTAGCTTTCTGACAGCTCCCTTAGGAGCAGTGCACCACTTCCTATTGTTCAGCCATCCGTGACATCACTTACATATCCGAACATTCTATGGAAGTCAGCTCACAATGGTCCCTTGCTGTTATCTCCTGCTCTAAAGTGTGTGCTGCAATACACGACGATCATTTTATTGTGTATCAGATGATGACAAACTCCAAAAATATGTACAGGTGAAATTAAATGAATATAAAAAGCAGTTGCTAACAACGTTCATAGTTATCCTATCCCATTAGGGGCGCTTTAATAACACTGCATGTGACCAAGATTTTGCTACTGTGAATAAAACATGTGATTTACAATATATCCAGTGTGTAGATTCAAATCTTAACCTCCTGGGGGTTACGCGCGTGGCACGCTTTTTTTGCCTAGGAGGTTAAGATCTGCAGAGAATCGCGCTGGCATTTAATGTCCTCCGCCATGATTCCCTGCCCTCCCAGAGGCCCCAAAAACGTCTCCGGCGTCAATGGTGCTTGAAAAAAGTGACGTCTCCTCCATTACATGGAGGTCAATTGCGCAGTCTATCCCCCGCCCCTCTGCCGTCATATCTGACATCATAAGTAGGGATGGTCGAATTTTTCGACCAACTGTACTTGTCAGCTGATTACATAGCCTCTGAGAATGGTATCATCACCAGAATTGCTGGAGATGTAGAGAAGGGTTGTGGGAACATTTGGAAAAAAAAGTTTTGCTCTAGCACATGTAGTTTTTGCATAAATTGAGTACAAAATCAAAGTCGAAATTTTGATTTTCAAAATTTTTACTTGACTTTGAACTTAATTTGTGCAAAAACTATTTGTGTTAGAGCAATACTTTTTTGTAGTATACCCCCAACCCTTCTCTACATCTCCAGCACGTTTGGTGATGATACCATGTTCAGGAGTTTTGTATTAACTCAAAATAATTGAATTTTGGAAAAAAGATTCAACCATCTCTCATCATCATCATCAGGGCAGGCATGCAGAGATGCAGAATTGCTGAGGGTATTTGGCTAGACAGGTGAGTTTTATTATAGTTAACTCTGGGCCAGTTTTATCAACTTAAGCCCCCCATACACAACATACAATTACCATGCAATTTCTGTACAATCAACTTTTCTTCTACCAAAACCATGTAATATGAGGACCTTTCTACACCTTCCAATCACTATGTATTCTATCAGGCAGGACCTGGTACTAAATAGCAATGATATACACCTTCCAATCACTATATATTCTATCAGGGAGGTCACTATACTACATAGTGAGTGGGTAGATCTGATGGAAATTGTATGGAGGAATCTTAAGCAGCCCATACACAGGTCAGATTTTCAATCAATCAACTTAAAACAATCAAGTTTTAAGTCTGTATAAAATTGTATGTCGATTGTATCATGCCCCATATGTAGTACAAGATTTTTGATCGATTTTTTTTTCACTCGACATAATAATCGATCCAAAATAGTCTGATTGAAATTTCAATCAGAAGTGAGGTAGAATAGGTAGAAAAAAAAAAAATCGATCAAAAATTGGTTGACCACACTTTTCAATCCAATTTTCAATCGACCGATCAAAATTTACCATCCAGTCCGATCAAAAATTGACTGAATTTTCACTCAATTTTGATCGGATTAAGTCAATTTAACCAGGTGGGCAAAACTCAATTCTCAATCAATCGATTAAAAAATTGATCGTTTTAAGTCGATTGATTGAAAATCTGACCTGTGTATGGGCTGCTTTAGAGACTGACCCTGAGTTAACTCAGGCAGAAAACCCAGGAGGTTACCTCAAAATTTGCCTATATGTTGCTGCAAAATAAAACAAATTTTCTGTAATGTTGTGGAACTATGATGTAAAATTTAGTTATGTATAGATATTACATCATACATATGAAACAAGAGCATGTAACAAATCCGTCAAGATGTGACAAAAATTTAAGATCCTGATGTCCTAGGCAGAAACGGACCTTACATTTGGATTCAGCACACATGATTTAGTATAGGACACAAGGATCATAGCAAGGAGCAGAGAAATTTGTTGTACAGTGTAATCAAATAATCATATACACTATGATGAGAAAGGTTATGTTAATCTGTGCTGTCCTACACCATAAAACAGCAAGATCTACTGGTAACATATTTATGAACACTGGTGTGTCCTCAGCATATTTAAAACAAACAGAATAGAAATAAAGGTTCTGTTAAGTATATATACTCATGTGGCATTTGTTTGTTAAATACCTCTTAGGATTTTATAAATTCACAACATCTATGTTCCTATTGTGTTGAGGACTAAACTATACCTAGTGCGAACTTGGGAATAGAGGGAGGGGGGGGGGGGGGTTCATGGACACCAACTTTAGTATTTAAAGGTTTCCACAAAACAAAAGTTTTATTTAACACAAGTATAAAAACAGAGTTTAGCAGCAGCAGCAAAGAACATTTTATTTGACAGCAAAACGACAAAAAGGTTTCCTTACATTTTCAGAAAGTCTTACCTTGGCATAGCTCCCTTCCCACATCCAGACTTTTTTCTTCAAGACAACTACTTGCCTCTGATTAGGTCAGCTGACCATCTTCCTAATGTGCTGCAGCCAGACACACCTCACAGATATTAGGTGGATGAAATAGCAGACTCAAACATTCTACCTACTCCACAGTCTAGGCCCTTTAGCAATCTAAAGCCCCCCATACACCTTAAGATAGATCCATACAATCTCCATTAGATCTACCAACAACTGTGTAGTATAGTGGTCTCCCTGATAGAATACATAGTGATTGGAAGCATTAGAAAGGTCCTCATATTACATGGTTTTAGTAGAAGAAATGTTGATTGTCATACACCGTATGACCTTACAATCCATACAATTTCAGTACAATCCACTTTTCTTCTACCAAAACCATGTAATATGAAAAGCTTTCTAAACCTTCCAATCGGTATGTATTCTATCAGGGAGGACACGGCACTACATAGTTGTTTGTAGATCTAAGGGAATTGTATGGAGTGATCTAAAGGTGTATGGGGGGTTTACATCATTGCAGTCACAGACTGCCTGACCTCAGACTGTTCCCTCCAGAAACACAAGCATTGCCTTAAAAGAGACACATCCCAAAAATAGTGATAAGCAGCATAGGCAATGCTTGTATTAGCAAAATGTTGCAATTTTTTTCGCCTAATATTGCAACAAATTCGAGAATTCGTGATCTCCAGTCATTATAACCTTCATTGCAAAAAAGATTTTCACAATAAAGAGTGCCGATATTCACATATTTTCATGGTCAACACTACGGACGTAAATATCTTGCATATTCGTGATTACAAAGATATATTTGAGATGTTTTCAAATTCTCTAAGTGCCGTTATGACAAATAGTACTACTGATGAAAAAATCTTGAATATTTTTGATTACGAAGATATAGCACTATATTCAAGATCTTTTCAAATTCTGACGATATTCCAAATAAAAATTTGCGATTCAAATATTCACGATCAACACTACCCACAAACTGGAGAAATATATGAATCATTAAGGACCCGTTCATGGTTTCCTGTACAATATAGAAAGTGGACAGAGACCATTTACCCTGAAGGCAAACACAAACCAGCTTACCATTTAATGGGCGCAATACTTCTGTACAACATGTCTCATGGTTCTCTTTTGATCATTGGGCATGGTGAAAGGTGGATGGTCCTATAAGGCATTGTTTACTATTAGGAACCATTCACACAGGAGCCTGTTAGACACCATTCACTATTATTATTTGGTGCCTAATAGTCACCTTTCAGAGTGTGCTTTCATAAATGCCCCCATGTTATCCCTATCGGGCAAATGCTCAAGAAAGCCCAGGGGGATTTCTAAAGCCGGCCATAGACGTCTCGATCTATGGCCGGCTTTTAGCAGACTCCTCACAGCGTGGTGACGTCACCACGCTGTGAGAAGTCGGCTACAGAACGGACAGGAATCCTGTGTGTTCCACAGGATGCAATTCCTGTCAGATTGTAGCCAATTAACTCGGAGGGGAAGGAGACTCCTCTTCCACAGTAACTGCCTGCAGCACAGGATCAGAGGATCGGGCAGAAAAAAAAAAGAGCAGGACGCATCTGTGTGCGATCTGACCTGCCGGCTCTTTTGGTCGGATCCTCAAGGTGGGCTCCCCTGTAGTTGTGGCCGACCGATCTTTATGTGCTCGGTGGGAGCGAGCACGGTGGTCGGTCAGCCGCAACTATGGCCGGGAATTGGCCCGTCTATGGGGGGCTTAATGTTGCAGTTTTTGAGGCTTCTATGCTTTTTGGGTGTCCAGAGGCCCATGTGAATGGTACCTTATTGTTCCCCGTCTTCCAACAACCACTTGCTTAGCAGCTCTTGGCTTTGGATTACATTCATGGCCACCATCACAGCATATGTTATCAGTATAAGCCCAGGAAGCACTTTCACATTTGTGTTCCTTTTTATTCACCTAAAGCTTTTATTTGTGAGTTCAGGTTACTTTTCTGATTCAAATAAATAGTAGGTTAACCTTCCCAGCGCACTGCCCATACAGCGCCATTTACAAGTACACTGCCTCTCACTTCCTCCCTCCCACTGCTGCTCTTCACACAGCCGGTGTCATTATTGACGCCAGCTGCGTGGGCGGGAAAGCCGCGTGGGCGTCATCGTGACGCGATTGGGGCGGTGCCGAAACCCCGGAAATGCTGCAGTGATGAAGACAGCTTTCCAGGGAGGCATCGGGTCTCCCCGATGCCGGCTTCCCCTGCGGTTGAGACGACCCTGAACAGCGAACGAACAGGGTTCGTCTGAAGCTAGGGAGGATAAAGAGCCAATTTTTACCCAATTTAGGAAAAACTACATTTTTACAGTTGGATTGGTCCACATTAAATACAAGCCTCCAATTTTTAAAGGGAATGTCCGTGCCCCAAAGCAAGAACCTTCCATGTATGAAATAGTTAAGAGAGGGCAAGCACTTTAGTGAACAGATATATTAACCATACTGCATTCTGTATAAACTTAATGGAACATAATGCAGGAAAACGGTTCCTATTAGGATCCCCAGTGGGTACTGTACTATTGCATTTTGTTGGAGTTGAAGATGTGTGTAAATGCTGTTTGAAAATTGTCTCAATCTCTGGTGGGATTAGAAGCTTCAAATTCCATTAAAGAGGAAAGAAAAAAAGCCTAATGTACGTACGCGTGCTAAACACAATGTTATATGCCTGTAATTAACACTAAAATAATAGGGTTCTCAAGTAACAATTAAAAAAATATGTAATAATCATGCAGTAATTGTTAATACAGTGATTGATTTATAAATTGCTGAGCTATCCCATGGTGCCCTGTAAACACGAAAGCATGTGGAGAGATTTATTATAGTAAAAAGGACACAAACACAGAAATACAGAAACAAATCTACCTAGGTATCAAAAATGACTCCCTTTGTTGTGCTCGTAATAGAACCAACAAAAGGTAGGTTGTTTTAAGCTGCATTAAGTCATTATAAGTAAAAACATGATATAGACATGATAGTTGTTGGATGGTCCTCCAAAAATATGACCTCGTGACATAAATGGTGCCACTGAAGCTCTATTAGAGACATGAGAGTTATGAACATGGATTTATGAAGGCGTATGATATCTGTTAATAAGATGAGCTGATGGAAATGTGTGACTTGGGTAGTCCATGCAACTCTATTACAGTTGAGCAGTAAGAGTCCCCATACACCTTTAAATTTCACTGTCAGATTTCCTTTAGATCTCCTTTTGTTTTACCAAAACCATGTAATATGAGTGACTTTCTAAACCATCAAGTCTACCTGTGTTCAATTGCAGAGGACCCGGCACTACATAGTTGTTTGTAGATCTAAGGGATATCTGAGATTTAAAGGTGTATGGCCAGCTTAAGTCAACATTTTAAAAAGTGTACAGTTTGGACGGCGCAACTGATAACTTTAGGAAACTTGATTGAATTAGGTATTTCTTGTGGCCCAAATATGATACAGCCAGAGTTTGGCATGTCATCTATATTGACCCATATTTATAAAGTGATATCATTCAGCACTTTACAGGCTACATGTCACTCAGAGGAGCTCACAGTCTAATGTCTCTAATATATTCATATGTAACAGATGCAGTCTAGGTCATATCAGCAGTCTAAGCACATTTAATTAGAGAAAGCCAATCGTGGAATCCCACACAGACACGGAGAAAACATGCAACCCCCTTATAGATAGTGCCCAGGCCAAGATTTGAACTAGGAGCCCCAGATTTGCTCGGGTAGAGAGCAGGCCTGTTTTTAGCATGAAGGGGCACCTATGCAAAGTTATTGCTGAGTTGTCAGCCGAGTTGTTGAGCAGGGGGGATGGAGGTGGTGGTGTTTAGGAGTGGTTGATTCTTTCTCTCGGCCGGACCGATGAGTTGTTGAGCGGAGGGGTTTGACAGGCATTGTAATTGATCCTATCTCTTGGCCAGCCTGCCAAGTTATTGAGGGGGGTTGTTTACTTTATCAGTAGTTGCTGAGCAGGAGAGTGGGAGATTGGTACTCTATCTCTTGGGGCTCGGCAGAGTTGTTGCGCGCACCACGGCTTTTCTCCTGCTATGCGCGTAGGGGCATAGGGGCTCTACGGGGGTTGTGGGGGCATATCAGGAAAAACACCCCTGATGGAGAGCTAGCCACTGAGCTGCCCATTATTGTCTATGTTAGGGCCTGGTCTCAATATCCATGTGTTGGTAAAGCCCACATTTTTTTTTTTGTTTTAAAAGAAAAAATAGGCACACAGAAGTGATTTGCTTATTTAATAGGGCATTTGAAAAAAATGTGAAGATAAATTCACAAATAACAATTCCCATACGTTGTGCTGTCTCGTGCTGCCCTAAGCACCTGGGCCATAGGTCCCTTATGGTAAATTTGGCCATAGACGCCAGTCCTTGTGCTGAAGCAGTATTATTATCTACGTCTCTCTATCACAAACCTTTCTTGTCTGGCAGGTGCTGACTATGAGTGCTGCTCGCTGATCTTCTTAACCTGCATGCTTGGCAGAATTAGAAGAGGGAAAGAAAGAGAAGGAAAAAATCGGATCGTTTCCCTAAATGACGCCTACAGGGAGTCTTTAAGCTGGATTACTCGTTGGGTTTCAGCTTTGCCTCTCCCGGCTCCTCTGTCACGCTGAACACTGAGACCATATCGGATCTTTCTGCTTGGGGAGCTCTGCACAGCTGCATTCAGCAGAAATGGGGGGAAGAAACTTACAAATACAGCATTTTCCTTTCCGTTTCCATCAATTTTAGGCTACCGCAAATGACTGCTTGAAATCTGACTCACTGCGCTCACCTGTCCTAGCCTTGAGCGGAAATGCTGCCAGAGATGGGGGTGGGCCCTTACCTATCTCTACAAAAGACAAATGTATTAACCGAAGCTAATGTTGAGTAGCAAAATAAAGCTGCCTTTTAATGAAATGTAATGTAACTTAAAGTGGAATAAAGCCACTCTAAACACACAAACCACCAGGAGGTAGAGTCTTTCTGTAAACGTGACAAGAAAAGTATTGTTTGCCAGAAAACTTTTTCTTCAATTGACTTCTGAACTCTATTCCCAACTCCAGGACCTGTAGACAATATAACATTTGTGTACTTACCTTCTGCCCAGTGCAGGTATAAGGCATTTCTGTGCTGGTATAATCCACTTCCTGCACCTAAACAGTACCAAGATGTTGGCCTCAACTGCTCTGCCAAGATAGTTTGGGCCATTTCACACTAGCCATGCTGTGGTGTCCGTTACCCACACCATTTCCCATGAATGATGCACTTACGTCTCCCATCCAAAGTGTAGGAAAAATGCACGCTGCAGGTGATTGTGCAGCCAGCGTGAAAGGTATACAAGGTTTCATATGCAAACCTATGTACCTTGCATCAATGCTAGCCGTGCTGCATTGTGCTGCTGCAACCCAAACACGGCTAGTGCAAATGCATGGCTGTTTCAGTAAGCCAGTCTCTAAATTTGGCAGTTTCCGTAGGCCAGTGTTTGCGCATGGTTGTGTCTGAAGTCTATTCTCTGTGCACAGAATCCTCTGTTGGCCTTTTTCTGCACATGGCAGACTATGTAGACTAGTGTCTCCACAACATGGCAAATTCTTAGACCAGGTTGCATGGAGGTTTTGTAGTGTCATGCATCTGCAGAATCTGGGAGGTGTCCCCTGTAGGATCCTAGACTAGTGTTGAGCTCGAATATTCGATTTTCGAATATTTAGCTCGAATATCGCTATTTCGCCATTTCGCGAATATTCGCGAATATATCATCGGATATCCGATGCGATCGCGATTTTTCGCGATTTATTGCGCTTGTATAATCGCGATCCATTGCAATGAATGGGATCGCGATTATATAATCGCAATGCGATTTTTTTAAACGGAAATGACGGATATTCTCCCAGTCGAATATCCGAGCTCCATTGACTTGCATGCATTGCGCATATTGGATCGCAATTGCGCTTTCTCGGATAATAGCAATTTCGAATTCCGCCATTCTCTATTGACTTCAATGTATTGCGCATATTTGGTCGCATTGTGCTTTCTCGGATAATCGCAATTTTGGATTCCGCTATTCTCCATTGACTTGCATGCATTGCGCATATTGGGTCGCAATTGCGATTTTTAGATCGCAATTCATGTCGTAAAAGTGCGGATATTCGAGATTACGAATATGGAATCGATATTCGATATTATGGCGGATATTCGCGAAATTACGCGAATTCGAATATTGCCTAGTCGCTCATCACTATCCTAGACCATGATCCTCCTGGGCCCCAAGCCAATATAAGGAAGGGTTCTGCCCCCAGGAAGCTGCTCAGTGGGGAAGGATCTAATAAAGTAGGAGTAACTGGATACGCTGTCCACGCTGAGACCTGATACCTGCCACAGTCTAGTCCGGTGTCTGGGCAGCCAGGGAACGTAAAAGCACGAAACTCTGATCTAATCCCAAGTTACGAGGAGCCGCTGCTTCTCTCGCCTCAGGCCAGTGCCAGTGGGGTGGCGGATGGCCCTCACTGCATGGAGCAGATCTGATTGTCACTGAGGATACTGCTGAAGCCAAGATCCCACCAACCTGCCACCTTCACCCTTTGGACAGGCATGTACTAGTCAGTGCTGGGCCAATTTTACTAGGCCTCAGTTAGCCAGTGTGGTATGAGCAGTGTGGGTTCCCTAGATTAAACATGGTTACCCTTGCTATTCATATTACTCTGTTGTTTGTTATAAGTTACCCCGTTATTCGCGAGTCCCCGTTGGGTCTAGTGAAAAATAAAGTTGGCCGATGCTTAAGCCGCCTCTGGTCATCGGTTGATTCCTGAATAGTGATGGACCGAAAACTGTTCGACGGCGAATGTTCGCGGCGAACATCGGGTGTTCGAGTTCGCCGTGGTGTCGCGGAAACATATGGCAAGTTCGACCCGCCCCCCCAAAAATTTTGATTGGATAAACTTGACCCTGGAGCAGTCAAGCAGGCACAATACAGCCAATTCAGCACCCACCACCTACACGGACCACCCCATACAGAACAGGAGAGGAGAGACTCCAGTATTCCACCATTTGATGTGAAGAAGAGATTAGTTAGCTAGAGGTGCTGTGTGATAGTTCTGTATAGGGACATATTAGCTAGTCAGTGTCATTGCAGTCTACTCCTCTACTCAGATTCTAGGAATCGTGCAGTCAGGACAGAGTACTGAAAAGACCACCAAAGCCTAGATAGGGCTATTTTTATCGACCCTCTTGCCTGCTGTGGGCTGAGGCAGGTGAATTTTTCAAGCCTCACATCCACACAGTGCCTACTGCCAGTGATCTAGTTTGGTGGCACTTTGTTACACCCAGGGGATATTTTCACCTAGTTTAAGGGCATGCAGTGGCTTCTGCAACCACTTACCAGCTTGTGCCAAGGTGTGCGCCCACACTGCCCAGTGCACACCCATAATTTGGTCTGGTGGCACTTGTAAACCCAGGGAATTTCACACTATTAAAGGGCTATTGGCAGTACTTTAGAAGTGTTTCACACTACAGCCTGTGTGCCAATGTGTGTGACGCCCACACTGCCCCAGGCCAACAATAATGGTATGGTGGACACTTGTAACCCCAGGGAATTTTCAACACTATTATTAAGGGTAATTGCAGATGATGCTTTAAGTTTTACACCAAGTAAGCCTTGTGCAACTGTGTGTGCGCCCACAATGCCCATGCCCCACCCATAATGGTCTGGTGGCACTTGTAAACCCCAGGGGATTTTCACACGATTTTAAGGGGCTATGCAGTGCTTTAAAGTTTCAACACTACAAGCCTTGTGCCAAAGGGTGTAGGAGATGATGGAAATGGCGAGGGACCCAGGGAAACATAAGGGCAGCAGGTAGAACACACAGCGGGCCAAGGGGGAATGAGTGAAAAATTGGTGGGGCACGTTGAACCCCAGGGGATTTGTTTCACCCTATGGTAGGGTATTAATAAATATTGAGGGCGTCCATTAACAGCCTTGTGCCAAAAAAAAACTGTGTGGGTGCCCAGCCACAGTTATCTGGTAGAAGGTAAATACCCAGCAATTTTTTTCACCCTATCCATAAAGGGTATATTAATAGAAAGGCAGGGCTTTCAGTGCATTACAGCTTGTGCCAAAGTGGGTGCCCAGCCACAGTTATTCTGGCTGGAAGGGTAATACCCAGCCAATTTTTTTTCACCCTATTCCATAAAGGGTATTAAATAAAAAAGTTGAGGGCTTCCGTGCCATTAAAGCAAGCCTTGTGCGCAACTCGTGTGTGCCCAGCCACAGTTAATCATGGTGGAAAGGGGTAATACCCACAATTCTTTTTTCACCCTATGGTAGGGTATTAATAAAAAAGTGCAGGGCTTTCCGTTGCATAAATAAAACAGCCTTGTGGCCAAAAAATTTTTTTTTTTTTTTTTTTTTTTTTTTTGTGTGGGCCAGCCAAAGTTATCTGGTGGAAAGGGTAATACCAGCAATTTTTTTCACCCTATTGTAAGGGTAGTAATATAAAACAAGTGCAAGGGCTTTCGTGGCATACAGCCTTGTGGCCAACTGTGTGTGCCAGCCACAGTTATCTGGTGGAAGGGTAATACCCAGCCAATTTTTTTCACCCTATTGTAGAGGTTAAAATAAAAAAGTGCAGGGTTCCGGGCTATACAAGGCCTTGTGCCAATGTGGGTGTGCCAAGCCACAGTTATATTGTGGAAGGGTAATACCCAGCAAGTTTTTTTCACCCCTTTGTAGGGGATTAAGTAAAAAAATGCAGGGCTTTTTGTGCATTTAAAACAGCCTTGTGGCCAAACGTGGTGCCCAGCCACAGTTATCTGGGGGAAGGGTATAGCCAGCAATTTTTTCACCACTATTGTAGGGTAATTAATAAAAAAGTGCAGGGGCTTTCTCGTGCATTAAAGCCTGTGTGCCAACTGTGTGTGCCCAGCCACATGTTATCTGGTGGAAGGGTAAATACCCAGAATTTTTTTCACCCTATGTAGGGTATTAATAAAAAAGTGCCGGGAGCTTTGCCGTGCATTACAGCTTGGCCAATGTCCAGTGCACACCCAGAGTGTATCTGCTGCCACAGGAAAAGGCCTGTGTACACAAACAAAAAACATAAAAATGACAGGCAAGAGGCAGAGGCAGACCCATACCGCAGGGATCGTCGCGTGGTCGTGGTGTGGTGGTGAAATTCCTTTGAGCCCTAGAATAATGCCAGTGTTCAGAGGCCACTTACGCATCAACGTGAAGGAAATGCTGGGGGAAACTTAGGTTGACTGGTTTACACAGGAGGGGACACCCAATCTGCCACATCCACCAACTCTGAACCCTGGCAACACCATCCTCTCAAGTTGCCACTTCACCTGCCGCGCAACAATATAGACACCACAGCGCTACAATTTGACCCATCAGAGGAGTTGTTCAAACATCCTTTTGAAGAGGAGATCGAGTGATGCTCAAACCATATTGCCAGAGCATGTAGATGACATGAACATGCTCTGACATGTGCATTACACACATGGAGGTGCTGGTGTGATGACGGTGATGTTTGTACCCCGCTGCGGCTTCCTTTGCTGAAGGGTCAGATACAGGTGAGTGAAGCGGTTGATGATGATGATGATGTGTCCGTGGATGTCACCGAAGGTGCCCACACGAAGAGAGGAAGAACAGGGGAAAAGTTCAGATGAGAGAGCAGAGCAGGAGGAGGAGGAGACGGAGTGTAAGCAGGGGGCAGGTCATCACAAGGAGTAGTGGCACAGTCAGGCAGCATGTATTGGGGCACCTGGGGTCAGCCAGACAGCAAGCCAATAAAACCCATGCAGGTTGCCACCACCAGTAGTGCCATCAGTGCAAAGCTCACCAGTGTGGCATTTTTTGTGGTGTCTGCCGCTGATAGCAGCGATGCCATTTGCCAACGTGTGCATGCAATAAGATTACGGAAGTCGTGGGAAGTCCAAAAGCCACCTCGGTTACAAATGCTTTGAGAAGGCACATGGATCTCACATCACAAAACGCCTTTGGGATCAACACAGGGCTACAAGCAGGAACACACACTCAAAGCACAACCCTCCTCTCTGTCCCAGCATCTTAGAGCCACGCAACCACTTGCTGGCCTCCTTGCGCCCCATCTCAACAACCAGCCACTTCGCCTCGCGCTTGAGCAGTCCCAGATCATTCTGGCCACGCGTCAGGTGTCAGGGAAGGAGATGTGTGTCAGAGCGTAAAAAAACAATGTCACCGAGTCACCCCCTTGCCGGCGTCTGAAGCGGCGGACGGAGCTCTTAGCCGTTCAGCTTTTACCATAACCAGCTGGTGGAGCTGAGGCCTTTCAAAAAATTGTGGCTATGGGACAACAAAGCAGGGAAGGTACCCGGCCGAAATTTTTTTTCACACACGGAAATCCCCAATCTTTATCCCTGTGGAAAAAGAAGTCATGGGCATCTCTGGCGTACAGGTGTTGGGGGGGACAAGGGTCCATCTGACCACTGATTACCTGGTCTGCAAAGCGACGGTCAGGGCAGGGAACATTCAGTACAATGCGCATGGGGTAACAAACATGTGACAGCTGCCCAGGCATGAGATGCGTGGGCTGCTGCAGCGAGTTGGTGAAACACCGCCAAGACTGGCAGAGCAGGCCTGCTGCCACCTCTTCTAATCCTCCTAATCCATCCTCCTGCGGCTGGAGTCCTCTCTGGTGCCCATGCGTCTCGTCCACATCAACTGGCATCCCTGCAGCTACCCCAGGGGGCTATTTCCACATCCCGGATACGACAGTGTCACGCGTCTTGGGGCTGACTTGCCTGAAGCAGAGAGCCACACCGGACCAGCACTCCTGTCAACGCCTTAATGCACAGGTGGCTCAGTGGCTGACCCGCACCAACTGGGATTGGCAAGTGGTGTGTGACAATGGAAGCAATCTGTTGGCGGCATTGAATTTGGGCAAGTTGTCACATGTGCCGTGCATGGCACATGTCTTAAATCTGATGTGCAACGCTTTGTGGCACAGTACCCAGGCTTACAGGACGTCCTCAAGCAGGCTAGGAAGGTGGTGCCCATTTCAGGCGTTCCTACACAGCTGGACCCTGGTGTTGTACGTGGTGGGGGGGAGGAACAGACCCTCAATGAGATCAGTGAGGAGGAGGAACTCGATTTGAGTAGCTCGGCATCCATCCTTGTGCGCATGGGGTCTTTCATGCTGTCGTGCCTGTTGAGGGACCCTCGGATTAAAAGGATGAAGGACAACGATCTGTCCTGGGTGGGCCACACTACTAGACCCCCGCTACAAGCAGAAAGTAGTGGAAATGTTACCGGGTTCCCGCAGGTCTGAAGAGGATGCAGCAGTTGAGAGCTAGCTACAACATTGCTCTACAACCGCTTTAAGGGTGATGTCACAGCACAACGTGACTCTACTAGGGAAGAGGTGCACTAATCCTCCTGCTACCACGAACCGTGCCGGCAAGGACAGGCGTTTCACCAGACGTGCGTTGATGGAGGCATGCGGAGCTTTTTCAGTCCTACGCACCGCCACAGCCCTTCGGGATCCACCCTGAGAGAACGGCTGGACCGACAGATCGCAGACTACTGGCCTTAACCGGCGGATATTGACACGCTGAGAAGCGATGAACCCTGACTACTGGGTGTGCAGACTTGACCTGTGCCAGAGCTATCCCAGTTCGCTCTTGAATTCTGTCCTGTCCTGCTTCTAGTGTCCGTCAGAAAGGACCTTCAGTGCTGCAGGCGCATAGTGACCGAGAAGCGAAGTCGCCTGGGTCAAAAAAGGGTCATAAAATGTGCGTATACACCTCACCGTTCCTCGTCCTGAAGATGAGAGGCAATGGATTCCGAAGGGACTGACAGTGGGGGATACGTTTGCCTAGCAAAAGGCCTGATTACATGCCTGGCCTAAAAATGGTCCCCACGCTGCATACCGGATGTCTTTCATGAATCCTCCGCCACCAACTAGGGTTCAAGCCGCAATGTTTTCCTTTCATTCTGCCTGGACAACTCAATTTTGGCCGCTGCTACAACAGCGGCTGCTACCTACATATTTTTATGTCAAATGTAGATGACAAATTTTTATGGCCTCTGGCCTGTGACTGCATTAAAAAAGGCACATCCATGTGCCACTTCCCTTTCGTGATCGCTAACCTTGCCGTGGTGAAGGGGCTTGCGTTCACAAGGAAGCGATCACCTCAATGAGTGTGTTGGCCATGTGGCACACCCCAGATGAGAAGGGATTGCTTTTCATAGTGATCAGAC
Organism: Ptychadena robeensis; assembly: GCA_036250615.1. Taxonomy (NCBI): domain Eukaryota; kingdom Metazoa; phylum Chordata; class Amphibia; order Anura; family Ptychadenidae; genus Ptychadena; species Ptychadena robeensis. Next base: position 17,597,532 of record CM070041.1, read on the forward strand.
CAAAAGCGATCGGTGAATAATTTGTCGTATGAAAACGTTAATTATTTTTTTGGATACCCGACTACGGTGCCCCCAGGGACTTAACGCACAGGTACCTCACCTGAGAACTGAGAACCGGTAAATCCTCCAAGACCCACCCTCTAGGGAGTGAGTGCAGAAACAGTGACAGATGCAAAGTCCAGGTTTGTGGCAGGGGTCATACAAAGGAGATAAGTCCAATCAAACACGGAGTCTAAGGGTAATCACTCATTGCACTTTATTTTCCCATTGACTATCATTGCAGAAATCTTTGGTGCGGATTTATAGTGTGAAAAAATTTCATTGGGAGTTTTGCCATGGATTCCCCTCTGGTCAGTCATTGTCAGGTGTTGACCCCTTGAAAAACTTTCCCAAACTATTGTGGCCAGAAAGGGGTCCCTTTGTTTTTAAAAATTACGCCCCCATTGAAGTCAATGGAGAGTAGCGGTCGCCGGGTTGCGAACTTTACCGGAGTTCGAGTTCGCCGTTCGCGAACATCAAATTCCGGGTTCGAGCCATCACTATTCCTGAACTGTTACAGTTTCTGTAGACCATTCCCTGCACATAAAAGTCTCTGTAAGTCACTTTTTGCACATAGTGGTCTATGTAGCATAGTCTCTGCACAAGTCATTTTTCTTCTTCTCTTTACACCATTCTTTGTGCAAAGCAATCTCTGTAGGCAGAATTCTACACGTTGCAGTCTATTTAGGCCCTTCAATGTGTTTGGTAGTCTCTGTAGTCTATTCTTTATACATCAGGGATGGTCCTAGCCCTGGGTGATC
>CM070041.1:17598341-17608628 GCA_036250615.1 Ptychadena robeensis
CCAGTGTTGTATGGGGTGAGTGGTCTAGCCGCCTCCACCATGACACTGTCCATGTTAGCCATGCCTAAATCTGCCACTGCCCTACATGGTAGTTTCTGTAGGCTACTCTCTGTGTGTGGCAGTCTATACAGGGCAGTCTAGAGCATGGCAGTCTATCAAGGCACTGCATATATTAGACTTTGTAGACCATTTTCTGCATGTTGCCTCTCGAGGCTTCATAAACAAGACATTATAAAAAGTGCATATCCTCAATACCGTTTAAATAATATAACTTTGTGTTTTTAAACCACACCTCTAGCCATATCCATTTTTCCTTTGCTGCTAACCATGCCCTACTTGGTCCCCATATACTTATCCATAAACACATTACCTTAAATATTGCCATGAGCTACAAGTAAGGGATCTCTATCCACTGCAGGTGCTCGTAACAAACAGAAATACCAAATACCCCAACTTGATAATGCTTACATTAAGTTGGTATTCATTTCCATTCATTTGTATTTTTCCTAACCAAATGTGTGTGTTTTCCATTGTGTCAATGTAAGTGTACATTATGGTGTTTATTCTGTTCTAGACTCAATGCAAAGTTCATCTCTGCAATCTTCCCACTGAATGACCTTCACTTCATAGCAGCAGCATAATGCCATTCACTTCTTTTATTCCCTAAAAATAGAAATCAATAAACTGTCTGTTCGCAGCAAAGGGCCTGTGAAAGTTATGGGGTCCAGCACGGAGGCAGCCACTGCAGATTTCTGATACAAAGCCAAAATCCTAATGAAATCGGAGGGCAGAGGGGAGCGTAACGTGATTCATTGTGTGAAAGCAAGCAGATGCATTAATAATCTCAGGCAAATGCACGTGTTTCACAAGTGAGCGGCAGGGAGATGAGGAGGTGTACAGGAAGCCCCTCCAAGATTCTCAACTGGCTCCTAATTCTATTTTATAACACGCAAATATAAAAGTGTATCATATGGCCAGATCAAATACAATATATATTCCAACTAATCTCATCAGAGGTGGTGTCTGCCTTCATTTTATTTTCTTTGAGCTTTTTTCCTTTTTTTCCACTTGCCAGCACACTTGCTGTCTTAGGGCATGTTTGTCATGTTGCATGTTAGGTGATCTGTCTGGACCCCCCTACGCTAAGCGCAGTGCTTGGCGGGGGTCCGGATGGATCACATACACTTTACCTGCACGGCGGATGCTCTGTTCAGACATGTGCTGATGCAGCGGTTAATAAACTGCACTATGTTAACCCCTGCATCGGCAGATCAGCTCACTGCCATGACAACATAGCATCCGCTGAGCAGGTCCACACTGCGCTTAACATAGGGGTCCTGACAGATCATACAACGTTGTGGAAACATGCCCTTAGGGTGACAACACCCACTCTTTGTACTGAATCCAGAGCATGGTTGCCACCCTAGGACAGGACTATGTTTACAGAAGGGATAGATCATCCTCTTTTATCTCCTGCCATAGGCTTTACATTGTAGGGGGAAGATATTACCAGCCCTAGACAAGCTAACAGCCACCAGTCAGCCAGAGCAAGAGGTGGCAAGGAAGCTCATTCAGCTTTGTTTACAAAGTTAATTTGGCATGGTACTATATTTTGCCCCTGCTTAAGTCTGTAGTGGGTGTTTCTTCTGGGTCACTCCTACAGATAGTTATAGAAAACTTGGTGGTGGGAGTGAAAATAAAGGATAAGTAATTTATTGTAGGGGTTCAGGAATCAAACGATGACAAGAGGCGGATTAAGCATCAACAAACGTTATTTCAAATTTATTTCAAACTTACAGCGGCTTGCGGATAACCAGGGTAACTTAATACATGCAACTGCATTTGTTTAGGGAAACCACACTGCTCAGACCACATTGCTTAAGTGAGGCAAAGGGAAATAGGGCCAGCAACGGCCAGTATTTGCTTTTTCAAAGGGTGAATACGACAAGTTGCCGGGATCACGTCCCCAGGGGCCCCTGCTCCATGTGGTGGAGGCCACACGCCACCCCACAAGAAACATGGCACTGGTCTGTGGCAGCAGAGCAGCTGCTCCTTGTAACTGGGGCTTAGATTAAGGTTGCGTGCTATTGTGCTTCCTGGCTGCCCGCACTCCAGACTAGACTGTGACAGGTACCAGGTCTTGGACTGGACAGCGTGTCTTGTTACTCCTACTCCATCAGACCCTTCCTCACTGAGCTTCCTGGGGGCAGAACCCTCCCTTAAATTTACTTGGGGCCACAAAAGGGGACACTACACTGATTCTGCAGGTGCATGACACTAGAGTATGTTCCAGCAAGGGATGAGACAATTAACAGAACCTACATGGACAGCATACATTTGCCTTTTTGCACACATGCCATTCATTTTGAATTCCCGTGTGCATGTGTCCCTTCACGGGTACATACCCAATTAAAGTGAATGGAGTGCGTACAGACATGGCCACTGCAATTTTGCAGTGTTTCAGCAAAACCTAGTGGAGTACTTGCCTTAAGCTGAATTTCATGTGTGAAGATTGTCATTGAAATCTTTTTCTCAAAAGTCACAAAGGATTTTGAGGATTGGAACAACACAACATAGTGTAACAAAGTAAAGTACTGTTAATGATAAAATAAAATATAAAATATTCACAATAAAGGAGGTACAGAGCAGGCTTAGCAAGGGCTTACAAGGCTCTGTGTCTTTAGCCGTGTGGCTACCAGGATGATGTCACTTCCTGGTTACAGATGATATCACTTCCTGATTACAGATCAGTAGAATCAATGGCACACATTTTGGGTTGCAGCCCTTTGTCAAACACAAATAGTTGATGGTTGACAAATTCTGCACTGTACCCCCTCTATTGTGAGTATTTTATCTTTTATTTTATCATTTATTGTGAGCTGCACACCTACATGCAACCTAATCCCCTACCCTCTTAATACTGACCCATTTTTACACTGTGATCTTTGCCCGACTCCGTATACCTACTAAGGGCCCTTCTGGCCACTGACATCACGTCAACTGTGTTACCGCTGCTGACAGTTGTAAATCTTACATTGGGTTTAATCACTGATATATGGAAAAAGTACACAAAGGACACTGAAGCAGCCCATACACAGGTCAGATTTTCAATCAATCGACTTAAAACGATCAATTTTTTAATCGATTGATTGAGAATTGAGTTTTGCCCACCTGGTTAAATTGACTTAATCCGATCAAAATTGAGTGAAAATTCAGTCGTTTTTTGATCGGACTGGATGGTAAATTTTGATCGGTCGATTGAAAATTGGATTGAAAAGTGTGGTCAACCAATTTTTGATCGATTTTTTTTCTACCTATTCTACCTCACTTCTGATTGAAATTTCAATCGGACTATTTTGGATCGATTATTATGTCGAGTGAAAAAAAAATCGATCAAAAATCGATCAAAAATCTTGTACTACATATGGGGCATGATAAATCGACATACAATTTTATACAGACTTAAAAATTGATTGTTTTAAGTTGATTGATTGAAAATCTGACCTGTGTATGGGCTGCTTGAGATTAAAATAAGAATTCACCTTTCATTTGTTCATAGAGACAATAAATGCTTTTACCTTGATACTAATGGATTACGTATTTGACTTAGTAATTGTAAAGCTGGCCATACACCTGCAGGATTCTCTGTCAGATTTTCTTCAGATCAGATCAGATCTACCAACAACCATGTAATATGAGGACCTTTCTACACCTTCCAATCACTATGTATTGTATCAGGGAGGACACTATACTACATGGTTGTTGGTAGATCTGATCTGATCTGAAGGAAATCTGACAGAGAATCCTGCAGGTGTATGGCCAGCTTAAGGCCAAAAAGTATTGCAGCCCGATGAATGCGCTGTTCTCTGGTGACTTTTCAAGTGTTCAGTGGGGTTAACATGGGGCCGCTTGTCATACATGGACATTGTGTGCAAACGCCCCCACACAAGGGCGGGCATGCGCTTTTAAACCTTCTGCCAACTGTCAGCATCCTGAATGGTAAGTATTCCACACTATATTTTTTTATTGTGAGGTTTTCCATAACTAATTTCTCCCTAAGCCCCTAACCAAAGGCAAGGCCTTACTATGCACAGCACCAATAGGAACAACTCTGACTTCTGTCAGCCGAGCGACTCTAAGCCACGCTTTGAAACCTATACATTTACATTAAGTTCAAACCAGGTTCTTAAAAGAAAAGATCATTTCAAACCTCTGCCACCGACAGCTCGGTCGAAATTACCGCTTAAAGGGATTTCCCTTGATAACGGGGAACCATTAGAACTGCGACTCGTGCAGCCCCAACTACAAAGGGTCCTACCCGTTTCATACTTGTATTTGATGGCGGAGCAACATCGGAAACGAAAGAACCGTCGCCGGTTTGGGAAGGCCAGAGGACGCACAACCTTTCAAGACACACGGTGGCTCTCCTGCTGAGATCGTCTGCTGATTTGCACTTCATAAACCTAAACACTAAGAGGCAGCGGAAAATAAAAATTGCAGGTTAATTAGACTCAGGGAGACCACAGGAATGAATGCAGATGACATCCACAGCATATAAAGTGCAGAAAACAAACAGTAAAGGAGAGATTTACACTGCGGATCATGGCGGCGACTAGTCCGAGTAAAAGGTTTCATTAAGAAATGCTTTGGACTTTTTTTTTTGTTTTACAAGGTAGAACATCCTGAGCCGTAGCTGCTCAATAAAAAGGAAAATATATTAGTTTGTGCGCCAGACTCGCCGTACAGATCTCCGTTCTCTTGACTCCATCTTTAATGCTATTTCGTCTTTGCTCCTGCTAATGTGGTTTGAACTGTCTCCTCCAGCAATAACAGTAAACGGTGTCCTGCCTTTTGTCTGTCTCCTGCATTTATCTTAATAATCCTCCAGTAATAAAATGCCCTTTCCCCCAATAATTACTACATTGTCTTAATTTATGGCTGCAAATGTTTTTTGGGGGGTCATTGTTAATTCATGATTACTGTAGACAGAGTGCACAATGTTTAATTCAATGGGAAGCAAAAAAATAAAACAAATGGCAATGTTCTGTATTTTTTATCCCTCTAAGTGAGTCATGGCTATTGTTGCTTGTTAAGGTAGACGGGTGGCCATTACACTTCTTTAAAGGGAAACAATTTCCAGTATACAGTAAACATGCCTGTTATCCTAAACTCTTAAGCAACCAGCTCTGCTATGCATACACTATTCTCCATTACCACTGTGGCTCTAGTAATGTGCTGTGTTATAGGGGTGTACATATACATCCCTGTAATAAAGGGGTATCTATATACAGTACAGTGATATAGGGGTGCATATATACAGTACTGTGATATGGGGGTGTATATATACAGTGTTGTGATATGGGTGTGTATATATACAGTGCTGTGTTATAGGGGTGTACATATACATCCCTGTAATATAGGGGTATCTATAAACATCCCTGTAATATAGGGGTATCTATAAACAGTACAGTGATATAGGGGTGCATATATACAGTACTGTGATATGGGGGTGTATATATACAGTGCAGTGATATAGGGGTGCATATATACCGTACTGTGATATAGAGGTGTATATATACAGTACTGTGATATAGAGGTGTATATATACAGTACTATGATCTATGGATGCACATATACAGTTGTGTTCAAAATTATTCAACCCCCAGTGAAATTTAGTGTTTTGGCCATTTTGACATTGATTTTGATCATTTCAGTCATCTTGTTTACAATGAAAGCAGCGAGGCACTTGTAAGTCAGACAAATATAACATAAATAATGAAATAACCACAAATGTCTTTTCTGTGCTCACATCTTTATCAGTTTTATTCAACCCCCAAGTGACATTCATTCTTAGTACTTAGTACAACATCCTTTTCCAGTTATAACAGCTTTTATACGTGAAGCATAGCTTGACACAAGTGTCTTGCAGTGATCTTCGGTTATCTTAGCCCATTCTTCATGGGCAAAAGCCTCCAGTTCAGTCACATTCTTAGTCTTGACAGACTGCATCACATTTCCTTCCAATATCTCCTGGTACTGAAGAGAATTCATGGTACCTTGCACATGCTGAAGCTTCCCTGTACCTGCAGAAGCAAAACAGCCCCAAAGCATGATTGACACCCCACCAGGCTTCACAGTAGGCAAGGTGTTCTTTTCTCCATAGGCCTTGTTCTTCCTCCTCCAAACATAGCATTGATCCATGGGCCCAAACAATTATAATTTTGTTTCATCAGTCCACACAACACTATCCCAAAACTTTTGTGGTTTGTCCACATGACTTTTGCCATACTGCAGTCGACTCTTCTTATTCTTTGGAGACAGCAAGGGGGGGCGCCTGGTAGTTCTGGCATGAAGAAAAGAACACCTTGCCTACTGTGAAGCATGGCGGGGGGTCAATCATGCTTTGGGGCTGTTTTGCTTCTGCAGGTACAGGGAAGCTTCAGCGTGTGCAAGGTACCATGAATTCTCTTCAGTACCAGGAGATATTGGAAGGAAACGTGATGCAGTCTGTCACAAACCAGAGGCTTGGGAGACGTTGGACCTTTCAACAGGACAGTGATCCCAAGCATACCTCCAAGTCCACTAGAGCATGGTTGCAGATCAAAGGCTGGAACATTTTGGAGTGGCCATCGCAGTCACCAGATTAAATCCGATTGAGAACATCTGGTGGGACCTGAAGAAAGCAGTTGTAAGCCTAAGAATGTGACTGAACTGGAGGCTTTTGCCCATGAAGAATGGGCTAAGATCCCCGTAGATCGCTGCAAGACACTTGTGTCACGCTATGCTTCACGTGTAAAAGCTGTTATAACTGGAAAAGGATGTTGTACTAAGTGTGACGAATGAATGTCACTTGGGGGTTGAATAAAACTGATAATGATGTGACACAGAAAAGACATTTGTGGCTATTTCATTATTAACCTCCCTAGCGGTTGAGACGAGCCTAGCTCATCCGAGCTTCAGGCTCGCCTCAACCGCACGAGAAGCCGCCAGCGGGGAGACCCTATGCCTCCCCGGAAAGCTGCAGCGTTTGTCTTCATCGCTGCAGCATTTCTGGGTTGGCGGCACTGCCCCGATCGCGTCACGGTGACGCGGAAGGGGGCGGGGGGAGGGGGGGTTCGGCGCCATAGACCTCCATGTTAATGGAGGAGCGCCGGCTTTCCCCCTACCGCAGCTGTTGTCAGTAATGACAACAGCTGCGAGTAGAGCTCCGGCGAGATGCCGGAAACGGCAGGCAGTGTACTCTGTACACTGCCTTGATCGCCCATATTGCGCCGTTGTAGTCAGGTAAAAGGCAGTAGGTCAGGGCAGGCGGCAATAAGTGTAGTCAGACAATCCGGGTTGGCAGCAGTAAAGGCAGACAGTACTGAGGGATCAGGCAGTAGAGTAGTTTAGGGCAGTTCCGAGGTCAGCAGCGGTTAATGAGTAATAGCAGAGGAGTAGAGGAGGTGTAGCACAATCAAGGCCCAGAAGCAACAATAATCAGCAAAGGAAGGTAGCAGAGGGGAAGTAGCAGGTGTAAAGGATCATGGTAATTAGCTAGGCTGGCAGAAACAAGGAAGATCAGAAAGATTCAAGGATGAGTAGGCCAGAGAGGACGGTAGCCTAGTGAGCAGAGCCACCACCTGAGGCGCAGCCGGTCATGGGATTAAACCCCAACAGTAGAGCATCTAATCCCCGTGACTACAGCACTGCCAGTCAGAACTTTGAGCTATCTAAAGGAAATTGCTTCTCTTAGAACAATACTTCAGTAATACAAATGACTATATTTTGTGGACCATTAGACATGGTGTTGTAAAGGATGCACCTGTAGTGACCAGTAAATGACACTAATTGTACATTTAAATGTGCTGTTATAAATGCTTGGATATTTTATGTTTTCCATAGCTTAGGACAGTGACAGTTCTTATTCACTTAATGTGTATATGTTTCACTGTATACAGTATATACCTTGTCCTGTATACTGTACCTTTGCGTTATTGTATATATGTTTATTTGGTGCCTGTCCCTTTAAGGGTTGTGCACCTGCTGCCTACATGAGGTTTGGTACATGCCCAGGCAGCTGTCTCCCTTTTTCTCACTTTGCTACAATTAAGTGTATCAATCCTAATCTGCCCAACTACTGGCCTTAAGCCAACCCCTCTGGGAGTCTATAAATGTTAGTTCTTAGAACTTTCTGGGCTTTTTCTGATGTTTTCCTGATACACTGCAGATCCTCCAGACGTGTCCCCAGACACAGGATTCTTGGGTGAAATACTTCCACTGAACCAGTGTGACTTCTTGGAAAGGACTGCTACCTCTTTACTCCAGTCTGGTGTGAGAGCCTTCAGCCTTCCCAAGGTACACAGCAGGGGAGATGGTGAAGAAGCTGTACATTTGGCTACCTGTGAATAAACCTGTAAATATCCCCCTACTCTGCTGTCTGGACCTTCCGTTCTTGGTGTGTGAGCTTTGTGGCATTGTGTTGAGCAGAAGACATCCTTCTAAAGAATCTGGTCATTTGAGTAGATACATTGAGTGCCACCCCACAACACTACACACCCTATACTGTAGAGCGTCTTATGCCGGTAACTGCAGCTCTTACAGACAGTCGAAGCTCTGTGCTTCAACTGGCAAAGTTGACTAAAGAAGGCGGGGAAGCTGTCAGAGGCACCTAATTCCGCTCTGCAGCTCTCTGTATTTGAACAGGCAGCTTCAGCCCAATCATATACACAGACAACGCCACATACATTCCAGTGGGTAGATTTTTCCTCTTCCTGTAGTGTGTATATGTAAGATGGACTGAAGCTGACCGGTCTGCAGACGGACAGTCCATCCATGGGCGAATTGGCGCTTCTGTGTATGTAGGCGGGTAGCTTCAGTGCTGCTTACATACACACTACAGTCAGAGGAAAAATCTACCCACTAGCGACTTGTCCCTGCCTGTGAATGTAAGTATAGCAGCTTCAGCCCACTCACTTACACAACTCTGACAGATTGCCCGCCACGGCTAATGCAAAAGTATGGTTGCACATTAGCAATATAAGACGCACGCATTTCCCCCTTATGTATCTTATTGTGCAAAAAAACATGGTACAAACAGTCTGTCCGATAAGCTCACAATCTAATAGTCATATATATGTCATCTATCACAGTCTAAGGTTTGTGCATAGTTTTACAGTTTTTTGCCTCTGGCTGCATGGCCAGATTGCAACTCCTATGCCACCCTATTTACTCACTAAAATTTGTAAAAAGGAGCTCAGTGAGGACCTGCGGCTGCGCATTGTGGCTGCTCACAAGTGAGGAAAGGGCTACAAGGCCATATCTAAATGTTTTCAAGTTCCAGTGGCTACAGTGCAAAGTATTATTAAAAAATATGTTCCGCACTGTGGAAAATCTCGCACTGTGGAAAATCTCAGAGGAATCTCAGAGGAACATGGTCGGAAGTCAAAAGTGACACCTGTGCTGGCCAGGAGGATAGTGAGAGAGGTGAAAAAGAATCCAAGGTTCACCACCAAGGCCATCCTGGTCAATCTGGGCTCCTCTGGTGGCAATGTCTCAAGGCAGACAATCCAACGGACACTGCACACTGCTGGGTCCCCCGGATGTGGATTGTCTGCCTTGAAACATTGCCACCAGAGGAGCCCAGATGTCCAAGGATAATTTATCACCTGCTACCTCTATAGCGTGTTGCTGTTCCAACCATGATGAATGGCACCTCAATGCATTGTGTTAAGTGTATTACCTCATGTGTTAAACCAGCCATACACATACACATTTTTCTGTATGATACAAAATTATTATTTATGTTGATCCATTGAAAAGATTCATTTTTAACTAAATTGATTGACCAAGACTGACCTGAAGAGTTGTAATTGGTGGTCAGGTTGGGAAATTTTAGTCAATTGTACAAGTATCTGATCTGTTTGTATCTGATTGGATTATGACGCATGAACACACTTGTATCTTCATAACTAGAAAAAAAAGATTAAGTAATAGTTTTTGCAATGGGAAATGAGCTGGGCAGGTTAGGGGGTGTTTGACAATTGCTGTCAATGTTGCTTTACCATTCTGGAATTTGAGAAAGAAGAACATATTGAGACAAAAAGACATGCGGCATGCAAAAAAAATTTGCACCACATGTTGAACATGATTTACATAATTCATTTAGTTTAATATAAATATATAAAACGATATAAAATAGTCCAGATTTAGGGGTTTGCTGTTACAAGTTAACTATGCCTACTATTATCCTACATATATGTACAAATACAGTACTTTTTATGAATGCTGCAGAATATCCACAGTTTC
>CM070041.1:17608728-17643261 GCA_036250615.1 Ptychadena robeensis
TCACACATTACTTTGGATGGGGACTGTCACACATTGCTTTGGATGGGGACTGTCACTCATTGCTTGGTCAGTATGGAGGACACTGGTGGTGATGGTCAATATGGAGGACACTGGTGGTTAAGGTCAGTATGGCAGACACTGGTGGTGATGGTCAGTATGGCAGACACTGGTGGTGATGGTCAGTGTGGAGGACACTGGTGGTGATGGTCAGTTTGGAGGACACTGGTGGTGATGGTCAGTGTGGAGGACACTGGTGGTGATGGTCAGTGTGGAGGACACTGATGGTGATGGTCAGTGTGGAGGACACTGGTGGAGATGGATATTCCCCATGTATGGTGGATGGATTGGATATTCAGTGAAGACTGCAGAAGACACTAAACACTGCCTAGCTAATGGTTCCCTATGCAGCAACAGCAGCTCTGTTCTAACTCTCTCCACTTTCTCCAGCAGCATGTGAAATGGCGTCTCTCCTTGCTATGTTATAGGGGGTGGGATGGTCCGTGAGGTGGGGGGTGCTGATTGGCTGGATTATGTCTGCTGACTGTGACTCACAGGGTCAAAGTTTCACCAATGTTAAAAGATAGGGGGCAGGTCGAACTTGCCATATGTTCGCGAACATGGGGCGAACGCGAACATGCGAAGTTCGACGCGAACAGTTCTCCGGCGAACAGTTCGGTCCATCACTAGTTATTTATACCAAGGGGGTGTCATCACTGCCTGTCTTCAACCAATTATTATTATCAACTTGTATTTATTAAGTGCCAACATATTATGCAGCATTTTACTTTCTTTACTTGCTATATAAGTAACTGTTCCTTCAGAGGAGCCCACAATCTGTTGTCTCTACCATAGTCATATACACTGTCTGTTCCAAAAAAGTCACCATTATAAAAAAAGGACTGCCTTAAGCTTTGTTTTGTTTTGATACGCTTCTGTAATGTCACAGTGAATGTCATGTATTTGACCGCTGCACAAATCCTTCTCCAGCACATCCCAAAAAACAAAATGTCTGTGGAGTATTGGAGGAGTCCCATACAGACATGGGAAGAACATACGAACTTGCAGATATTGCCCAGGCCAATATTCAAACCTGAAACCCCAGTGTTGCATGGCCAGAGTGCTAACCACTGAACCATCCTGTCCCTGATACGAATAATTTACAACTTGGCCTATAGAAATACTGGTATCAATAAAGCTCTTCATTTATATTTATTCTAGACTGTTCATCCACTGCCAAAGATGTATTTAGGCTTAGATCCTAGAATACCTCTGTGCCCTTTGTGAAATTTTGAACTAAATGCAGGCTTACTATCCAAGTTCCCATGACATTACTTGATGTGAGCCCAGATAGTAACACATTTAGAGAAAGCAATGTCTATGCCAAAGTGGATGTTGCTTGTGCAGAATATTTATTTAATAGTACAACCGATAAACTTCTAACTTACATATTTCTTATGACAGTTACTTGTTTTTCCATTTTGTAAATTGACACAATAATTTGTAACACAGTAACATTTTAGCAATGCTTAATGATCCAACAGATCCTAATTCATTAAAATGCCTAAATCTTATTTCTTTATTAATGAAAAACCTCACCCAATATATTGTCAAAAATCTAAAGTAAATTACGTGATATATATACAGTATCTTCAGGTACAAAAATCTTATTCAACCCTAAAATTCCTGATAGCAACACCTCTTCTATGTCCTTGTCCCTCTTTAGATTTGGTCATTTGGTGGATACTAGGACAAGTAGGCTGCAGTCCTTTTCAGACCTAAAGGAAGAATTTGACTTAATGTCCCCTTACCGTCCCAGGTTTTCTACAGCTACCTTCAGGTTAGGCATTAGGCATTTTGCCTTTATTATTACGAAGACCCTTGTTTTCTCTCCACTCCTTTTGAAAAACTATGCCTTTTGGGCGTTTCTCAGAGGGGTCTGTTGTCAGATATTTATAAGATACTCAATACTTTACCTATGGAAGATGACTATAGGCATTTCTGTATGTTAAGATGTTAATGAAAATTGGGAACTGAGGTCCCAATGTCTACTTGCTCGACATTGGGACCTCAGCAAATCAGGAATAATGAAAGTCAGAGAGCTGGGATATGAGGAACTCACTACCCAACCCATTACATTTTTATCCAGTAAGAAATTCTCTACCACTACAGGTAGATTGTATAAGGTATGGTCAACTTCAGACCTTCAGCCTCCATCCTCATCTATAATTTCATTCAAAATGGACTAAACCTTTAAATACACATGCGGAAACTATGACTTTAAAGCAAATTTGACACAATGTAAGATTTAACTGTAACCTAACCATTAGCAGCCACAGGAGGGTTAACGATGAGGCATGTCAAGCTTTGACCATCCTTAAGTAGCAAATCCATAGAACAATGGGTGCAGCCTCACAGGCTTTTCTGTGCCATTATCTTTTTTGCGAGGGATGTGACTATCTGCATAGCCCCATCCTCCTGCTCTGCTCAGTACTAACATTAGTATGACCTTTTTCTGCTAATTGGAAAATGGAAGGCATATAAACCCTGTCACTGAATGAGAAGTGTTCCCCCTTTAGGCCGGCCAAACGACCTCCGAGGGGGGAAGAAGTTCTGAATCTCAGCTCCTTCTGCTCACACTGCAAAATCTTTATTACTTTGGAGAGCCTTGAAACGTGGTAATGCCCCTCCAGTGCAAGCAGAAGTAAATAAATTTCGTCTTATGACCACTTTGGAGAAACACACAACCAGATTTGCTCAGCAGGGATAGATACTGGACAAGATAATGAAGAGAGAACGCTCGTATGACAGGGGTTTACTGCGCTGGCTGTCGCTTTAAAGGCTTTTAATACTCCAGAAATGGGATATCGGGCCTATTTCCTTAAAGATACAGTGTCTCTTCTGGGATGAGTAATGGAATAAAAAGATTCAATGTTACAATGATAGAAACCGAAAATATCTTTGAGCTTGTGTCCTGAGAATATGAGCTTAATGGCTTCAAAGAAAAAATTGAATATTTTAAGTATAAAATAATGAAACATACCTAAATCATGTAACGTGGCACCCGTCACGCATGCTGTTCCCTAGGTTTGGGGTCCAAAGGGTATATTATAGCAAAAGCTTGATAAATCTAAGCAGGCATTATCCTATGACATTCTTTAATGAAGATCTACAGATATATTATTTTTTGTTTGCCAATGTAACAATGGTAACGGTTGATATAAAAAATGTAATACAGACAAGGCTTAAAATAATCAGATTTTTTTCTATGGTTAAATTTTTATTTCAATTTAACTACATTTTTTTCCTTCATAGATATAAGGGAGTGAGGTTTGCAAGGCTAGGATAACAAGGTTGATTTGGAGGTAACTGTTTGCTGCTTCCAATCAACCATTTACCGCAACCAAGTGTAGGTGCAATACATTGTGCCTTATCCACAGGCACCTCTAGAAATAAAATGGGATGATTGACAGCCCCCCAACAACCACCCCCACAAATGACAACTAATACTTTATACACAGCAGTTGTAGGCTGGCTGCTATACCTCTGAACTTGTGTGTTCCTGGCTTAATAACCTGGTAGAAAAAAAAAAAAAAATATATATATATATATATATAAAAATAATGTAGGTACCAACATCGAAGTGTTTGTAATATAAAATGTATTATCCTTACTCAACCTCAATACCAAAACATTACCCTTTGGTTAGCATTTGCAATAAACCTAACATCAAATTTTTTATACTAAACCAATCCAAAAATATGTAAATGTTGTGTTGTATGTGTTGTGTTGTGATCAAGAACACAGAGTAACAGGACTGGGAGAGCTAAAATATATGCCAGTGCAGAGGTAGCGAGCACAGAGGTGGATGATGGTTATTTGGAAAGTGAAGTGGGGTAAGTAGGATCACAGACGGAAGAGGATGGGGTAAGGTACCAGGCTGGTGTTAGGGTGACTGTGTCCTCAGTAGCAGCAGCCTTCAATGGCAGTCAGAAATGAGTAGGTCATGGTGTAGACCTCAATGAAAGGCATGTTCATTATGGTTCAATGGACTGAGATTCCATTGACACATACTGTAGTTGTGTATTGGGGTGCTATTCAAAATGAAAGGTTTGTGCAATGCACAATGCGCAAGAGGGGAAAAGCAGCCCCAAGAGGCCGTGTTTTGATGTGTACATGTGAAGCATTGCGGGGTAATTGACCGGGAAAACCAGATTTTTTTCGGCTTTAGAGCCTATGCCCAGGTAAATTGCCATTCACACGGCTGTAGCAAGAAGACAATGTCCATACAGGCTGGTTTGGGGAATAACTTTTTACTAGTAGGGAATATATACAGTACAAATCACCATCACCCGTCAGGCAGAGATGGGGTCCAAGGCTTGACTACAGATATAATTATAATGCCTGCCATACACCCACAGACGGGTGCAGACAGACGAGCTCCGATGAGCCCCAGAATGCAACGTGATGACATCATCAAGTTGCATTCTGGGGCTGCTTTAATCGGCCAGGCACGCTTTGTGTGCCGGCTGTTACAAAGTAACGGCATCGGCTGACATCGGCCAGAGAACATCCGACATGTCAGTTCCCTGGCCGGCCGAGCTGTGGGGCGACAGGTATTTGTCGCCCCATGTGGGCACACACCGATTGGCGGACGATTTTGCCGCCGGCCGATGGCGTGAGCGCGCTCGCCCGTCGGTCGGTGGAAAAATCGGCCGCTAATCGGCATGTGTATGCCAGGCATAAGTCTGCCTGTCTATTTACAATTAGATAGATATTGGATTTATGATCCCCACACATGTCTTGAGCATCATCGCTCATCGGCATCAGCAGGCAACCTTTAAGCGGCGGCCACTAGTTTGAATGGGAAGCTGGTCCCCATTCAAACTAATGGCTTCGGACAGAGATTTACGGACATGTTGGTTCTCTGGCCAACCAAGCTTTGGGGCGACAGTGATCCATCGCCCCATGTGGGCACCCGTGATCCGTGACCGATTTTGCCTAGGACCGATGGCCGCGGCTCGTTGTATGTATGGGGGCCTTTAGACCTGTTTAACGCATTACATTGTACACTCTACACCCAATTATCTTTCTGTCACCCAGCACCCCTAACATTGCATCCTTCTGCATTTGTCTTCAATCTGATATAGTTCCTTCACAGGACCATCAGACCTATAGCTGACCTTCTGCAGATATAGAGATGGCCTCCTAAGCATCATCAAGTTGCTTCAAGCTGCTTTACTATCCCTCTTGGCTTGTATAAGGAGAGACTCTGTTTTACATAAGGATAATTAACATATCTAACAAAAATCTTTATAAACAACACAGTTTCCCTTTAATGCTTCAACTTTAACAATAAAAAAGAACATTGTTTATTCCTGCGGACATTATCATTTTAAGTTGTGTTGCCTCAAAGTGTTTTATAATTATTCATCTGTTCCTCCTAATAAAATGCATATTTATAAGATGGATAAACAATCACAATGTACTGTAATACCCATGGAGAAGCGTGTAATTTTTATGGCGTTAGTCTTTGTACCTGCGGATCTCTTTGAACAAGCCCTCTGTATTACATTTGCTTGTTGTGAAAACCTGCAGTTTTAAATGGCTGATTAATTGCTTTTTAAGACACTGCCCTGAGCAAAGCATCACACAACAAATGCTACAAACATCCAACATGTTCCTTCTTGGCAAGGCGAGCAAACAAAAGCCGGAGAAGAGTATAAATCCCCTGCTTGGCCAAACTTGAATCCGTGTTTATAGCCCAAGCCTAGCAGGACTCAGTCTTTGGCCAGAGAACAGAAACCACAGCATTCTGGGAAATGCCACATGCAATGTTAAAGATTGACAATTGGTTGACAATTTCATGTTGTTACAAATCAGTTCAGCTGCTTTGAAGCTAATCTCAGCCGGGAGCTCTGGTGTTCATTTGAAAATGGCAGAGTGGATAAAAGGAGCGTTTGCTACAGGTTAATATGGAAATTGTTCTGTTAAAAGGCACTTGGGAGTATAGATACCCTTAGACAAGGATTGACAAGCTCATTTCCATGGCTTTGCCTTTATTAGGCTCTCCTTATCATAATAGCTATGCAAGATTCTTGGACATCCCATGTTAACCATGGGCTACAGAGACACAGGGGTAGCCCACCCGTTTCATTGAGGATAGGAAAGTTTTTCAGCCTCAGATGCTCTACAAGATTTTGGAGTATTGCCATGGTGTCTATTCACCCAACTGCACATTGGTGAGGTCAGATTCTCATGCCAGACGAGAACTCCTAGCTTGCAACTGAAACGGGGAACACACAGCTCGATATTGGAGCTGTTCGAAGTTTCCTGCTGTCAGATATCGGAGCAGTCTCCATGCAGAGCAACGGACATTGACCATGGTTTACTGTCATGTCTGATATCCCTGTTTTCAAGCGTGATTGATTGGTCCTGCTCAAAAACAGGGATGGTTGCATATGATATGGGCCAGATAGATGGCCGTGAGTGTGCACGGCGCTCAAAGCAGCCATTGATCTGGCCCCTATCTACACATGTGTAACCAGCCTTATATTCAATAGGGTTAAGTTGATTGTAGGATATTTGAGTTCCTCAAAGCATTAATATAAGCATGTATAAAATGCCTTTGTATGTTAAGCAGAAAACCAGCACTCTTCACTAAAAAAAACACCTGTATTTGGTCATTTGAAGAGATGTCCACATACCTTTGACCAGATAAGTGATTGGCTTTTTACTTTTGCCTATAAAGTGTAACGTTATAGAACCTCTAGCAGCTTACTGCGTCTGTATTGGAGCTAAAGAGACTCAGTTTTCCTAAATGCCAATCCATCTGTGAAATACACATAAACCTATTAGGAGATTATTTGTTTTATGGTATTATTACGTCTCATTATTTGAGATCCTTCAGTTCTTTATTGCATTATTCCCGCACCGTGGTGGATTCGTGTAATTCTGGGATATTAAAATCCGCTTTTTACAACGAGCAGGTTATTAAGTGATGAGAGTGGAATGAGGACAAAGGAAAATATCCGTCAGGCCCCTGGGAATCCGTTGCATATCAAGTATATTTACTTACTGTATGTTCCGAACTCACAAACATTTCCCATCGCAAACCCAGAAGGAATGCTAGTAAAATCATTCCGCTCCTTAGCTGTACGTCTGGCCTCAGTCGAATTATAGGTTTTAACCCATTGGTTGCTGATTTAACATAGTTGTATGTAAAGGGAGTGAGAAATACCACGGAATAAACTATAAATAATAGAAGGGGCGCTCCATACTGACCATGCAATATGCAAATATATCAATATGTATATTATTTAAATATATATATTATGTATAAATGCAAACATGTTAATAATAGTATACACACACACATACATACCTGTTAACAAATGGCCATGCAAGAAAAAACCAAACAAAATGGCTAGTTGAGGCACCCAATGTTTGAAGTTTTAAAATATTTTATTAACTCACATCATCATAATTGTAAGAACATTGCACCCTTGAAGGTGCATAACAATTTTTGGTTCTACACCACCACTTCTCTACTATGGAACAACCCCTGGCATCAATTAGGACTACACTAAGGATAGTTCCCCTTGTTTTTTCTCATTTGCTTTCTTCCTCTCCTTTTTAAACCCACATACATGATGCTTCAATATTCTTGTGGTTGATAAGTAATGTGAACATGTTTTCTTTTTTTTTTACTCAGATTTACACTTAGGCTATGTTTCCATGGCACTATCGGAACCGATCCACATTACCTGTCTGCAGCAGTGGCTGTTCTCATGGCGTTCTGCCGATCTGCCGTCCGGAAGGTCAATGTAATGCAGTATGTCAACCTCCAGCTAGTGGATCGACAGAATGCCATGAGAACGGCAGCTGCTGCAGACAGGCAATGTGAATCGGTTCCGATAGCGCCGTTGAAACATACCCTTACATTGCTCTTCCTTTTTTATAATTTGTATAGAGGTTTTTCTTAAGCTGAAGAATAGTTGACAAAAAACTAACATTTACTTTCCCAACCCTATATACATACATTTCGGTGTAGTGTAATGGAATTACTTTATTTTCCTATCCATCCACTGAAATAGTCAATATAATCTATGTGTAAATGTGTGCATATATCTTTAAAATGTCTGGAGCTATATAGAACTTTCCATAGGCAGAGGAGGTGCTGACGGGTCACTGAGGTTATAAATATGATTAATAGGAGCGGACCAGTGTCTCCTGTCATGCGCTTGCAAGAAGAGTACCAGGGCTCTGTGCCTCTCTCCACGATTTCGCCATGGGAGTGGGCCTTTAAAGCTAGGCCCGAGGGACTACAGGTATGTTTACTGTGTTTCCCTGAATGGCTCAAGGTGGGGAGTGGAGTACTCCGCCATTAATATAGCCTGGGAATAAGAGATTATTTCTCCACTTCCTCATACAGTTCTGCACCTGCCACCTGGGTTAGATCCTCAGCAATCCATTGTATATATACCTGCTGTATTGGACAGTTTGAAGCTTATCCCAAGAACTCTACCCTGCCTATGGGTTCATTGTCAGAGCAAGCTTGTAAAAATTCCTTTTAGACTAGTAAAAGTTATCCCCTAATTAAGCAGTGTGGACCTTCCTTTTATTACTGGACTGTATTGTGTATTATCGGTTCTGGCATTAGCAATGATATTTATGGTGTAAAGAACCTGGTTCATTCAAAGGCGATAGCCATATTGGAGTGTATAACCATATAAACCAGAGGTAAGATGGTACCTACACTCAGACATAGTTTTCAAAGCATGATAAATATCTGGATCCCTAAATTATATAAATTATACACAGAGCCTTACGTAAATGTTTAAATCATTCATCAGCGTTTCTTCTCCTCCAGATTACAATCTAGTATTACTGTGCATAGAATGTATGTGTTATCTAAATTGCAACACATAGCTTGGGGCATCTCTCCTGTCCTGGGTCACACAGCACTTTTTTTTACTAACAAGATTTGTACATATAGTCATTCATAATTAATGTTTTTCTAATACACACTGAGCTGCTCATTACGTCAAGTCAAATCTTCCAAGGCTGTACAATCTGTCAACTTTTTGAGATTTTTTTGCATATTAAAAATGCATGGGAATTAGCGGGAGGGGTGCCAGGTTTTCTCATACTAATAATCTACCAGGTTAGATAGCTAGATCTACAAATGTTTTTGTTTTTTATGCCAAAGTTTTTTTTTTATTATTTTGTGAATTTTGAGGTTGTTAGATGCATTCATCCCATTACAAATGCAGAATTGGTTCTAGATTTTGGACATCCAAAAAAATATTGCCCTCACCCAATGTGACTTGTGTGTCATAACAAATGCAATAGCTTTTGGTCCATCTTTTGACTCTTTAACCTCTAGGGCGTTCTGCCCCAATGAACTCTGTCTGCCAAACCTTGTGATTTTGCGTATCGGCTGACTCATCGATGCTTCTGGGTCTGCCCCGATAACGTCAGATATGATGCTGGAGGGGCGAGTGGTAGCCGGAGGGGCGAGTGGTAGTCGGAGCCATTGACCTCCATGTGGAGGACCTCCATGGAGAGGGCATGTGTTCCGGGTCCCCTGGAGGGCACGTAGCAATGCCCAGGAGTTAATAAAGTGCCTTTATGAAGCCAGAATTCCACTGCCCACCTGGGAATTGATATTGAACAGAAAATCTATCGGAAAGTTATGGAACATGTTGGAAACTTTTCGGTGAACGTTCGGATATCTGCTGGTTTTTCTAGGTATTTTGATAGATTCATATACCACTGTTCTATGGCACATGCGCATGAAACTCAGGAATAGTGATGGATGTTCACACTTCTTCTAGCCAGCGGGCAGTATGGGTGTTTGGCCCGCCCCATTTGCAGGCGAGAAGGAGCTTACTTTTCTTCCACCGGCAGGATCAGGAGCAGTAAGATCCTGCCAGAGGAAGAATCTTTCACTAGAAACTGGGTAGAGAACCCTGTCTTCTAGTAAAAAAATGGCTCAGAAACCGTGATGTCACATCCAGCAATCGGAACCAGGAACTGACGTCACTTCCGGTTTTCCCGATTCAAATTCCCAGCCAACTGGCGGGGCATTAGAATCTGCCTGCGAACAGGCGAACATAGGACTTTTTTAAAAGTTCGCCCATCACTACTCAGGAAAGGAATTAATTGGTTGTGAATCAAACACACAGTGTGGTGGTACAATCGATCGATAATAAACTGACTATCAATTTGGAATCGCACAAAACATTGAATCGCAATATAGTCAACCTATGTATGGCTAACTTAAGCCATATTCTTGATCAAACATTATTTCAGACATCTGTCAGGATTCAGACAAGGGGGCGACCAGACAGGCTGCACACACTGACAACCAGACAGGAATATGGGGAAAAAAGGGGTTTATTGTGCACTTACAATAACAGAAACAAACAGGTGCAAACATAGTCCATAGTTCAGGTTCAGGTGTATAGATGTCAAGGGTTCAGGGTCAGAGTGGAGTAAAGATGCAGGTCAGATTCAGGTTGCAGTGGAAGTAACAATGCTCAGCCCATCATGTGTGGGTAAAGCACACCTATATAGCCCTCAGGCTAAGGAGGCAGGTGTGCTTAACCCACACCACACTTGCAGGGAGCCACCTTCTAGTGACTAGGCAACCTAGCCATGGGCAGCACTAGCACAGTGCCACCAGCAGGTGGTACATGGGACAGCCAAGGTCCTTACAACATCGTTGGCACCAAAATCCCCATATATCAGTATAATGATGTCATGTATATTACAATTATTATTTTCTTTAACTTTTATTTATATAGTGCCAACATATTAGAAGCCCCGATATATTAAATTAGAGTTGATGATACAGCATATGTGTAGGGGTATTCTTATATTTACCATAAAGTATAGGTTTGATGGTCAGGTGTCAAACACCCTGAAAAAAGGGACCTTTTGTCAACATCTGAAGAAGATACATCTAAGCATTAGATAAGAAAATAAAATCTTCTATGAATTTAAAACAAATTTGGTCCTGAGCTAGATTCATGTAACCAAGTCATTAAAGAAGGTTCAAGACTTGGAATGGCATACTTACCTGAGATGGAAGGTTTAGCAAACTCAGGGCTTGATTATCTGATGAGCAAATAGGACGTCCATACAGACGCTCATCAATTAATTTAAAGTGATCTTATTCATTTGCATGCCAATAACAATTAAATGGAACATTCAGTTACTTCAAGGGGGGCCTTATTATTTTATCTTGGCAGTATGTGCGGTAATAGATATCCTCCTATTTCGAATGAGGTTAGAGATGTTCCCATTGTAAGGGGCATGCTGTTTTCTCCTTCAGTTTTACATACTGGCGAGTTTGATAAATGAGTCTCTTTTGTGTGAAGGCGCAGACAAAGATTGACAGGTCCCGTGAAGGTGTAATGTTTCTCCAGTCCTTGCTTGCAGCAGCTCTACAAGATAAGGATCAGTAATTTGAACTAGATGAGAGTGCTAAGTGTTAGAGGTTAAGCTGTTGTGTTCCTTCTTGCTAATCAGACTTCGACACCTCACTTTTACATTATCAGTCCCTGGTAGGAAACTGTAAATTATTAAATGCCTCCCCTTCATGGGTTTACAACGTTTTTTCTTGCTTGCTGATGTGTTCACCTTACCAATTGCTTACAACCCCTTTTGTTCATAATAGGAACAATTGTTTATGAAGGAATGGGAGCATTATTAATCTAAGGACTGTCAAAGAACCCTTTTATACCAACAACCTTTTCAGTTGAGTTGTATTTCTGATAAATTGTCTTCAGGTTTATAACACTTGCTGTGTATTTGAGGCTCATGCCATACTGATATGTTTACTGGCAGTTACTGGTATCTCTATGGACCTGGGCAAAGCTGGATCCCATTCTCTCCTGCTCAAATCTTTAAAAGCCTGTTCACATATGGGGTCCAACCCCGGAAAGAAAAGTGGAATATTGTAGACCACATCTTTATTCAACACATAGCAATATTGACAACAGTATAATATACATAACCACACAAGGTCACTGAGAGTTCCACCATATCAATATAGTATACCAACCACCAGTACACCATTACCAACTTGATAAGTACTAAAATAACAAAAACTCAATTTTTCCATCCTTTAAATGGCAACCCCAGGGTCATTGACCATCTTAAGAGCTCAAAGATTTCCATGTGTGACTGCCTCATCAATAGCACAACACCACTCACATTATACTGACATTTTACTTTACTGGGCACTGCCAAGGACTTGCTGATGCTGTGACAAAACAAAATAAAAAAATGAAAGAAGAACAATTACAATAAAGTATTATTTCAAATAAAGATATCCACAAAAGAAATAAGCTCAGGAGAGGTGCCTGTAATTAATCTCCCTAGCGGTCATGGCCAACCGAGTTTGTCTGGAGTTTGTTGATTGTCCAGATCACGTGGTGGCTCCATTTCCTTGAAAAAAAAATTCTGGGTTTCTGCGGCCTTCCCGATCGCCTCGAAAGGGGCTGGGACCATGCCATAGACCTTCATGTTAATGGAGGGGGATCGGTCTCCCAGCCCTCGTGGACAGGGCTTTCAGAGCTTACCAGACCCTATGCCAGCAGGGGGTCTGGTATGCTCTGGGGGACCCAATTCTGTTTGTGGTCCCTCTTTTTCAGAGCATACCAGACCCTATGCTAAAAGGGACTATGGTATGATCTGGGTGGGGGACCCCATGCTTTTTTTATCACTTTTTTAAAAAAGATGAAATTCAAATCCCACTTTTTTGTTTTTATTAAATACGAATTTGGATGTACTGCACCCTCTGACTGTGGGGTAACTGGTCAAAGATTGCCTCCATGTTAAGTATGGGAGGCAGATCGAACATCAAAAGTGTTTGCCCAGTTGGTGGACCATGGTCATGCAATGTTTCACTGATTTTCCCAGAAATCTTTTCTTGGACCCCCACTTTTTTGGAGATCAATGTAGCTATACTTTTTATTACAAAGTACATAAAAATTAAATAAACACATAAAATCCCACCCCCATATCACAATGATATATGAAAAAAAGGTGGAGGGAGGGTCTGGCTGCTGTTCCAGCAAAATGGTCCCCTTCCAAAACTGCCTTCTCTTGGCCTCCCTTTCTCCTCCCCCTCATACGTTCAATGGGATGCATGCATTACAGAAGGGGTAAGCATGTATCTGTTGAGCTCACCATACCCATTACAATTTGATTATACAGTTTTGAACAATTAATTTTAAAACTATCTATTCCATCTGTATCCATTTATAGAGGCCCCAACAGTACATAGAAGATCCACTACATTTGTAGTACAGAGAGACTGAAAGAATATGGTCGGTTCTTGGTTATGTAGCCTGTATGGTTTCTTATCCAAACAGCACCTGTAACCAGGAAATTACATCAGCCTGATATCCATGCTGCTAGAGAAACACACACAGCAACTCCTGCTCCTGTATGACATACAAAGATAACTTTGTTAATCTTACATTGTATTTCCATTATTGTGAGTGCCTTATTTTACCTTTCAGATTTACTCTTGACTAAACGTAACTTTGTTGCAGTGGGTTGTGCACCATGTGTCCCTATTACTACCAAATACAGCAACAAAAAATAATGTAAGGTTATTTTGAAGCTCTAAGTCTACCAACACCAGAAGAATCCATAAGGGGATGGGAATCCAAACAGTATAAGCAAACTTCACATTTTATCACAAGGTCTCTTTTTGGTTAGATGGTTCCGCCAATAAAATTTTACCCTCTTAGTGCAATTGACCCAAATGCTGATTTTATTTTAGGGGTAAGGTAGGGTTACATCTATAGGGAAATAAGAGAAAGACTATGTAACCGCGGGTGATCTTGCCTTTGCAATCCACCCACTGGCAGGCCAAGCACTGAGCTTATCCCACTGAGGTGGAAAAGCTTTCAGAGAGAAGATCCACCCATGGGTGGTTTCTCCTCCTGTCTTCCTACCCCCTGTAACTCAAGCATGCACAAAACTACCAACCATTGGCGGAGCTTACTTTCCAGGAGACAGGAAAGCTGTCAGAGGGATGATCTGCAATCACTAACATCTGTAATATTCAAAGCAGGCTTTATATACAGCTGTATTTAGATGTGTGTCTTATTTTGCAAAATGTGTTATTGTCTGCAGAATAAACTACCTGTAATGAGGAGAACCAAAATGTTCCTCGTCAACCATCCCCTCTCCATTCTCTGAGCAGCAGCACAAAAGCTATACCACATCTCTGAGAGCAGTGACAGCTGTGGAACAAAACATCATCAAGCTATCTAATGAAAACTATACACTCCAGAGAAAACTATTGTATAGCGCCTCCCGATGGCCACTTCTCGTATATTGCCTGAAATTAACCACCAAAGACTGGAAGATAATCTTGGAATCTCTCATACAATTCCAGGAAATAGCAAGTAAGTATATTTTTTTGTAGAATTGTAGAGGGCTATGGCCACCATATGTCAAGCTCGGAGGTAAGTCAACGTTTATATATATAAAAACTTTTTTTATTTCAGTATACATACTCTTTAAGTTGAAAGTGCTCTATCCATTGACTCAAACCTAGATTATCCTCCCTGGGTAATGAGCCAGATACTGACCTGATTTTAAGGGGGTAGAAGGGCCAATCAGGCGTCCATGTTGCTGCCTGGTAAAGTGGTATGGGCTGTTATTAAAGAAGGCCGAAGATTGTTTACTGCCAATTGTTTATTACCAATAAGTATAGGTAAAGTCCCCCATACACCTTAAGATCGATCCATACAATTTCCATTAGATCTACCAACAACTATGTAGTATAGTGACCTCCCTGATAGAATACATAGTGATTGGAAGGATTAGAAGGGTCCCCATATTACATGGTTTTGGTAGAAGAAAAGTTGATTGTACAGAAATTGTATGAAAAGATTTTAAGGTGTATGGGGGCCTTTAGGTATGCTTGAATATTTGACTCATATGCACATTTAAAGGGGATATAAATGGCTACTGAGCACCCCATCAAGCTACAGAGTGACATGCAAAATATATATTTTCTAATCAATGTATCTCTCAGACTAATTCCACTTAAGAATAGCCTTATCGGGATTCCAGTATGAGACAAAGATATAAGTTTTACAACAGCACAGGGAATGGGGCTTTAAATATTTCTAATTAAGTAGTCAGATTTTGTGATTAACTTGGGTTAAAAAGGAACATTTGCAATATTTTCCTGCAATAAAGAAAAGAACATTCAGGTAACTATTAGGGGCATTAATTAAGTTCAGCGTTTAAGTGCGAGTTGTAATTCAGCGATTTTCGGAAGACATGCTCACGGGGTATTCTCCGGTTTCCTTTTTTTTTATTACTTCAATGGAATCAATTTTTTTTTACTTTACAAAGGGTTTAAAGAGACTCCCAGTGCTTTACTGAGAATTACATAAGAGCTGGTGTTCATTTCTGTTTGTAGAAAAGAGTGCGAGCCTATTAATTAGCAGAAAGGCTCTTTAAAATGTGGATTTAACAGAAACTGGGCCTTGTTGAAAAGAATAATGAGGAGACACAGGAACGGCAATCAGGCCAATTATAAAGCATTCTGAGACTGGCAGAGAATTGGGATTCTGTAATAAGTGTAATAATATTTGGACAGACAAGAGTGGTTTATGAGGGCAGTTTGATAATTACAACCTAGTGGAAGCTGTAGATAGGCTCCGCTTCACAAGTGGCTTTCAATCACCCTGTGGGCTTCAAAATGACAAAAGGCAGACTGCTCTGGGTAGGTGAAGAGTAAGCTTTACAGAACAGGGGTCTTGGATTCAACATTTAGCCTTTTTCATATTTTATCTTGTGATATTTATCTTTTTTGCTGTTACATTTTTAATTTACAAATCAAAGACAATACAATCATGGTAATGACCATGTATGAAAATAAATGAAATAAATGCAGAGTCTTAATATTTTTTTTCTTTTTTCTTTATTAAAGCTTAAAGTTGTTACTGAAGCAATGAGTTTGAGTTAGCGCTTGTTTCCACTAGTTTCTCTGAGACTTGGCCACAACCAGTCCCACTAATTTTGTGGTGCTTAGTTTTTAATGTGGTTCTGCATTGCTGGGAGTCACTGTTAAGAACAAGTGGCGCGTCCGTCAAATATAAATGGACGCCTCAGCAGGATGTGGAAAAAACAGTCCTGGAAATCATTGGGCATGTTTTCTCCTATTTATATGAATAGAGCGTTTTACCACCAACATGGGGGTAATGGGCCCTAAACCATGGAAAATACACTGAAGACAGAAAGTGATACAGAAAGTGATACGTTGTATGGGCAGCATGAATGTGTCATGCTGATGTGTACATGCTGCCCTATATACATAAAGCTAGGCATACACGGCTCGATGTAGTAACAGCTTCGAGCAATATCAGGCGCTGTGCGTATTAATAGCGTCCTATGTTGCCCGAATCTATTACTAGATTTGAGCCATCCAAGGAGCTCGGCCAAACAGGTTTCCAACATGTTGGAAAACCTTTGTTGAAATCCATTACTTTGAATGGGGTCTGGCTGGCAGCTGCAGAAGTGCTGCAGCTCGATATCATTGCGCCGTGGGAATGCTTGCTCGATATGCCGGCTTCCTTAAGACGTGTGTGCCCTTAATTGGCCGAAAGCAGGGTACCTGCAGCAGCATGATGACGTGATCACGCTGCTGTCAGATATCAGAGGAGCTGGGGAAACAGGAGCTGCTCTCTCCCCAGCTCAGCCGATGCTTTACATGGAGACCCCACAGTTTCCATGTACCGGACATCGGCCGTATTTAACGGTATTTAACATATTATATCGGTATGGCTGTTTTCAAGCGGAATTGATTTGTCCATATCTGCACGTCTGTACCCTGCTTAAGTGTTCAGCCAATTAAGTCATAACTATAAAGCCCCCCATACACCTTTAGATCACTCCATGTACTTTCCTTTAGATCTACAAACAACTATATAGTGCCGGGTCCTCCCTGATAGAATACATAGTGATTGGAAGGTTTAGAAAGGTCCTCATATTACATGGTTTTGGTAGAAGGAAGGTTGATTGTACAGAAATTGTATGGTAAGGTTGTAAGGTGTATGGGGGCCTTAAATCATGGCATGGTAAGCACTGTTTTGGCTAAACATTAACATTCCCTCTGTCCCTCATGGACTGCTACCAGGCAAATTTTGCAGTGAACTGCAGGAAAAAGAGAATTAACATCCGCTGCTGGACAGAATAGTTCCTATTGGACAGGTATGATGTGCTCACTATCATGAAAGCGTTAATATCATTGCAGGGATGATCTCAGTGATGATTATGTGAAAATATTCGTATTTTCATTGGTTCACCCACTGGCTGTACTACATCTGTGACTGAGCCTGGATCCTCATCCCCACTAAGTAAGTAATCTGTAATCATTAAAGCCAAAATACTCCTGATCTGTGCAGCCAACAGCAATTAAGTTGTGTATTAGTATTTCTTTGTGTACTGAAATGTCATTCTGCTTCATTTATAACATGCCGCCCATCTCAAATTGTTTACAGTGGATAGAAAAAGAAAATCTTTGCCGGCTCCTAAGGGCTTGTTTCTATTGTACGTTGGGACCCCTACGCTAAGCGTATACGCTTAGCAGGGGTCCCGATGTAGCCCACAGACTCAGCCTGCCGGCGGATGGTCTGTTCACACATCCGCCGGTGTAAAGCCTGAACGTACTCGACTACGTTCAGCCTGACACCGGCGGATCGGCTCGGATCGGATGGCGGCTATTTTGAAGTTGGTCATTTTGAATCCAACTTTTGTATATATATATATATATATATATATATATATATATATATATATAAAATATACAGAGTGGGCCATTTATATAGATACACCTTAATAAAATGGGAATGGTTGGTGATATTAACTTCCTGTTTGTGGCACACTAGTATATGTGAGGGGGGAAACTTTTCAAGATGGGTGGTGACCATGGCGGCTATTTTGAAGTTGGTAATTTTGAATCCAACTTTTGTTTTTTCAATAGGAAGAGGGTCATGCGACACATCAAACTTATTTGGAATTTCACAAGAAAAACAATGGTGTGCTTGGTTTTTTATTTATTATTTAATGAGTTATTTAATCATTTTTCTGTACTCAGTTTCTGTCCACTTATAAAATGTGTTCAATGTGCTACACATAGTGTTGGATTGTCAATGCAATCCTCTTCTCCCACTCTTCACACGCTGATAGCAACACCGCAGGAGAAATGCTAGCCCAAGCTTCCAGTATCCGTAGTATCAGGTGCTGCACATCTCGTATCTTCATAGCACAGACAATTGCCTTCAGATGACCCCAAAGAAGTCTAAGGGGGTCAGATCGGGAGACCTTGAAATTGCTACATGATGATGTGCTTCCATCTTTATGCACTGAAGCTGGCACGTTCCCTGAGTTTTTCCAGCAAGATGGTGCACCACCACATTATGGGTGTCAGGTCCGAGCATTCCTAGATAAACAGTTTCCTGGAAAGTGGATTGGTCATCGTGGGCCAGTTGAATGGCCCCCAAGGTCTCCCGATCTGACCCCCTTAGACTTTGCTTGATGACGTTGAAAAGAAAGTACATGACCATAAATTCTTAGATCGATTTACCCGCCGATTCATGGCTGAATTTTGCTTTTAGGTATCAGATTTGCGGCTGATTTCACTGCAGAACGACCACTGTAAGCGCGCACCACTGTCGATCAGCAAGAAAATCATCTGTGAATCTAAACATCTATGTCCACTGACGATCCATATAGGTTTTTATGGGCCATAGATACATGAGTCTTTTCTGGGTTGTATTAAAATGTTTGCTTAAAAATTATTTGTTTTAGCAGAGTGACCGCATGAAAAATGCAGCTACCCATCAGTTTTCAGGCAGCTGCCCATAAGGTTAACATTGGGACTGGTCTGGAATAGAGGTGGAGGAAAAAGGTTAGGAGAAAGGGCGTTAGAACTTGCCAAATCAAGTTGGTGGGAGATCAAGGCAGGCAAAAGGCCAAGTAAGGTAGGGCTAATTAATGGAAGAGGTTTTTACTCTTAAGGTTGCTGGGACACGAGTGTGTGATGAGAGAAGGCTTAGGCTTTGTTTCCATTGAAGCGTAGCCGCGCGGCTGAACGCATGCCTAAAGTTGTCGCGCGTTTCCGCGATGCGATTTTGTTTGTATTGCAGTATGTGGATGCGGTTGGGGCGCAGATGCGTTTCAAAACGCTGCAGCTAGCATTCAGAAACACGCCCTAAACCGCATCCGCACCTGAACTCGCACAACCGCACCAGTGGAAACTATACTGAAGTTTCCAATGGATGCGGCCGCGCGGCTGCAACCGCACGGGAACGCTACAATGGAAACAAGCCCTCATAGTACAGGTTTTCTGTCTCCTTTCTTTGCATTAGGTTTTATCCCTGTGTGGTCCCTCTCTGTTACCTTTGGTATTCTGGGGACAGGTTGAGCAGTAGTACTGCTCTCTTCCTCGGTCTCGATAGACTTGTTAATGAGATCGGACAGGAATCTACCAACATGTCAGATAACTGTGCAATCCAACATGCGGTAGATTCCTGGTTGATCTCACCAGGTGGGCTTCCGATTTTCAGCCTAGCGACTGCCGGAATCTGCCCATGTATGGCTACTAAAGTCAGTGTCTTATATAGATGTTTGATCAAAAAGATGTGTCAGGGTTTTATTCTTCCATGAGCAATAATCTACACTTGTTCTTTTACAAAAAAAAACCTATATTTATCCCAATAATCATGTGATCATATTCTGGAAAATCATGTCAACTCTCCAAACCCTGAATTTCTCTCAGGTTTCTTAGCATTCCAGCTTGTTTTGGGTCTTATGGGGTGTTTTAAGGCACAATTCTTTTGGTGTGTCTGCTTTTCTTGGTGAAGGGTGTGTCCTTATTTTAGAGTAGGGCTTATATTTTAAGCATTCTCCAATATCCTTGTGTTTGAGAAAACATGGTTCATTAAATGAGGGTTTCACGCTCAATGACAGTTGCATTTACTCCCTTGTTAGTATGAGAAGTCAGTTACTGTTACCAGCTTTTCTTTTAAACACAGTTTGCTGATGAAAAAAGTAACTCCTCATTCAATAAATGTGAATCTCTTTCTAGGAAGGGAGTCATAAAAGTTTAGCATATTCTAAGAATAATTCAATGAGCCACCCAGGACTGTTGTTTTAGATTTCAGATACATTTTACAATAGTAACATCAATGGAGAAACTTCACTGTGGCAAAAGTTGAGGTAATCCATTTTTAATTAATAACTTTAATGTGAAGGACACATAGTTTCACATGCCATACTTCTGAAGCACTTAATCTGATATAAATATACACAATGATGATTTCCCTCACAAAATGGCTGCCAACAGACAGGTTCCCTTGATGATAACAGGCCCTTTTTGCTCTAGACAAGATGGCTCCAGAGTATTAGATATTAATGTATTTCTTGTGGAAATGTTTGCAAGAACGACTCCCACTATCAAGAGGAAGAAGATATAACCCATTAATACACTTAATCCCATGGTTTATATACACAGTAAACTGACTCAGCTTGAAGAGTGCAAATGAAAACACGACGGGTAACACAGACTGGAAACACACAGATTAACAATTAACTTGCATGAAATTAGTTTTTGTGTTAATAATAGATGTTAAAGAATGGAGAGAAATAAAGGAAATACACTCTGTGCATGGAGATACTAAGTGTAATGTCTGTCATTAACTATAATAAATGTCTGTGTGGAGACCAGAGCAAGAAAAAGGCCAATTTTTCTTAAAAGCATGCTAAAATATTAATAGATAAATGAAACTGTGTTGTTATGAGGCCTACCGGTCTATCCGATGATTGCATCACTGAAAACACAGCTGAAGAAACCCAATTATTCTACAATAGTCATATCACTTCCAACCGTGCCTGACAGTGGGTTCTCAAAGCCGATTAATCCGCTATAGACATTGTCAGAAACAGGAAAGGCTGATATTTGCTTCTGGCTCTGACTTATACACTTGTTAAACAAGTACTTCATACAATTGTAGGCAAATTAACCCAATGAGGACCTTATTAGTGTTCTTTTTCTTTTGGTCTTCAAAACACATACATACACCCCCAACAAATCCTGTGGTGTCTTCCAGTCTATCACCTACATCTGGTCCCATGGCTCCATCTTCCTTGATGTCACTTCTGGCTTAGAACCCTGAACTTTAACTATGCAGACCTAAACATGTTCAGACTGAGGGCACCATTCCATGGGAATATTGGCCTGCAGAGAGAGGAAACCTCTCAAGACCAAGTGATTTGCACTATCACCAGATATATTGCCCGTACAGAATGGGCTACGTCACATTGTAACAGACATTGTAATATGGAAGCTTGTAATGACCAAAAACATTGTGAGTTTAATGAACTGCAAAAAAGTTTTTTTATACTTCAAGAACACACCCTGATGATATGGTGGCTGACCATATGAAACTAAGACTGGGATTTGAAGGCATATCATGTGTTAATACCAGCTTCCCATAATATGTGAAAAGAACACTGTAAAGGCTAGATGGAGTGGAGAAAGATAACATAGAAACAAAGAAATCCACAGAAATGTGGTGCTTTTTGGTACTTAGTGTAAAAGTGTTTGAAGGTGGTTGTAGTTTACAAATCTGCTGTAAATGATATGCATTTTCAATGTAATATACAGTAATGTACAGCAATTCATTCAGTTAAGAAATGTAAATGAAGTTTCAAATTCATCATGAAGCGAGTATATTCAATATGACTCGCAATGTTCTTTTTTTTTAATCATTCAAATGCAATGTTCTACTTTTCATTGGCTAGGTCTGCTTTTGTCTTGAAAGAAGGCTCAGGACCCATGAAGAACAAAAAAAAGCCTGGATCTTCTTTGGAGCCAACCGTTGACTTTCCTATTTAAATTTAACTCTAGTGTCAGGCAAGCGGAAATATTTCTACCTGATTGCACAACATAGACACGGGGTGTTACTTCTAGAATTAAATGTAGGTGCATTGGACAAAATTACTTAATTATAATAGCATAGTTACCCTTTAAAACATTCAAAACTCCTTTCTTATTTTGTAGTGGAAAAGGGTTAGCATCCATCTCTTGTTTTATAAGCTATCCAGAGTATAGGGTAAAAATATGTGTCCTAGTTTCCTGTCTTGCTTGACTTTACATCTAGTATGTTATGGTGAAGAGATGAGCGTGGCCCTTATAGGATGATTTTAAAGGAGCGTTGACTTCTAATAAAGAATTGTGTTTTAATAACTTTCTTCTTATATATTGCTGTATTACTGATGGGATATTATTTGCCTCAATGCACTCAGAAGAATGGGTGGAACTTATTCATTTATTCCAGCCTAAATGTGTATATAAAACATTATCTTGATACTGTATAGTCAGACACATTTTACTGCAATCAAGAAAACCCAACTGAAGAAAGTAAATAGGCCACTTTCTAATGTAACAATTGTGGAATTCATCCATTCCAGTCCCTTTGTGGACAGCCTGAGCTGCCTGGTGTATGGTCTTGGCTTGCATTGTTTGTGAAGGGTACAACTAGACAGGCATCATAAAAATAACATGTATTTTAGGTGTGCTAGTCCTTTTAAATCTCTAATGCAGGATGTCTACACAGGCTTTACACAGTCACTAACAATCACTAATTGCAGTGCTAAATCATTTGGGACCCATCTGCCTTTTCTGTTCTTTATGACTCTACCTCAGCTATCTCTTTCCATGTTGTGTCTTCTCCTTTATTCATTTGGCTTACATAAATCTGTTACTGGTACTCCACTTCATCATGGAAGAGACATAGCAGCCCTCTCCATCTCAGCCTGGAAAATGGTTCCTCAAACAAGCAGCACATGTAGAAGGCCCTCTGAGGTATTCCTCTAGGCCCCCGTGAACGTGCCTTATGTCTGCTATTTAGGGGTAATGAAAATTGTAGCATCTCCAGCAGTGAGAGGATTCTGGGAACCAGCAAATCTGTTTCCCCAGTGACAGTTTAAACAGCCCAGGCACCATGTGTGCTAAACGGATTCAGCTGCCGCCGATTGCAAATCCATTTTTAAACTTGATAAATGAAGTATTGCTGTTGGCACCGCACACAGGAAAACAGAGCAGTGAGTTTCAGACCGAGGATCATTATCCAAAGGTGAAATGTTCAGATCCAGCTTCATGTCCTGGTGTCCATTAATGTGAAATTCTTTTCAGTTATTTGAGTGGCAAAGGGTGGCTTTCATGAGTTTTGCCAAACCTTAGCATTGAGGAATTACAAAAAGTTTGTGAAGGCGAAATAATAACATGCTCTAGGGAGAATGTCATGCAGTAGTTTTATCCAAGAGGTGTGTGTTTTACTCAGCATTGTCGATTATTTGCATCTATCTGTCACTGGACCAAACTGACCAACTCCTTCTTGGACTCCAGAGTGATGGGATGTTCTAAAAATTATAAATGACCAGTTAGGGTGATAAGAGTCTATATCCTAATAAAAAGAATATATATTTTTTATTTGTCATTATCATTTATTTACGGATCTTGCACCAACATATAACGCAGTGCTGTACAATACATTAGTGGAGATACAACACAATATAATAGATAGTACAGGTTATGAAAGAGGAGGGGAGGACCCTGCCAGATCTGGCTCACAATCTAATAGGAAAATGAGGTCCTCAACTATGACAAAAGTGTCATTATATGGATTCAAACTATACTCTTTGCCCTCCCAGACCGATGTCTTCTACATCTCTCCCAACCCTCAGGTTGGCGGTAAGTATTCTTACAGGAAATGTGGGGGATCACCTAACTGCCCTAGCGTTCAGAACGGCACCATCTTGTCCAGCGCTGCTACTCCTACTATTGCACTGGACGAGATGGTGCCTTCCAGTGAACAGTGAACATCGGGGCACCGGCAGCGCATACTTACAGTTCTGCGCTGTCCCAGTGTTCCTGATGTGACATAGACGTAGAAAACTGATTTTAATGTGCTTCTATGTACTAAATATCGCCAAAATAAAAAAGTCTCTGGTGCCCCAGATGTGCCCATTTGCAGTAAACCTCTCTTCCCTGCTGTGATTTTACCACATCTATCACACCAGGTTAGAGAGGATTAACTGCAAATGGGCACATCTGGGGCACCAGAGACTTTATTTGGGTGAGATTTAGTACATAGCAGCATAGTTTTGTGCCCTGATTTTTGTGTTTTCTCATTTATTTTATTATAAAATAAAGTTATATTTTACATCATTGTTTGTTTCAAACATTATTATATTCAGGATGTCTGTTAGACCCTTGTACGGACATATTTTGGGAAGTTACAGGCCTACAACATAAATCAAAATTTACTATTGAAGTCTATGGTGCGCTTTTGGTACAGAAATCTTCAGAAAGATAAGGCCAATAGATTTATATCCAAATGCAACAATTATTTGTATGCTCATTTAACTGCAGTGCAGTAGGGTTAAGGAGATGGAATCAACCTCTTATGTGCTGATGGCACATAAGACAATTGCCAGAAGGATATATGTAATAGATGGATATTATCTATAGCAGAATTATACATAATTATACAAATTATTGTAGGGTGTACATGTAGGAAGGACATATTCTTACTGCAGCAGCTTTGAGCCTAATCCTTAATCCCATTAATCAGAAAACTTTAAAGCCTGCCATACACACGCCGATGTGTGTAGCAGACTAGTCTCGATATCTTTCCGGGAGGCTAACGTGATGACGTCATCACATTAGCCTCCCGTTGCATTATGGGGCCCCTTCAATCGGCTGGGCACCCTTCATTGCAGCTTATGGCATCGGCTTTCATCGGCTCCCATCGGCCAGAGAAGATCGGACATGTCTGTTCTCTGGCCGGCCGAGAAGTGGGGCGACAGAGATCTGTCGCCCCATGCACATGCCGAATAGCGGCCGAATAGCGCGCACGCCCGTCGGTCAGATTAAAAATCGGCCGCTTATCGGCATGTGTATGGCAGGCATTAGTGCACATCAAAAATGTTCAGTATATGCTTCACAGAAAGCTGGTAAAAACAAAAATCTATTTAAGTGAGGGTTATGCTGCAAGGTTGCACATTTAGACTTTTTCAGTCACTATGACTAGAAACTAAAACTCACCTGAGGAGAATCGCTTTAAATACCTTTAGATATTGTAGATAGTGTTGAAGCTTATCAAACCATCTTGGAAACAAAATGATTC
Source organism: Ptychadena robeensis (assembly GCA_036250615.1). Classification (NCBI taxonomy): domain Eukaryota; kingdom Metazoa; phylum Chordata; class Amphibia; order Anura; family Ptychadenidae; genus Ptychadena; species Ptychadena robeensis. Next base: position 17,633,964 of record CM070041.1, read on the forward strand.
TGATGTTAAATAAGTTTACTCTTAATGCATGTTCTAGGTTGATTACTTTTCAATGGATGATAGCAGTTGTGTTGCAAAATGATTTAAGTCACAATATCATCTTAATGTCACCACAATGCTCCGTGTGAGAAAGTTTTATTACAAACATACACCCCTCCCTCTGAGTGTTAGGTTTTCCTGGAAAGAATTGCACTCAGTGGTGATGTGAGCAGAGGTCACTCCATGGAGGTATACGTGATGTAGGAGAAGAAGCAATAAAATTGGCCGGTCAGTCTGTAGCCTCAATCTATAATCCTCCACATTATGATCTTTTTCAGTGAAGACATTACTGTTGGGATTTCCTGCTCAAATCATTCAAATACATAGAAAGTTCTACAATGAAATCAGTGATGCTTGACTAATATCTTAATCCTTAAAGCTTACAACGTCTCATAATGGAAAGGCTACTGAGTTGCTCCTGGATAGTCATCATAGATTCAAATTCCTCAAGTTCATCTGAAAAATAAAATATGCTCATGCACCTATTAGTTATATTACAGGGGGAACTGACTCCAGCTCTGTAGGAGTGGCAGAGCACTCCCTCAGCAGAGATCACTCCCGGCCGGGGGGCTCTGAGGGAGAGCTCTGCCAACCATACCATGTGAGATCACTGGGGGCGGCAGCCAGGGCTCTCCTTCACAGGCGACAGTGAGTGACTTTTCTTAGCGGTGCCAGCTCTGATGGAGGGCCTAGACCCTGACCCTGTGCTGAACCGGGTACGTGTTGGTGCACACCACCCACTCAGGGGTGGTGCATATGTTACAAATATTTGTAACAAATGAGGGACTTTGAACAGAGTGAAGTCCCACCTTAGGCATAAGTTTTGGTGTTTCCCGGACTTTTGAACATTTGAAATTGCATTTTTTTTTATAAAAAGGCTGTCATGTCTTGGTGGAGCCACTCCACTCTACATTGCTTTGCCTTACCCTTTACTTCACCAGACTATGGTGTCAAGCAGTCAGGCACCTGTATGTCCTGGCTGTGGGTACTATTCTCCATTCTACATTGTAGAGCCATAAACTGGATATTGTAGTGAATTACATCACAACCTTAGACCATACCTTTTTAAATGGCTGAAAAAAAATAGAACTCTGTGTATAGTTAGGAGCAGCTTCCATCATTATTATGTTTTGATAACAGCTCTGATTTTACCATGTCAGGTGCAGTGGTCCTTTAAATACAAGCCACTTAATAACCCAGACGAAGAATTAAAGAAAGAGGGTCTGGAAGTAAATGTCTCCATTGCTATGCATTGTTTTAGTTAAGTAAAGCTGTCAGGTTTACATTTACCTTTCATCTCGTAAAAAAAACCTTATTATCTAGAGAAGATGCATCTTGAGCGGCAAAAAGTAGAAACCGTTAGTGGAAATAAATCCCTAACACTAAGAATTCGCAATCCAAATATTATGCGCCTGTGTAGCATGTACACCAGATGTGACACTTCATTTGTGAGGCACGTCTCTGGAGGTGCTGCCAGTGTCGCTAATATAAAAAAAAAAAGACTGAAGACAAATTAGGGCAAGAGAGTCTAATATTTAGACATTTCATGAACATATGTATTTCAGCTCCTTATTAACACACCAAGTTATCACTTCATATCACTGGCTGACAACACGCAGAGCCGGGCTGATTCAGAGTGTTACTGTCTAGCGGAGACACATTTTATAAATGACTCTTAAGTGGCAGATCTTAGATCTCCGCAAGTCTGTGGCTGTCACTTTGTCTTCCTGTCTTAAGAAGCAGTAAAAATTAGATTTCCTGATCAGTCTTCCATCTCAAGCACTCTGAAGGAAAGGGGAAGAACTGCTAATTAAATAATTATGGATATGCATGTGTGTTATATGTCATACTTACGCACTTTCTATACGTTTGACTCCAGCCAGACATGAAGATATGTCAATTAAACTTCAAGGGATGAAGAATCTGGCATTCATCTTGGGCAGATACCTGACCAATGTTACCCTTCTATGTACGAAGTTTTCATTTTCTTTTTAATGGTCAACTTCACTTTTGTGTTACTTACCTTCTCTCTGCAGTCCTCCGAGTGCATTTAAAACATCACCGCTGAGTCAAGTGTCCAAGCATCCATTTTTTCCAATGATCGCCCCATACCACAACTGGATGAATTTGAACCATCAATAGGCAAGAGGTTGAGATGTTCTGTAATCAAAAACCATATTTACCAATGCTGGGGTAATCGGAGGAGGTAATTGCAGAGAGTGATTTAAAGAACTTCTTAAAATTGAACCTGACCTATAATTTGAATAAGCCTATACAATTGTGGGGCCAAGTGCCATTTGGTTCCCAACACTGGTTTGGGGTCTTAATGTACATTTAAAGTTAAAGCAAATATCTACCTATAGACATTAACACTCCTCACACTGGTGCACAGAAAACATCTGATCTTGAATAAATTATAATTATATCATATTATTACTGTCTTTAGGCCTCTTGTGCTCCCTCTCACTGTGGATCTTCTGTGGAGCATTTTCCAGCAATTACCTGTAGACACCAGCCTTGCATTGTCTCAGACATGAAAGTCTTCTTTTTGGAGAGAGGCAGGAATACATTGTGGACAATTATTATATTATATGAGACCTATTGATTTAATATGACATATCATAGTCCTGTATATATCCATTATTTAGCTTTTTATTGCTGGTCCTTTGGTCTGCTTGTTTTAGACAGTCTATGGACCAGGGGATTAGGTTACCTATTACATGATGGATGATGTTTTGACCTTTGCATTTTTCTATGTGACCTGATGCTCCTTTGTCATATCTGCTTTTACCATATAACTGAAGTAAATTATACTTATGCTTATTTGCAAAATATGTGATGTATTCTTCATATATATCACAATATAAGGAAAAAAATAAAAGAGAAGCTTGTTATTAAAATATAAAGATTCAAACCTCTAAGTTGTCATACTGACTTTCAGAATAACTTTTTTTTTACAAACTCATGATATGTTTGTCCTACTCTAAAGGGTTTTTTTCACTTTTGTTATGAATGATATCAGGAATAAAAATGTTTGCTAATCCATACTGTGAAATGAACTTGTCTACTGAGCTGAGTCTAAAAGGGTACAATCGTTATCTTCTACAAACAACTTAAAATATGCATACAAATAGTATGTGTGGAGTTGTCTTTTGGATGAAACTCAGTTGTGTGTTTTGTTTGCAATATTCCTGGTACACTTTAGTGTTTGTTTGCAATGGTTCAGGTACACTTTAATGTAAAACCAACCAAAAACACTATATTTTCAGAAAAGGTCTGTTATCTTTATACTAGGGTAGTACTGTTAGGTTAGGTTGGCCAACGACAAAAGAAGGCTTAAACAATGCTAAAGAACTTAATTCAAACACTGATGCCCCAAAAGGGTCCCGTGAACTCAACCAGGCAGAAATAACAACGTTAAACTACAGTCCACAAAAGTCCAATCCTGCAAAAGTATCTGCCGGCAAATGGGAGGCCTACAGGCTAAACGGGCCCTCTAACCCACTTGGGGTAGGGGGTATCAAGGCCAGTAGTGCTGAGGGTAAGAGGCACCAGAGAGTGGGGGCTGACATCCATCCCACCGGAATGCTGGTGCTGCAACAGCTGCGCCTGAAGGTGACTGGAACTTGGAGGGTGAATACTTGCTATTCTGCTCTCCGGCCGCCCACACGTCGGAAAAAACAGGTGTGGAAGATAGGCCTGCGAGTGGATAGCCCTTCTCACACTATCTCCATCAGGTCCTTCTCCACTAACCAATGCCCCGGGGCCGTCCCTTCACTTATATAGAGTCCCAAACCTGCGGTATCATAGGTAGATGTCTTAAAGGGGATGTTGCCCCCACCTTGCGATTCCCTGGCACTATAGTTCCAGTAAAAATTTTGCACTGTACTAGTAAAGAAGCCTATAGACTGGTCAATGGTGGCACAGCTAGGGATGACATAAAAAGCACCAGCCAATAGCAATACTCCCCTCATTAATTATAACAATAAGCAGAGGTATGCCTTTATAGCAGATGGCAAGTCACCTGTGTGGAATGTGCCCATATAGGAATCAGCAATAGCATATATAGCATTAGCAAACAACATTTTACTAATTCATTGCAATGTTAGATAGGAAGCTCATGTGATCTTTAATCAAGTTTGCTTTTGTTAAAACAGAATAATAGATATGATGCTTCCTGGAACAGTGTCACCATTTATTTCGTCATTTTCCATCAGCATTACTTATTAAAAACAATTTTGGTATTGTGGTAATGTGACTCTTTATTTCCAGATTGCTGCATTTTAATTATTACAAATTCAAACAAGCTGTTGAATTAAAATGTTTTAATTTCGTAAATTAAAATTCAATGGAATAATTATTTCTTACCCACATACAAAGCAGTTATTGGTCACATGAGTTGACTAAAGAATACCTGTAAAACATGACCCAAACATGAATGCGAAATTAAGTATACAGTTGCAAACTGTACATCTACTTTAGAAAATAGCTGCAGCATTGGAAGGGTTGGCAGAGTAGTTCTTGGCATCTGCTAGATGGCAGAAAGGTTCAGTTCCTAGGGTGATGAGGTCCAGTATTTGGAAGGTTCGGGGTCAGGAATGCAGGACAGTTTAATGGTAGGAATGCTGGGTTACTGGAAAAACTTAGGAAGCAGAATGCTCAGAATATTTATTTCATAAGTGGCTTGACTTCTATTACTGCCCACTTGTGTGCCTGTAGGGAGGTTTCCCGGACTCAGCATCATTTAACACACATAGTACACTTCTTGATTGCATTACCTGCTGATATGAAATGGGCTTGGGGGTTAGATCATTAGAATAAACTTCCAAAACATTTAGATGGCCCTTGGACCTCCTACATGTTACAGTAATGAATGTTTTAGCTTAATAGTAAAATTTGTGTTTATGTCCTGCTCCCCAAATACAGAAGGTACTATCAGACTGACCCTATCACAACACTTTGTAGCTTTGTGTTGTGATAAAATGCAAGAAATAAAACTGTCTCCATTTGAATTGCTACCGTAATGCAGCAAATTATAAATTGTATGTAGAATCGCATATCCATGGAAAAATGTAAGCCTAGTGTTGAGGCCTGCTTTTACCTGCACACCTGACCAGATGATATGTGAACATTAAAGACTACCTGGAAAATGCAGTCAGTATGTGCTTTTTGTATGTTTCGAATATTAATAAATCTTAGCTGAAACATTATGTGTATAAGGTCTTAACTAATGCTTCCACTCTCCCACTGAATACTTTAAAAGTTCTAGCACCTGCACTGCTGGAAGTGGTGACCGACCAGTGCACCTTCTGCTGTTTCTTAAACTGGTGCAGTAGAACCCCTAAACTTTTATATTGGATATTTTATGGGATTCTGGAGCAGCATTATCTACCCAAAGGTAGACTTAATTAATAAATACTTTGTCAAGAGCATCTATCCCTCTTCATCTATTTTTCAGTGTGCACCATCACTATATATAGAATCCTCTAGAAAAAGTGTTCAGACTCAATGACTCAACTGGAGAACCCTGAGAAAAGAACAGGCAAACCGAAAAGGACAACTACGTCGTCCCAAAATATCCTAGTACTTCAGTAAGATCTTCCTGTAGTTATATTTTAAGCGGTTAATTTGTGGAAAGTACAGGTAGGTACTGAGATTACTTAATTACCCTAAGTTAGTACAAGGTTCTACATTTTACTTCAATCTAAGTTCTGAGAAAAAAAATGTAGCTTCTGCCAATCATTGATGATGCAACCCTGAGACATGCTTCCTATGAGAGCGAAAATAAATGTGCTGTGGAAATGTGGCTGATACTGAATGTTGAGTGGGTGTGACACGATTTCATGACCGACCTGTGTTACTCATTTCTAGCTGTTGATTCACAGGCAATGTTTGAGCTCTGTCAAAATATCACAAGAATAAATTATTGTATATTATGGTGGATGAAGAAGACCAGTTGCAACTCCATGACCAGTTGCGTCGAGTTGTGTTTTGCTCTCAAAAGTAACCACCCAATGGTCTTTACTGCAAAGGTCTAGATTCCCATATGTGAAGGAAGACCTTTGCATCAAATTCTTTGCTTTGTCAAATAACACATTTCTGGTATCTGCCATCAATACCAGTCTGTTTTATACTTGCTTATATTGGCTTCCTCACATTATAGTCATCTAAATAACAGGATGTCAATGGATAAAACCCTATTATGTTTAGCAACGTGGGTGCTGATATCAACTAAACTATCTAATAAAGGTTTATTGGTCCACCGCATATGTATTAGCTCAACTGCACTGTTTGACACTTACATGTCTGTCTGTCTGGAGACTCAACATGCCTAACATTTTACTAATCAATAGTGTTGATCACAAATATTATAATCACAATTTTTTATTGTGAATATCAGTACTTCAAAAATTCGCAAAGATCTTGAATATAGTGCAATATCTTCGTATATTCGAGAATATAGTGCTATTTACTTGAAAACTCAAGATTCTTTTCGTCAGTACCCCGAACTACTGTGCATTGCATTTGCAATATGCACATGTACAAGTGCCAATTGCACAATGACTGGAAATCATGAATGTTCAAATTTACAAATTTATTGCGAATATTAGGCAAACAATTTGCGATATTTTGTGAAAATGAATTTTGCCTATGCTGCTTATTACTACTAATCGCTTCTAGGAACAATTTACTTCTGCAAGTGTATCTAAAAATTTATATAGAGAGTGTGGAGTTCAAGTGATACCGTTTATTGGCTAACTAAAGTCATTAGAGAAGCAAGCTTTCGGGATATCTTGATTGAGCCTGTCTCGAGCTTGATTGCGCTCTAATCTATTTACAAATCTACCTGTGTGTGCCTGTGGGATATTGATCCCGCTCGAAGAAACTCGATTGAACAGGGTTCCAACATGTTGGAAAACCCGTATTGGATAAGCTGCTGCTCCTGGCCAGCACGTCTCTGTGTGAGTCTGGCTGCATTTCTCCAGCTGGCAGCCTTGTGTTGTGAGTGAGACTCTTGCAACACAACACGGGCTGCGAGCTGGGGAGAACTGAAATCAATGTGACCATAGGGTGCACATTTATTTTGGTTCAATTTATCTGCGTTCAAACACAGCCTGGGAACGTCACCACGCTGTGATTGATCGTGGGTCACTTGCATGGGAATCTACCCGTGTATGCCTAGCTTTAGGCGGTTGGTTTTGGAGCAGTTAGACCAGTTAAAAATACTGTGCCAGTGTTGGGGCTGAAGTTCAACCACTGACAACAAATTCCCCATTTTTCTTAAGGCCAACTTCCCGAAAACCAGACACAAAATGCCACTCTTGCTGTTTTTCAGGTGATAGGTTGGTGAAAATGACACAAATTAGCATATCCATCTAAATGCAGCAAAAAGTAGCTGATACAGTGTCACACACTTGTGAAGCTAGGAACAAATATTTAAGCCATTCAAGATATGCTGCCGAGCTTCCCTGATATCAGCTGTCTTCAGGCAGCCTGTCCGATACTTTTGATGGTGACCCTCTGTAAAGTATATGATATCGAACAGGGTTTTCCAACATGTTGGATCCTAAAAAAACGGCATACTGTAATATTTTCACAGATTTTAACACAGCTAAACGCTGTGATTGCTCACAGCGCTAAGCTGTAAAAAATCTGTGAAAAAATCGACCTGTGTATTCCTAGCTTTACTCTATCATACCTCTGGAGTAGGCGGTGGTGGTCTCCAGATACATACATTTATAGCAGATGCAAGTGTCTGTTGTGAACCTAATGAACATTTTAACTGGTAACAATTGAAATTACATCAACTTATTTCAAAAGGATGCTTAACTGTATTCATTTTGTTATTTAATTTAATCTTATTTAATTTTATTGTTTTAATATCTTCCTGCAGTTCAGTTCTTACGATTATACTTGCTGGCATACACATTTTGTTTTCGCAGTAGCTGCCTGAAAAGCTGTTTTTGTACAAGTAAACTATCGAGTCTGGTATAGAAATCTTAACAATAACAGTTTATGACAGTTGGCTGGCAGAATTGAAGATATTTAAGAAAAAGGGAAAGAAATAAAGTTCTGTATCCTATAGACAATGTTTCATGTAGCAGGCAAAGTGGAAATTCTTGGCTAATATAATGGATAACTATAACAGATGAGGAAAATTGTAGGGGGTGCAGTAGCAACAATGGGGGTGGCTGAAGCTTATTTGGCTAAAGCTTATTTGTTGCCCCCTCCCAAAATAACATTTTGCATAGAGCCTGGCGACTATCTCAGCGTAAGCCAAGTAATTTTTTAGAATGTTTTTCTTATTTATTCATTTGTCTACTTTTTTATTCGTTTCCATCATATATGATAATGTTGCATTTGAGTCATGCTGCCATGCTGCCAAATGTTGATATATGAATTAAAAAAAAGTAATGCAAACATGTCTCCATTCACATACAGTTACAAATATTACCTAGAGACGCTTTTTAGCCTATTATTTGCACTCTAATACAGGTGATTTGGGACCTATGCAGTCTAAAAATAAAACAGGTAAATGACAAATGTACTCCTCCTACAGCCATGGGATCCCATGTGCCGCTGTTACCTTTCCCCCTGCATGTCTTCCTTCTGCCACATCTTCTTTCTGGGTTTGTAAGTATTTTTTACAGTCTGAATGACTTATTCTGCCACCTAGTGTTGGGAATGATTTAGGGAGCCTTGTAAACAGTATAAACCTAAATATATTGAAATTAATGCATAAGGAAGACATACAGAATTATTACAATGGAGATCATTCCATTTTAATGAAGTGTGGTAAGCATCTTAAGGACCCTTTTGAAATCAGACAACCAAGGCTTACATGTGAGTATATATAGTACATTAATACACACTATTAAATATATTTACACCAAGATTCCTTCTTTTACATCTGAAATAATTTGTAAAGGCTAGGTTCACGTATTCTCTAAGCACAGTTATAAAGCTGACCCCTTTAAAATGCACACCTTAAGACACCAACTCTCTAAAGCTGGGCATAGACATTCAGATTTCTTTTAAATGATCATGCATGCAATTCCAGAATTGATTCCATTTATATAATTGATCGCACACTTCACCATATGACATCTTCAAATACTGGACGATTCCTTCCCATGATTGATCGATCCTGGTGGCTCAGGTGGTTTGCACTCTCACCATGCAGTGCTAGCTTGATTGATCCTGGTGGCTCAGGTGGTTAGCACTCTGACCATGCAGTGCTAGAGTCCTAGGTTCAAAT
>CM070041.1:17652417-17667974 GCA_036250615.1 Ptychadena robeensis
TGGTGCACTTTTGGTACAGAAATCTGGACCTCAGCAGTGCGCTAGGGAGGTTAAAATGTTAGACATGACATCCTAAAATTACAATGGGATTGGACTGCCCGGAGCGAAAGAGGCTCACCTACAGTCTATGACGCGCGAGTGGGCGGAGCCTCTTTGAAATTTAAGGCGGCAACGGAAGGGGATGATCCCCTTTCGGCCGGAATCTCCCTCCCTTTACACGGGTCTGCTTCCTTTTGTTTTTTGTTTTAGTTAGGGTTAGATACTTGCCTACTGCCTTCTCTCGGACAGGTTCACCGTCACAGCGGGCGGGTCCTTGGTAGTGTCCTTGGGGTTAGACGTGTGGGGAAGGTCAGTGTGGTGATGTCCCCATGGTGGGGCAGTCACTTTGTTAGTACCCTGACCACGTGTAAGGGTCAATGACCCAATGGGAGTTTGTTCCGGGAGGCGTCAGGGCGAATTTTAGGGCGAATAGGTTGGTTTCGAGTTCAGTCATCGTTAAGGGCACTTAGGGGACCTTTTCAGCAGTTAATGTTACATTTGGAGTTAAGGGAACATTATTTATTTAATTATTTGTACAATGTGTTGGTATGTTTGTAATGCTGTGGCCTTTTAATACAACCACATTGCGTCATGTTTTCATTTGTAGTTAAGATTTTAGGTTAAGAGGGTTTTTCATTCAGGTAAACATGGCCACTTCCTCCGTCGGACTTGCCCAAGTCATGCATAGGTAGCCAATTTGTCTATTCCATTATCAAAAGAAACCCCAGTTTGTTAACTATGTAAGGCATGTGTTAGTTGTCCCCAGTAACCTCTTTGCCTAATAACACAGTTGTGCAAATAAATGAAAACTGAAACAAACAATAAGCAGGGGCCCAAAGCCAACAACCTAGTTTCAATATTTAAAATAACGCATCTCACTGGTTGCTGCAAGAGAGAGCTTAACATTTGCCCTATTTCCTCTTTTGTCTGAAGAGACAAACGCTAAAGCCACGCTGGCCCGTTGTCTCATATTTTAGTAGGAAGGGTTAAACAAGGCTAGTGTAATGTTGACAAGCAGAAGAAATTGAAAGGGAAAAAAAAGTTTCATGAATGCAAACCGATCTCCATAACTGAAATGAGATATTACTTTTGTAAACTGCTAAAAGCATAGCAATATCATCCATCATTACTAATTTAACACTGCAATCAATTGAGTTTGAGCTGGCTGTACTAAAGCTGTTCCATCTCTATGTTATCTTGGGTCTTCCTCCATACAACCACATGCACTAACAGAAACCACATATCATCTCCATTTTAACCATAATCAGGGATTTTTTCCAGGAAAAAAAAAATATGAGATGATACCATCAAAACAGGTCGCTCTGGGACCAAAAAGAATGTTATTAGTTACTCAAGTCTTATATGGAGAGATTTGGGAGTCAGTCTAATATATTGTGTTCATTCTGATAGAAGGTACTTGGAAAAAGGAAAAAAATCAATAACATTGATCACTTGCAGGGATGGCTTATACAGTCATGTTGCTGTTTCTGGACTGCTGCTAACCCTAGCTGCATCTACATACCATCTTGTGGGCTCTTAGAGGAGGATAACATTCATTTAAAGTAGGGTTAGGACCTGTGGAAAAAACACAAGAGCGTTATAATAATGCTTCCATGATCCCTACTAATGGAAGACTTCCACATCTGAAATCAATCGATATCATACAGGAATCCACACTATAAAAGTCCAACTCCTTTTAAGTCATTATAACATCAACACAGCGATACACTGGCTCCCTTAGGGGTGTCCTCTTCTCTGACTTGTTTCATCCAGGACTTATTCTCAATTAATGAAATTCAAGGGATGAAATCCATCAGAGAAGAAGAGACCACCAAGGGAGTAGGTGTATCACTGTGTTTTTATTATAATTACAATGAAGGGGTTTGTTTTTTACATTAGGATTCCAGTATGATACATTTGTATTGGCTTTGGAGACGGGTCGTAGTTACCAGCACCGCTAAGCTCAACCCTAATCAACTCAGCCAAGTCTGCGTGGAAATCCTGATTTAGTGGTGAGGACGGGTCGGACATTTGAAAAAAAGAAATGAATTATTATATGCATTCTCGCTATATTTACCACTAAGGCTATGTTTTCACATCCGTTGGGATCCTAACAGAGGATATAGACTTTACCTGCTCGGCGGGTGCTGTGTTTAGACATCCACCAATGCAGAGGCTCAACGTACTCCACTACGTTCAGTCTTGCATCGGCGGAACGGCTCAGGGCTGTGAGAACACCGGCAGGTAAGTAAATGTGCTCCATCAATGCAATATGCTTAGAGGAGGGGGTCCCGACGCATGTTCTCTTAACATTTCTACCTACATTCAGCACCCTTCCTCTACAAACTTTCAGACATCTCTGTATACCCCTTATCCTACTTCATTTTCTTACTTCTTTTTTTTATATTGCAGGTTAAACTTTTCTGTTTCTTTCTCTTATGTCTCCTAAAGAACTGCAGTGTAATTACACCTATCCTTCCAAATAAGTGTCGGAGTCAAAGGTTCTCTATTTATATTAATAATATGTTTAGTCCCATTTTGAGATAGGGCTGAAAATTGTCCAATTACTACAAGCAGATGGAGAAAAATTTGGGATGGCCTTACTGTACCCATACTGTCTTATTTTAAAATAAAAACAAAATTCTAAAGTATAGCAATAGGTTACGCCTCTAAGGCAAGCCAAGAGTACTATTAAAATGTATAAGTGTACACATGCTGGAGCTCTTAGGGCATATCTAGAATAGCAGCATAACGTAAATAGCAGTTACCCAATATACTCAAAGGGTATGATAGCGTTATTGGTTTTCAACAGCAGCCAATCAGAACTGTTTAATATGCAGTCAACCTGAAACAAGACACCCTATACAGTTCCAAGAAATCAACAACATATGTTCTACCGTGTCCTATTTGTATAGGTACATCGGTAGCATGGGGATTTTTAAGGCATTCATAAATCACAATATCAATGTGTAATCATTTATTCTTCTATGTATAAAGGTATCAACAAAAATATAAGTCAGCAAAACGATAGACACGGATAGATAGGACACGGTAGAACATATGTTGTTGATTTCTTGGAATTGTTTTGTTGCGATGTGGCATCCCTTTTGGATCATCGAGAGTCACTACTAGTTTTAGACACCCTATACAATTTATTTCACATCAAGGACAAATTTGCATAGAGTTGTTGCTGTATTTGCAACTACTGACAAGACTAGGTGGCTTCCTAAAATGTAAACTAGGTCAACGAGGTGGAAGGAGCACAAAGAATGACATATTGGGGTGGGTCCTGTGCCAACTCAAGGCTCATAATCATTATAGATTTACTTTCATGCCTGTCTAACATGACTGCTTCTGCTAGATTTATTTACTCCTCTAACTACTTTATATAGATGGGTGTATGGGGTCAAGTTTAAGCGTGCGGCACCCTTTTAAATGATTTCAGTACTAAGTGATTCCCTAACTTGACCAACTTCACCACAGCTAATTAGGGTTTTTAAGGCACTCAATCAAATCATGTACAACCATTACAAATAATCATAAATCATCATAAAAGGTCTTAACATTATAACACACAAGTTAAAATGACATAAAATGTGAATTTTTTATACAACATCCATTGTGTCACCGTCACGTCTTAGTAATGCCCCCAACACGTTTCGCCCCTAGTAGTGATGGGCAAACATCTCCCAGGTCCGTCCGCTAACTAGGTGGATTGAACTGGTGGATTGGACTTTTAAAATAGTCCGACGTCCGCCTGTTCGCAGGCAGATTCACATTCCCCACCTGTTAGCTGGAAATTTGAATCGGGAAAACCCGGAAGTGACATCAGTGATGTCATATTCAGTACATGGAAAGCATAGTTCCTGGTTACAGTTGCCGGATGTGACTTCACTGATGTTGCTTCCGGTTTTTGGAGCCTTTTTTCACTAGAAGACCAGGTTCTCTACACGGTTTTTAGTAAAAAGATTCTTCCCCTAGAGGGATCCTTATGCTCCTGATCCTGCTGGTGGAAGAATAGTAAGCTCCTTCTCGCTGGCGAACGGGGTGAGTCGAACACCCCTACTGCTCGCCGGCTAGAAGGAGTGCGAACATCCATGTTCGGCCATCACTATTGGTCAGCTCTTGTTTCAACTCCTCCCTTAGAGGAGGAAGGGATAAAAAGCATTCTTTTTCTATGTCCTTCTTGATTGTCTTGAAATTTTGGTCCTTCTTTATTGTCCTTGTATACCAGTGGTTCTCAAACTTTCCTTGCAGGGTCCCCCCTTTTCTATTTAGGAACATTATAGAGCCCCCCTCCCTTTTCAAACACAGGTTAAGAATGAGGGCCAGCACCCCCCTTGAATACCTACACACCCCCAGTTTGGGAACCACTGTTCTACACAAACGTTGCTGACCTCAAACTGCCGTCTGTGGGTTCTGATACCCGTCATCACAATTCCAGAATTGCAACACTGGATTGCACTATTACCTGGACTTATTTATAAGGACACCTTTCAAACTCTCAATCATCAGCAGATCCCACAATGAATTCTAACCATTGTTCAGACCAGTTCCCTTTTTTCCTATTTTTACCCCATTTATTTTGCTATCAAAATCTCTTTTCCTTTGTTAGTTTTTGTTTTTTATATAATCTTTTTTGCACGATTCTATATTTTAAAATAAATTATGTAAAATCATTTCAGCCCTGCACTTGTTTTGAATGACCCAGGAAAAGAATCTAAGCCCTGAAGAAATAGGTTCCTCAATAGGTTGTTTTGAAATAACCTTTTCTTCCACAGGAATAATTTTGTTAGGAATCTTTTTGCTCTCTCAAGGAGTGGTGGCAGCCATCTACCAATATATATATTGTATTAAGATTGTATAGTAATGGCGAACCTATGGCAGACGTGCCAGAGGTGGCACTTGGAGCCCTCTCTGTGGGCATGCAAACTGTCAACCAGCACGAGGAAAGAACTGACGCCTACTGGCTCTCAATGTTGCCAGTTCTCTTCCCTTATTCTCTGATTGCACAAAGTGCCCTATACCCTCTCCTAGCTTAAGAAAGTAGAGTGTGTGTTTACATGTTTCGTGTGTGTATATGAGTTGTGTGCGTAATTTAGGTTAAATTGCCATGGAACTTTGAGATAAATAAGTGGGGTTTGGGTTTCAGTTTTAGGCACTCTGTCTCTTAAAGGTTCGCCATCACTGGTCTAGTGTATTACATTCACAACCCCAATTTATTGTTATCCTGTTCATAGTGCGGAAGGCAGTCCAAGGGTTCCCAGTGGCTGGGACTGGAACTGTGACTGTGACAAACAGACAAGCATTCGGATTAGAGGGATTTGTGATAGGGGCGTTACCCTTCCTCCTAACTTCCCACCCTGCACATCATCTGCAGAAGTGGGGTAGGAATTTAGGAGGGAGAGTAACGCCCCCTACCTCCTAAGTTACCCCAACTTTAAAAATCCAGAATTTATTGACATCGGGATTTGGCCAGCAAAGTCACCAAAAAACTTGACTTTCCTGCCCCAAAATAGGATGCTTGAACGGTATGATTCCAACCCTTATTTATTGATCAGCCCTGCGTAATATCTGAAAATTTATTGTGAATCCTCACATTTTCACAATGAATGATAGAAAACAAAATGAAACAAAACAGCTAATAATAGACTATATAAAAACTAACAAAACAGAAGAATTTTAACAATTTAGAAGGAGTCATCATGCTGGAAGCCATAAGTTCTTATCACAAATGAAGAGCTTAGTTTAGAAAACCACACTATTATCTGGAAAACCTCAGCCTGAGCTTTCTACATGTTCAAAATCCTGCAAATGAAAAATTAAACTTAATTGAGAGTCATGGCTTTTCTGGTAATATAAACAAAGACAAACTAAGTAAACTAAAGGCCCCCATACACCTTACAATCTTATCATACAATTTCTGTACAATCAACTTTTGTTCTACCAAAACCATGTAATATGAGGACATTTCTAACTATTCCAATCACTATGTATTCTATCAGGGAGGACCCGGCACTGCTCAGTTGTTGGTAAATCTAATGGAGATTGTATGGATCGATCTTGAGGTGTATGGGGGTCTTAAGAAATATTGAAATCTGTACTACTTTATGTTACTTGAGACTTCCACAGCTAGATATGTCTCTCCTTCTCATGTTCTTGATTCTTGTGCGTATTATAAAAATTTTGTTGTTAATTTTGTGGTTAAAAAAGTTGTTGTCCAACTTTGGTATCTGTATATTTTGATATTGTTAATATTATTGGCACTGGATATAAAAGATGTGCACGTCTTTTTAAATAGAGGAACATTTCTGTGATATAAATTTTACAATAAAAAACTTTTCCACCTTTAATGTGGCCCATAACCTAATCTACAATTAAATGAAAATACATTTGTGACAAAATGTAAAAAATAAAGAGAAATGTACAATATGTTGGTTTCATACATCGGCATATCCTTAAACTAACACTTTGTTGAAACACATTTTGATTTTATTTCAGCATTAAGTTTTCTTGGGCAGGAACCACATTGTACATCTTGAGTTGGAAATATTTGACCACTATTCCATAAAAAAAAGTACTTCAAATCTGTAATATTGTGAGCCTATCTATTTTGCACACCTCTCTCTTCAAGTCAAGCCACAGATTTTCTTTTGAGTTTAGGTCTGGGCTGTAGCTGGGACTTTTTAAAACGCTATATTCTGGCAAAGCCAATTTTTTATTTGGATATTTGCTTGTGGTCATTGTTGTGTAGAACAGTGCAATTCGTTTGCAGCTTTCTAGCAGAAGCATGATGGTTGGGCCCAAAAGTAACAGGAAATGTGCCCCCCAGCTGAAGAAAAACAAACCAAGAGCATGACACTGCCACTTATGTTTGACGTTGGGGGTGGTGTCATTGAGGGGGGTGAATAATGACAAACATGGCAAATGAGTTTAAAGAGTTGTTGGTATATTGGTTGGTATATTTTCATAAAATGTGCAATCCTGTTAATAATATTTATTATATTAATATAAAAGACACTGCAATACTTACCAGCCCTACACTAAATAGTGTTTTGCAATCATGTGTTGGTTAGTCATATGACCAATAGTCTGGAGCATCAGTTAAGATTGAACCATTAATTGACTCAGTCGAACCCCCACCTTAATGTGGTTTAATAATCTCTGTAGTTTATGTATCTATGGAGGGGATTATAAATAACAGTGGAACAGGCATGGCCATACAGCAAGAACTTGAGAGACTGAAACTGTGAGGAAGTGAGTCAAACAATTCAAAAGGGCTGTTTAGAGAAGGAGTACAGAGAAAAAGGTCTCTGTATAGATAATGTGAGACTTTGAAGTCGTATGATAATTACTAAAGGTTTGAGCGGTGTGCCCACTCACAACCATCTATCTAGTGCGGCCATCCCTGTCAATCCATTAAGGGTTATCGGACATGACCATAAATCATGGTTGATGTCCATTGCTTTAGATGAAGAGCATGCATGGGTCCCCATGCAATGTATCAGCTCAGCTGGATGACACAGCAGTGCTGCACCTCCAACTCCTTCTATATCGGGCTCAACGTGATGCCTTTATCGTGCTGAGCTCAAAGGCTGATCATCTCACCGCATTGACCTTTGTATGGCAGCCTTTAACCTCCCTAGCGGTAACCCCAAGTGTAGCTTAGGGTAGATTTTGATTACTAATATTGGTAACTCCATCTTTCACTCTTTTTCCTGGTTCCAGTCTGTGATAACACAGAGGATGTGAGTGGCTGCCCTCACCATATTGTAATACAGGCATAGATGTCCTCACATCCCCTCCATCATTGATGGCCATGGAAATGTGCAGGGGGAAGCAGACGTGAAATATGTACAGATTATATTGTAATTATTCTTCCTGTACCGGTTTTGAAACAGAAAATCGTGAGTACCTGTACCACCAGGTAGGTTCGTGTAGTAACTTATTGCAGATGTTCTATGAGCTTTTAACTCCATTGCTCGGTTTAGTTTAAATTATAGAGGGGATCAAATATATTAGCCTGATAGGATTTTAGGAAACCCAATTATTACAACCTGCACCATCCTCTACCTCGCTATTGGCATACAGTCCATTTATGCAAATGGTGAATTAACTTGCCACAGATTGCCGTAAAGATAAATGGGCCTGTAGTGACAAATGTCCTACTCACAGAGTCTTTGTTATTCCATTGTCATTAAGCTTGGATTTGATGGTGGAGTTTCAGAAGCGAAAACTGTATCGAAAAATAATTCCCCCCCTCTGGGCAGGTGATCGGCACCAGTCCCCTGCCCGGCCTAATTAAGCATAAACATCATTTTTCCTTGAATGGACGTAGTCTGTCATGAAAAACCTCAGCTAATCCATACGGAGCAGAAAGCTACAAGACAATTTGTTTGTCTGTGGCCTATGGATTTCCTGTTACTCTTGAAGCTTTCTGTTTAATTGCTCAGATAAGTCCAACGTGCACTGATTCCAGCCCATATCTCCTGGCATGTTGGAAATGGACATAAACTGTTTAACCCCTTGTGACTCAAGAGACTATCTACGTGGGCAATAGAACAGTCTTCACAGCACAGAAAGCAATTGTTCATTGTGATTGTAAAGAAACTCTCTCCGTCCGTTGTAAAGAAGCAGATCTCCGTCCTCAAATAATAGTACTTGATTTTATAGAGAAGAGAAAGCAAAATAGAATGGCGTTACTTTTCTTCATAGACGCTTTGGTTTTTTTTTTGTTTATAAATAATTTTTATTAAACTTTTTTCACAATACATTTTATGACATTGCATAGATACAGGGAGTCACATAAGACATTTATAGCTGACCAATCCACGTCCCGACATTTATTCTATCATTGGCTGATCATAGTATTTACAACCGTATGTCAATGTCAAGCTCTGCACATTATCCTTATGCCCCCCATAGCTATGTAGGAGTGAGGGCTCGGTCGTCGTCTCGGTCCAGCATCCGCAGTTTTATTAACAGATTTGGGGTTTTAAAACATGGGATCAGACGAGAAAGAACACAAGTTGAGTAGTATATATAAATGGTGAAGACAGGCCAGGAGCTTTGAAATGCAACGTAGAATGCGGAAGGCCTACATGACAGGGATGAGAAGGGAACAGAAATAAAGGGTTAAGAATATGTTCATTTGTAAATACAGTATCAGGCAGAGTTTGTTTTTACTTACCAGACTGGTAGATGGGTTTTGATTAGGAGGGGCTTTAGGAGGTCAGATATTGGGCAATAGTAACCAGATATGTTGCTGAGGGTCCTGTGAAGAGAGACGTTTCCTGTCCACCCACCCAATGGAATAAAATGAGATTAATTTCTGGTTAAGTATGATGTTTTGTCTATTAAGTTTGTCATAACACTGCAGGTTTTTTGGTCTTTGAAGGTTGACAATGGTGAAGAAAATACTGGTTGGGGAGCCATTGGTATTGTAATGGTGGATGACGTATGCCGCCGCCCTTCTACTTATCATTGTGGTTCTGGGCACCCTGTTCAGCGGTGATTGTTGTTGTGCTGGGATCTGCTCCTCAGTTTCATCCCAGCTATGGTCACTACATGCTCTTTGCTCTGAAGCACTTCCTTAATGACCAGCCTGTGTCATTTCCTGGGATTTAAGGTATTGGTCATGGGACCTGGCTGACCAAAAGTGATCCTCCTGCACCTATATTAAGGACCCTGCCCTTTCAGCCTTGCCTCAGTATTGAAGTCTCTGTATTATGCTAAGCACTGACTTCCATTGGGGTTCCTGTGCTATAGATCCCTGACTGTATTCTGAGACCGTGCTACCTGTTAACCCTTACCTGTCTGCTGGACTCTCCTGCTACCTGACTTGTGCTGCCGGCCCTATTCAACTGTCTGGCTGATGACGCCTGTGTCTCCTGTGTCCCTGCTGTCCCCTGGACCAGCTGCCTCATGTTCCTACCCTCCCCTTGTGAATGTCTATCCCCCCCATCAGGGGTATTGTGAAGTGGGTTCACTTAGACAACGCCCTTAGAGGAGGTAGGACTCGTGGCACAGTGGGTCCACACCTACTGGTCCGTGACAGGAATGATGGTATGCCCGGTGATTAGGATCAGAAAAAACTGACCAAGTCAGTAATCGCGGTCTCAGTGGGCCTGTGACAGCCTTAGTTGTCCTTTAGTCGGTGAGTGGTGGCTGAAGGCCTACATGCACTGGGGAACTATATTGAGATATTTAAATATATGAAGATTTATAAAGATATGGTTGGTGAGGGGACCTTTAAAGCCCTGCAACGGTAAAAATGTTTCATTTGAATGTGTTTGGAGTTATGTGTTATTAATAAAAGACATGATGGCCCTTTAAATCCATTCAGTGTGTGTAGTATTATTTTGGAGTATGGATAAAGTGTATGTGGGGGGGGGGGTTACAGTGCAGGGTATCATAACTTAGCTATCCAGGTCAAGTTTAAGCATGATTCTGATCTATTCAAGAGCAATAGTCTTGGAGTGGGTCCACTCTTGCATACTAGTTTAAACCATTCACCTTACAATTTAACTAAATTAACAACCCAATGGCCAACTTAAGGCTTGCACAGTTGCTGATTGTTAGTTATAGGGAATTTGCGGTCTTTGTCTCAGAAACACAAGAGTGAGGAGGAAATTTCACCACAGTTTGGAGTGTCAGGGACCCCCAGAGAATATCCCCTTCCCCTGAGCAAAGTTTGAAGATAGCTCCTCACATAAAATAAGGAACAAATTAAGAATACCCTTACCCAATACTGTTAAAACTTTGATTTCCCGTTACTTTCTGTTCTGATGGCAATAAGAGGGTAAATCTGTTCATCTGGGACACTGACAGGATGAAAGGTTTGGCCGGCATGAAAACCTCCCCTATACTCACAAACTAAAAAAGAAATAAAAAGGGTTGTGACGTTGGTACATCTAAAAACATATCTCAGGTTACTAATATTGGATCATGATCATCCTACATCAAAATGAAAATGACTCCAAATATGTGTGAAATACCTTTTATTCTAATTTTATGTAACAGACTATCTATCATCACTTGTGAAAATGAAACCATCCACTTACCTCCAAGTGATAAGCTCTGCACATTCTCAGAACCAGCAGTGGTTAGGAAGCGTGATGTACGCTCAACAGAACATTTCTTCATTTAATACCACAGCCATCTCATTTAAGAAAAAGTAGCAGGATGTAAAGTTAACCCCTGCAATACCAGGACGTCTGTACTGCTCTGTGGTGCAGTATACCAGTGCACAAAAAATAGTTAATATTATTGCAAAGTGGATAGTATCTATCGATTGCTTTCTCTTCTTTACTCGACCTGTTTATAGAAGAAGGGTCCTGTAAGATAAGGCTTTTTTTGCCACCTTTGAGTGGAAAACCTGTTGACACATTTGTATCTGCAGCTCTCCACTGGGAAAGGGGTGGAGCCTTTGTTGGTCCCACCCCTGCAGTGCAGCTGCTTAAGCAGTGCCCCAGAGCAGCCACCACATTGCCACTACTCTCAGTTGATTGGTTACTTCTGATATGACACAGCCATGCATGGATAGGGTGTAATGTGTTCACAGAGGTTTTTTAAATCATTTCTGAACACTGTTTCAGGTAATTCAGGCTGTATTGGTTTCAATTGCCATTATAGCTAATTTTAAGAAAAATATAACAGATGCAACAAATGCAGCTTTGTATTCGATAGCACAATGTTAAGCTGGCCATATACGCAGTGATCCCTGTGCAAACCTCAAACAGTTGATTGCAGTGTGATGATCTCATCCCACTGCGACCGGTTGGAGTGCAGCATTTGTGTCCTCGCCTGTGCATTGGATGGGGGACATGGTCGGCTTGACGATCAGCTAGAGAAAAGTGGGCATGTCTCTGGCCGATCGCAATTTTGGGCCACATGGATCGATCACTCCATGTGGGTAGCTGTAATCCGCGGGTGATTTTGCAGCAGATTGATTGCCGCGACCTCGTAAGCCCACCGCAAAAAATTGTTTAAATAATTAAGGCATTTGAAAGGAGGGAATAGCAAAGTGGCTTTTATACATAGTGCAGACACAGGCTTGGAGAGGGACATCACCTGTTAATGGACCTTAACTCCAGAAGAGAATATACAGGTCTCCCATCCTGGCAGATAGGCCAGTGCTGTGTGGCAGAGCATTTTACATCTCAGAGGAGTTGGAGCAGCTTCCAAATCTGTATTTGATTTGTGATTTTTTTTTGTTTGGTTGGACTTTTTAGCATTTTGTCACAGCAGTTTCTCAACACCACCATTGTATAAAGTTTTATGAATAGTGTGAGAAAATTTCTTATGTGAAATGTTTAGGAAAGTTACAACTGGTATCAGCTAACAGCACTGCCAAGGTCATAAACTTTGGGGATTTGCCGATTTTGTATGCAGTACTGTGCATTCCTCCAAGTGTGGCTAAAGACATCCCACTGCTTTCTGAGAGTAAGGTGGTCATCTAAGCACATCTTATGCTAACATGTTCCCAAACATGATTACCAAGGGCACAAGCTTTTACCAACTAGATTCAAAACCTTACAAATTTCAATTAAATTAATGATGCATCAACTAGAGGTAAACTAAAGTTTTCTGAAGCCAACCCACCCCGTGAGAAGGAAGTCTTCAGTATATTACACAAAGCTTACACTTAAAGCCCCCATACAGATTTAAATTTCCCTACAATCGATGTCAGATTCGATCATAACTTATGATCGCCGTTGGTTCGATCGAACAATGTATGATCGAACTACCTCCCACAATCAAATATTTGATAGATGTTGATTCGATTGATCAAAAGAATAATTGAAGGAAGTCAATCATAAACACACCAAAATGTCTGCCAACGAATGTATAAGAATGCTTATTATTTAAATAACAAAGCCTTAAGTCCCCTACACACGCAACGAGCGACGGCCGATTTTGCCGCCGAACGATGTGCGTGCTCGGGTGTGCCCACACGGGGCTACAGTGATCTGTCGCCCCATGTGGGCACCCCCGACAGCCGCGAGCACCCTAATTCAAAAGCTTGGTCGGCCAGAGAACGGACATGTCTGATAATCTCTGGCCGATGCTGCCACCGATGCTGTGAACGACAGAGTTCAGCGTGATGACAACATCGCTGATCTGTCGCCCCCACTCGGTACTTGGTGGGGGCCTTAAGGTGATCTTGGAGGAGTTTTTGACTCCCAGTTATCAGAGTTGGCAACATTTTGACTTTGCATGTTAAAATAAATGGCTACAAAATTTCAACTAGTTTGTGAGTTAATTGCAATGCCCCTGAACATGGTATCATCACCAATATTGCTGGAAACATAGAGAGAGAAAGATTGTGGAAACAAAGCAAAATTATTTAAGAACACCAACGTTGTTTAAAAAATGTTTTACTGTGTATGCAAAAAAAAATGTGCAAGAGCAATATCATTTTGTAGTACAACCCTTCTGAACATCTCCAACAGTTGTTGTGATAATACCATGTTCAGGGGCTTTGTAATTAACTCACAAAGAAAACTAGTCGTTATTTCAAACATCTCAAATCTATGTTAACCTCCAACGCAGTGCCAGCGATCACAGGAAAGTACTCTGAGTTTCCTGTCCTCCCCCCACCCTTGTCCACATCGCCAGCGTCATTGTGGGCTGGGAAACCGAGGCCCCTCCATTATAATGGAGGTCTATGGGCCTCTCGCCCCTTCATTGTCACCAATGCACCGCAGCTTTCTGAACCCCCACTCAGTTTAAACAATCCCGGTTCAGGCAGGCTTTGTTTTTCAAACAAAATCTGAACAAACTGGGTTTGTCTCAACTAGGGGGGTTAGTATACATTTATATAATTCAAGCCTTCTCATCCAGGTCTGAAAGTTTCTAGTCTCTATTTAGTTTTTCTTGGTTTGGTAAATTGTATATAGATCACTCCATACAATTTCATTAAGATCTACCAACAACTATGTAGTTGAAGATCCTCCTTGATAGAATACATAGTGATTGGAAGGGTTAGAAAGGTCCTCATATTACATGGTTTTGGTAGAACGAAATTGTATGGTAAGATTGTATGGTGTATGGGGACCATTTTTTCAAGAATTCCACCTTAAAAAATTCATAATTATACAGAAGATTAATTCAAGACTGCATCCTTTGATTATTGGTAGTTACATCTAGGGAGAAGTCACCAGTATATAAATATAAACATATATATTTACGTTTAATTGTTTCTGGATTCCGTGTGTAAATAATTGGTATGCACCATCTGTATCATGTTTGTTGTTTATTTTATAGTTTATGCTGTTTACGTTTTCTTTTGGTGTATTATAAGTACTTACCATTAGTTTTTTGCCATTAATTTCCCTTGTTCCTTAAATTGCAGTTGTAGACACCAATGCCTCTCCCCAAAGGAATTACTTGCCTGATTAAGGTATATATTAGCATATTATAGATTGTGATATGCAAATATGTTCCTGCAATATTCACCTCCACTCCAAAGGTCCCCCCTTTGTTTTTTTTCCACCACGAGATATCTTTAGTCTGATGGTCATTGTCATTCCTCTTACTCCTTTTAAACCCACGTTGTACTGGACCAGCCTGTGACTGGACCATGATAGAAGAAGCAGCACAGTGATGATCTCATTGTCCTGTTACACTACTACTATTTATGCTGCTAGTCAGCATCTTTGCCTCCTTGTGCTGCCTCTCCCTCTACGCTTTAATGTAAAAAACTTATACCAGGTTAAATTCAGGTACTTTTATTTCAAAGAAATGATATTGCTCTAATAATTACAGGACTGGATTTGTTTGTGTCTTCTATATCTGTATGGAGCTTAGCTTTAAATGATACATTTGCATGCAAGCATGCGGAATGAGAAATTAAAGTGTGCCTTTAGAGTTGGCAGCAGAGGTTAGCTAAGGCTGAGCTCCTTCACACGCAAGTTATTTTAATTTCTTCTGAAACACTTTGTTTTTGTTTGCTTTCCTCAGACAAATAAAAATTTATTTACGCTGATACACGAAGGATGAGATTGGTTGGCAGGACGTGCTCAGAAGTCACAAGTGTCCAGGCCCGGAGGACGTCAGGCAACGCTCTGTCACTTTGATTACTTTGGCTTTGATCGATTATAAGATTAGTTATGTAACCCTGCTGATGTCATCAATTGTTTACATAATAATGTTTATCATATGAAAACTACAGGAACATGCTGAAAGCTTTATCATTTAGGGTTTTTTCACACTACAATGCAGTACATGTGCTATGTTACGTTGCACGCGTACACATAGTCATTACACACTATGCGTTTCCGCATGTGTTTGCACTTTACTAATACAAGTGTATTGCATCCTACAAATGCCAGCACATCTACCGTGTAGACAGCAGGGCATTATAACAATGTATAAGGTACCCCCACAGTGCAGTGTGCATGGTATTAAGGTATAATGTTTGCATTATCTGTCATTAATGTCAGCATCATTAAATGTATTTTTTAACCTCCCTGGCGGTTCACTGAGGTGCAGATTTCTGTACCAAAAGTGATACA
>CM070041.1:17675814-17687906 GCA_036250615.1 Ptychadena robeensis
TTTCCTACCCTGGGGGATGAGATGCAACGCCCGGGGACCCCACTGATAACACAGGGGACCACGAGGGCGCCGCAACCCACCCAGGGAGTGAAGAGGGCTGACAGGGTCGCGCATTCAGACCATAAGACGCAAGCACTTTTTGCCCCCAAATTTGGGGGTGAAAAAGTGTGTCTTATGGTCCGAAAAATATGGTAGGTATATGGTAGAAGTGGATAAAAGTAAATAATACTTTTGTTAATGTTAACATGGTGGTTCAATGTATTTGCCCATCAAGCTGGTTGGAGTATGACTGGTGGCTAGTATAGTAGATATGTAGCACTGTTAGGGATCTAATTTGGGTTATTATTTATCTGTTATTGGTATTCTATATTCTCAAGCATGGACATTACTATATGAAATTTGTAGCTTACACTCATTCCAACGTTACAATATGTGTCATGTGTGTTGTTTTACAAATGTTGTTAAATTGGTATCTATGGTTTTGACCCTTGCGAGCAGTCTCAGTTTTGCCCAGGTCATGTAGTATGTACAAAATATGGAGCAGAGTTTTCCAAACATGGGTTCACTGACCTAATTGAGAATGTTCTCTGCAGCTGTATGGAGATGTGTACTTTTGACCTGACTGTTTTACTCCCAGTCTTTGCTATGCTGCTGTTTCTGTGGATTAAATTTTTTTATTTATATATTTTTTGTCTTTACCATAAACAACAACCCACAAAAAGAAACCTATTTTATGGACAAAAATCCCCTAAACATAAGTTTATATAATAAATAAGTTTGAAATTTTTTGTCTATAAAGGATAAATGGTTGAGAACCACTGATCTAGACTAAGTTCTAATAAAGTATATTCTATTCTAAGGCCCTGCAGGGAAAGTTTGGGAACCACTGTGTTAAGGTATGAATACAATAGAGAGAGTAGACAACGCATTTTTTTTTATTTGAAGCAGATCCTTCACACAGTGTCTAGCTTTCAAGCTTTCATACCTGTCAAGTATCCCGTGTTGACTGAGAAAGTTTTTAAGGTGACTTTCCCAGCCAAATCCCGACTTTAATAGATCACAAATTTTTCCCGGTTGACATATGGAGAGTCCAGGTTGACATATGGAGAGGACATACAGGCTGCTATAACAATTTCATGAGCCTTCAAACCAGTATACTTCTGCTATGGAAATTTTGATGAAAAATGTATAATTTGATAATTATAATATTCTTTCATACATCAGTACATCAAAGATTAAAAGTAGATCCTTGGTTTTCCAATTCAACTCTAACTCAAAGTTGTAACCTGAAAAAAGATGCATTGTATTAGCTTGAGCAGGTTGCGCAGTTGTGTGTCCAGTGACCTGACCTAAAACCAAATTGTATAGTTTGAGATTAGTGGGAACACATACTTATGGCAAAGCAGCCAACAATTGCTCAACAAGACTTTTGAAAAACCTCACAAAGCCAATCAAAGCAAAAGGTGGCTACTACGATGAAAGTGAAATGAAGAACAAATCCGCTGTATTTTCAACTTATTGTTTCTTCACAGTTAAGATGTCTTCAGTATTAAGCAGGGTACAGACCTACAGATATGGGCCAGATCAATGGCTGCGTCGAGCGCCCTGCACGCTCACGGCCATCTATCTGGCCCATATAATATGCCCCCATGGCTGTTTTCGAGCCATATTGGACATGATGGTGAATACGGCCAATGTCCGACCGATGGTCTCCAGGCAAAGCTTCAGCTGAGCTGGGGAGAGCAGAACTGTCTCCCCCGCTCCGCCGATATCTGACAGCAGAGTAATGACATCATCACGCTGCTGCAGGGAACATCTGTACCCTGCTTTAATCTACAATGTAAAAACTTTTCATTGAGAATATGTATGAAAGCTTTTGTTGTAATATATGCGATCATTTTAAATTTCACTTACATTTTACCAAAGATTCACCAATTTTGAGATGGGGAAAATTAGTAATTTTTGTGAAAACATAAAAAGTCCCCTGTAAACTTGTGTACAAATGTCTTTGGATTCAGTGGCCAACAGTTTCTTGAGAGAATTATGAAGAACAATGTAGCTATAGAACTCATTGTCACTCTCCGTCATTGCTCTTCCTTTTAGGAGACCCAGCAGGAAAGGGCATTTGTCACTATAGATGCAATTTGTTACAAATGCATTTCGCTGATGGAAATGTGTCTGTCTTCCTGATGACAGAGCATGCTATTTCTAGCCGCCTGAAATCTAAAAATATACCTTTGTGCTGATAGGAACACAAAAGGTAAAAGTAGACCTGCTATCTACATACAAAACCATTAATAAGAATTATGAAGACATGGGCTATACAAAAAGCAAACTAGATTTAACAGCGGGTGATGTGAAGTTACTTAATTTTTTGCTCCTCCTACTGTTTTTGCCTATTTAATAAATAATTTAATATGGATCTCAATAAGGGTGATGCCGAATTGATGGCAGCAGGGTGAACATTGTGGGAAGGAGGTGGCAGGGAGAAATATAGAAAAGGTCTTCTAAATTACATTTAATACTGAAGATGCCCTTTTACCTAGAATTGTCAGCTCTGCATTGGAGAATACTCCACCCCTCTCCATCAGCACCACCCATCTCTTGAAATTAAGAATAAATCTCCTGTATTTAACTTCCATTCCCTCCCCCAAACTCCCATGACGTCAAGCATCCTTTCTCTTCCATTGGGTTTAATGAGTTGTTTTCAGAAAGTGTTGATCATGTGATGATCTCGTAATGAGTAGTGATGAGCGGCATAGGCAACATTCGTATTCGCGGCATGCCGCGAATTTTATGGAAAACATTCAGAAAATATTCACATTCGGCAATATTCGGGGGTTTTTTTGTTTTTGCGAATATCGGCAGTTTATTGCGAATTTCGCGCGCGCAATATATGTTTAACATGGTGCAAATTTTTATGCGAATTTTTAAAGTGACGATTTTCGCAATATTCGCATCACCCCAATATTCATTTAAAAATCTGTTGATGGTGTTGCTAAGCTCTTGTTGCAGCCTTCCCATTCGTCCACTCACATTGAGAGGGAAGTGTAATGGATAAAAAATACCGAATATCCGGAATTGCGAATATTCGGCAATATATTCACCATCTTCGCGAATTTCCGAATTGACGATATTCGCCAATAATATTCGGAATCCGAATATTCGCGATCATCACTAGTAATGAGAATAATTTGGTCTAATGAAGCATCTCCATTGTCATCATTCACATGGAAGAGATGACCCGTCAAATGGAAGAGACCTTCTAAAATATAAGATCTAACTTCAAAATAGTTTTGTGCATTTAGAGTTCAATATCCTAATTGCTGATATACTTTACAAACTTTTATAAGACTATTCCTGAACTGCATGCAAATATTTTACAACTTGTAATTTATGTTTATTGGACCTTTACTGAAAAGCAAGATCCAGTGAAGGATTTGGAAGTAGTAAAATATTTGGAATTATAACATGCATTAGGGCTGCGAGAGGAGGACTGAGCTCACTCAGCTGCTCTAGATAAAGCTAGAAGACTGGAGAGGGTCACCTTGACTCTGTAAGGCCCACGTCTAAACTAACCTTGAAAAGTCTCCTATTGTTGAAAGCACAGACATCAAAGGTCGACGTATCAAGAAGATTGCTCCGACACCACACAGCCAATTATTTCTTTGTCCTTTCATTTTCAAATAGAATTCAAGAAGTTTTAATATCACTGAAAAGGCAAATGACACCACCTGAATCTGATGTTATAACAGTGAACTGATAACATAGGTCAACGTTTAATAGATTTAGTGAGTGTGATAATGGCCCATCACGTCTTCTCCTAGTTAAAACTGATATACATATATATTTTATAATTATATATATATATATATATATATATATATATATATAATCATATATATTTTATATATTTTCATAATAATTATTTAACCACTTTATGTTAATCTATCAATTTGCCTTTTTTCTATTGTCTTTTTTAATCAACAGACAAGAAAAAATCTAAAAGAATTCTAAAATGTCAGTCATATATATGTTCAACAAAAATATCTTATATTAATATATATTCTTGTCTTACACATTCATTTGAATCTACTATTCTAATGTTACAACCAAATCAATATGTAAACAGAATACCCAACCCAAATGAATGACATATATAAATGACATTGAACATATATTTAATTGAGAATAATTGTATTTTAATTAGCTAATTAGCTTATTTCTCCCCCCGCAAAAGATGGTGGAAGATATTCACAATTTCGAATATTCGCGATATTCTGTATTGGGATGCTTATGGCCATGGATTGCAGATATATATGCGCAATGCGAAAATTAATAGCACATGTGACCATTCATTTTGAAGGTAATAGCGAGTAATCGCTTGCAATTGCGAACATTCGTGAATGTTTATTAAATTATTCACTAAATATTGCGAATTCGAATATTGCCTATGCCGCTCATCACTAACACCAAAATGATAGGGCCAACCATAGGGCAACCCAATTCAGAGAACATCCATAAAGGCTGGGAGAAAGTCACCATATTGCAAGCCAGTAAGGCTACAAACTGGGATTATTGCCTTCTGTATGTGTTTTAATTAGCGTTGATTGCAATTAGAATATGTGCAAACTTTTTATCGTGAATGTTGGCACCTGGAGAATTTGCGAACATCTTGAATATAGTGCTATATCTTCATTATCGTGAAATATTCAAGATTTTTTTTAAATCAGTACACTGAAATATCGTGCATTGCATTTACAATATGCGCATGTACCAGTGCCGATTTGCACAATAAGCGTAAAACAGACTGGAGAGCTCGAATTCTTGAATCAACGCATTTATTGTGAATATTAGGCAAAAAAATTATATTTTAATAATATAATTATTGCCTATGCTGCTCATCACTATGTTTCAATGCCAAATGGTACACCACCCCCTCTCCTCCGTCTTGTAAATGCCTCTTCTTAGCCAGCATGTTTTTATTTTAACCCACAAAATGCGTCAGATCAGTATGAATGAATATTCTAGAGACGGTTATAGGTCATACTAAAGGTGGAAAAAGTTTAAAAATTCTTTTAGTCTGCTTACTTGTTTTAGATTACAAGAGAGTTCCACTTCAACTGAAGCAGTTATAGTTATTTTTACTTAACAATATAATATATATACTGTGGCGGTTCAGCTGTAAATGGGGACTCCCAACATATGACTCCACAAGAAAGCCCTTTCTTTAGGGCTCCTGCCCGTGTTTATTGGAGCATAAAAAGACTCACACAAAGAAAAGATACCCTCACAGGGGTCGTCAGTGGCAACAGTTGATGTCCATAAAGTAAATAAGTAGCCTCCTGGCTTCCAAACAAAGCAGAGCTGTCCCTGACTGCTCAGAGACTGTCTTCCACACACACTTCACCTGACCTTAGCACCAGGTGGGCTTCTGAGCCTATGGAAATACTGGACTGGGAATTGGGAATCTGCCCCACCCTCTCTTGCAGATTGCCAGTAAAACCAGCCCCAGAACGCAACGTAGAAAAAACAGCATAAGAACTAGTGTTGAGCAGCATAGGGTATATTCGAATTTGCGTAATTTCGCGAATATACAAAGAAATATTCTAAATCCATAAAATTCTATTTGTCTGTATTCTATTGCCTTACATTGCGCATGCCCGTGCGCAATGATTCGCAAAGATTTGCAATGCAGCTCTACAGCTTCTCATCTTCATTCTGTGATCTCAGCCAGCACGAGCGAAGTGTGTATTGCGCATATCCATTCGCAATGCGCACACACATGCGCGATGTATGCCGGTAAAAAATGTTAAAGCATAATATGACGAATATCTGCCATTGCGAATATCTGCGCGCCATTGGCGAAATATTGCGAATTCTCGAATGGGGATATTCATAGAATATATTCGAATTTCAAATATTCTCGCTCACTAATAAGAACCTGAAAGTTCCCTGCAAATAAACATTGCTGGTTTTACCTCAGAAAGGAAATCTGAGATACCGTGGTCCAATGTACCTACCATCCAGCACTACCAGTGACCCAGGTGACACAGATGATCTTGGGGTCACTGTGTTACAATACTTAAAAAATTTATATATATATTGTTAAACCCTGATTCAGAAGGGAACCAGTAGGAGGAAGGGTGCTTGACAGGGTGGACTATAGAAAAAAAGGGGGTTGTGGTAGGTGGAATTTGTTGTGGCAACAATGACAGCGGTTAAGGGTGAAGTTAAACACCTTGGCAAAACAAACTCCACCCGTGCAGTGATCAGGCACACTCACCTATTCGCAGCAATTCTCTATCAAGACGGGCCAGTGATTTACTTCCGCGTCTTTGTCGTTGTCGGTGACACCGAAGAGGTCGGGGGGAGGACCATAGACCTTCATGTTTATGGAGAGGCCTCACTTTTGCGACCCACACCAATGTGTACAGGGGAGGGAGGAGGGCGGGGAACACCAGCACGAGAACTGTTTTCGATTGTGTGATAAGGGCAAACTGCTAGGAAGGTTAATGAAAAGAAAGGGAGAGGTCTAGTAAAGGTAAAAGAAAAATGTAATTGAAGATGACACCTCCCTCCTGCCCTAGTTCTCTGGTTCCTATTGGGATTTTATCTAGTTATGTAATACTATTTTTCTGATTTGTAATGTCATGTTTTTCTGTTTTAGGTTGCACTTGTGTTTGCCACAGCATGGTGGGTCCTTGACAGTGTAGGTAATGAGAATCTTGGATAATTTGGATAATATGTACTTTGTTAGCTGATGAGCAGTCTTTGTAAATTAAGTATTCTTGGAGTGAGGAACATTGGTTAAGGCAAAATAAGGGCTGGTGGCTGGTAGAGATGGTTTACTCTTCAAGTTTTACTTAATTATTTTATGTATTACATTTGGAATTAATTATGAAAACATATTAAACATGTGGCCTCAATAATTCCAACATCTAAAAGAGTGTCTCTGTATTATTATTAAGTTGTTTTTTTATATATTTATATATCTTGAACAATATATATATATATATATATATATATATATATATATATATATATATATATATATATATGTGTGTCAACAGTGTTGAATAAATCTCAGCTGTGGGTGGAAGGAGAGGAAGTGGCTTGGTGTTACTGTGCTGTCCAGGCTTTTGGTTAGAGTGCTCAGTGATTTTTTGACTATTATGTTTAGGTTACTTATATGTGATAAAAATAACATTGTGCATATCTGCTGTTTTTAGTGGTGTGGTTTGGTCACAAGCTTTTGCTGAAGGAGCTTTGATAATAAGTGTATTGGCAGTTATTATTACATAGGCTGATGAGACAAAGTAAATTTATGACTGAATCTCAGGCAACAGCTAAGTACACAGATTAAATCTATATACTTTGATTCCCTGAAAATAAAACCTATCCAGAAAATAAACATAATATTACAGGATTTTTGGGGTTGCTGGAATTATTAGCAATGCTCCAAAAATAAGCCCCAGTTACATTTCAATTTACATAGTGTCCAGGCAGCTGTAACAAAGTAAAATTCAAGGCAATAGAATGCAGCAGGACAGATATACCCTTTACAAAACAATCCATAGACCCAAAACAAGCTGGAACACCAACCTGACACTGCCAGATGTGTCATTAGAGGAAAAGCCAACAATGTCACCAGAGGGTTTAAAAGTGAAGGTAGGTAGTTTGCACATGCTTATAAGTAGGTATGTGCAGTATATATGAATGTGTTTGCATATATATCTATGTATGTGACTGATATTTATGAAGTAAACATCCTCTAGTCTTTTTGTAAATCATTTATTTTGTATTAATAATGGTCTCTTACTTCTCTATTTTCTTTAACAATTAGGAAGCTCACTGTTCGACTGATTTTATGTCCAGTCTGATCACCTGATCACACAGTTCAGGTGCAAAGGAATCGATCGGTTTGCCTATCTTTATATCCTAATGTGTGGCTGTTTGAGTAGGATAAAGACATCCCAGGAATGACTTTTAATGGATATAATCCTTCCCAACTTCACCCAAAACGAAAAAAATGTTTAGGTTATACATATATATTTAAGATGTTAGGTGAAATGTAAGTGTTAAAAAGAGGGGTTTGTGGGGCAACTTTAAACGTTAGGATCATTTAAATTATTAGGGATAAAACTTTAAAAATGAAAAAGCTGCTCAGACTATCATCAATATTACATGATCTTACTCGGGCATGACATCATGCCTGTGATGTAGAATGTAATGAATGACATTTTTTCAGCATTAGCACTTCAACTATGACCCATTCCTCCACAAATGTTTGTAAATGCAGCCTGCAAGTGCTTAACTTTATTCGTTTTATAATGAATATAGCAGCTAGTGTATAACTTATGTACATGATGAATACTGCAGCTATTATCTGAAAGGGTGGGGCTTATTGCCTAGGGCAGGGCCTATAACCGCCAGTGGTTCAAAATATGTCTCATATGATGTTAATACTTCTGGTATTCCAGCAGATAGAGCGTAAAAAATACTAGACTGCAAAATGAACTGGGATAGCACTGTAAATAACATATGGTGTGTTTATGTTCCACAAAGAAAAGAGAACATTGCCAGTATTGGTACAAGAAGGTTGACAAGATCTCAGAATCCTGCAATGACATCCAGAGCACACAACACCGCTCTGCACTTCAGCACAAGACAAATTGCACACTCTCCAAATTGCTGCCTGAAGCTTATTTTTTTAATTGGCTCCATGCAAGAAAATGCCGTTAGGTGAAAGAATGTAGAACACAGGTGCGTAACGGGAGCGGCATGACTTTGAAAATAACAATTTACATTTATTTAGTACAATAGAGATTGTCTATACATAACAACAAACTGAGAAACCAACAAGGATGTAGAGAGAGGAGTCCCGTACAATAGGTTTTATATATACAGACTGTCCATCTTACCACTTCTGCTACTTGCATCTGCACCTATAAGTAGAGAGGGGTTGGTTATTACTACTCTACAGGTCACAGTGGCATAAGAACCATCTACTTGGTCATGTGATGCCACATATAAAATGACCAAGTGTACCATTGGCTTAAATCAGCTTTTCAACAAAGTTCCTTTTTAGGTGGCCATACACAGGTCGATTTCCCACACAATTCCTGGTCGATCGATCACCGGGCGCATGCACGCCGATCGATCAACGAGGAATCGAGTGCAGCCCACCTTGACCGATTGACCCCGCCTGATCGACATGGCCCCCAAATCGGATCGGCCAGGGAACCAACCTGTTGGTGTTTTCTGATCGATTGAGCACACATCAAGGGGCGTTGACATTTGTGAATCGATCGACTGGTAACAGAATCGTCCAGGAATCGGTGGCCTAAGGTGGTAGGCACAGACTTGTATGGTCGATCAATCGACGCCTTTGGCTTCACCGGAATCAATCGGAGCGTTGATCAATCGCTCAGGAATCGACACGTGTATGGCTAGCTTTAGAGTGATGTGAATCCCTACCACCTGACCATGTGCACAATGACATTTTAAAGCTAAGGGGGCATTAGACTTGACATCATTGTCAATGTTTTGAGCAAAATTTGCACCAAAGCTTTCACTTTACCCTAATCCATCTGATTTATTTGAAGACTATGCAAACAAGAAATACCAAATTGTTGCCCAGAGGTGTAAGGCAGAGTTTTATGTTACCATCCATGGAAGAACAAGCAAGAAGGTTATGGTGAGAAGAAATGAAAGGAATAGAAAAGCCCTTAACTCAAGCAGTGCGTAGCAGTCAAGCCTTTTTAAAACGAGCCTTTTTAAAACGAAAGGTATTCATGCGCCCTAGTACTTCACAAAACCCAAAAGTTAAGGAATAAAATCTTCACTTCAGGACAGTGGATGCCATGCAAATTGTTTCTTTACACCCCGTCAACCAAATGCACATCCAGATACGCTGATATACAGTTCAAATGTAGCCTTATGGTACACAGCCATTTATTCCAAACTGCATGCAGCTGTTTCAGGCTTGTTGGCCATCATCAGAACAGTGGATGGAAACCATGGCTTTATGGATTAGGGCTTAGGAGTTGGACATAGAAGAACAAACATGAAGGTTATGGTGAGAAGGGATTAAAGGCCCTCAACTAAAGGTGACCATACACATGCTGATTTTTCGGCCGTTTTTAGCCCTCCCGACCGATTCGGTCAGGTAGGTCGGTCGGGAGGGATTCAGAACTGTTTTAAAATCGGCTGAAAAGTCGGTCGGGTCCCGACCGCGGATGCCCGATTTTTCGGGAAAACGGCAGCTTGTATATGTCATGTACAAGCTGCCGTCATGTACAAGCTGCCGTCTTCCCGAAAAATCGGGCATCCGCGGGCGGGACCCGACCCGACCCAAAAATCGGCACGTGTATGGTCACCTTTAAGCATTTAGTAGCACAGTAAAGCCTTTTTAAAACTAAAGATATTTGTGGTAGTAACCGATAGACATAGACATTTGTCTTTTACACCATTGTATGGTGTACATACATCAGAATAACAGAGGAAATCTATAGAAAACACTGGATAGAAATACCTTTTTTCAGATAAACTAGTTAATAGTGATGAGCAGCATAGAAAATATTCGTATTTGCAGAATATTGCACATTTTTATTATTCGCAATATATTCATAACATCGAGAACTCGTGATCTTCAGTCATTACCTTCATTGCATCATCATTATTATTATAAATATAGAATAATAGTGCTAACTGTATCTCAAGGGACCTCACAATCTAATGACCCTACCATAGTCATGTATATGTAATTAACACAGATATATGTAACTAGCATAAAAGATTATTTTTGGGGAAGCTGATTAACCTAACAGCATGTCTTTGGAGTGCGAGGGGAAACTGAAGTACCCAGAGGAAATCTATGCAGACACAGGCAGAACATGCAAACTCATTGCAGATAGTATCCACACTGATATTTGAACCTAGGACCTAGCGTTGCATGGTCAGACTACTTACCATGGTGATGCCCATCATGGCTGAACTATGACATGAATCTGAACTTATGGACTTCACTGACAAAAAAAGTATTTGCAAACTTTAGCAGGGGAATAAGGAGTAAGATGCATTAGCACTTGTAATGAATTGATACTGCAAATATTTTTAGAACAATACCATAGTTAAACTTCACTATTAGCTGCTCATATTTTACAGCTGTAAAAGCAAAAGTTTCAGGCTTCAGGCTATCTCATATCTGAATTATAAGCAATCATCCAGCAGAGGTTTGTCCTGGATTAGATAAATGAAAATCAAAAGCTTTATTAGAGAATGGAATAGCCCCAAACCTATACCCTGTTCCTTCCCAGAAATATATAATGCTCTTTTGTAAAGAAAGAATGTAATAGAGAAACATTTATCTTATCAATCCTGCAGGCTACGCTCCATCCGGTTCTTCAGGGTATGGGATGATGTGGAGGACCTTCCCGCTTCTTAAGCAGAAAAGAACAAGATCTGAACACTGGCAACTTCTGAACCATGTGTTATGGTAAACAGAACTCTATTATATGTATATGAGAGGCATATGACAGGTGGTTTGGACACAGATTGAGCCAGTCTGTAGTTGAGCTTTAATTAAGCTTTCTTTGGCTGCCTAGTTTTATCTATTAATCTTAAACCTGACACTGGGCTAATTTCTCTGCTTTCACATGGGCAGAATAAATATGTAAATAATTGCTTTTATACATATACACATACAGGGAGTGCAGAATTATTAGGCAAATTAGTATTTTGACCACATCATCCTCTTTATGCATGTTGTCTTACTCCAAGCTGTATAGGCTCCAAAGCCTACTACCAATTAAGCATATTAGGTGATGTGCATCTCTGTAATGAGAAGGGGTGTGGTCTAATGACATCAACACCCTATATTAGGCGTGCATAATTATTAGGCAACTTCCTTTCCTTTGGAAAAATGGGTCAAAAGAAGGACTTGACAGGCTTCGAAAAGTCAAAATAGTGAGATATCTTGCAGAGGGATGCAGCACTCTTAAAGTTGCAAAGCTTCTGAGGCGTGATCATGAACAATCAAGCGTTTCATTCAAAATAGTCAACAGGGTCGCAAGAAGCGTGTGGAACAA
>CM070041.1:17694327-17715528 GCA_036250615.1 Ptychadena robeensis
GGTTGGTATGGTGTTCCCCTAGTGTGACATGAGATGCAATGGTATGGTGTCAGTGTTTGACATGGGATGCAACTGTTGGGCAACTGTTGGGTAGTGAAGGTAAGATGGGGAGGGTCAAGCAAGGCAAAAAATAAATGGCCTGTTATCCACCCCCACCCCCTGTGCTTTCTGTAGGCATCTCGTAGTGGAGGACTTGTTGGAATTCTACCCCAGAAAGAACAAAAAGTAGATTTTTAATATATAGAAGAAAGGCACTTGGTGTACTCAAAGGGTATAATGAATAAGGAGTAATAATTGTAAATTAACGGACCCGGGAATTCTGCATTGGTTTGGATTGCTAAACTACAGTATAGTCTTAAATAATATACAAGACCTGGCTGACAAAAGATACTAGAAAACAAGGTTGGCTCAACAATAACTTTGTATAGATGTTTACTTTTAGTTTACTGACCATCACTGGTTTAATGTATACTGAAAATCTGAATCCAATATAATATATTTTATGATAAAAAAAGATGTCTTCATTCCAGGACATAGACAGCATGAGGCGGTGGATATTTAAGGGTGCTGCACTTGAAATAAAAGTTTTATGAAAATTTAAGAAAGCTTAATGAATGTCCCCTATGAGAGGACACATAGAGAGTGGCGTTGTAATAATATTGATTTACCTGCAGATAAAAACTATCCAGACATAGACAACAAACACAAAATTGCAGTTGGCTTCCTGCTACTTAAATAGATTTTGCCACTGAAGACCGCATAGTTTGCTGGGACTGAACGGCTATAGCAGATTCTTTACATTTAAAAAAATGTGTAACATCTTGTGTTATGTTTTTCATGCTGAAGTTCGATAATGGTCCATTTCACATTTCAGATGTACTGTGACTGCGATCACATGGGAAGGTGATTTGGCCTCTTATATTTTTCAATTGTGTAAGCAATATGTGTCATTAACCCTTTAAGATAAGAATATCTTTTGAGTTGTCCCCATCATATAGAAACCGTTTGGTATTTAATCATGGCAACTGCAAACCTAAAGCCGGCCATAGACATCTCGATCCATGGGCGGCTTGTAGCAGTCTCATTACAGCATGGTGACGTCAGCACGATGTGATGAGTTGGCTAAAGAAATAACGGAATCCTGTGTGCTCCACTAACACAGGAGTTCCCGTCAGATTGTAGCCAATTAACTTGGAGGGTAGGAGACTCCCCCTCCAGATTTACTGACTACAACAGGATCGGCCACAAAAAGTACCGGCTGGACGGATCGCCGTGCGATCCGACCTGCTGGCTTTTTGGGCCAAAACTGCAAGGTGGGCACCCCTGTAGTTGTGGGCAACCGACCACCATGCGTTTGGTGTGAGCACGCACACTACTGTCTGGAATCGCGATGTCTGGATGTTGCTTCAAATATTTGACTTTTCATTGACCAGCCTCTTTTATGTACCAAGGCAGTGGTTATGAAATTCAGTAGTTTCAGGCAAAGTTTTAGCTGGACATACATGGTTTGATTCTTTTGATTCAATTGCCAAATCAATTGCCTTAAAGTTATCCAAACCAAACATAAATCGCATGTTGGTATTTGCCTGTCGATCATTCAAATTTCTTATGGGTTTTCTAGGTATTTCAATCAATATTTATCTCATCTTAAGTGTTGCATGCGCACAGCGCTAAAGCCCTCCATACACCTTTAGATAACTCCATACAATTTCCAGGGTCCTCCCTGATAGAATACATAGTCAGTGGATGGTTTAGAAAGGTCCTCCTATTATATGGTTTTGGTAGAAGAAAAGTTGAAATTTTATGTATATGGGCCTTTAAGCCGGCCATAGGCATCTCGATCCACGCTGTGAGGAGTCGGCTACAGAACTGACAGGAATCCTGTGTGCTTCACTAACACAGGGATTCCCGGCAGATTGTAGCCAATTAACATGGAGGGGAAAGAGACTCCCCCTCCACATTAACTGCCTACAACAGGATCGGCCACAAAAAGTACCGGCAGGGTGGATCGCCTTGCAATCTGACCTGTGGGCTATTTTGGTCGAAACTACAAGGTGGGCACCCTGTAGTTGTGGGTGATCGACCACCATGCATTTGGCATGTCGATCCCCTGCAACTACTGCCAGGAATTTCCACGTCTATGGCCGACTTTAGGCATAGAGTATTCAGTACCTACTTGGCTTGGTTGATGTTCTTTGGTGATCAACAGCCCTTCTAGTTTTTTTGTTGGTTCTAGAAGGGCTATTAACCATCAACCAGACAAGTATGTATTGAATACGTTATAATGTACCTATTTAGGTAGCGTAGGAGATTAAAGCGGACCTACCACCAGGAATCTATGTTTTCATGAATGGCACTAGAAGTGCCAATAATAGGGAGGAATGCAGTGAAAAACCCCAAAAACATACCTGTAATGAGCAATTTAGGAATATAATCCGGCATTTCTCTCCATTTCCTGGTTCATGGTGTCAGCATGAGCCGGCAGCACGTCACAACAACACGTGATTTTTCAGTGAGCTGCTTTGCCATAGAAGATCACTGAACGCCCCCAGTGGCCACCCGCGATATTGCACCACCATGTGTTGGATTTAGACTGAAAAATCATGTGTTGTTGTGACGTGGTGCCGGGTTTTGCTGAGCCCATTAACCAGGAAGTGAACAGGAATGCCTGATTATATTACTAAATTGCTCATTACAGGTAAGTTTTTGGGGTTTTTCACTGCATTCCTCCCTATTATTGGCACTTCTAGTGCCATTCATGAAAACATAGATTCCTGGTGGTAGGTCCGCTTTAAATTCTTTTTTTAAATTCTAAGGAAAATTTATGCATGACCAGTTTGGACAATGCATCTTGATCACTTTGATTTCATCAGATTATAGGACCATATTGACCATACAATTTCTATACAATCAACTTTTGTTCTACCAAAACCATGTACTATGAGGACCGTAAAATCACTATGTATTTTATCAGGGAGGACCCGGCATGACATAGTAGATCTAAAGAAATTGTGTGGAATGGTCTAAAGGTGTATGTGGGGGGGGGGGGGGCTAAACGCTTTCACTGGTATTTGGGTTTGAGTCTGCAGAATTGTTAAGATATTTAAGTATCATGGTCTGATTGGGCTCTTCTGACTCTGAAGTCCAGTAAAATGCAGTTACCTTACCACCTAAAAAATAGCATAAGCATCATTTAATAAAAATTACTTGCAGTTTACTTCCATAGGCTTATGTAGACGGTGAGGAGCAAATTTATACATCTTAATTCCAGCAATTAGAACCATACAGCAAACACCTAGCCACGGCATGTGAGGATCACCCAGCTGTAAAACATTCACATCCATATTATAGGCATACATCTATACATCTCTATGTATACAGTATGTGTAGAATTTCAGAGCTGGCTGACATGCAGGCCTCAGGGTGTTTCCTAAATGAGCTGTGTCGTACGGATAACCTTTCATTTTTGGTCAATTCATTTGTCAGGCACAAAGTAAGCATGGCTGACTATGCAAAACAAGGAGCCCTGGAAACTAAAGTGGAAGAAGAAAAAATCAGGACACAAAAAAATGAGACAAAGCTGATTACAATATCGCCACGAGGCATGTCTGCTGTCGCCACAACCAGCAAATAATTTAAACCTCCAGTACTTTTGTTATTTTGCTCTTTTGCTGCAGTTTATTTGTTATTATTATGGATATTATTGCTTCTTTTTTTTCAGTCATTTTTGATAAATATTTATAATGCTTGGAACGTACCATTTATGAGCCTAAGTAGCCCTAAAGTACTTGTTACTGTATAGAAGGGGCTGGAAGAACCCAATGTGGAAGAACACAAAAATATTGTTATTGCAAAGTCTGCTCCTTGCTTCATGGGGTCCCAGAACCCAAAGGACTAAGTGGTCCATCTCTGCTGGACCTATGCTATAAACATCCAGCACTCTTTTAGCAAAATAATGCTTTGTATGGTTGGTGTTGAGCTCTGGTGCTTGGTATTAGAATCTTCAGTTGGCTTGCCAAATACAGCAAAGATGTGTCCACTCAACCAAGGTTTTTTTGTTCACATGATGGGTGTAAACAGAAACACACCTTGTTAATTAGTTGACATTTACTATACAAAGTGAAGAGCCTTTTCTCTTCTAGTAAGGGCTCTTTACATGGATGGTTGTTACCAGTTAACGACCAATTAGCACAAATGACCGACAAACATGACATGAAACCTGTCACAGGGTCGTTATCTAAACGACCCCTGAGCACCTTACAAGTTTGCAGGCACTCGCACACAGGCGCGCCATGTCATTTTTCAGGCTGCTGTGGACTGACAACAGCCAAGGAAACAACAGTGTAAAGGCTCCACAAACATAGCGAGTCGACAGGGCTGACAAACGAGAAAGGGAGTGCAGCGTGATGACGTAACCACGCTCCACCCTATCGTTAAGTGTATGGGCAGGCACCCTTTGTGTGCCGGCAGTTAGTTTGAATGGAGATGCTGGTCCTTATTCAAACGAATGGCATGGCTCAGAGATTTTAGGACATGTCCGTTTTCTGGACGACCGAGCGCGCGCATTGGTCAGATGTCTCAGGTCCTTATAAGGGCTCAATACAATTATGAAGAAAGGACCAAAGATATCCCAAAAGCTTGCCAATAAAAGATATCACTTTACTCAAAACACTCTACTATGTGACTTGCCATGCTCTGTAACAAACTACAGATATGTGTTTCATTTGTGTTTATTTGTTGTAACTATAAAAGAAATTTCAATAAAGTTCATTATTAAAAAAGAATTACTACTATTGGTAAAGATGGTCATAGACAACTCGATTTTTTACACGATTTCTGTGAGATCGACTACCGTGATCGATTGCCGCAATCACAAAATCGATCACAACACGATGCATGTCCAAAGTGATCAATCGATCGTTTTGACCCAAAATCGCATGTAAAATTGATCGAGCAGGAATCTGACCTGTCTGAAAATTTTAGTTGATTGATCTGAAATCGAGTGCTGTTATTAGAGCCATGTGATCGTTTCCAGCGATCAATCCATAACTTCACAACCCACTTCACTTTTCTGTGGTGTCCAACCCACATTACATAATTTCCGATTAGAAAAGCTGCGAGCTGGAGATCACACGATCCATGATCAATTGATCGCGGGAATGAATCGGATAGGAATCGAAGACGTGATATGGTGCACTGGGATTGATTTTGTAATTGGAATAGATTGTGGAATTGCATGGCACGATCGTTTAAAAGATTGATCGCAGCGAAATCTAAACGTCTATGCCCAGCTTTAGTATTATATTACTAGAAGTTGTTTTGGAACGTTGGCCCAACAGAGATGGACCACTTTTTTATTTCCATGTAACCCCAAGGCTTTGCAAGCTCAGGAGACCTTTATCTAACCTTTTTAAATCTCACTATATCATTATATATAACCATGATACTTTGCAGAGGCACCATTGTTGCTCTTCAACTATGGACTCAAATATTGGGGTGTGAATTGGAGGTATCGAGAATGGATTTGGAAAAGGCTGCTGCTTGGGGAGCTATGGGTCAGTTGCACAGGAAGTGGTCAATTCTCTCCACCAAAGTACTTCGATTGACAAACGTTCGAGAAAAAAAAAATGACATGTCAGATCAATTTTTTGGTTGATGTTTGGTCGATCGTTCAGGGTGAGCAGATCGATCGTCGTGAACACGCGCAGTGATCGATTGGGTGAAAAATCAATCAGTGCTGTGGCTACCTTAAATCTGATAATCTAAAACCTAGGTGCCCAACCTGCGGCCCGGGGGCCGCATGCGGCCCTTTGGGCATTGTTTGGCGGCTCCCTTTGGTCCTCCACATGCGGCCCCCAAACCCTAACTGTTAATGCATAGGGCATAGCAACTCACCTGTGAAGTGGTCACACACTGAGCCAGCTTTCAACTTTGGCAGTCCTACATCAGTAAAATTGTCAATGTTAATTGGGGAAACCAGGTCAGGAGAGGGCAGGAGGGGGGTGGGTGCTGTCGGATTTTGACTGCCTGTCGGGATCTGGTCCACCGCCTGCTGAGATATGTTGACAGGGGGAGGGTCTGGATCGATGTCATGTGCGGCCCTTTAGTGATGCTGAGGGCCGCACTTGTGGCACTCCATTTCAACTCAGTTGCCCACCACTGATCTAAAAGGTAATACTATAGGGTGATTCGGGAAGAAAGCAAGAGTTTTAGGTCTATACATTCCACTACAGTAAAATAACATGGTCAATATATGATAAATGCTCATTGCTTTTGAAACAGTTAGTGTTGATGGCCTATAAAGTACACCCTGCCCGAACCCCCAAAACAGAAAAACAAACTTGGGGTGGAGTGTCCTTTTTTATGCACAGCCAGACTCTTTTTTGTCCCTGTAAGACTGTTTCAACAAGGAATTTAAATTCTAGGTCATTGTTATCCTTGAAGGATGAGCGCAGGTCTGAAATAATTTGCATTGATACGAAAATGATGCTTCGCATTAGCCGTGATCAAACAGCCACACTCCCCCCCCCCCCCCCCCGAACCAAAATGAATTGTTTCACTCTCATCTTCATTCCGCTGTTTTTGAGCAAAAATGCTGACTTTGATGAAATTCGCTTTTAATTCCTCACACGTCTGGAAGTTATTTTTCTGTGAACATGGAGCTTTAATTGTAGTTGATATCCCTTTTTTCACCTTCATTTGAATGTTATAATTGGATTGGTAAGGTACTTTGTTTAATAAACTGTGTTTTTGCCAAGTTACATGAAGGACAATATTCAGATAGGCACCTTGGCTGATTAGTAACATAGGACCTATTAAAAATGTTTTGAAGGGTCAATCCACCCAAAAGTTGCATATCTATATAAAAACACGGATCTTGGTTTACACAATGGAATACCAGCTTCGGAAACCACATGGAGGCGGCAGTCAAACTACTTGATTAATAACATAGGGGATTTTGGTGCAGATTTATATGGTATCCTAGTATGTAGCCAAATGTGAAACAAGTTTGTGGATATTTGTATAGAGCACCATTGTGCTAGACAATCC
Organism: Ptychadena robeensis; assembly: GCA_036250615.1. Lineage (NCBI taxonomy): Eukaryota > Metazoa > Chordata > Amphibia > Anura > Ptychadenidae > Ptychadena > Ptychadena robeensis. The sequence continues at coordinate 17,701,378 of CM070041.1, forward strand.
ATCACTTCTTACATGTCTTCAATGCTACAGATCTAACATATATTTCCTACATCTGTTTCTTTCTACCTTGGAGTTGTGTATCCAACCTACCTTTGCATTCTTCCCACAATACAAAGTAAAGGAAACAAACGGTGTTTGTGTATATCTAGCCATCAGCTGCTAACTACTTTCTGTAACCCCCGGCCTGATTAGTTTGTTGCCTATTGCATAGATATAAGAAAGGCTAAGGTGGGACAGAGTCACAGTGTTAATGGTGTGTGCCCAAGCCGCAAAATTGTAATGAATGCACAACACCTAATAGGCATCTAGATGAATGCCTAATTAAAGATCTAAATGGACGGCATTGCGGGCACATGGATCAGACCAGCAGTCATTCGTATTTTTATAAGTAAAAAGTCTTTATTGTGTTGGACTAGTATACAGATATTATGCTGTGCAATGAGTATATCCAAGGGTCAAACACCCGTAAATCGGGTGCTCCAAATGGAGGTACTCTTACAGACAATTTTAAAAAACACAGTAGGCAATACAAAAATTGTTTAAAATTATTATCCGGTAACAGCTGAGAATGTGACACAAAAAAGCCTCTTGAATCTCCGACGCGTTTCGCCCACTTAGGCTTCTTCAGGGAGATATATAGAAGAGAGGGAATCTAAACATGCATACATTGTATATGTTAGAAATCAATATAACTTGAGTATAGGAATATATGTAAAAGTGATAGGCTTCAGAGATGAAAATAAATTAAATTGCTGGCCTGGATCCAGCACTGGAGTGCTACTCCAGGTCAGTGAGCACATACACATATATATGATATAGCCAAAAAGTGCTAGATAAGGGTAAAAATATAAATATATGGATATAGATACAGAATGGTATTCCCTAAAATAACATTACATATGCACGCATATGCACACATGTACACATACACATATATAGATGTACATACATGCATATATATACACATACACATAAAGCACATCACAGGTTTTTCAAGCATATTGCATAAGAACTCCAAAAGGAAATATCTTACTTTGGTATGTCAGAGCATTTGTATGCTGTCATAGGCCCTTGTGTGGGACTATAAGGGGGGTCACTGTGCTAGGGGGATCCAACAGTCCAGGGACGGTGGTTGACCCCCAAGGGTGTAGCGGGTTCCTGCTACCTACATTGGTAAGATAGCCTCCCATTCAGTTATTCCACTCTTCTACCACTCGGGAGTCTTTATTCCCTTTTGTGTTTGACCAATTTATACCATCTTTAGGCTTCCCATGCTGGTTGCTTTTTCAGCTTGGATCCATTGCTCCATCCTCCTACTCCCCACTATCCATCCTAGCCAATTTTGTATGCCTACGCCTTACTGTGTTTATTTTAAATTATGTCTGTAGAGTAATCCATTTGGAGCACCCTATTTACCGGGTGTTTTAAGAACCCTTGGATATGTCCTCATTGTCACAGCATAATAATCTGTAACTAGTCCAACACATAAAGACTTTTTACTTATAAACATACGAATTGACTGCTGGTCTGAATCCATTGCCCGCAATGCCGTCCATTTAGTCGTTAATTGGCTTCAGTGTTAGGACCCTGGCTGTACCGGTCATCAACCACAAAGGTGGCTCCCTGCAACATGGGCTGGGTGTGAGCTCATGCCTCCTCGTTCGCTATTGCTATATTATTTGATGGCTCCAGCCACAGGCCATGCTTGCTGTTCATTGTTACTTGTAATCTTGGATCTTTCTCTGTCTGTTGCTGTTTGTTTTTATTGTTGTACTGGACCTTGTGATACCTCTGGACTTTGCCCTGATAACCCCTAGGTACTTTTACCTGACCCTGATACTCCTGGGTACCCTGTAACCTGTTTGTTTTCATACCTGTAAGTCTTTCATTAAACCTGTTTCGTTTTGTCAACACCATTTGTCCTGGATTTCTGTGTGTTCAAACCCGCGCCTGGTCCGCCTCCTTGTCCTGGATCCTGACAATTCATCTAGATCACTTTTAGTGTGTTGCATTTTATTGCATAGATATAAACAAACATAAGCCCTAAAACACATAAGCATCAGGCCATACAACAACTCTGAGATAAAAATTAGTAATCCATAAAAACGACCAATGAATGCATTTTATAAATTTTAATCGTCCCTGAAATCCGTGCATGTCCACATGTACAACCAATAGTATTACTCGTAATTGCCATTTTTTTTAAGCGATCGTACTTTATTGGACATGTTCAAAAATGTTAATTGGATCTGAGAACATCTGGAACCATTCATACTGTATTGCATAAGTGTTTACCGACCAATTACTGCTGAGGCTTCCCCTTTACAAAAAAAAAAAAAAACATCCACATTGCCGATATAACGGCGATGACTTTCAATGACATCTCGTGAAAAAAAAAAAAAAAACGATCCTAAATTGGATTTCCATGTGGTAGCTTTTTTTTTTGCCGAATATTACATCCAAACCGTAACCAACCCCGCCTTGGGGATCCATTGGTCTGTTTGAAATGGATCCTAAGTTCTTTTCATTCTAGAGTGTATGGCAGCTTACTTCTATGACCCTTGTTCTCTTAAGACTGGCCATACACTCCGAGATTAAAATTATGATCCATTTAAACAACCAATGTTCCGACGGCTATCGGGCCTAACAACCCCAACCCCCCCCCCCACCCCCCCCCCCCGTGGTTGCTGGGGTGGCATAAAGGAAAGACCCCAGCCTCAAAGTGCACTTTTAGCAGTTCTCTATATGAACTGTTTTGGGCAGTAGAACTTAAACCCCCATAACCCACCCTACAAAGACCATGCAACTTCTGTACAAACCAATTTTGTTTCTACTAAAATCCAAACCATGTAATGAGGACCCTTTACTACAAACCTTCCATCACAATGTTTCATATCAGGGAGTCACTATAACTAACAAACAAAAATAGTTGTATTGGTAAGGTCTCCATGGAAGTTGTATGGAGTGAATCTGAATGTGATGGGGGGCTTTAGGGGGGCAGGGTAGAAGATTTTTTTTTTTACCAAATAGAGTAAAATAAGCTTTTGGTTTGGGTCTTGAGAAACGCATATTTCTGAAGCGTTGCCCTATGAGTTGTAACATCAGCAAGTTGCTCATGTGAATGTTAGGTCTGATTCAAGGTGGGTTTGGGTGTGAAAACTTACTGCCGTTATATTCAGGTGGATTGCAAAAGTATTCGCAGCATTTGGTCACACTTACAGCTTAGAGGATGGTCGAAAGTTAATAAAATGTCGATTCTACTATTAAATTTCGAGTTTCCCCAATCGAATTTGATTCGACTGTGAAATTTCAATCAACTTGTTTTCTAGTCGATAGTCGAAAATTCGCATAACGAACGCACAAAATTCGCATAAAACACTCAAAAATTCGCATACAGCCTTAAAATTCGCATAAAGCTAAAATTCGCATATAGGTAAAAAATTGACATAGAAAGGTGGATCAATTTGGATTTGCTGTCTGAGTCTATAATAGAAGAATCAGTGTGTACATAGTACGCAGAGCTTTACAATCAGAGCTTGAGATTTTAAACCCCAATTTATACACAAACTTGACATGTTAGAAAGCAAAACTTATTGTTTTCAATATGTTTCCCCCCCCAACGCCTGTCTCTACATGTCCAGCACTGTCTCTCAACCCTTCTCTACATCTCCAGCAATGTCCCCCAACCCTGAATTCTCTACAACTCCAGCATTTTGTGAGGATACATTTTCGGGGCTTTTGCAATAAGCTGACAAAGTTAGCTAGCACGGATGTCGGAATTTACGTCCAATGCGGAATTTGAACGCCATGCGAATTTACACCAATGGCGAATTTTCCATCACTCTCCCGCATACTCGCCAACGCGAAATGCGGGCACATGGCAAATCAAAGCAAAGTTTATTGTTTCAAGTTGAAATTTCGATTTCAGTCGAAATATCAGGTCTGATTTTCGACTTTTTCTTTTTTCGGCGAAAACCTCGAAATGAACCCCATCAAAATTCGACTATGGCGAATTTTCGGCGAAAAATTCGAAAATTTCTACTTAAAAATTCGCAATGCGAATTTTTCGACCATCTCTAATTACAGCCACAAACATGATTTAATGTTATTGGAATTCCAGGTGAAAGTCCAATACAAAGTGGTGTACATGTGAGTGGAAGGAAAATCATACAGGATTCCAAACATTTTTTTACAAATTAATAACTGTATTGGTCTTTCACGTGGAATTCCAATAAAATTGAGTCATGTTTGTGGCTGTAATGTGAAAAATGTGGAAAAGTTCAAGGGGGCTGAATACTTTTTCAAGCCACTGTAGCCATGATGTCACAGATCTTTTGGACACATTTTTTGGATAGTGCTTTCCGTAAGATTGCCGCTCTATTCCCCAAGAAACATTCTGCAAGGAAGATGACTAGAGATGGTAATGGAAGTTCAACTATTTTTTCATGCGATTTCTGAGAGATCGACCAATGTGATTGATCACCGCGATCGATCGTTTATAAATTGATGCATAAATTGCGCGATCAATCAAAATGGCAAGAAATCACATGAAAAATCGTCCTTGCAGGGATCGGACATGTCTGAAAATTTTAGTCCATTGATCGTGAAAGGAAGGACATTGTTAGAGACTTGTCATGGTTTCTATCAATCAACCCATGGAGGCCATATCCCACTTCCATCATTTCTGATCACATTTTTTTGTGTAGTCGATCCTTTAGTTACATCAGCGATCGATCGGCAACAAATTGGTGATTAATCGGATCCCAAAAATGGTGCACTTTCTGTTTTTATGTATGACTTATGATCGAAGACTCAATCGCATGCCACGATCGTTTAAAAAATCGATCTCAGGAAAATCGAAACATCTATGGCCAGCTTAAGGTATTATAACCAACATTGGTGGAGGTATAGAAAGGGGTTCTGGAACATAGTAACACGTTTTGCCCTTGCACATGTAGTTCAAATTGAAATTGTTATTTTTTTCTAAACTTTCCACAACCCATTTCTACATTGCCATCAATGTTGGTGGTTCCATCTTCAGGGGCTTTGACTCAAAAAATCAGCTAGTCAAATAAAAAAAAATACATTGACTATTGCTTAATATGACATGAAAAAGATTTTGGGGTAAATATAAACTTTTATTTTAGACATTTTAATTTTCGCATCAGACAGATCAATCCTTTAGCATTTCATCCATCTGACCCCATAGATACTAGATATTCCCCACAAATGATCTATTGTGACAGTCATCTAGCATATATGCCTGTACTTTAGGCAGGGTGTTGTCAGCAAAGCTATATAGGTTTGCAGATTCAGTTAATGATGGAACCCATGAACCAACTTTGAGATGAAGCTCACACATGTAGTTTATAACCTGTACATAGAACTCCCGATACACTTGAGCAGTTGGGCAAACTTTGTTGCTTATAGAAGCTAGTGTAGTGTAGTCACGCAAGCCAAGTGTGATGCTGTCCCCTTTAAGGTCATGCCTCAGAAGGCTTTGCAGACAGAGGTATTAAGAGAGAGCACACAGAAAGAAGAAGCTCAGTCCTGATGAGACAGCAGCAGTCGGGCACACAAGCTGGCTCCAGGCTTCACATGCTCACCCATCTATGCTGGCGTGCGTACAGCCCGTGGACCAAATAGTTTGCGCTATTCTCAGACCCGGCTGCCACATTCGCAGCCACCTGGAATACCCTCTTCAAGTGGGGTGGACTGTACCCCGCGGTAGTGGCTCCCTATATCAACAGCGCACACAATCCAGCCTTCATCAGGCCCTGCAATTGCAGCTACCCAGTGTGGAACCAGATCTCCCCGCGCTCTGCCTGAGAAGGGGACCTGCCCCTGTATGAAAAGGGACAGGTTGAAGCTTCTTCTCTCAACTCAGAGACTTTTCCTGTTCTGCCTAAGACTGTTGCAGTGACCATACCTAACCAGTTTACCTTTATTTGTGCTGAGGTTGTTTAAATAAAGGGTTTTCACAGTACGTTCGCCTCTGTGTCGTTTGGCTGACCCAGAATCTGTACACTAGTTCAAGTCTTCATCTCAGCATGTCATTTGAACTAGTGCCATATAGAAGACTGTGGTTCTTTCTAAAATCCAATAGCCCAGTGTTAGAGAAAGACTTACTCCAACAGTTCCAAAATATATTTTACACACCTGATTTATGGAGTGCTTGAAGAAGATTCATTACACATTATTTTAATTTTAAGTGAATTTTATGCCTCAATAAAACTGCCAGCTTTGAACAAGCACTTACTGAACCGATGTGAGGAATTTGCGTCAGAGGTATTTGAATTCAGGGCATGTACCATGAAACCATATAGAATAAAGGTGACATTAAAGGTGACATTAATACCATCTGCTATGTACATTATCTTACCAACTGTGTGTCTTGCATCTGTAACAGTTTGATACCCTGTAAATTCAGAAACACTTGTCATTTGCAGGAAAGAGTTAATAATAGAACAACCTCCAATCATACCAGTAATAGAAATATAGATAAAATATGACATGGGGAAAGATAGTAAAGACCCCCTTGGACAATATCTACTTTTAGCACCCTAGGGATCAACTGTAAAACTACTTCTGATCTTGTTAGCTGTATCTAATGGGCCCAACAAAAAATATAAATAGACCCTGAAAACACCTATTCTAGTGTTCGTGACCCAGAGGCATCTTATTGGTGAAATAGAAAACAGAGGCAGCAGAGTAATACATAAATTCCACTTCACAACTCTTAAAAACTTTACAGTCACAATCTGCCCATGTTATCCTCTACAGTATAAAAATGTAGTGACTAAAGCTAGCCATACACGTGTAGGATTCCATGGCCAGTCGATTCCGATCCGATCGATTCCGGCGGAATTCCGGCGGAATCGCAGGTGTGATGAATCGGCCAATTAAGTATCCGATCACTGCATACCACCTTGTCCAACGGATTCCAGGACGATTCCGGGACGATTCCGTGTCCGATTCCACCTCCGATTCCACCTCACAAATGGCAACTCCCCCTGATGTGTGCAGAATCGGATAAAAAAGACCAACATGTTGGTTCTCTGACGGATCCGATTCTAGCCCCCGAACGATCGGACGTGATCGGACGGACAAGGTGGGCTGCACACGATTCCGACACGATTCCGGCACGATCGATTCATGTGCACGCGCCCGGAATCGATCGGCCCGGAATCCGGCCGGAATCCGACCCGTGTATGGGGGCCTTAAGATGTGGCTTGTACTCCCCAATTACAATGACGAGAGAAGCATTAAGAGCCAAACCCATTCAATTTCAATTGTTTTTTTTACCTCCACATAATGTGATTGATTCAAAAATGTTATTCCTTTACTTTGCACCTGCTCCATAGTACCATCAGATCCAAAATCGACCCAAATGCCTAGGAAACACATCAGATATTTGAATGATTGGCTGCAATTTAACAATATGTCCAATCACTGCTCGATCGATTTTATGATTTCTGTTACCTTTGGTCAATGAGTGACTCAATACAATCCTTGTTAAGGGCTCATTCACACTAGTTTGTTGCAGCTGCTTTGCGCATCCAAAGTAATGAAGATCAAACAGGGATTTACCAACATGTTGGTCTCCTGTTTAATCGAGCTTTCTTTGAGCAGGGATGAATCGATTTATCCCGCTCAAAGAAATGGTGACCATGTTCGATTCCCGAACAAACAATCACCGCGAACGCACTTGATGATCAATCTAACTAAAAATCGTATGGGGACCTTAAAGCTAGCCATACACGGGTAAATTCCCATGCAATCGACCCCCGATCAACCACAGCATGGTGACGTCACCACACTGTGATTGATCGGAGATCCATTGAACGTAAATCAATGTGCACCACATGGGCACATTGATTTCCATTTAATGGGGAGCTCCGGGTAGCAGAGTTCTCCCCAGCTTCCAGCTTGTGAATCCGAACACACTAGAAGCTGGGCAGAAATACATCCAGCCTTCTCCCCGTACAAGTGAAGAGTGCTGACTCCGCCCTCTTCACACTGAGCCTGAGTGAAGGCAGAGCTGACAGCCAAGGACGGCTGTGTGAAGAAGGCAGAGCCTGTTCCAATACTTTATATGAAGATTCTTCTTCATCCAAAGTATTGGAGATTGAACGGGGTTTTCCAACATGTTGGAACTCCATTCAATCAAGTTCCTACAAGCAGACTCCATTGAACACACTCAAAGGAAAGCGCACACAGGTAGGATTGTAAGCAGATTAGAGTAAAATTAATCACGTGAGCGCGCACATTGATTAATTTTACTCAAATCTTTTTACAAATCTACCCGTGTGTCTCTAGCTTAAAGCCAGCCATACACAGTCGGATTCCATGGCGGGAATCGCAGGTGTGATCGATCGGCCAATTAAGAGAATCCGATCGCTGCATACCACCTTGTCCAACGGATTCCGGGACGATTCCAGGACGATTCCGTGTCCGATTGTCCACCTTACAAATGGCAACTCCCCCTGATGTGTGCAGAATCGGATCAAAAAGACCAACATGTTGGTTCTCTGTCGGATCCGATTCTGGGCCCCTGAACGATCGGACGTGATCGATCGGACAAGGTGGGCTGCACACGATTCCGGCACGATCGTTTCGCGTGCACGCGCCCGGAATCGATCGGCCCGGAATCCGGCCGGAATCCGACCCGTATATGGGGGCCTTAAGTCTCCAAATGTTTTCCCCTTTGATAAAATAATTTGAATACCATAACCTTTAAGAGCCATGCCACCATAAAGCAACTTTGTTAATGTTGACACTATTTTCTAGGATGAAACATGTACATAGGGTATAGTAGCACCAAAGGTAGGATTCATTGGATATGGATATTCAGCATCATCCAGCCTTATGGTCCCTAGCTGGGGTGTCTCTGGCACACCATACTACTATCTGTACTTTAAAACAGCATGCAAATTTCTTGAAGAAAGGCAACTTCTAGTCCTTGCTATGTATAGATATTGGCCAGATGGATGGCCGTTCCAAGCACCGTGCCTGTTCACGGCCATCTATCTGGCCCATATCTAATGCAGCCATCCCTGTTTTCAATCAATCCTGCTAAAAAACAGGGCTATCAGACATGACCGTAAGTCACAGTCAATGTGCATTGATTTGCATGGGAACCTCAGCTCGTCGGAGCTGGAGACAAAGCAGTGCTGCACCCCCAGCTCCTCCGATATTTGGCAGCAGGGCAATGACATCATCGGGCTGCTGCTGGGAACCTCGATAGGCTTCTATATCGAGCCATAAGTTCCCGGCTTTAGTGTATTGTAAAGAAAACAGTGAAATCCAAAGCACCAACTCACCACGTTTAAAAAGTCTAGTTTATGGTTTTGTATAAACATTAGAAGGAATAGCCAATGTGTTTTGCTGGCCGGTACCAGTGAGCTGCAATATATGCAATTTTCTTGCATGTAGAGCTACACGGATGTCCCTTGATTACACCTTTCTAAAGGTTGAAAGCCTCTAGGCCTTTTGAAGACATTTCATTAGTCATTCAACTGGCTTTGTCAACTCAGAATGACCAGACCACATGGTTGAGTAGCAGAACATCTTCAGGTAAACCTCAGCAAGGACTTTTGCTTGGATTTCCTGCTGCAGATGTTTGAGCAGCATCAGACAACTTCATTTACTTGAAATGTATGTAGATCAAGCACAGCTCCAGCACCCAATCAGCACTAGTCTGCCTGAGCCAAGTTAGGTGAATGGACTCCAGCTAGCAGTCACAGACACCTAGATTTCTGCTATCAAATCAGATATATAATTTATAAAAATGATGTGTTGTTCTGCAATCAAAATACAGCAAATTCACACCAGCAGTTCTAGGAATTTGGAGTCTGTCAAGTTTTCCATGACGTACAGGCTGCACATACCAAATGCATCACAGTTCATTATTACATAGCTCCCAAATGTCACTTTTTAGTGCCAAAATCCTCTGTATCGTTTTCTGCTTTGTTTCTTCGCAGGGCTCACGTACAATAAACAAAACTGTTTTTACACACTGTGTGCTTAGTTTCAATCAACACAATGAGAAATACAAGTATTCACTGCATTTAGTTTTATATGGTGTTTTATTCAATACTTTTTTGTTAACGCTTTTATATATGTTTTTGTTTGCTTCTTATTAAGGTCAATGTGTTTCAATCTGAATCTTTGTTAGAAGGAAGAATGATATATTTTCAATCAGCATACTGTATTATGATAGAAATTGATAAGAGCTGACTGTGGTACTGGCATTCACAAATGAATCTAAAGCAAAACATTTTATTTCATGCAATCCACTGTCACTGGGACTGCAATAGAAGTGGCATGCCTTTAGTTCTAAAGTCCAAAGTAAAGGTCCCCCTTTATCAGGGCTTGCAATAATGTGCTCTGATTGGTGTACATTGGACCACTATTTCTGTGAAAAATATATGAAGACTATTAAGCCGGCCATAGACGTCCCGATCTATGGCCGACATTTAGCAGACTCCTCACAGGGTGGTGACGTCACCACGCTGTGAGGAGTCTGCTACAGAGAGGACAGGAATCCCGTGTGTTCCACTAACACACGCGATTCCTGTCAGACTGTAGCCAATTAACTCGGAGGGGGAGGAGACTCCCCCTCCGAGTTAACAGACTGCAGCGCAGTCGGGCAGAAAAAGAACTGGCAGGTCGGATCCGTGTGCGATCCGACCTGCCGGCTTTTTTTCTACAAAACTCAAGGTGGGCTCCCTCATAGTTGCGGCCGACCAACCTTTATGTGCTCGGCGAGAGCGAGCACGCAGTTTGGTCTGCTACAACTATGGCCGGGAATCGGCCCGTCTATGGGGGGCTTTAGCTGTAAGAAGAGAGGAAGGCCCTCATTGCAGTTGAAAAGCTTTAGTCCCTGGTTTCCTATGTTGTATCACCAGCTAAAATGACAGCAATTGTTATAGCCTCCTATGCCTCCCAATAGGATCCCAATGTTAATCATTCTCTTTGGTTGGCATCTTAATACATAACGTAGATGCTAATGATGGGAAATGCTTGATAGTGCAAATCAAAGTGCTGTTTTTTGTAAAGCACACTATGTAATTCAAACCCATAGATTGCTTTGTGTCAAAGGTTCCTTGAAACAGAGGACAATGGAATCTCAACTTAACCTAAGAAATGTGCTAGACAACCCCCAATGCCCCATCATTGGGGTTAGAAGCCTTCCTAATCATCAGAGAGAAATAGAAGAACATTTCTTAAGCTGGCCATAGACGTGGCGGTTTCCGTCCATAGTTGCGGGCGATCAACCGGCTTGCGCGCTCCCGACAAACACATGGAAGTCGGTCGTCTGCAACTACAGGGGTGCCCACCTTGAGGATTCGACCCAAAAAGCCGGCAGGTCGGATGTCACGGCTTACTTTTTGTGGCTGATCCTGTTGTAGTCAGTTAACTTGGAGGGGGAGTCTCCTCCATCTCCAAGTTAGAATCTGACAGGAATCCCTGTGTTAGTGGAGCACACAGGATTCCCATCAGTTCTGTAGCCGATTTCTAACAGCCTGGTCACCATGCTGTAATGAGTCTGCTACACACTGGCCATGGATCGAGGTGTCTATGGCCGGCTTTAGAGCTGACACATGGATGAATATAGATGCAAAAAGAGGTTAGAGCAATACTAAAGGTGCACACGTATAGGTGGGCGCTCGATCAATGGCCACTTCTAGTGCTGGCGTTAGTATGTGTGCGCCCGTGGCCAGCGATCATAGGGCCATTGAACGCTCCCACTCCGTCGGTTGAACAGTAAGCGGACATGTCTGTAAATTGTGATTCTGCTCCCCATCCAAGGAATTGTACATGAATCGAGCACTTAAAGTGGTGCACCTTGATACCCATCCGGGTGCTACGCGGTGACATCATCGTGACATCACCACACTGTGCTCGAACAGGTCATCCATCTTGCACCCATCTATACGTGTATGGGCACCTTTACACATCCCTACTTTTTTAGCAATGTTGGTGATGATATCATGCTAGGAGCCTTGCAAGTACCTCAGAAAGTCAGCTAGTCAAAATATAAAAGAAAAAGTCCAACAACTTCCAGGCAATGTCAGTTTTTGTCCACACATGATGTGGGAAGAGGGAGGAAAGGAATCACCTATAGTGGGATTTTAAATAGAAACAGAAGATGTTCACTTGTAGATGAAATTGTTACATTTGAAATGTAGTTTAGAAGGAACTCAAATGAGAAGGATTTTTTATTCATTAAAGCCCCCCATACACCTTTAGACCATACCATACAATTTCCTTTAGATCAACCAACAACAATGTAGTATAATGGTCTCCCTAAAGCCCCCCATAGACAGGCAGACTCCTCCATGCAACTTCTGTACAACCAACTTTTCTTCTACCAAAACCATGTAATAGGAGGACCTTTCTACAGCTTCCAATCACTATGTATTCTATCAGGGAGGTCACTATACTACATAGTTGTTGGTAAGTCTCATGAAAGTTGTATGGAGGAGTCTGCCTGTCTATGGGGGGCTTAATAGAATACATAGTGATTGGAAGGTTTAGAAATTGTATGGTAAGATTGTAAGGTGTATGGAGGGCTTAACTGAGGGAAAAAATCCCTTTCAAAGTCAAAATTGCTGTGCAGAGTTAAGCCCCCCATACACCTTCAGATTCCTCCATACAACTTCCATGAGACCTACCAACAACTATGTAGTATAGTGACCTCCCTGATAGAATACATAGTGATTGGAAGGTGTAGAAAGGTCCTCAAAAAGTTGGTTGTACAGAAGTTGCATGGTAATTGTATGTGGTGTATGGGGGGCTTTAGCTTGCCTTCCCCATTAGAAGACATTGTGGGTAGTCCTGTTTGTTTGTACACCAGAATGTTATACTGGCTTTGCTACTCATCTTTAATTCCTTTGTTTAACGAAAGTCCCAAATGAGAAAAAAACGTTGTCTTTAGATGGTACTTCCAAGGGGATAATCGGGGACAGAATAATACCGGCTCATGGTTAGAGCGCTTTGTTGATAGAACCTCTGTTATTGTTGGTTATATTAGCAAAACAGGGCCAATTAAGAGCTAATTCTGTCTCATACAAGGTCATGAGGAGCAGATAAGGCAGCTGGAAGACCAGACAATTCCAATCCGGCTGACTCATAGGGAATAAAATATCTGACAAACATCTTTTTTTCCTGCCTCCCTAATGTGACTCAGCAAAACCTTACAGTATAGTGTTCTCGGGGTTATTTCTTGTTTTCGGCTCAGTAGAATGTTGTCTAAAGCTAGGCATACACGGTTCAACTTAAGCACAATCGATTGGATATTAGATCTTGATTTTTTAAAAGTAGTACCACATGGAAGGTTCGATTGTAATACAACTATATAAATGTGTTCATCGAATACAATCGTCCCGACCAACAAACAAAATACTATGATCTTAGTGAGATCATTGCACAACCGACGAAAATTTTCCAACATGTTTGATCACTCTTTAACCAATGTTTTGATCGTTATCAAAAATTTGTAATTGTGGTGCGAAATTTTACGCCTATTGATGTGAGAATTTAGGATGCTTATGCCGGAGAGATAATACAGGTACAGATGCAAGCAATGTGCCATGTCACTGGGGTCACTTATGATGTCAGGGACATCAGGACTGCCCGCACTTATGCATGTATTTTTTGACAGGCATTCCAGGAAATCAGGGTAGAAGGGCCTTAGTTGGGGAGGTGACCAAGAACCCAATGGCCATTCTGTTACAGCTCCAGTGGTCCTCTGTGGGGAGAGGAGAACCTTCCAGAGGGAAACCATTTTTGCAGCAATCCACAAATCAGGCCTGTATGGTAGAGTGGCAAGACAGAAGCCACTACTTAGTCAAAGCCACATGGCAGTTTGCTTGGAGGCACCTGAAGGACTCGCAGACCATGAGAAATAAAAATCTCTCCTCTGATAAGACAAATATTGAACTCTTTGGTGTGAATGCCACGTTTGGAGGAAAACAGGCACCTCTCATCACCAGGCCATCGCCATCCCTACAGTGAAGCATGGTGGAGGCAGCATCATGCTGTGGGGATGTTTTTCAGTAGAAGGAACTGGGAGACTAGTCAGGATAAAGGGAAAGATGACTGCAGCAATGTACTGAGACATCCTGGACAAAAACCTGCTCCAGA
>CM070041.1:17717307-17731430 GCA_036250615.1 Ptychadena robeensis
GTGCCAAGCACCGTGCCTGTTTCAACGGCCCATACCTATCTGCGCCCAGATCTAATGACAGCCATCACCCTGTTTTCAATCACAATCCTGCAAAAAACAAGGAGCCTATCAGAACATAACCGTAATAAGTCTTTTTTTTTTTTTTTTCTTGGTCACAAGTCATGTGCATTGATTTGCAATGGAACCTCAGCTCGTCAGGAGCTGGAGACACAGCAGTGCTGCACCCCCAGCTCCTCGTATTTTGGCAGCAGGGCAAATGACATATCAGGGATGCTGCTGGAACCTCGTAGCTTCTATATCGAGCCCATAAGTTCCGGCTTTAGTGTATGTGTAAAGAAACAGTGAAACCAAAGCACCAAATAACACGTTTAAAGAAGTCTAGTTTAGGTTTTGTTAAACATTAGAAGGAATAGCCAATGATGGTTTGTGGCCAATATGGGAAGGTAACCAGTGAGCGCATATATGCAATTTTCGTGCCATGTAGGAGCTACACGGATGTTGCCCTGATACATCCGTCAAAGGTTGAAAAGCCTCTAAGGCCTTTTGAAAGAACTTTCAGTGTCATTCAACGGACATTTGTCAAATCAGAAATGACAGACCCACATGGTTGAGTAGCAGAAACATCTTCAGGGTAAACCTCAGCAAGAGACACTTTTGCTTGGATTTCCTGCTGCAGATGTTGAGCAGCCGCATCATCCAACTTCATTTAATTGAATGTATGTAGAATCAAGCACACGCCAGCACCCAATCAGCACTAGTCTGCCTGAGCCAAGTTAGTGAATGACCTACCAGCTAGCAGTCAACAGACACCTAGATTTCGCTATCAAATCAGATATATAATTTATAAAAAATGATGTGTTGTTTAGGCATCAAAAATACAGCAAATTCACCACCAGCAGTTCTAGGAATTTGGAGTCTGTCAAGTTTTCCATGACGTAACAGGCTGCACATTACAAATGCATCACAGTTATTATAACATAGCTCCCAAATGTCACTTTTAGTGCCACAACAATCCTCTGTAGTTTCTGCTTTGTTTCTTCGCAGAGACTCACGTACAATAAACAAAACTGTTTTTACACACTGTTGTGCTAGTTCAATCAAACACACATGAGAAATACAAAGCTATTTAACTGCATTTAGTTTCTATACGGGTGTTTTATTTCTACTTTTTGTAACGCTTTATGATATGGTTTTTGTTCTTCTATTAGGTCAGGTGTTTCAATCTGAATCTTGTATAGAAGGAAGACATGAGAATGTAATAATTTCAATCAGCATATGTATTATAGATAGAAAATTTGATAAGAGACCAAGCTGACTGTGGTACTGGCATCACAACATGAAATCTAAAGCAAAACATTGTATTCATGCCAATACCAATGGCACTGGGACTGCAATAGAAGTGGCATTGCCTTTAGTTCTAAAAGTCCAAAGTAAAGGTCGCCCCTTATCGGGCTTGCAATAATGGGCTCTGATGGTTTACAGGGACCTATTTCTGTGAAATGATATGAAGACTATTAAGCCGGCCACGCTAGACGTCCCGATTATGGCAGACATTTAGCAGAATCCGCACAGGGTGGTGACGTCAACCACGCACATGTGAGGAAGTCTGCACTAACAGCAGAGGACGGAAAACTTCCCCGTGTGTTCCACATAAACACACGCCAAGATTCCTGTTCAAGAATGTAGCCCAAATGAACTCGGAGGGGGAAGGAGACTCCCACTCACGAGTTAACAAGACTGCAGCGCAAGTCGGAGAAGCAAAGAAACGGCAGGGCGGATCCGGTGCGCAAGCCGACTGCCGGCTTTTTTTCTTACAAAACTCAAGGTGGGCTCCCTCATAGTGCGGCCCGACCAACCTTGATATGTGCTCGGCGAGAGAAGCGAGCACGCAGTTTGTCTGCTACAAAAAACTATGGACGGGAATAGAGGGCCACGTCTATGGAGGCGGATTTAGCTGTAAGAAGAGAGGAAGGCCTCATTGCGTAGTTGAAAACTTTTCGTCCCTGGTTGCCTATGTTGTATCAACCAGCTAAAATGAACAGCACTTGTTATAGCCTCCTTGCATCCAATAACGGATCCCAATGTTAATATTCTCTTGCGTGGCATTAATAATAAGTAGATGCTAATGATGGGAAATGCTGATCGTGCAAATCACAAAGTGATGTTTTTTGTAAAGCTACAATATGTAATCAAAACCATAGATTGCTTGTGTTCAACGGTTCCTTGAAACAGAGGACCAATGGAATCTCAAGTAACTAAGAAAATGGTGCAGGAAAACCCCCACTGTCCCATCATTGGGTTAGAAGCCATTCCGAAATCATCAGGAGAATAAGACAGAAATTTCTTAAGCTGCCATAGACGTGGCGGTTTCCGTCCATAGTTAGCAGAGCGCGATCAACCGGCTTGCGCGCTACCGACAAACCACATGAAAGTCGGTCGTCTGCACTACAGGGGATGCACACCCTTGAGGAATTCGACCCAAAAGCGGCAGGTCGGATGTCATCAGGATTTACTTTTGTGGCTAATCCTGTTGTAGTTCGTAATTGGAGGGGAAGTCTCCTCCATCTCCAAGTTAGAATCTGACAGTCCACCTGTTTAGTGGAGCACACAGGATTCCCATCAGTTCTGATAGCCGATTTCTAACAGCCTGGTCAACACATGCTGTAATGGTGATCTGCTACACACTGGCCATGGATCAGAGGGTGTCTATGGACGGCTTATAGAGCTGACAATAGGATGAATATAGATGCAAAAAAGAGGTTAAGAGCAAGAGACTAAAGGTCGCACACGTAAGGTGGCGCGCTCGAATCAATGCCACTCTAGTGCTGGCGTCTAGTAGATATGTGTGGCGCCGTGCCGCAGCGATCATAGCGGCCAATGAACGCTCCAACTCGTAGGACGTTCCTTGAAACAGTAACAAGGACATGTACTGTCAAATTGTGACTCTGCTCCACCCATACAAGGAACAGGTACATGAATCGAGCACTTAAAGTGGAGTGCACCTTGTGATAACCATCCTGGGTGCTACCTGGGGACAGCATCGTGAACATCACCACCATGTGCGTCGAACAGGTCATCAATCTTGCCACCCATCTATTACGTGTATGGGGCACCATTACACCATCCTACTTTTTTAGCCTAATGTTGGTGATGATATCATGCATAGGAGCTTGCAAGTACCTCAGAAGTCAGCTAGTCAAAATCTAAAAGAAAAAGTCCAACAACTTCCACGGCAATGTCAGTTTTTGATCCACACAATGTGTGGGAAAAGAGGGAGGAAAGGAAGTCACCATGTGGGATTTTAACATAGAAAACAGAAGATGATTCACCGTGATGACAGATTGAAACATGTTACATTTGAAATGTAGGATTAGCAAGGAAATCAAAATGAGAAGGACAGTTTTTATTTCATTAAAGCCCCCACTACACACCTTTAGCACCCCATACCATACAATTTCCTTAGATCAACCAAAACACATCACCTAGTTTAGTATAATTGTTCTCCCAAAGCCCCCATAGACAGGCAGACTCCTCCATCAACTTCTGTACAACCAACTGTCTTCTACCAAAACCATGTAATAGGAGGAACCTTTCTACAGCTTCCAATCACTATGTATTCTATCAGGGAGGTCACTATACTCATAGTTGTTGGTAAGTCTCATGAAAGTTTGTTATGGGGGAGTCTGCCTCATGTCTATGGGGGGATAATGAATAATAGTTTGATTGGAAGGTTTAGAAATTGCTAACAGAGGGTAAGATTGCTAAAGGTCGTATGGTAGGGCTTAACACTGCAGGGAAAAACAATGCCTCCTTTCAAAAGTCAAAATTGCCTGTGCAGAAGTTAAGCACCCCCACACTACAACCGTCAGAAGTCCTCATCACACACTCCAGAGGACACACTACCAAACAACAACTTGTAGATAGTGACCTCCTGATAGACAATAATAGTGATTGGAGTGTAGAAACGGTCCTCAAAAAGTTGTACTGTACAGAAAAACAGGTTGCACATGGAATTGTATGTGGTAGTATGGGGGGCTTTAGCTTGCCTTCCCATTAGAAGACATTCGTGACGGTAGTACATGTTTGTTCAGACACCAGAATGTCTACAAGTCACGAGCTTGCCTACTCACACTCTTAATTCCTTTGTTTAACGAAAGTCCCAAATGAGAAAAAAAACGTTTGTCTTTAGAGTGGTACTTCCAAGGGGATATCGGGACAGAATAATACAGCTCATGGTTAGAAGCGCTTGTTTGGCATAGAACCTCTAGGTTTTTATATTTTATTTTCTTCTTTTATATTTGTTATCTTATTGGACTTATGTGGTTATATTAGCAAAACAGGGACAATTAAGAGCTAATTCTGTCTCATCAAGGTCATGAGAGCAGTAAGGCCGCTGGAAGACCAGGACCAATTCCAATCCGGCTGACTCATAGGAATAAAATATCTGACAAACATTCTTTTTTTCCTGCCTCCCTAATGTGACTCAGCAAAACCTTACAGTATAGTGTTCTCGGGGTTATTTCTGTTTTCGGCTCAGTAGAATGTGTCTAAAGCTAGGCAACACGGTTCAACTCGTAAGCACAATCGAGATGGATATTAGATCTTGATTTTTTAAAAGTAGTACAAAATGGAAGGTTCGATTGTAATAAACTATATAAATGTGTTCATCGAATACAATCGTCCAGACCAACAAACAAAATTACTATGATCTTAGTGAGATCATTGCCCAACCGACGAAAATTTTACTCCAACCTGTTGATCACTTTTAACCAATGTTTTTGATCGTTATCAACAATTTGTAATTGTGTGTGCGAAATTTTAACGCCTTATTGTGTGAGAATTTAGGAATGCTTATGCCGGAGAGATAATACAGGTACAGATGCAAGCAATGGGCCATGCACTGGGGTCACTATGATGTCAGGGACATCAGGACTGCCCGCACTTATGCATGTATTTTTGAACAGGCATCCCAGGGAAATCAGAGGTTAGAAGGGCACTGAGTTGCCGGAAGTCCCTGCGGTGACCAGGAACAATGGCCATTATGGTACAGCTCCAGATGGTACTCCTGTGGGCTGCACCGAGAGATGAGACCTTCCAGAGGGAAACCATTTTGCAGCAATCCAAAATCAAGGCCGGTTGGTAGAGTGGCAAGACAGAAGCACACTACTTAGTCAAAGCCACAACAGCAGTTTGATTGGAGGCCCCACCTGACCACTGAAGGACGCGCAGAACCATGAGAAATAAAAATCTCTCCTCTGATAAGACAAATATTGAAACTCTTTGGGGTGAAATGCCACCGTTTGGAGGAAAACCGAGGCACACTCCTCATCACAAGGCCACATCGCCTCATCCCTACAGTAAGCATGGTGGATGCAGCCATCATGCTGTGGAGCATGTTTCTAGTTTTTCAAGTAGAAGAACGGGAGACTAGTAAGGATAAAGGGAAAGATGCACTGCAGCAATGTACTGGACATCATGGACAAAAACACCTGCTCCACAGAGCGTTCTTGAACTTAGCACTGGGCGCGAACCGCGGGCAATGGGGAACCTTTTTGGAGTGGGTTAGTGTGCCACCAATCACCTGTAATACATCAACTTGGCCCCAAGGGTCAATTATTCTAACATGTGCTTTCAAGGCACTTAGTAACAACCAGTTACAATTCATTCCTTAAAAGAGTCGTTATATCATCAGGACCGATCTCACATATATATAGTATAATCTACCATTTATCCGTAAAATTCAATTCACCGTTTAGTGCAGCGAACGCAATATCAGCTGCAGCTGTACGTGAACCAGGCGATAGCATTGAATTCTGCCCCATACCGCCAGACGCAAACGCGAACGGCGAAACCTCCAGTGATTTTCATGGAGGGAAACTTCTCACAAACCATTGAGCCAATATTGTAGCCACAAAATACACATAAATAAAGTCAACAGATGCTGCAATCACCTCGAACAGGGTCCACGCCAGTGGTGGATCAATGGCCTCAAACTTCTCCCCCCAAAATAATGTATTTTTAAAAATAGCACGTTTTCTTCAGGTCTAATGGCACAAGAAATCACTCTAGCATTAACAAATGTTGACCAAAAGCTTACGCGAAAAGTACCCCTTCTGCAGCGCTCACACTTAGTCAGAATCGCTCTGCATTGCATAATACAGCATTACCCCAACACACCCAGAGCCAAACTATTTGGACTGAGTGTAATGATGAACTACATGTAACAGCAAACACCTTAGCTAATAGCCTACAGATCACTGGATGGTATAATAGCAAAGCAGTCTAAGCATCCCGTAATCCGCAGCAGCTCTCCCTATCTACTCAGTACGGAGGACACAGAGATAACATCACACTGTCTGTATACGTGGATAATTTGCAAACATCACTCGCAATAGCAGTAGCACGCTCTTGCATTACTAATTATAGTTAAAAAAGAAACATCACTAGACGAATAAAATGTTATGCTCAACATCCACCCTGCACTAAACTTAATATAAAATATACAGAATACAATTCCATATATAAAAAAACTCTAATGACCCAAAAAACTTTTTCTCACCTTAGTTGATATTAGTACAAAAACGCACACACAAAGTCTAGATATCAAATAAAATGGCTACGACCATGCCCGTAAGTATCCACGCCAGAAGCCAGACAATTGACTCTCAACAGTGCACCATCACTAGAGAGAATTAAGGTACTGGCCATACACGGTCGTTCTTTTTATTACGCGTCTCCGATCGACTTACAAATTATCGATTTATTATAGTCAATCCGAAACATGGAAATTGAATTGCACCCTTGCCAGCTGGTCTGTGTGTGATTCAAACTAAAAGTATACGACACGAACACATAAAATCATCAAAAAAGACATGACACGAACACTGTGGGTAAATTTTGGATCGAATCAAGGAATATGTCCACAGTGAATCGACATGTTTAAAAAAATCTTAAGCTCTTTACAGAGACTCGATTTATTTTAAATCACGATCGACGTTTGCAAGACAATAAAGATCGGATGACCGATTCCAAAATAATCAACCTGAGTATGGTAGCCTTAACCCCCTGCTGTTCCTGATGGCAGCCCGCCAGCGAAGATCCGAAGCCTGGCACAGGAGATTTACCATTCTGCGATGAATTCGGACGATCCGATCGGAAAGAAGAGCTGCTAAAGGATGTGATAACGTCAAATCAGGAACGGGTGGAGGAGATTTTCAAAAAGTAAATAGCTTTCTATGGAGAAAACTGTTTTCAGACGGTGATTCCCAGATGATGCCCCTTTGCAGTTAACCCATTTTCCCCTGGTGATGCCCTGTGATGAACCAGAGAGGTCCCTAAAGAGAATTGTATCAATTTTACAGTCATACACACTGTATCCCAATACATTCAAAGTAAAAAAAAAAACACAAAAGCAACATTTCCAATTGAATAAAAATGTTATTATAAACAAACATAATATGAATACATACTGTTTTGAATCTTTCATACCAAATAAAGTATTTTAGAGATTTTATCATCAAATGATAGAACTTTAATTTATTACATTTTTATGTTTTTTTTACATAATTGTGTTTTTTAAACATGTCTAAAAACTAGACCCTTGTATGGACATTATTTTGTTGAGTTACCGGCCTACAACATAAAAAAATACAGTAAACTCTATGGTGCACTTTTGGTACAGGGGCTTGGGAGTTAAACAGGCCAAGGTCAGGACTGTGAGCAAAGCTTGAGGCAATTCTTATCAAAAAGACTAGAGGGCTGTTAAATTGCTGCCACAGGCGGCATCGACAAAAGTACCACGAGCAAAAGGCTGTGTGTGAATACATATGTTAAAGCGGGACTTCTCAGTACATTTCATATTACGAAATACATTTTCTAAAACCGCAAGTAAACTTATTCCACGTCAATATGGATTGAGAGTGTGTAGAGTTCAGAGGAAAAATTTCATGTAATCCATTTCGCGCGCAATAAGCGACTGTATGTATGTACATACCAAATGTGGAAAAAACTGATTTCTGTGAATAATTTCCCGGACTGACACCGTCACACATTCCGTTTTTTCTTTTGTGCTCCCACAACCCTTCCCTACATCACTCTTAAGGCCCCCCATAAATGGGGTTCGGATTACCAACGCGATTTATCCAGCACGAGACGAATTCCGGGGCGCGTGCACGCGAAAAAATCGTGCCGGACTCGCGTGTCTGCCCACCTTGGTCCGATCGATCAGGTCCGATCGTTCGGGGCCCAGAATCGATCCAGACAGATGAAACCAACATGTTGGTCTTGTTTGATCCGATTCTGCACACTCAGGGGAGTTGCCATTGTGAGGTGACAATCGGACACGGAATCGTCCCGGAAATCCGTTGGCCAAGGTGGTATGCAGCGACGGAACTCTTAATTGGACGACTGATAAGAGCTCCGATTCCGATGAGATCGCCGGAATCGATCAGATCAGTGATCAATCGGCCATGGATCCGACACGATATGGCTAGCCTTTACGATTCTGGTGACGATTTTGATGACGAACCTTGTTCAGGGACTTTGGTATTAACAAGGTGCAATGTGAGTGTAAATTTTTATGGAAGGACTTAAGGTAGGCATACAGGTGCAGATTCTCCATCGATAGATGAGGGACCCTCTACAGCATAATGACGTCATCCTGCTGCAGCCAGCACTCAGAGGTTCGGCGGGCACCCTTTGTGTGCAGAACATTACAGCAGTCCCCATCCAAAGTAATGGGATCAGCCGGGAGTTAACCTACATGTTCGATCTCCATGCAATCCGACATGCGGGAGGATCCTGCTCGACCTGACGAGGTGGGTGCACCCAATTTGCCGCCAAACTTCTGCCTGGCGATCGGCGGAAACGCGCATTACATGGATCGAATGGGCAGGAATCGGCCTATGCCTACCTTTATACAACTTTTTTTTTTTTTAATTGAAAATGAAAACGTTTTACAGACTTTTTGATTTCATTTTGATTTGGGTTTTCTTTGTTTTAAGAGTATACATCTTATGTGATTAACGTATGACATAGTACAGCTGATTATTTGCGCCTTATTATCAATGATACTACTTATTAAATTCATTTTATTATGGTTTATTGCCTATTTGTTTAAAGACACTTTAATAAAAATGTTCTTGAACCAAAATGAGAATAATGGCATAACCAAGGGTAAATAATACCTTCAATTCTTTTTTTTCCATACCTGCAATTCTTAACCACAACCAAATTCCTTACAGTGACAAAAAAATGGTTTGGTTTGTACTTCTAAATCTATAGATAATACCATAACAAAAGCAGCATTAATGCAAATATAATTGTGTGACATTTCTTAAACATCTATTTGCAATGTGCTAAATGATAGACTCTAAAGGCCCCCATACACGCAGCAAGCTGCAGCCGCGGATCGCGGGTGTCTTCAGGATTGTAAAGTACAAAACAGGAGGTGAGTAGCATATTCCTCAATTCGGAAGGAAGTATTATATTACTAAACACGTGTATTTGTGGAATGTCCTTTCAGTTGAGGTCAAACAAGTTTGTCAATTCAATCTGAGATTCAGGTCATGGTTAACCAGCGATGTTGACTACAAGTTTTTTTTTTGTTTCAGATATCGTGAGTAAAGTTTAGAACATATTTGAGACTACTATATTTGTTTGTGGACCTACTGGAAAGGACATTCATTTTTCCTAGCTATGGTGGTTAGGAACGTTACCCATCCAATGGTGACATAGGCAGCTATAAAAATATTTATATATTTTATATGGTGGTCGTCAAGTTTATTCTTCTCTGCATTCCCATCAAAAGAAACAATGAACATCTCACCAATAGTGATGGCTGAACATCGGCCAGATCCGTGCGCGAACAGGGGGATTGGACTTTTAAAGAAGTCTGCAGTCCTCCTGTTTGCGGGCAGATTTAAATTTCCCGCCTCTGGGCGGAAAATTTGAATCCGGAAAACCGGAAGTGATGTCAGTGACGTCACATCTGATACCTGGAACGCATAAATCCAGGTTACGATAGCCGGATGTGACGTCACTTACGTCACTTTCGGTTCTCGAGTTGGCATTTCACTAGGAGACTGGCTTCATGCCCGGTCTTCAAGTGAAAACATTCTTCCTCTGGTGGGATCTCGCTGCTCCTGATCCTGCCGGAGGAAGAATAAAGAGCTCCTTCTTGCTGACGAACGGGGTGGGTCAAACACCTCTACTGCTCGCCAGCGAGAAGAAGGGGGGTGAACATCCATGCCTTGTGGGCAGTTCAGCCATCACTACTCCCCAACCAAGACCCCATGTATTTAGAGTAAATATCTAATTGCATTCTTAACTTGTTTGATGGGCACTTCTGTTTAAAGTCTGGGTTCTCAACCTGTGGGTCAGGACCCTTCTAACGACCATTTCACAGGGGTCACCGAGTTCACTGGAAGCATCAGAGCTGCTACTAAAAAAGCAAGCGGGATGGGAAGACAGGAGGGCTAGGGGGCATTACTCTCCCTTCTAATGTCCCACACCACACATCATTTGCACAAGCAGGGTGGGAATTATGAGGGTGGGGACAATACACTTACCTGATTAAGCCAGAATTTACATCACAGAGTCACTTTCAGTATTTGGAACATGGAAATGAAACTCCGTACCAGCACTTCTGCGTTCTAAATACAGAAAGTGACAATCCGTGACATCACTTCCGGGGTTGCGGATCTAAAAAGGTTGAGAACCACTGGTTTAAAGTGACCTGTCAGATTCTAAATGTAATGTGTGATTGAAGAGTAGTGTTGAGCTCGAATATTCGAATGCCGAATATTTTTCGCGAATATCGGCAATTCGAGAATTCGCCAATATCTCGAATATGTCGGCGAATATTCGCAATTTCGAATATTCGCAATGTGGGCATGTATCGCAAAAATAATATTCGCATTGCGAAAATAAACATAGCATGTGACCATTCATTTTAAAGATTTTTGCGATGCGAATATTATTTTCGCAATGCGAATATTATTTTCGCAATGCGAATATGATTTTCGCAATACATGGTCATACCGCGAATATTCGATTTACCGAATATAGAATCGAATATTAGTAGAATTATTCGTGAAATATCACGAATTCGAATATTGACTATGCCGCTTATCACTATTGAAGAGTAGAACATTAAACATTAGAATGTTGTGAAGATGGTAGGTGTAGCTTGCATATTAAGAAACATCTTAATGGATGGACGAACAAAAAAATATTGTGTTACATTCAATAAATGAACGATGTTCCACAATGACATTGAACAAAAAATCTGATTGGCAGTTGATTGAAGAAAAAATCTGCACATTACTCTATAACGAGGGCGACAGCTTATAAGAAGAGAAAAACAGGTGCCAGGAAACCCAGCTTTCTATTTTTTACTATAATTAACTTGAATGATGTCTATAATGTAGACTTAATGAAATGTCGGCGCAGGAATATTAGGTGTGTGTAATGTGGGACCAGGTCACTCCGAGTCCTAGTGTTGACTTCTGAGACTGATAAACATTGCACACAGCTTCGGAAGGTCAGGACAAGTCTGTGGTGACGCTGGTCTTTCCAGTCAATGCGGAGGCCCAGTGTGTTAGATCCAGGACGTCACAGGATGGATGGAGCCACACACTCTTTAGTGATGAGGATTAATATCAGCTTTGAAATGTGACACTGAAGGACATCTAAAATATAAGAATAGCTTTTATCTGAGGTGATGTGTTTGCTTTTGTCTATAGATTCACTTCAAGTAAAGATGTTTAAAAAAATCTATGTGAATATTTAAAACATTAACATGCAACATGTAAAATTAACATGCAAACATGTAAAGTAAATATGAAATATTAGTCAATGCTATAATATTTTACTTGTTAGAACACATGTTATTTAAATGTGTCATCTTTCAAGTTGAGTCAGTACTATTCTCCTGGTGTCAATTCAAACCAGTCACCTTGTCTGGGCTGACACAGTAGTTGTTCTTGGAGAGATAAGTGGAGATAAGCTAAACACTTGAAAGGTACAAGGGTCTTCAAAGGGGGCGTTATCACCACTTATAATTGCTCCTTGCACAAAAAAAATTTCTACCCCCCCCCCTGCCATTCTAGAACTTGAGGTGACAAACTAGAAGTCCTCCTTTGACCAATCCAAAACGTGTGGATGTTCAGGGCTCTAATAACTATTTAAAAATAAACTTTCTTTTAAATAAAACATTTCTAGGAATTTTTTTTCACTTTTTGAAATGTTGAAATGTTCAGTGGATCTGAAAGATAAGACAATTTAACATGCTAATGGCTGAACTGATAAACTACTGAGCAGGAGCACAAAGTTCAGTTTAATCTTGATGAACAGTGATCACAGCAGGTTCAAGAGCTACAGACAGCTTAGCACATTAAGTAGGGAAGATAGTAAAGGCTTAAATGGGTGGTGTGTTTTTTGGTGGTCTGGTACACAGCTTCTTCATCTGTCTATCAGCACACACACATGTCCTACAATATCATATGTAGTGGAAGTTATCACCGGCGGGCAGTACAAGCTGTGATAATTGCAGCTTTATTCTCCTTTGTTAGGGGGACACCTGGCTAAATTCATCAAAGGACCTATATAAGATGGCCATAGGCCTTAGATCAGGGGTGGTCAAACCTTTGGGGCCGGACCAAGAGCCTGGCTGACCCACCATAGGTGTGCCAATTCCATGCATCGTTGCCATGAGTGCCATGAGCGCCTACATTGTCATCACATGATCAGGCCACTGCATTGTTCCCAAGGCAATGTTTGGACACTTTTAAGCATTATGTGCACTCATTGTTGAGAACAAGCGGATGGGAGCACCTTTTCAACAAGGTGACATAGGGCCAAAAAGACGAGCTGGATCCAGGCCCCTGGGCCTTGGTTTGACCACCCATGCCTTAGATCATGGTTGATCTTTTTTGTGAATATGGTGGCAGATATTCGCAATTTCGAATATTCGCCATTGGGATGCTTATGGGCATGGATTGTGAAATTCGAAAATAATTCATTTTGAAGGTAATTGCGAATCTATTTTCTTAATTGCACGCAATTGCGAATATTCGCGAATATAGAATCGAATACTAGTAGAATTATTCACGAAATATTAAATATTGCGAATTAGAATATGCCATTCATCACTACTCAGACAGGCTGTGACACTTAAATGATGTTCAATTGAAGATGCCCAAAATGTGCAGAGAAAAAATTCCCATGCCATTTTACCAGCACCACCACCAACCAACATTAAAGTTCAATTTAATGAGCTAGTTTGAGTTGCAGTATGAGTTTTATGACAGAAGGGGAACCTGGTTTGATCTTATTAATTTTGGATTGCGCATGAAAATCCCAATATATCAGTTTCTGAAACACTGAGACCCGCTTGTCTAAAACCAACCTAAAATTACCTTCTTCCCCCTTCTTAAACTAGGCTTGGACTTCAACAATTTTGACAAAGTCGGTTTACTTAAATGCACTAAACTACCATGTGATTGCTGATTAGATATTTGCATTAAGAAGCAGTTGAATAATTCAAAGAATAATAAAAAAAAATCCATTGCCATTGGTCCTTTGCTGTTCTGATACACAATGCAGCAACTTGCAGTATAATGCTGAGTCAGAGAAAAAAGGTAAATGAAGGTATACATAGGGTGTAACTCTTTGTGGGGCCCATTGGAAGGTTGCAGTCTGTGATTGTTAGTCACGCTCTTGTCATGAAACCAATTAGAATTTTTCATACAAGAGGAGCTCAGTCTGGGTGTGTGACTGAATAGGGGCTACCACTCCCCCTGTCCGACACCAGGGTGATTTCCCGGGGTGCCAGATAGGCTAAGAGACTAAAGTTAGCCAAACACATTGAGATTTTTTGTTCGATTCCCGAACCATGGACTAAAATGATAGATCATTGTTTGCCTAAAAGCTCCCTGGAGCTTGGCAAGAACCCATGCTTAACAAGTTGGGGTGCAAAACTGCTTAAATCTGTTACCACTCTCTCTCCCTCTCATGCTAGCTAGCTATTCGCCCTGCGATCATTGTACAATCAATCGTAACATGCCATTGCAAAATCGGCAAACAATTGTACAAAGATCGCAGGTGGAATCGCAACATGTATG
>CM070041.1:17747745-17769750 GCA_036250615.1 Ptychadena robeensis
CATTGGACAAACTTACAAAATCAGTAAGGGGTCAAATAATTATTTCCTCCACTGTATATAGGCATCATCATTTGCATTTTGTTCTGAAATACACATGGAACAGTTAATTATATGTAAAATAATAGGCTTTTAAAAAGTTGCCCTATGCTTGCTGTTGATGTGTCAGGAAGTTTGAAGGAAATTCCTTTGGTCCACTCCCCAGAGCGTGCACCCAAATTCCTTGTTTTCAGTGGTTTTCTAGAGATTAGGGGAGTAGAATTTAAACATGCATATGAATGTATCCCTCCTCCATTAAACTGGTGAAAGTGATTCTTTTTTTTAGGGGTGTTGGCTGTTCTGCCAACTTCAGACTGACAAGTCTAACTCAAGGAAAACAAGGCTTAGATATTTTAAAGGCATGTCAAATCTTATCTCTTATTTCAAAATGTTGTTTAGAATTTTGGGGAGTATTTTGCCCTTCAAGCGACCTCATGTGTGACTAATATGGTTGTAATGAGTGGAACATCAGGATGTACATCTTCCTATAAAAACTCCCACATCGGCGTTAATCCTTAAAGAACTCCAGTTTAATGTACACAGCTCTACATTACACATGTACTCAACTGAAAGTGCTACACTATATTTTGAAGAGTGCGTATGGTTTTCCACTGGTTAATTTCAAAATCAAAGACATTTGAAAAAATACTGATAAATGTCCCTGTTCTGTGATGGTTTAACATATTTGATTTTTTTGTAATTTTCATTCTCTGTGGCAGTGGTTAACAGGAAAAATAGAGATGAGTGGCACAGGTTCCAATCCATTGCCTACTATATCCAAAACAAGAATCAAGTTGGGTTTATAGATATAACACAACTTCTGTGCCTCTTAGATGTAGATAATATTTTAATAATATTTTTAATATAATATATTAAATAATATTTTTAGTTTCCACTAGCTGACTTAATTTCAAATCCCTTCGCCAATCACCATAATTGGTGAAGATGTAAAGGAGGGAGGTGGTACAATTACAGAAAAGAAAGTATTCAAAGTCGAATCCAAGTCATAATTTTGACTTAACTTTTAACTTAATTTTTTTTAAAAAACATTTTAAGTTTATTAGAATTGTATGCAATTACAGAAGGGAAAACAGAACAACCACGCATCCAGCATGAAGATAAAAACAGACGAGAGGGGGAATAGCCCCTCCCCTAGCTACAGATAATGGACCTGGCGAACATTCGAAGCTCAACACCACCATACAAAAATGTACATTAAAAAAACATATAAACATATACCTGCACCCCCCGTAGAGGTTGAAGCCACAAAGGTCTTCCTATCCCTGAGAGTACGCAGCTACCGGGGGAGTGCTATCTCCTGAATCAAGTGGCCAGATCGTCGTCCACATGCCTGCGTGGCCTACTTTTAATTTAATTTTGAATAACTACATGTGCTAGCACAGATGTGGGCAAACTAAGGCCTGGGGGCCAAAACGGACCCGTTAGTCTTTTAAATTGGCCCTTTGTCACCTTGGTGTCAAGAAGCTCTGGCTTCCCTCAATTCCTGCGATAAGTGAAGCTAACACCTAGAAGTATAATTGTTTGGATTGTTTCCTAGATAGCCATAGTGTGCCTGCAATTGAATGTTTACGCTTCTCTATCAAAAGCTTCTATTTATACTTTTTTTTTACATATTTTCTTTTTTTAAATATCCTGTCCTAGCCGTGAGGACTTAGGATGCCTATGCCGAGCCGCCCTTGCAGGCTCTTGTCACATTTTAAAACCCATTGTGGCCCACAAGTCAAAAAGTGTGCCCACCCTACTAGAACTATCTGTAGAGAAGGGTTGTGGAAGCATTACAAAAAACTTCCAAAGACTACATGTTCTAGAACAATACTTTTTTTTGTAATGTTTCCACAACCATTCGCTACATATCCAGCAGTGTTTTAGGAGCTTTGCAAATAACTAGTCGAAAATCTGTGACCATTTACTTTTAAGTGAATATTTTGTTCTCTCCCTGAAGAATTTCCATACATCAGTCAAAATCAAAATTAACCAGAGTGGAATATTCGAGAAGAAATGTCTTCCCACTAAAGAGATATGAGACCAGCATGTGACTTGCCAACATATACCCAAAGCTCAAATGGATTTCTTGGATCATCTTTTTGAGCTGGTATTATAAAAATTAAGGATATCTGACAAACACACGTTTGAGCTTGGACATTTTATTTAAAAATCATGGCCAATAATATGTACAGTGGGTATAAAAAGTTTACACACCCCTAGTAAAATGTCAGGTTCCTGTGCTGGACAGACAGGAACCTGACATTTTACCAGGGATGTGTAGACTTTTTATATCCACTGTAGTTTATGCTACAACAGACTTTACTTTTTCAGACTGCCTTTTCAAAGCATTTTAGATTCTATCTATGGACCTTTTTTTTTTTAAAGCCCAGGTCAGGGTTTTGTGCAAGCCACTTGATTTCTTCCTCACCAGACTCATCGTGTTATATGGAATTTTTAGAGATGGCTTTGTGTAGAGTAGCAACACGATGCTGGAACAGAAAAGGAACAACAGAAAAACTGTTGTCTCAAGGCTTGAAGGCCACAATCGTCCAAAATGTATTTATATGTTTTAACCTCCTTGGCAGTTTGCACGGGCGTGCTTTTTAAAAAAGCACACTACAGGCAATCGCGGATGACAATGAAATCCACTGTCATTTTGTGCCCTCCTTTGGCCCTCCTAAACATCCTGTACATGTGGTGTAAAAAAGTGACCAACACCTCTCTGGCATCATAAATTATGTCATTGAGGAGGACCCAGAAAGATCACCGATACAAAGGACCGTCTGGGGCTTCCATAGGACAGGTGAGTATGTTTGATGTTGGTAAGCAAACTCACCCCAAGTTAATTTGGGCTAAACGCCCAGGAGGTTAACACAGTGGTTCTAAATATTTTTTAGGAATTCTTGCTTGGTGATTGCTAACAGACCCTATAAAATAACTACAATTAAACTACAACTAACATAAAGGCTATCCAATGGGATGGGTCCCATCTCAGAGGAACTAATTTGGAATCCTCAACATGGCAACCAGTGACAATAGACGCAAATATCCAAACATTCTCAACTAATGCTAGGCATACACATGCCGATAAGCGGCCGATTTTTAATCTGACCGACAGGCGTGTGCGCTCGTGCCGTCGGTCAGGTTAAAAATCGGCCGCTAATCGGCATGTGCCCACATGGGGCGACAGATCCCTGTCGCCCCACAGCTCGGCCGGCCAGAGAACGGACATGTCCGATCTTCTCTGGCCGATGCAAGCCGAGGCAAGCCGATGCCATAAGCTGCAATGAAGACGGCGTCTCCATCGCAGCTTATGGCCGGCACACAAAGGGTGCCCGGCCGATTGAAGGGGCCCCACAATGCAACGGGATGCTAACGTGATGACGTCATCACGTTAGCATCTCGGAACACATCGGAGTAGGTCGGTCTGACCTACTCGGTGTGTGTATGCCCAGCATTAGCAAACCCATTACGGCCCGCCTGCATCCTCTCCACTCCACCCAATTTTGAGGACCACTGCTTTAACATTATATGTTTCCTTCAATGTACAAGATTGGACTCAATTATTTGGTGGAGTGTCCAAAACTTTTGCCATGTAGTGATGTGAAAATAAATGATAGAGTAACATTTCCATATCAATGCACAATATCCCATCAGCACCTTAGGTGACAATAGCTTGATTATTAAACAGTATCTAATATGACACTTCGCTTCATTTTTTTCCTTTTTGAAATTTGATTTGCCTGTCACTCTCATTTTCATGTTTGATTCATTGGTTCATTTTTGCTCAAGATGTGATTCATGAATCAATTTGTTTGCAAATATGATTGAAACACAGCAAAAGCTATTTTTAAATACTGTCTTTTTGCTGCAAAGATGTAAAGGCATTAACTAAGGTGAAAAATCAATAATAACAGCAATACCAGCTTCGTACAATGGAAATATTCATTATGGATGCACTCGGGTGATATGCAGATACATGGAAACAGACAAACAACCAAACAACAAAATAGGAAAACAGCGACTTATTTTAATGCCAATTTTATTCATAAAATCTATACATAGGTAACTGGAAGAAGAATGTCTGTGTGATAGATATGTGCATGCATGCATTATTTTGCTTTGTTGCTACTCCATAGCCCATGTTCAGACGTCTTGTCCCTGGACAGCCATGTTGTGAACAACCCAGGTAAAGCAGAATGGACGGCACAAAGGTAAGGTTTTATGACCGGCAGGGGTGCTGCTAGGTTGTAGGATTATTCATATATTTCTTATGGATAAATGCACATTTGGGCTTTCAAATTGTCAAGAAAACGCCTACTTAAAAGATAACTCTACCTTCCATAAGTATTTTAGGGTGGAAGCAAGAGTATCCAGCTCCAACCAGCAACGCCTGAATGAATTCTCTTACCTTTATGTCTCATTTATCAACCCAAAACGCTTCTTGGTGCTGTTGTAGATGCTGGGATAACAATGTGTGGATGGAAAGGTCTACACTGATGTTGTATTTTTATGGAGGCTTGGAAGCTTTATATACATTAAAATGAATACAAATATTTAACATGTATAAAGCTTGGGGACCTATAGTATGTAAAAGGTCAATAAATGGCCTCTCAGAGTCATGGGAGGGTAGGGTATTAATGTGATTGGGCAAGATTGACTTACCTGCTAAAATATTCTAAATAAGTGTCTCTGATATTTAGGATGTACTTGTATGCATCTCCTCTGTATTCTGGGATAAGGGGTATACATGATGCATACTTTTGGCATGTTTTGAAAAGTAGCACATACCAGCAACTTACAAACTACCTGGAGTTCCAAACTCTTCCTTAATAAAGTTATTACTCATATCCCAGACAGAGATTCTAAAAGTTGAATGATTGCCAATAACTGATCAATTTCAGTTTGAGGTCAGAGCAAAGGAAGATCGTTGTTGATTGGTTGTTATGAGCTACTGAACTTCACACACTTTGGCTATACAAGCATTATTAAAAAAAATTAAACAAAAGCTTAGTCAGTTATTATTAAATTCTAAATGTACTTAGAAAATACACAGTATATAAGCAGCTACATGTTCTAAGGTCCAGTAACATTGGCATAGGTGGCATGGCATTGGATAGCGAGACATGAAAATAAGGCAGCATTACGTACGTATTAGCGATCTGTTAAGACCACTTTAACGTTCTGATCTTTTTATAAATGAAATAAGCCTGTAATGCATTTACCAGCAGTCTGGTACACATGTAAGGGCTACGTCACACACAGGGGGTTTGTTGTACCTTCCATCATACTTGATGCCGCTTACCCTTCATAACTACAACCCTATAGATTCAGATGACCCTGTTTCTTGACATCCAAACCTAGCAACACCCCTGATGTTCAGTAGTAAGGGAGAATGGAGAGAAAGGAAGAAACTTTTAACGATTTTTTTTTTATAAGTTTATAAATCCAGATTTTGTTTAAAACATAGCAAAATAAAAATATAAAATTAACATTACCATCAATAAATTATTCAAGACAATCATTAAAAGGATAAATCCAAATTTATGTGCAGTGGAGAAAAATAAAGTATGACAAAACATGAATTTACATTTAGGTGTCTACCATAGAAGGGTCAGTCTACCTACAATGGAAAATTCAGTTTTCTTAGGGACTGTTGGTTGGTGGTGAGTTCCTGAGTCTGCCGATCTATTGCAACTACTATAAGTAGTGATGGGCGAACCTCGGCCATGTTCGTCCGCGGACGGGCGGAGCGGACTTTTAAAAAAGTCCGCCGTCCGCCCGTTCGCAGACAGATTAAAATTCCCCGCTGCTAGGCGGGGAATTAGAATCTGAAAACCCGGATGTGACGTCAGTGACGTCACATCCGGCACCTGGAACGCATAGTTCCTGGTGTGCTTACCGGATGTGACGTCACTGACGTCACATCCGGGTGTGCGAGCCGGCTTTCCACTGAAAGACCGGGTTCTCTACCCGGTCTTCAGTGGAAACATTCTTCCTGCGGCGGGATCTCGCTGCGTATGATCCCACCGGAGGAAGAATAGAGGGCTCCTTCACGCCGGCGGACAGGGCGGGTCGAACACCCGTACTGTCCGCCGGCGAGAAGGAGGGCGAACAGGCTTGTTCGCGGCCGAACTGTCCGCCTTGCGGGCAGTTCGGCCATCACTAACTATAAGGTGGTTTGATTCTTTCTGTTGTTTTTCTTTATATAACAGGGCCCGAAATATGCAAACTGATGGGAACACACGCTACTCCTAGGTGGGCAGGTACAGAGGTAATTACAGCAAGCAGATTCCACCTGTTTTTAGAATAATAAATTTCAGTAGACTGACCCTTTACTCGAGTTGTTATTCCCTGTACCTATAACTAGTCAGGAGGCCCTCATTTCTGATTAAGTATCCGTATTTAACAAACATAACAGCATCATAAGCAATTTCTTCACTTTTTTTGCTGTTGGCATATCCAAGACAGGTTACATTGCCAAAGGCTTAGAACCTATATATCAATTTTGATTGAACTGACCCTTTACATAAAGTTTTTCATTCAAGAAAAATCATTGGTATCATGCTATATAAGCAGCTTAGATACTTATAGAAGAGGGCCTCCTGAACTGCATATGTACAGGCTCAAACCTCAGAAACATCAGAAATATTGGACATCATTTCAACAATGTAATGTCAAATAAGGCATGGTTTCTTTTCACCTAACACCATATAAGTCAGGTTTATGGTATCCACCTCATAATTCTTCGCTGCCTATGGAAAAAATATAGGCAATGCCCAACACAACCAAACTCCAGCTGTCACATAACCTTATGGGTTGGGATGGGCAACAACTACCTCTTTCCCCTTCCAGTTTTCCTAAGTCTAGTTGGAAGACAGAAATAAGTGAAAGTAGAGCAGGCACAATGAACTGTCTGCAGATGGAGGTCTGATGTGCAGGAAACGTTTAGTCAGCACATCTAAGTGAGTCCTTTCACTTTTGCCTTTCTTCTGTGGTATTCCTTTAACTTTGGATTCATTCCAAAAAAGAAAACCCATTCCCCATTCTGTCACATTCCACTGAAGCATGTACAGTGACAGCAGTTTTTTTTTTCAAATTTAATAATTAACTTTTGGATTGGTAAAAATACGCCACTTAGCGAACCCAGCAGCCAAGAGCCAATTATGATATTTTACATTCCACTACACGTTTCAACTGTCACATGGTTCAACCTGCTCAAGTTTGTATTTAATAAAGACAAATTCATTATGACACAAGAGGTGTTATTTGTACATACACAAATGTATGCCTTCATGGTTACTTCTATTTGGTAGTGCAATAACAGTGCTAGTACTGCCTCTATTCAGCTATATATGTATATGTTTGCATTGGCTTGTTATTGCATTTACAGCTAAATCACTTACATTAAATTTATATAAGTACAGCTTTACATTGTATAATATACAAGATGGACAAACGTGTGGTCCTTGTCACAGAAAAAAGAAGGGAGACTTATGAAAACGATCTTACAGTTAGGGTATGCAAACAGAAGTGTATTGATAGAAGCTGAAAGAAGACACAGGTAATATTACTACACATTTAAATCCTTAAATCTAGCTTTGACTGTGTTCAATCCTTTTTCATTGGCCTTTATCATTACATAACTTAAAGATTGTAAGTTATATAATGGTAAGTTATGTAAATACTATTTCTTACTGATTGCAATTAATAGAATATGCAGCATGCTGCAATTGTAAAACAGGAAACACAGTTAAACGATGACTAAAGAAGAAAATGCCATACAAGGATTTTGTTTCCTTTTAGCTCTTTCTAAAACAAGTATAAATCTTTCAACAGAAGTAACAGTTCTCATGTGTACATACCCTGACTGTTTAGAGAAAGAGCTAAGATCTAGATCAACCAATCAGATCTCTGCTTTTGCTATACCTAGTACTATAAAAAGGCAAGATCTAGTTGGTTGATAAGTGGTAAAATACTTTGTCATCATTTTCATAAAGGTCATCAAACATAATTCCTTAAAACAGCAATGAACAGAACAATATAACTCCAGTGTAATAATGTAGTAATTGCAGTGGAGTGATGTTCATGTATAACAGAACAAGGCCTTAACCTGAATGCTTTCAAATGGTTCCAAAACTTTTGTAACTAGGCCCACTAAAAGGCCCACAGTGTTGCCTTGCTGTGCCCTGAACCCAGCTGTGATATTAGATATCATGCCATGTGACCACAATGAGGCTTCTTTGTTGTATCATGTCCATTCCTGAACAATGAAATGACCAGGGAACAAAATGTGAATACTAGATGAAGTCTATGTGTATTTATGAGCCTTCATTACTCTAGGTACCATGGTCTAGAACAGGAGTGGGCAAACAGGAGTGGGCAAACTTTTTGACTTGTGGGCCACAATGGGTTTTTAAGTGTGACATAGGGGCTGGAGGACCAAGAGCCTGCCAGGGTTGCCCAGCATAGGGGTCCTAAGGATAGGATGTTAAAGAATTAATAAATAGAAGCTTTGGATAGAGAAGCTTAAACATTCTATTGCAGGCAAACTATGGCCTCTAGGAAACAATCCAAACAATTATCCTCTAGGAGTTATCTTCACTTATTGCAGGGAATGAGGGTAGCAAGAGCATCTTGACACCAAGGTGACAAAGGGCCAAATTAAAAGACTAAAGGGATGTTTTTGGCCCCCGGGCCTCAGTTTGCCCATGTCTGGTCTAGAACCAGCACAAAAAGTAGCTGTCCTTGAGAGGATTCTTCTCTCTCTCCTGTAACAGATCACAAGAAACATGAATGGGTAGATTTTACTGATGGAAGTTTCATATAGCACCACTCTGCCTTCTTGCCCTAAAAACTAAGGTGATGTTTTACTCAAAACTACATGCACATGTGTATCATGTACCAAACCATCTTGTCTAAAAAAGACTTTGTCGCCAATAGTCCTCATTCTATGTATCCTGACGTTTATCCAAGCTGGACAAAGTACAGAGGGAACCCAACTCTGTGCACAGGAACTAGCCCTACCCATATCTATTTATTCTCCTCGCCCATAAAGAAGTAAATGGATCCTAAAATTTATGAATAGCTGACAATGGGTAGAGATTCTCATCTCTACTTTTAATTTGGGATTTACAAGGTAGGGGCAGGTTTTTATAGACATTAGGTCCCTCATTTACATAGTAATGATGAAATATTATTTTTAGATAAAAAAGTGATTTTATACACATTTTAAATTGTGACTGATACGTGGTAGCATACAGTAGAGATGAACAAACAAAGCAGATCAGACAGTCAAATTTTTTTTTTTAATGGTCTTGAAAAATGGCTCCAACTCCTACTTCCTACATAGTACTGTATATTCTGTATATTCTGTACAAGGGATATTTCATGCATTATGAATAAGACAGGCAAGGGAAATTGACAACTTTTAAAGCAAAGCTGAAATACTTTATATGCCATCTTGCTCTTTTTTTAGATCTGTAACTGCATGGGTGTTGCACTTATCCATTTGAGAGATTCAAAGTTGGATCATCATTGGTCAAAAACACAGTGGAAATTGACAGTTATTGCCATTGACTTCAGTGTAATTTAATGGTCCATTCTGCTAGTAAATCTTTACTATGGATTAACAATGACCAACTGAAGTTTCAATAAGACCAGGTAATTTGGAGAGGAAAATGCAAACCAAGCCAAATTTGGAGAGTGTAGTAGATGTTAAGATGTTTGCTCATCTCTAGTGAATGTGAAGGGGCACCACCAGTGTTCGCATATGGGTGCCGAGTGAAATGTCTAATTGAGGTAGTTGAGATGGAGAAAGACAAAAACGACAAAGACAAAAATGAAACATAAACTATTGCTTAAACCAAAGGTTTGGATGAACTATGAAATTATTCCCGACATTCTGAGGCATGAAGAGGATTCATCTTACATAATCCAATGTAATAAAAGACAGTTCTCTTTGTTGACTAGTGATGCCGGAACTTGGCAATGATAAAAAAAATACCTTACAAAGCTGTTTATACATTTGCTGGAAACACTTATAACTCATTATAAGAGATCCACATCAAAGATTGTGCAAGGGCATGCTAAAACCAAACGAATAGACTCCAGCCGAGAAATAAATCATGTAATCATTTTAAACATTTCATATAAGTTACGGAACAATTCCGCATTCTACGCTGTTATATCAATTGCCTATAGCGTGCCTGGATTTGACATTTATGTGTATATAAATATTTTTCCTGTAATAATCAATGCAAGATCAGATCGATATTTGCCACTTGAGAAAATATTGATTCTTTTTTTTCTTTTGTAATCAAATGGTAAAATCAACTGGAAGGGAAATAACTTGACTGAGAAGGGTAATATCTTGAGTGGAAGACCTCTGGAAAAACTGCTTTTGTTGCCCAGAGCATCTAAAAGATGTCCCTTACTAGGGAAGAACATTGGTTGAAAAAATCTGCTAATCTATCCATAGAATTTCAGCAACTATATTGATTAGGTATAAATCTCAGTGTTGCCCGCATAAAGAAATTCAGACTGGGTTCGAACCAGCAAGTGACCATTAGCCGCAACCATGGTATGGAAGCATCATGCCATGGTTGCCCACAGGAATTGGTTGGGGGTGAACAGCTGTGGAAAGAGTTGGCAGCTGACCATTAACCATCCCCACACAAATGACAGCTGCTAATTAGAGTGGTTCTGTTGCACTTACAGGGTGTCTGCTCAGTGGCTCCTACCATGCCACCATACTTGGGAACCTAGCCCTAGATACTTAACCTCTTCAGTTGCCCACATTGATCACAAGTGACTGAAGAATCATCATATATTGACATTGCTTTAAGTGCTGGATTTCTGGTCCACTCCTGCTGCCGATGGCTTGATCTTGTAGGGTAACCCCTGGGACTTGTACAGGTCGGCAGAAGGAACCACTGGGCACAGTAAGTACAATTAATACAACTTTTGACTTCAGTAAAGTTCTTATTGGGTTATTGTTCCTGATTACTTATATAATACTGAAGACGTTAAATATCTAGGGCTAGGTTCCCACCTATAGTTGCATGGTAGGTGCCACTGAGCAGCCATCGTAAAGTGCAACTGAACCACTCTAATATGTGTGGGCATCTGGGGAGTTAAAATTCATTATTAAATGTGTAAATCTCTTTAGAACATGTAAACCCATATGCAAATCAAAAACTCATTCAACAATCCTTCTGATCCTCTTTCATTCCTTATAGGCTAATGATCTGCTAAGGTACCCATACATGGGCAGATTCTCCTGCGATAGACGAGGGACCGACTGCAGCGTGATGACGTCATCACATTGAAGCCGGCCCCTCAGAGGATCAGATATGCCATCCCCATGCAAAGTAATGGGATTGGCTGGGAATGTTTTCAGCAATGATTTTGTTTCATTAAATATTTCTTTCTTTTTTAATCTCCCATTTCTCCCCAAAATTGACCCTGAGCAAGACTTTCTTTATGCCTCCTCTCCATATCATCCAGAAGGTGCCATTATAAAATAACCACACTTTTCCTTTTAGTTATTGGCTTTTGAGGTCTTAGCAAGTCTCCTCATGTACAATGTCTAATTTTGCTGTAAGTTAGCTGAGAGAGGTAGAGCGGGCTAACTGCTGAAAGCCATAGCAAAAAGGGTCCCTGGTGGGTAATGCATCTTACATCTAGCTATGGTTTCATATATATGATAATGTGCTAGTCTTCTTACTTTTAAATTGGTATTAGTTTAAGTCGGGCATAAAAGTACCCATTAGAAAGCCTTGGCTTCTCACCAGCTACTTGTAAGTCAAGGTTCTAGTCATCTAAGATATAAACCTTATGGCAAACAACATTACAGTTCTCTTATTGGAACATATAAGCATTTGATGTCATGAATGCAATGGGCAGTTGGCCCTGGGTATATCAAAACTATTCTAGAAGTTAGTATGCAATTCTTTTTTGTTCTTTTTTAGCATGTCTGATGGGTTACTGCATACCTTGTTTCTGAGCAACCAAATTGGTGTAAGTTATTCTTTTTAAAATCAAACTCTTATATATTGCTAAATCAAGATATAGATTTCCAGTACGCCTGCAAAGGTCTGTGTGTACGCTTGCACTGTTCGGAAGGAGCAGAGTAATCATTAATGTTGCTCCCCAGTTTTCTTTTTTATACCTACTTTGCTATATACTTTGTTTTTATAACTAATTTTATACCCGTGGCACATTTTCTTCCAACCAAGTTTCCAAAATACATCCAAGTCATCTATCAACAAATGAGATACTGGAGGTCTTAGATGCAACAACACATGACAAAATAATAGGGAGTCATTTTATCAGGCACCAGTAATGCATAGGGGGTCTTGGAATAGTTTCTACCCCTAAAAGCAGAGATGGGTGGATCAAGGGTTTAATTACTTATCTAATGAAAAATAGGAAATGTTTGGTTCAGTGGAGAATGCATGCGGGCACTAGTTTGGGGCAGCAGACTAGGTTAACACAAATTGTACAGCTGAACCTGTGTACCTTACATGATGAATAAAAGTTTTGACAAACCTAAAAATATATATATATATATAGATATATACTAAATTATTGACTTTTATATACCATGACTGCTCAATGGAAGCAAATGAAATGCTGGTGAGAGCTGAGCTCTATACATTAAACTGTATAAGTTTCTTTCCTAACATCATGGATGAATACATTATGATCAGCAGAAATGTCTGCACCATGCTTGGCCCCCTCTTTCTTGCCCTGGGGGGTCTCCATTACACTTTCATTCTCCCCCAGCAGGGAAGTGGTTTACTTTTACATTTATATACAGTCACATTTTGTACAGCCATATATACAAGGTTTATTTCATTGCTTTTCAGTGTCTTTAGAATGTTCTACCATTGTTGATGGTTTGCTCATTTTAGTCCATTTTAGAAGTATAAAAAGTGATTAGCAGAACATAGTAGAATGACTTTCTGTGCCTTTTGTAGAGTAACTGAGATCCTGGGACCTTTTGCTGGCTGAATACAGAAGGAATATCATCAATATGTAGAAATGGTAGAATCCTGAGGATTATTGGTATTTGTGGAGTCTGAATTTCGAGTTCACGTTGTGTAATTGTGAGTGTAGTCACCTGAGGACAAATTTAAACATGTTGAGCACAGTTCTCTCCTTTGTCAAGGCTGAATCCATCGAAATAGTCATCGGCTTAGAGGATAAAGGACGGAAGGATCCTTCACGGTGCCAGTTGCATATTAAGGATTGTGATTGACCGGAAGCAATTCATATCTAGGGCGGCCATTGTACGAAAGCAATATAAAGATCCTAAGAAAAGCATGCAACCAAAAATGTTGAAGCCAAAAGTCCCACCAGAGTCAATGATATTTACAATGATGAGGTTTCATGGTGTTGCCTGTCCATTGGGGAAGTGGATCAGTCCTCTCTGTGGAAAAGGCTGATATGAGGAGGGTCTGAAGTCACCGGAAGAGCAGAGTTGGGGAGCTCTTTCTGTAGCTTCACAACTTTACTTCACCTGCAATTGAAAAAGATCACTTCAGTTTCTATAGGCAAATATGACACACTTTGGTGATATGAAACATGCAAGTCGATACAATTGTAGTTGTACAGAAGAATAAATACAATGCATAGCAATAAACAGGAGAAACAACATTATACATATTAACCAACAAGATTTACTTTAATGCATTACATTAAACATTATGAAGGGGATTTATTCCACCAGGACCTGTCAAATATTAAGCTAGACTTTATTTTTATGTATAATCCTCTGTTGCATGTTTTATATGGTACCTCGGATTTCCAGATAAACAAACAAATCTGCATATTAAAATCAATCTTTAAGGTACACATTGATGTTTTTAAATAGTCACCTTTTTACAGTTGATCAACACACATGCCTTAAAGTTGCTTCTTAAATGTATGCATATTGCATTTACACATGAATATAGGCGTTCTTATATTATGGTTTACAAGATGTGTTCATTAAACACACAAACTAATTGGAAAAAAAAGAGAATATCGTAGTGCTGCTATGTAACACAGGCAAAAATTTTGAAAATACAGACTAATTAAAGTGTACCTGTCACTGGAGGATTATATAAAAGCCATTCCCAACCTGGTTCTCAAAATACTGCTTGTCTGGTTATTGCTCTGATACTCATCCTATAATTCGGCCCACAAAGAGTAGACATGTGTGTGACTAAAAATACTGACATCAGCCTAACATGCAGACGTCAAATGGTGTTGGGGATGTGAGTGCCTGGGATGTGTTTGACTGTATTGTCATACAAGCCAATGGCGAGGGAACCCACTCCTCTTCCTGTAGTCATCATTGCATTACAACTATGTAGTGCTTATATATATGTAGTTACTTATATTGGTTATTAAAATCTAAAAGGGAATGTGAATGGTACCCTATCCTGTCCAAACAAAAGTAATAATTAACTTTGATTAAAAAAATATTTAGGAGAGCAGACATGGGTAACAAGCACATATCTACTCTTTCCATTTTTGGACCAAGTACCCTGATTTTACCCAGAAAACTACTGTTTATCACCCCTCTTTCTTGTTCCCATCCCGGATTAGTATGTTTCCCATAAATCTCCCAGGAAATCTGTCAGTAGGCTCAGTTGTACCCAGGTTACCCTCACCGCTTGTTTGAAGGATGTGCTGAGCTCCGCTTCTGGCTTTTGGAGTGGTGGCATCCATGGAGGCTGTGACATCACTTCAGATAACTTTTTTCCTTATTTGGAAAGCCAAAATTTGGCAGCCATGTTTTGGATTCTTGTTTCTCTCTCTACACACTGTGTGTCAATCATCTGACACCGCAAAACATATTAGAATAAGGGTACGAGACTGGGAAAGGAACTTTTTAACTTTAAACCAGCCTCACCAAAGTTAGGGACTGATTTATAAAGTTTTGTATATTGCTGGATAAAATAAAAATACATGTTGGGTTCATGCACAGTTTACACATTCTTGCGTGTTGTGTACAACTTTACTGCTCATTATGTTGATAAAGCCTATACAAAGCCTATACAAATATAACAGGCTGTCAAAGAACCACAAAAACCTTATATAGACATTATTATACCAACATAGATAACTCAAGTCATTGTGGTGTTCATCAGGGGTATATCGATCTGAATTAGCCTGGCATTGAAAATAATTGGCACCCCAACATACTGTAGCAGATAGGGGACCCTCCATGATTTTTATAACTTTTTTGCTGACATTTTATATCTAGTTTAGCTTAAAAAAAAAAGATAGCTGATTCATATTAACAGAGTTATGTTTTACGGCCACATCTAGCCATATCTAACTTGCCAGCACCGCAGTGCTATGCTTTAGAGGCAATATCCAATATGTCTCTTTACTATGTTATGTTCTGTTTGACTAAATTTTAATTCATAGTTAAATTTTCCAAGGGTTTGAGGGCCAAGACGTTCTCTGAGCCAAGTCTGGCTGCACTTAGCTCAGGTGCATCTTCCATCCATAGTCATAAATAATGTATCTGGGTTTTACAAGAGGAAATGCAGTATATCTTTATACTTGACAGATAAGAATCCCAGCTAAAGAAAAAAATCACAGGCTATCCCAAAAAAATAAGTTTTATTATGCAAATAAATTTCCATTGATGAGGTCACAAGAAAGTACTACTAGCTACTCTTCTTATATGGGAGGTTTTGTCATTTGCAATGAGAAAAACAAAAGAATTTTGCTATTATATAGTAGAGTGTTGTACCCTGTTAGCCATCGATAATTATAGAGAGTTTGGAGTTCAAGGGATCCCCTTTATTGACCAACTGAAGTCTTAAGGCTGAAGCCTGAAGAAGGGATCTGAGACATCTCGAAAGCTTGCTTTTTTAATGACTTCAGTAGGCAATAAAGGGGATCACTTGAACTCCAAACTCCAAAATAATAATAAAAAATATATAAAACTTCTTTTTAAATCACATAAAGACATTTGATTCCACCCCTGAGCAACCCAAACCGCCCCTGGCCACATCCATGTTCCACTATGGCCACATCCATTTCATACATTCCTTACTCTATATGAGTAGGATAATTCCTACTCTTAAATAGAAAGTCTTAAATAGAAAAAAAGTCTAGTGCTCTGTGTATGAGGTGTATAACTATCTTATATTTTTATAATACTTGAAGATTTAAGAAGGCTTCATGTACATCTGTTAAAAAATCACCTTGTAACTCAGGGCTTTTGGGCTTAAGTGGTCCTCTATGAGAGACATAAAGTAAAGTAAAGTAAAGTAAGAAGAGTTCAATGGTGAGTGACATCTTTAGTAAAT
Source organism: Ptychadena robeensis (assembly GCA_036250615.1). Lineage (NCBI taxonomy): Eukaryota > Metazoa > Chordata > Amphibia > Anura > Ptychadenidae > Ptychadena > Ptychadena robeensis. The sequence continues at coordinate 17,764,107 of CM070041.1, forward strand.
GGGATTAGATTTTGGAGGAACAGTAGAGATGTCCTGTGTGTTTAATGTAAGAGGTGTACAGAGGTGAACTGACTAGGCTGTACTGTACTGCCGGGAACACACGGCTGGATATAGGAGCCGTTCCAGGTTCCCAGCTGCCTAATATCGGAGAAGCTAGAGACACAACAGTGTACACACGGTCCCCATGCTAAGTAATGGACAGTAATGATTTACGGTGATGTCCGATAACCCTGTTTTGGTCCAGCTCGAAAACAGAGATGGCCGCATTAGATATGGGCCAGATAGATGGCCGTGAGCACGCACCGCGTCTATACGTGTGTTCCCTGCTTAAGGGTATGTCTCCACTGTGTTCTTGGAGTGCAGTATGTTTACCTCCAGCAGGCAGATAGGCAGAACACTGTGAGAACAGCCGGTCCGGTATGAAGGTTATGTGGGTCAGCTCAGTCAGGAACCCTGCCAAGAAATGCATTTCGCACAGGGGGGCTGGTGTAACCAAGAACTCAGGTGGAGACCCTTAAAATATAGTTATGGATGATCCAGATAGTCTGATTTAGAGTCTACTATAGTTATAGATTCATGATGAAGTACAACTCTAAGCAACAGTAACAATATAATAAGGGTTCACCCAGGTCATGACATGACTAGGAGTAGTTAGACACATTTAATTAGACTTAAGCTAGCCATACACGGGTCGTTTTTTGCAGCCAGTCTATCATCGATCTCTCGTACCACCACACACTGAGATCGAGTTAAACACGATCGATTTACAATCATGCTATGGAGTGCATGCGTTGAACAATCATAATTAAGATTCCAAATACCATTGTAGTTACGGTTCCAAATACGATCCTAATTACGATTCTGGATACAATCGTAAGTATGATACTAAATCTGATCGTAATTATAATTCCAAATATAATTCTAATTCCGATCCATCTAAATACCAAGAAAAACATTCTGATATATGTACGAGCAAGCAAAATTTACCAACATGTCAGATCACTTTACGATCGATTTTTTGTTAGATTTGGATCACTTTTGGTCAATTGTACCAAGTGTGCAGGAATCGATTTCTGTACAATTGACGTAAAAGTTAATAGTTTTAAGCCTTTGTATGGCCAGCTTTTATTAATATTGTGTGGAAGACATTTAATACCCACCCCAAGCCACTTCTTTAAGTCCTGTTGAATGTGAATGTTGGCAACATCTCGACAGCTACATCCTAGTTGTGTAACCTACCGATGTGCACATTGAAAGGATAAGAAGGCTCATGTAGTGGGTAATGGGAAGCATTCCAATGGGGAACATTATTCTATTAACAAATGTCTGAGAGGGGATTTTATGCTGGAGATATTTGCTCTGACTTCCTGTTCTGCAGTGTGCCCTATGGCAAATCAAAATGAAAGGTTCTAGCCAATCCCTTCCTCAAGATCAATAAATGAATGAATCAATAGATGTATATTTCAAGTACTATAAGTGATTTGACCCAGAATCAGCTGCTAGAAGTCCAAGGTACAGCAAAGTACAGCAGAGCTTTGGAGGGGGGAAGGAAAACAGCACAAGGAGTTAAGGAGGAAAAATCTCATCCTTGTGCTGCCTCTCCTTTCGTTGCACATTCAAAGGGCTGGTTGATGATATGTGCTGCCTTGTGGGTATGGTCTTAAAAATATGAAAAATGTTTAGATCAGTAAATTTAATGAGCACCATTGAATTTAATCATTAATACTGTTATTTTGAATAATATCCTTACTGGCGATTTCTGGCCTTGGCTACAATTCCCATGGGAAGGCACCTTTACCCCTTCCAATTGCACTGTCACTAAATTTGGATAGTTGTCACCTATTCCATGCAATGAAAGTAAATTACCACTATAACACATGCTAGGTCACAACCTCCTGGCCTCTAAAGGACTGAAGAGGTTAATTCTGCATCCAGTGTTACCAACAAGGTCACAGCAGATGGGAGGGATGGCGGCATGTATCCAGAGACTCATCCGTCTCACCCCTGGGGAAGGTGATACTCTGGGTCAGCTGGGATCATGGGAGCATACTTTATAAGCTGCTATGAGTTCCACTGCTGCTTTCTTAACCTCCACTTTTCCATCATATCCATGCCATGCTACTATAGCTTCTTCCTTCAGGAGCATTATGAAACAGACAGATATATAGACAACAGTATGCACAACCTGCCATGTTCATGGTGTCAGTAAAACTGATGAAAATCCAAGTCATTTGTGCAAGCAATACATAATCGTGCCATGAAGGTCCTTCAGGAACTTCCTGTTTAAATGTGGCAAATCTCCTAATTGTGCTCTTGCATTGTCACCCTGAAATGTGTATTAACTGGAGGATAAAATGGTATCAGAATGTACAGGGATGTTTAACCTCCGTGGCGGTACCATTCTGTGGGATTTTTGGTTCCAAAGGTGGTACAAAAATGTAAACACATTATATAGTAACCCTGGACAGTCCCCAGTGAGAAGCGACCCCTGGTCGGTATTGCTGGATTAGGCTGTGGGCTCACAGTGAACACCTAAACTGCCCCTAGTGTAGCTTGGAGTTACCACTTTTTGCAGCAAAAATTTACGCCAAACCTCTGGATTTCCGCCAAGGAGGTTAATGGGTTTTAGTGATTGTAGAGTACACAAGAGATGCACACAGTGGTTGTGGATGGCAAGGTAAAGGGTAGAAGAGGGGAAAGAATTAAATATTTTAACCACCTAACTTCAAGTGGCCTTCAGATTAGCTCATGGAAAGGGTTTCCATGGCCGAGCAGCTACATCAAAGCCTTACATCACAGAGGATGCACTCTGACTCTGGCAGATGTCAGAAGAATGATACTTTCTAACTACATTGTGCAAAGTCTAAAGTTTGTTGAGGAAAGGGGGGGGGGGTTATGGTGCGTGGTTGCTTCTCAGGGGTGGGGCTTGGGTCTTTGGTTCCAGGGAAAGGAACACTGAACTCTGTTTCAGGATATCAAGGCATTTGGCCAACTTCATCTAACAATCCTTGTGGGAACAATTTGTGGATGTCCCGTACTGTTCCAACATGACTTCACACCAGTCAATACATGGATGAGGGAGGTGGTGAGAAGGAACTTGGCCTATAGAACCCTGACCCGAACCCAACAGAATATCTTTGGGATAGTTTGTAGAAGAATGTGAGCTAGGTCTTCTCATCCAATATCTGGAAGAATGAGAAGCGCTTCAACTGTCAAGGCCCCCATACACGGGTCGGATTCTAACCAGATTCCGGGACGATCGATTCCGGCCGCGTGCAAGCGAAACGATCGTGCCGGAATCGCATGCAGCCCACCTTGTCCGATCGTTCGCGTCCGATTGATGGGGGGCTCAGAATCAGATCCGACAGAGAACCAATATGTTGGTCTTTCTGATCCGATTCTGCACACATCAGGGGGAGTTGCCATTTGGGAAGTAAGCAATCGGACACGGAATCGTCCAAGAATCCGTGGGACAAGGTGGTATGCAGCGATCGGATACTCTTAATTGGCCGATTGATCGGAGCTCCGATTCCCGCTGAGATCGCCGGAATCGATCGGATAAGTGATCAATCGGCCATGGAATCCGACACGTGTATGGCTAGCTTTACAGCTGCAAAGGCTGGGCCAATGCCATATTAAAGCATATGAATTAAGAAGGGATTGGAGTTCCCATGTGTGTACAGACAGGCATCCCAACACTATTGGCAATATAGTGTAGGTGAAAGGAGTGCAAGAAAATGGATTCATCAGTCTTCCGATACACGGGTCGATTTCTGCCCGTTCCATTGCCTCACCCATTCATGTCCTTTGACCGACCATGAATCGAGTGCTGCCCACCCTGAACAATCAACCCCAAATAATTGATCGTTTGTCAATCAAAGTACGCTGGTGGAGAAAATTGATCACTTCCTGTGCGATTGACCCATAGCTCCCTATGCCACAGCCATTCCAATTGAGCGATTTTGAAGTATCAACCATTTTGGAGATCGGCTCCTATCAAAACCCTCCCCGAATCGGATTCCCAAGGTGGTGTGCCATCAATTGCAAAATGATCAATCGCTGATTCCACAAAAGCTCTGAATAGAAGGGTCGGAAATCGATCACAGACAAATCTAGGCATCTATGGCTACTTTTCCACTTCTTCTTTCACTGTACAGTCACAAGTGGGATAAATATCTGAAAGTGAAACTGCAGCAGACATTGCCCAGCCCTCCTCCCACTGAAGTATAATGTATTTATCCGTTGCCCAGAGATCATTGGTTGAACAAAGAGTTAAAATCTCTAAAATTGTTGTCACCTATAAAATCCAAACCAGTACAAACACAGGGAAACAAGCCCCATGAGTAGTACAAGCCGTGAATCCTCATATACCCATGTGTTCCTACCTTTAGAATCCGCCATAAAAAAAACAAGACGCTGGAAATGATCTGAGGGATAAAAATGTACATGATAAAAACTCTTCACTCAAAGCTAATTGTGAAGCATTTGCTGTCTTTTATTAAATTAGAGCGAAGATGAAATAAATATTTTATACCGGCGGCCACAAAGCGGGAAAATACCGCGTGTTTGGGATTTTAGTGCCCTCCGAGCGGAGAAATTTATCTGCGGCGAGCGGAAAATAGACAGCGTGCATAAAATTCTGCAGATTCCCGCTAGTAAAATTATTTATCAACTTAACAAGGGAGGGACCCCGGCTGGTGACAACAGGCCGGCGAGAGGAAATACATGCCTTTATATTTTACCTTTGGGTTACAGAGCCCATAAAAATGCCACCTGACAAGGCCCTCACATAAAAATGTCTTTGTAAATGAGCTGCATTGTTAGAGGGACGCGGGCCAATGTGCAACTACAAGATGCCTAGGCTGCTGCTGATGGGGCCACTGTTGTCACCGAACAAGGATGTCAATGGAACGGTTTAATGAGGAGCGTGTATGATTAATGCAGGTTCTGGGGAAAGGCTGATGGGAGACAGGTAAGGTGCTAATTGCCTGGTCAAGGACCTGTGGATGACATGGCATGCTGGCTAGTAGGCTTGTAATGAGGACTAGACGACAAGGCGTTAAGGATTATAGGGCAGATAGGTGAGATATATGAAGTATAAGGGAACTGTATGTATTTCTGTCCATCCACTCCAGACCCATCACCATCACTCCAGACAGACCCATCACCCAAAACAGTTCTTGCTTGTAGATCTGTGTGTTATCTGCTAAAGTTAGGTCTACAGGTGTCCATACATGGCTTGATTTTGTAAAAGATGCGCGCGTTCGCGGTGCTCGGTTGGGCTTGAAACTATTACAATTTTGAGCCGTGTCTGCCTTTCTTACAAAAAAGGTCAGTTGAACTGGGAGCAGATAATGTCCATAAATCTCTGTCGATCTGACAAGCAGCCGGGAGAGCTGGACCCCTTCCCCCTACACAGCACACAGCCTGTGATCGGCTCCCAGAAGGGTAAAGGGGGTAGAGCCTAGCACAGCTGTGTAAACTACACAGGCAAGGCCCCCCTCCTCTTTCCGGCTCTTCCCGCTGCACCCAGCCAGTGTTGTGAGCTATTTCCAGTTGTGATCGATTGCGAGTCGATTGCATGGGTATCCACCTGTGTATGGGCCCCTTTAGAGGTCCTATCTTTGCCCCCCAATGTCAGATC
>CM070041.1:17802465-17822573 GCA_036250615.1 Ptychadena robeensis
AATACATAGTGATTGGAAGGTATATATCACTGCTATGTAGTGCGGGTCCTCCCTGATAAAGCACATAGTGATTGAAAGGTTTAAAAAGCCCCTCATATTACATGGTTTTAGTACAACAAATGTTAATTGTACAAAAATGTTATGGTAAGATTGTAAGGTGTATGGGGGCCTTAACTGTTTATTGTGCCCCCAAACAAATAACCCTGAGTGGGAAGTATTTTTTTGCAATCCAGCTTTAAAGAAAGAGAGTGCACTAAATGTGAAAGAAGAATAATAAACTCAATTATTATAATAAATATAGTATTAATAAGGATTCACCGATATTTTAAAGCAAATCTAAGTGAATACAACTACAAATTATTTAGTAACGTTCCCTGACTCCTTTAGTAGTCCAGCCTCGCTATATATAATTTGTGCTTCGTTAGGAAATCTTATCGTTTACATGTTCTGTTTTAATGAATTTGATCTTTTTTACTTATATATGGCCAGATACTATTAATATAAAATGCTGTATCAAAAAACGAAATCATATGTGCTGTTTAAAGTTGTCTTCATTAATTAACACTTAGATACCTATCAGCAGATAGAACGCCTTTATCACTAAACTGAGAACATTTGAAGGATCAAATACTCTCAACATACAATCAAATTAAAGCTTTCTTTGAAATGGGTAACCCCGCATATTTGATTAACATAAAGCATGCGAGCTCAAGGAATAATGTGCTATAACAACCCACCCATGCATTAAACATCAGCACAATGAAATTTTACAAGGCCGTATAAATCCAGGGTATTACCGGGTTTATTAAAGTTTTGAAAACGTGTCAAAAGTAATAAAATTTAAGACGAGTTTTAGGGAGTACTATAACTAAATTGAAAAACTTATATTATTGAAAGAGTTAATAGCTACATTTATAACAACGTCTATAAAAAGGTCCCAGAGCAGTGCAGCTATTGAGAGATTCAACTTTTTTTTTTAATTACATGTTCCCCCATTTCATTTTTATGACACAGCTTTCTTTTTTGAATGTTTTTTTATTATGCAAATGTTTATATATATATATATATATAGTTTCTTTTTACACATAAAACAAAAAAAAAGTATATAAAGTAACTATTTAAAATAGTCATAGAATCTTATTCTGGATCCTTATTCTGGAACATGGGTAGGTACCTGTGTTTTTTTTTATAATATACGTGCATATTAACAGTTATATATTTTATGTCTCTCTCCTTCATTCTTAAATGGAATTACAAAACTACAAAGTCATTTCACCAATCTACATCAATAAGGGCCCCCGTGCACGTTGAGATTTTTTGTTCAATCGACTTAAACGGATCAATTTGTTTTGTGGATCGGCCAGAAATCGATGCCACATGGTTTGATCAACCTAGATCGATCAAAATTGGACAAAAGTTTGATCGAAAAATTCTCGTACATGTCTGAAAATTTGGATCGCTCGAGTCATCGAAAATATCTGACATACTGTTTTGTTATGCCTGACCAATTTTGGTTCCATTTAACTATTTAATTTATGATCGACGTTAGTCCGATCGCTCGAAGTACGATCGAACTACCTACCACATGGAGAAACCGATATTTGATATATGTTGGTTAGAGCCTAAACACACCAAAATGTCTGTCACCAGATGTATAGTATGCTTACTATTTAAATCAAACCAAAATTGGTCGGGCGCAACAAAATAATATTCCATGTAGATTAAATCAATCAAAAATTTCCAACATGTCCAATCACTTTTCAAACGATTTTTTGGTCAATTTCAATTGATCTAGGTTGATAAAACCACGTGGACAGGCAAATTGATTGGGGGCCTTAAGACTTATCAGTTTAGAGCTAACAAGGAATCAGTCCCCTAAAAAGATTCTGTACAGCAGAGAGTAGAGAAAGATACACGCAAGTTGCCTTCATATAAAGACTTCCTGCTGAGGGTCACGTAGGGAATCAAGGATTTGTCAATGTTAAGTCAAAATTGGTCACATGCCTTTTAATAAGGACCAAAAACTAAAATGTAGACAGCACTGTAACTGTACCACATGACTTCTCCACAGTTTGTAGTCATCATTATATTTGGGGAAATGTTGTGGTCCACAAATATAGCCAAAAAACTATGTTAACTAATAAACATATTCACCTCACAGTCTGGTAAGACCATGAGTCTGGTCAGACTATTCATGTCACCTATATAGATCTAGTTAAGTCCTTCTCTTGGTGCAGTTCTGGAGACCTCACTTACTAAATCATACAAAAGTCTATAAAGACTATATAGACTATAGGCAAAAAACAGCAAAAGGTCTGAAGGATAAAAAATATCAGGGGGACTTCAAGAACTTAATGTGCAATGATAGAAAGATTATAGAAAGGGGGGACACTGAATCTTTAAACACATTAAGGTAAAGGACAAGAGGACGTGCCCTCAAACTACCAGGAAGAATGTTCAAAACTAACCTTATTTGAAATCACAAATCTATACTTAGACAAAAAGATTTTCCATAACTAATAGATAAAACTGAGGGCAAACTTCATGGATCTCTTGGTCTTCTTCTGCCACTACTTCGTAAAACAAAACACGTATAATATCCTACACTTTTGTATGAGAACAAAATTAAAAAGCAGAAAATAAAACAATTTGATTGTTAGTTTTATAGAAGGAATCTGTTTAGTTGAAGATCAATGCCACACATTTCTAGCAGAATGTACTTGCGATTCCTAAACCTGAATGTCTACTACATACATTATTTGGTGTCATTAGCACCAGCTCGGTGCAGGAAGAATTTTGGGTCCATGCCGTAATGTACTACTACGTACATTATTTGGTATCATTAGCACCAGCTCAGGCAGGAAGAATTTTCGGACTATACCGTAATGTACTACATACATTATTTGGTGTCATTAGCACCAGCTCAGGTGCAGGAAGAACTTTCGGACTATACCGTAATGTACTACATACATTATTTGGTGTCATTAGCACCAGCTCGGTACAGGAAGAATTTTGGGACCATGCCGTAAGAAGAGGCCCGGCAGTAACACCGAGCAGTAGACTCCTCCACCTCCAAATTCTAAGAGAAAGTTGTCTGGAGATGAATGATTATCAAGAAACATATGTGCTCCTTAGTGTGTGACAGGATGACCTTGCCAAGCCTACTAAAACTGCCAGGCTGACAGTGAGGATATAATCCACAGCAAGTGTATTGAATTTTTAAACAGGAAAACACCTTTTAAACCTGCCTGCCGAAAATCTCATTATGTGTTAAATTCTGCTTACTCCGACTTTACTGTAAATTAGACTTTCTCCGGCGCATCCGCCGCACAGAATTTTCCCCTCTATAAAGCCTCCGCTTGCTTTGTTGGCAATACACCTCGAGCCGACGCGTTCGCTGAAGACGCTTAAAGGCCTCCAAGGGGAGGGGGACAGGGGGACAGGGGCAGCATTAGACTTCAGCCAATCAGATTTCATTTTCCATTGTCAGATATGTAAAGGAATGATTTCTGATTGGATGGTGTCATCTCTGCTCTTTGTACGTGCTAAATCATAATGTTAGGTGTGTTTTGAAGCCTTAATATAAAATTATATTGGTATCTATGATTTAAATATAAAGATGAAATATGCTTTATTCCTCAAACTTAATGCAGTTCCAGCTGGTTAGTTTAAGTAAAGAAGATGAGGCTGTATTAACTTCAACCAATCATGTGCTAGAAAATTGTTTGTTTTTTTATTTCTCTAACACCTGATTGGGTGGGTATACTAAATATTGGGCATTGCTAGGTAAACAAACTTTAAATGAACCCCTACCACCTCCCTGACCTTGGACTGAATTTGACGGAACAGCCTATTTTTAAGAAAACCTAGTCCCCCCCAGAGTGACCACAAGGCAGCTTTAATAGAAGACTATTGTACGTTGGGGTCTCTTCCCATAAACAAATGTTTACATAGAAATGATACTAAGGCTGCAGCTGTGTTTTATATCTGTGGGTATAGGGACTCCCAGCAAAGAGGAATTTTTGCATGTGATGCTCCCTTGAAGGAATATTTCTACATATAAGTGAAAAACAGTTATGGTCCAGTGTTGTCACTGTTACACATTCTCCAATTATCACACTACACAATGACACTGTTGTCATCAATAAGAAAGCAAAAGCCAATGCAAACTTGTAGGCATGAAATGGTTACAAAGAAAATGCAGAAGATCAACATTGGTCTTATTTCCTAAAAATTACCACCACCAATTTTACATTTACCTGAAACCATTGGGCTTCTTTTGCTGTCCCTAGGATTTCTATTATGCCTAATGTGTCAGTAGTTCAAATGTAAAATCCATCAAGAATATTTTATAACATTACAGTAGGTTTCCCTCCCCCCTGCAAAGGTTATGTGCTTATTATTCTGTATAAGCAGATAATTTATTCCAAAGGCCCACAGGCCACACTAGTCCCCCTCAACTATCTCTATTGATGATGCCATCCATTACAATGCAGGATAGCAATGACACCCTATCTACATTCTAAAGGTAAGAGGGAGACAGTCACTGAAGGACTTAAGCTACCCATACACTGGTAGATTCCCATGCGTTCCGCCACACCACGCTGCTTTCAAGTGTCCACCAAATGTACGGGAATCACCATGTGTGCCACTCACACATGGATCCAAAGTATAGTGATCGACCAGAAAAGAACCGTCAAGGCGAATGGCCGTGCAACTGACTTGCGGTTCTATTCTGGTTGATCTTTCCAGGTGGCACTGCACGGCAGCTGATTGTCCGCAAAATCGCCCAAAATAGATCCTGATGTTAAATACTATACCCAAGGCTTATCAAACATTAAATTAGGTTCCTATTGTTTTTTTCATGGAGATCATCTTTGTAACCAATATGGCAATGAACATTGATTACTCATTGGTCAATAATGAATTAGGAATTGGGAGCAGTTGCACCCAAGGTTACCTCAGGTCATCTAAATAAAATCATGAGATCTGGGTATAAGATCTGAACATGCCTAGGCTGGTGGTACCATTGCAAAAGATATATATATATATATATATATATATTCCTGTCTGTTGTGGTTTAAAAAAAATTATAAGACCAATTGAATGGCAGGATCACCAGGTATTGGACTTAATAAGGACATTATATGAGCAGCACATAGTTATCAGTAAACCTGTAATAACAAATAAAAATTTGGGGTTTACAGTTGCTTAAAATGATCAGGTTAAAGCAACAAGGGTAGTAGAGGCTTTACCTAGCACAGCATATGTGCATGATACTGATATGTACAATTCTATATCTATTTAAATTATGTAAAAATCTAAAAAAGATTATACAAATCAATTTGTGATTTTGGAAAAATACAGGTGCCATTGAAAACACGCACGCTGGAAAAAAGAATGCTGAAGTTTAAATAGTGTTCCATAAATCTGGCACCCTTTCCTGAGTTCCAGACACAGAACAAAGTTTTCAGGTCTCGTTCCTGGAAATCCGTGTGGCAGGAAATATCCCCGAGTTTACACACCGATGGCTTGCACAATCCCATTCATTTGTTGGGACGTTTCGTTCGGTTCCTGGTGCTGGCCTATTTCATGAAAAAAGTTGTACAATTTCAGAAGCCAACTTGGCATGGTGAATTCTGATTGGCTGCTATGAGTATATATTTCATTTTATTTAAACACAATTACTTAAAACCTTATAGAAGCTTTAGAGTTCTGATGCCAATTTTCAGGTAGTGCTTTCAGGCTCCAGGTGAGGGTGACAACGCTCAGTCCATCATCCAAATGTGCTCTTGTGTGGTCATACTGAGACACACTCTCCCTATGTAAACTAGAAATCTCCTAGTAAAAACTTATTGTGGTTAATAGAGCATAGTCACTATTCACAAGGAATTATCATTCATCAAATATATTGTTTCTCTTTTCTTTGGGAATTAACTGCTGACTTTAATCACCTAGTGATTAAATCTGTACCTCTAAAAAAAAGAATAGCCAATCACGAGCAAGCAACAATTCATATTTGTATTCAAATTCCTGGCACATGATTTGCTATTCTTCCCAAAGCAATTTTACAGTAAATATTATTATGCAATATGGTATTTGCCTTTGGAAAGTCACCCCCATTATGTAGGCATGGCCTGCTGGTTGGGGAACCGGACCTGGGAAATGCCCATCACTGGAGAGACCGTAAACAACTGAAAAGAGGCTGTAGGAGATCAGCAGAAACAAAACGAGGATTTTACTAGCAGTGTTAATTAAAGCGAAGCTCATTCAAATAAGGTCTACATTTAATGTAAGCAGGCCCAGACACCCAGGGCCCCAAGTCTACTAATCAGTGTCCAGGGTCTCCTATACAATATGCATAGAGGTTTATTAACCTTTACAATACAGCACTTCAATAAACGAGGTGGTCTTCTATTTTCTTAAGGCCTGATAGATAAATATATATATGTACTAAATACTTTTATCTGCAAGCATGTTGAATGTGTAAACTTATTAGTATGTTCTTTGGAATCCTTCCTTTACACACAGGCACACAGGAAGTATAAGCAGCAAATCTACTAGAGTCTTGTCCTATACGCCTCTTCTACACCTAGAGCGTTACATCACTATGCAAGCCATGGCACTTGTTAACACCATTTCCTCTGCAGATTGAAATCACAAGATGAGAAAACGGCTCCTTCATCTAAAAAAAGCACATCTAAAAAAGTAGTAGAGTCAAGCTTAACTAGTAAATCAAAGAACTATTTATAATGAATATCAGCCAACTCAATCACTTTTCACATTCTACCCTTCTAATCTAAAGAGACGTCAAACCAAAGGAGATTCTAAGAGTCACTACGCTCAATGGGTCAACATTGCTCTGCATGCTCTGGTTTTTTCTTTATCTGATATGCTGAAGAAATCATTAGAATGATTATATCCTTAATTTGTACAAAGAGAAATACGAACATTGCATAATTCACATATATTCAGGTATACAACTATCACATATATATATATATAAACAATAAATTCAATTCATAAAACGTTTAACTTGAAAACTTTCCGTAGAAAATATATTCCTACATACTGCAAGGGTTAAAGGCCCTTTTTGCGTAGGGGATGCCGAATAAGGTGATAAGGTTATAGCCATTGCTCTTCCCAGATTTCCGGAGCTCCAGAGTGTTAGCTGGACCTGCTGGGATCTCCTGTAAAATGCTGGTCCTGCATTGTTTGGGTTGATATCAGAGCTGCAACTAGCAAGACCATAAGAAGAAGGAAGGTTGAGGGGGTGAGGAATAAGGCAAGTATATCTACCTATTTATAATCCCCTAAGCAACGGAATTGGTAAATATTTTTTTTCCAGTGATGGGATGTTACCTTTATTTCTAAAATATTTCAAACTATATTAAATGAATACTCTTACCCTGTCCTTAAGGTTTTTGCACAATCACTACCTGTTACAGGTGACTATGCTCTATCGCTGCCTGGTTTTCTGCCCTATCGACTACAAGCGGCGATTTCAGCTCACATTGCCTGTACAAAGACCACTGTTGTCGCCATCAGGGAACCCACCCTGAGAAATGGAGAGCAAGCATGCAGTCATCAATATCTATGAGATGCAAGTTGTGTGAATTGATGTCACTAACAATGTAGGTCAAAAATGTAAACCACTGATGGCTTTTAACTCCTTTTGTCAAACAAAGTGTTTCCTTTTTAAATATCTAAAGAAGGAGAAGATTCAGCAGCAACAGACCTTTGCGTACAATATATATTAAGAGGCTCTTCAGACATCAGGTTGAAATAAAGCCTCCTAGCATGCTACGTATATTAAAACATCAATATTTATTGTGACACATGACTAGGCTACCCATAGACAGGCAGACGTCTGACGAAGAAGCTGGAGGTGAGAACATCATCATTCAGCTCTACACGGTCCACCATGGGCAATATCTCTCTGCCTCGCTAGACGATGGTGAGTTGAGGTACGGTTTTGTGGATATCATCGTGCCATCGCTTACGGGAATAGGGAACAATCACTAATCATTCCTAAATATTGAAAAATGTCCTTCTGCCATAATAAGCAAAGAGTTCAACTCTACACTGCCACTGATCCTTTCTTGGGTAATTTGGTTAACTCCATCAATCGCGAACCACTACGGCCTATATTGATAAGATAAAAGCAGTGAATAATGATTGGGCTATCACAATTATCTTAAAATATCTAATGATGACTAAAGCTAGGAACACACGGCTCGATTTAAGCGTACAATCGATGTAAATCAATGAAAATTTACATCGATTGTACCAAAATCGTAGCGCAGACACATGGTACAATCGACGATTTTAGTTCGATGAAGAGCTTTACATCGATTGAAAAGTGATCGGACTAGCTGGAAAATTATCGTCGAATTGTACCATGATTGTACTACTTTTTCATTTTCATCGTACAATTGTATTCGATGAAGTGATAGTTTACTGTTTGTGGGGCATCAATGGCATCGACGATTTTAGTCAATAATCGATGTTTTCTACATCAATAATGTACTACGATTGTATGACCCTATAGCGCACACGGTACAATCGATAAAATACCAAAATCGAGGTTCTTCATCTAATCTTACATCGATTGTATGCTTAAATCGAGCCGTGTGTTCCTAGCTTAAGGCCACTACAACACAAAGCTGCTGCAGTTTTTAATACATATTGAAATCACAGCCCCTTAAATGAATATTTTATATGGTTAAAAAAAGAACTTGCACATTAAATCTCCTAGATAGAGTGAAATCTAGTATAATATGGGGAGTAAAGATTAACTGGCATAGTACTGCGCACATTGGACATTTCAATTGCTGACACACTGCGGCCAAGTTACACCAAGTGACTCCCTCTGGTCAGTTCTATTAAGAGTTGTCAGTTGTCACCTTATTAGCACACGGGTCTGTTATAGTCATTAAAATCGACCTGAACCTTACCCCCATTTTCCTCTATTGGCAAAAGCCCAAAAGCTATGGTCAGCTTCACGATTTCTGATATCTATCAAACATTGTACATTCAAACAAGATGGCCATTTATAAGTAGCCCCCATTCCGTTGAAATCCCAGTCCCAAATCCTAACACTAAAAAAACAGGCTTATTCTCAGTCACTATAGCATTACTTAAATATAAAGGTTCTTGTTAGGTTTCTAGTCGTAGTTTCTATCCCTAACCTATAATCTTCTCGGAAAAGGTTCGGTATGTAAAAGATATGACCTTGAGGTTGACCAACCAAAAGAGGCCAAAACCGATTGCTTATCAAATTCTTATTAGAATGATAAAATAATCACCTACAAGAGGACTTATTGCCACCTCTGTGTGTACAAGGAAGACACAAGGGTAAATGTAGACATGAATTAAGCACTAACCACTTGACTTGCTTGAATTGTAATCTTCATAACCCCCGCGCCCCCGGCTCCCTGTCATCCGCCTAATATTAATCTCTGGGCTGACATCAGCCAGCCAGACACGTTCCTGCATAAAATAAATATTGATTTAATTTACAGTTCATATTAACAGGTTTATATTTGAAACTACTTAAGTAGCAATGTCAATAGCCGCCCGTACTAAAACATTTTTTTCACCTGTTTTATTTGTGTATTTAGCGCCAACAAATTCCTTCGTTCCGCACAGAGTCTGATTCACATGCGCCCCTGGGTACGCCTGTTTCTGCTGTTTTTAGTACTGGGTGTCGAAAATTAATTACAGTCTTGTTCTCTTTTATGTTTTGCAGGGGAAAACTCATGTTTTTATGGAAGATTAAACGTGAACTTTTATAAATCGGGCCAAATAGAAAAGGAAAAAAGAAAATACAAACTGAAAGCGACTGGGATGTGAATTTTTGATGTTTTTTAAATATCACGGTAGTTATATTAGTATTTATCGTATGTATGTTCTATTTATGGATATAATAGTTACAGTTTCCATTATATCTTTATAAGCAAATACTAAATTTGTATATCAGACCCACCATTTCGTATCTCACGTCAAAGCCAAAAACCACTTTAGAAACTTTATATGACTAATCCCCTATATTAAAGAAATTGGGAATAATATAAGTTAGGGTACGTAAAAACCCAGGCTGGCATGACCATGCTGTCAGATGGAAAGTTGAAATTTTGTTGAAAAAAAACAAAAAAAAAAAGTCAAAATATCCCCCCTGATCTGTTTTACAACAGCTGCACGGTCTTAAAGGAAAAAAAAACGTCTGTTTCGAATTGTAAGTTATTTGTGGAAAATAAATACAAAAAGCTTATTTTGCTGCCATAAGTTTGGCCGATCTCCAGGACTCCTAAGCAGGTGTTGCTAAGCGGGGATTTAAATGAACCATGTTAGTTATTATATTTATTAAAAAAATGGATTGCTCTCTTCATTGACGCCGTGGCGCCAGGCATCTAAAAAAGATAAATCTAACAAATGCCATACATAAGTAGGCACAGATCAAGAAAATATTTGATACAGGATTTGCGCCTAATTTCCCCAATGTTACGCTGGAGGTATTGGGCTGCAACAGACGTCAAAAGTAAGAGATGTTGATGGCAAGGCAGGAATTGGGTTTTGTTTTTTCGGTTAAGCTGGCCATACACCTGCAGGATTCTCTGTCAGATTTCCTTCAGATCAGATCAGATCTACCAACAACCATGTAGTATAGTGACCTCCCTGATAAAATACATAGTGATTGGAAGGTGTTGAAAGGTCCTCATATTACATGGTTGTTGGTAGATCTGATCTGATCTGAAGGAAATCTGACAGAGAATCCTGCAGGTGTATGGCCAGCTTTAGAATCGGATGTCTAAGATTCATATATACTCTAAACCTCCCACAGCAGACCGCTTCTTTACCATCAGATCCCACTTTAGACTAAATTCTCATATACTTGTCTAAGAAGAATGGAGCTCATTCAATAGCCCACTAAGCATGTCCATTTTTTTTACTTTGACTGAAGGAAATTATACTGATACCGAAACATATAAAACCAACCGGCACCAAGATTGATCTCATGCTTCCTACCAAAGCAGACGGAGTCAAACATGTAAATCCTAATTTGATAGCTGAAAATCATCAATCCTGCAGTTGATGGTGTGGGCGTGCGTGCCGCTAAACACGCTTATTTTATTTGTCAGTGCCCTTCGTAAACAAGCTTCTGTCAGTGACTTGTGCCATACGGTTGGGAGCTATGGCGAGAGCCATAAATAATTCATTACACATATGTGCATATATAAGCTCGCAGATCATGTATCACAGCATGCACTGTATAGTCTAAGGGCACTTGGATGATAGCAGGTTCACATTAGGTGAGCAAGGCAAGCATGCAACGTATAAAGAAATAAAAGGATGTACAGTGCCAAACGCTGCATATAGATTCCCTATAGGGCTATGTGATATATTATCTGAAGCTGGCTTCACTCATCCAGCCTGCACTAGGAATGGTCTATAGATCAACATAGACATCTCAGAGCTAGAAGGTGCACATTGGTAGCCCAGCTCTGTATTACATGAACTTTTTGTAGAACATTTAAAAGCTGAAAAACCTTGAAGGGTTAAGCGTAAGAAAACATGAAGGTCGTAGGAACATATTTTGCAACTTTATGTGCTTAAGATAAGAGCAAGCCAGTGGAGGAAAATAATCACAGCTTATGTCTAAGGGGACAGATGTTTGCTGAAATTATTACCCCACCCCCTATCTTAAACACACTGCATGGATTTATATTGGTGAATTTGTATAACTTCAAAGTGACAGAGCTTACATGACGTGATCTGCTGTGTTTTGGCAATCTAGGGGTTAACCACCTCCCCGTTCAGTTATAAAATTTCACAGCTCTGCTAGATAGATGCCCGTCTACTGACTCCACAGACCGTGTCCTCCAAACTTATCGCTGGCACAGGAACATTTAACGCTTCCGCCGCCAGCAAGCGTTAGCACCTAGGCCAAACAATATGCGTCCGGGGGAAGGGCAGCAGGCTGCTATGTAGAACCAGCCGATATATCATGGGATTAAATAGAGCAAAATTACTCTTTAATATGTTGTACAGAAAGGCAGGTCCTTTCTGCACTACAAAAATCTTCCAGGTCCGTTCTTTGACTACAGATTAACTAGAATATGAACCTAAATTAACCCGAATACAGGTCTGTAATCATTATCCAAACAGCGGAGTAACACAAAAGGTCAGATGTCAAAGGGTGACAGTTCGGTGATTGGAAAACCAATGGCTTTCTGTTTGGATGAAGCATCACAGGGGAAATTTGATCAGAGACAGAAAGGAAGAATATCTGTATATATAACGAAACATATCATTTTCACACCTATGCGCCATGCATTGCTACAACGTGTCCAACCTTTCGTCAGATTGATATGTGATCATGGCACTAATTACTGCTACAATTAGACTTCCTTTCAAAGTTTGTCCCTGCCTATCCAGTCTCTGGCTAGAGACATCCGCACCATCCCTCACCGAGGCACAGCGGCTATTTATAATAAAAATATTCATACTAATGCAAATGACTGATAAAAAAAATCAACACCCGCATAGGATGATGTTCCAAAAGAAGACCTGACATTGCAAAGAGGTAGAAGGTAGTTATTACACATGATGAAGCCTGTCCAGGGAGATCATATTTAAAGGACAAAACTGCAAATTAGGACATTTATCCAAATTGTCAGTTAAGGGTATCCCACAAATTCTAGCTATACTGACACCACCCATGGCTGCCTCCTATATATAATAATTATTTGATATAATAAACATCCTTCCTTAATAAAAAAAAAATCATATCTCAAGCCAAACACAGAATCAAAAAACTGCAGTTTATTATTGTGGATTATTTTTTTTTTCTTTTCGATATGACCATAGAACGTGAAACGAGCACAAAATACAAGACGTTTTTCGTTAGTAACTCAAGATATAAAAAAAAGGATTTTGCACAGCAAAATATGGATAGGACGACAAAACATAAAAAAAACGAAAACAACAATTTATAGCCGACAAGGATTTCTATCTATTATGGATAAGTCTGACGTTCATTTGTAAAAAGACATGTTATCAGTCCCTGATAATAACAGTTTTTTATTTTCCTGGTTATTGCATTTAAGACTTTTTGTGAAATTTGTGAAAGCTACAGAAGATCCAGTTCTGTGTCACAATATTAAACTGTAAATAATAATAATAAAAAAGGACAATGATCTGCATTGGTTTTTTTTTTTTAATGTGCAGTAATGCCATGAGTTCTTTTTTTTTTTATCTCTTTGTCTATACTTGCATCAAATTCGTATTAGCGTTCTAAAACAAACTTTTGCTTTTTATTATATGCTTGAAGGTTATATCTTAGTGCAATTCCGTCCCAAATACTTCAAATGCATAAAAAAACTAAAATAAAATAAAAACACAAATTTTGAATGCCTCTGCCCCTTTGCTATAAGGCTTCCTAACCTTTTTTTTAATACTTTGGTTTTTAATACAGTCAATGGTAAAGCTTGGGTTTTTTTAAAAACACATATCCAACTTATAAGCACATGTGTTATAAACTACTATGAAAAAAAAAATAATACTCCCGTTCCTAACCCCCTTTCTATTCAACGTCACGACAGTGGACAACTTAGTGCATCATCAGTGTAATCTTCTACATCTAAAAAAATGGGTCTAACCTGTTCCATTAAAATGAAGATATCCCTTCTTTCTTTCTTTTTTTAATTAAACATTTAAAAAGCGCTCACAATTTTTTTCAAAACAAAACATAACAATATGTTCTACCAACCCATAGCATTCCCCATTTGACAGCAACCAAATGCAAAAAAAGGGCATTTCCTTCTTTTTTTTTTTTGTTTTAAATAAATTTTTAAGACCATCGTTAGCTCACAGCATACAGTCCCAACGCAGAGTTATTTTACTCATATATTTCGTTTTTTGCCACATTTAAATAGGAGAACAAAAAAAAAACGTTGCCATCTTTTTTAAAGGAAAAAAAAAGCAATCAGTGCATTTTAAAATAAGATGAGATTTTGCGTACGCGCAAAATTTGGAAAACAAAACAGGAAAAATAAAAGCATTGTTTATTTCTCTAGCGGATGCAAAACGTTAAAGGGAAGATCTAGATTGCACTTTTTTTTATTTTCGTCTTTAACTCAAATAAGTGATGAGTAACCAAAAATAATAATAATAATAATGGATGTCATGCCATAATTTGTCCAGAAGTCCATTTTCCAAGCAAAAAAAAAAAAAGAACGAAAAAAAAAAATAATTATACCATACATGTCCAGCATGCAGGGCCTTCTTAATAATATATTGTCTATTCTTTTCCATAAAGTCTTATGACATTTACAGTTCTTTTGTTGCCAAGACATAACAGCAAGCACAATGCATGAGATGAGCATGGGTTTTTAATGGCGGCCAGTTTCAGTCATTTTTTTGGGGCCATACAGTCACATGAAAAAAAACAAAAAACTGAAGTTTTGATGAAGGCTTCATTTTAACAGGTTGCTTTACACGTCATCTCCTCTTAATAGTTTGTGTTTTTTTTGTGTAATTATTTTGTTTAAAGTCAGCAACTCTCAAAAATGATGAATTCAGCGACAGTCTAAAAATTCACATTTGTTTTTTATTGCAAGCTCATATGAAGGACTCGGGGTGGCAACAATTCTGCTTTTTTCTCTCTCTCTCTCTCTCTCTCTCTCTGTCTTTGACACAGCAAGCTCATAAACTCATGACCTTTAAAAAAACAAAAAACAAAATAGGAAGCGTAAAGTGGATTGTATTAAAAAAGAGTAATCTTCATATGAGTGCAAAAGGGGGGTTTAGATAGGTGTAAGGCAAGCCCAGAAAAGAATGGAAGGAGAGCAAAGAGAAGGGACGTCTAATACAGAACTACTGATTGTAAACACTTTGAAAGTTGCTACGACTGTTTACACAATATTATTGTCACGCCTGTTCTAACGATACACACATCCTTCCCTATTGATACAATAGATTGCCATAAACTATGGGATATAAAGCATGGCAAGTTAACAGCATTACTTAAATTTGTCCATTGCCAAGTGTCTCGCCTGCGATGCAGGTTTAATATGAGCAATTAAAGATTTCATTACAGCTCACTGAAGCAGTTAAGATTGATATCTATCTTCTATGGGCTGGTTGCTCGGGTAGAGCTCCTCAACACTAAAGGCTCACTCATTGACAAAAGACAGCAATCGGCAGACTTGTGGCTGCGTCCTCCGTGAGTTTCACACAAACAATTCCTCTAGTGACGGTAATGACTTCCTCAATAGAGAGAGAATTGCCCGTTCTCAGAATACACACATGACAAGTGACAGGTCGCACCGAGAAGGCACCTCCAGGTAGAGGCAGGTGTGTATTCAGTCTACTGGTCTGAAGGTTGGCGGGGAACAGGTGGAAAACTCCACATAGAATGACTTCAAATCACAAGACTCTTCAGACTGCTATCTGATGTTTGAGGAGCCAACGTAGAAAGTTTTATAGTAGAACAGAATATTCTATAGACTACTACAGGGTAACAGTTTATTAATCATGTGTCCCTGACGTCTTCCTGAATGCTAAAGGCATAGCCGCCAATATTCAAAATTATAGGGAGGATTGTGTAAGTTCAGCTAATGAGGTCCTTACTACATACTCACTATAAACTGTTTATTACACAGAAGTTAAACTACACAGGCATAGGTGGAATGACTTCCATGCATTATTAAGTAAAATCACTAGAACTATCCCTGGAAATAAAGGACTTAGGACTGTTCCTGGATATAAAGCACTTATGACTGTCCCTGGAAATAAAGGACTTTGGACTGTACCTGGAAATAATAGACTTACAACTATCTCTGAATATAAATGACTTAGGACTGTCCCTAGAAATATATGACTTAGCACTGTCCCTGGAAATAAATGACTTAGCATTGTCCCTAGAAATATATGACTTAGCACTGTCCCTAGAAATATATGACTTGGCACTGTCCCTGGAAATAAATGACTTAGCACTGTCCCTAGAAATATATGACTTAGCACTGTCCCTGGAAATAAATGACTTAGGACTGTCCCTAGAAATAAATAATTGAGCACTGTCCCTGGAAATAAAGGACTAAGCACCGTCCCTGAAAATATAGGACTGCCCAGAACTATCTCTATGCTCACAGAACTTCCAACTTTTCAAAGTGCACTAGAATTGAGCACTTGAGCAATTGAGAATATGTGATTATAAAAGTAGAAGCATGCAAGATCAGTAAGGGACAAGAAGTCACACAGAACAGAAAAGAAGAAAATATTAGAGAATTGACATCTGTTATATTAGGGGGTGTGAGAACCTTTAGGCATTCCAGGGGGCACCAGGGCAGGGTGAAGGTAAATGAGATATGGCCACCTCTGGAGAGTTATGCAGCTTGTGGGCCAGGAAGGGTCCTACACTCGTCTAGGTGTGTATGGTGGGGTTGTGCAGGACAGGCTGCTAGCCAGGGTGAAGTGAAAATAAGATGTGAAATGTTTGCACAATATGGAGGTAAGATGTGAGATATTTGACCTGAGAATGTCATTTAATACAATATAGTCAATTATGGGTTAAGTAAGTGAAAATAGTAGAACAGGGCAGGCTTCTAAGGGTAAAAGGGGAATAGGAAGAGGCTCTGGACAAGCAAACTTAATACAACGGGGGCACCATGTGGATAAGCAACGGTTCATGTCCCACACCCAACTAGTATAGTAGAATGTAATGTGGAATTCGATGAGTACCAGGACATACAGAGTTAATAAAATAGGGGCACCATGTGAAAAGAATAGTTTCGTAAGGGTTCTACATGGAGTGGAGTGGAAGCAATCTGTAGGTCACCTCCTGGTCACACCAAGAGTTAATACATTAAAGGCATCATATGGGTAATATAGAATTAGCAAGGGCCCCATCCCCCAGTTAGTATGGCATGACAAGATTCTGGCCAAAGAGAATGATAAATAAGACATGGTCACCCCCCAGGGGGCTAAGAGTTAATACAGCATGGGCACCATGTGGCAAGGAGAGGTTTAGTTATTGCCCAGTAGAGGAGGGCAGGATGGGTTTCTAGCCAAAGTAAAGCAGAGGCTAATAGTTGTTATGGCATGGGCACCATGTGGTCATAAAATTGGATCAGTAGGGGTTCTACAGACCAACAGTTAAAGTACATGAGGGGAGGATGGGTTTCTTGTAACATTCTATGTGGTCATCCCTGGGGGCTATCAGTTATACAGCATGGACATCATGTGGGCATTGAATGGTTAAGAAAAGGTCCCACACACCATGGATGAAGCAGAATATGATGGGGTGAGCTTCTAGATAAAGTTAAGCAGAAATAAAACATGGAGAGACTAAGAGTTAATGCGGCATGGGCACCATGTGGGCATGGAATGGTTTAGAAAAGGTCCCACACACCATGGATGGAGCAGAAGATGATGGGGTGAGCTTCTAGATAAAGTTAAGAATACAATATGAAGAGTTTAAGAGTTGATGCAGCATGGGCACCATGTGGGCATGGAATGGTTTAGTAAATGCCCCACACCCCACAAACGACAGCAGAAGTGGGCAGGATGGGTTTCTAGCTAAGTGAAGGAGAACTTACATGTGGTCAGCCCAAGAGACTAGGAGTTAAGGCAGCATGGGCACCATGTGGGCATGGAATGTTGTGTAAAGGTTCCCTCACCCCAGTAAGAGTTGTCATGGAAAGGCTCAGGGGAGACACTCACATGAAATACTCCGGAGATGAAGGGTTGTCACTGTTGCTGGAGCCGTTTTCTCGGAAGCCGCTCCCCAGGAGCTTCTCATACTTTTCCTTGTAGGCATCCCTCTCCCGGAGGAGCCTGGAGATCTCCTGCTTGAGGTGCTCCACTTGCTGCAGCAGCTGGTTCTTCTCGGACTCCAGCACGTGCCTCTGCTGCACCCTCTTGAAGCGGCAGGACTGGGCATAGCCCCGGTTCTTCAGGGTCCTCCTCTTCTGCTTCAGCCGGATCACCTCCTCCTTGCTCACCCCCCTCAGCTGCCGGTTCAGCTCCCTCACCGACATGGTGACCAGCTGCTCGTCGGAGAAGCGATCGTCGAAGTGCAGGTGGTGATGGTGGTGGTGATGGTGGTGGGGCGGCGGGTGCAGCCCGGACGAGGACGGGGATACCCCGCTGCCGCCTCCCCCGGAGGTAGGTGGCACTCCTCCTGCTCCGTGGTGGTTATGGTGGTGGTGATGGGGCGCCCCGTTTTGTGCCGCCGCGGCAGCGATTACCGCGGAGACCACCGCGGCCGCGGAGCCCAGCTCTTCCCCGGGCATGGCCCCCGAGGAGCCGTACTGCTGCCCCCGGGCGAAGCCATCGTAGCCCTGGAGCTGCTGCTGCTGTTGTTGCTGCTGCTGTTGGGTGTTGCTGCTGATGAGCGCTTCCACCGCGTCCTCCGGGCTGAACCCCAAAGCCTCCGGGTTGATCTGCTGGGGGTAGCCGGTCATCCAGTAGTAGTCTTCCAGGTGGCTCTTCTGGTCGCTCCCGGAGCTCGGGCTGGGCGCAGAGAAGCTCGGGGAGGGGGGCACCGAACTGCACGGCGTGCTCATCGGGGTGGAAGACAGCGATCCCCCGGCGATCAGGCGGCCGCACTGGCTGATGATGCGGTCGGTCTCCACCGGCTCCTTTTTCACTTCGAACTTCATCAGATCGAAGTCATTAACATATTCCATGGCCAGGGGACTGGTGGGCAGGTCGGAGCTGCTCATTGCCAGTTCTGATGCCATCCTTCTCACAGTCCTCCACGGGGGTGGCACAGGGGACACCAGGCTGCTGCTATGGCCGGGCACAGGGTTAGCCAGTTTGGGGTGGTCGTCTCCGACTGGAAGAGAAGAGAAATGGTTGCGATCAGAGCACCCAGGCGCCGACCCCGGGGCTCTCATACATCCCAGCTGCTCCGCACTCTCTGTGTGTGTCTCTACTTCTCTCTACTTCTCTCTTATTTAACACTTCATGGTCATCAGGTACAACAGTCCCAGAAATGAGGAGCGGCAGCAGCGGCAAACTCTCAGCTTTTTTCACCGATCAGTCCTCGGAGCACTTTAAAAGCATTGCTGAGTTTTATAGCCGCCCTTACGTCACGCCCCGACTGGGGACGGCGGGCCAATGGGAGGACGGATCCCCGGGCCTCATTAGCATAATAGTATATATAAACTTCCAGGAGGGGAGCTGTCAATCAGAGGCGATCAGCTGACTGTCAGCTGGGACCGAACCTGCTTTAACCCTTGCTGGGGCGGTGGTACCCGGACTTTGGGGGGGATGGGGGAAACTCTCATCCTCCTTCTCCGGGACGATCTGGAGCTCAGTCTGCGCGCACGGGGTTAATGGTGAGGTAACCCCTTCCCTGCTGCAGCCTTCGTAGCCTGTCTCTGGTCTAATGACAATAGAAGGGAAAGGCGTGATGGTGCCGGAGAGGAGAGCTGGGAAGAGGGGGAGGCTGAGACGGGGAGAAACTTCTACAATGTCACTGTACACGGGGCTCTGTCTGCACCCACACACTCACATGTCTCAGAGAGAGAGAGAAGGGGTACTAAGAGAAGAGGGAGAAAAGTGAGAGAAGAGGAAGATACACAAGGAGAGAGAGAGACGACACAGAAAGCAGAGACAGAGATTTACAGGGGTAAGACATGCAGAGAGAGAGGGAGAGAGAAAGAAAGAAAGGGATCCGTACAGAGTGAAGAGAGAAATAAAGGAATAATACAGAGAGAGGTAGCGTGAGAGAGAGAGCAATGAAGGGAAAGAGAGGGGAGAGAAGAAATGGGGATAGAGAGATATACAGAAAGGAGGGATGTAGGAATAGAGAAATTAACGGAGTAAGAAAGGAATAGAAAGAGAGAGAGAGAGAAATAAAGGGAGAGAAACAGAGGGAGAGAGAAAACGAGTGAGTGAGAAAAATAAAGGGATACACATAGAGAGATAAAGAGAGATATAAATAGAAAATCTAAGGCAATGTGAGCATAGATATAGAGAAACGAGAAAGAGGAATAAAAGGATAGATAGAGAAAATGAGAGAAATAAAGGATAAATATAGAGAGAAATAGATAGATAGATAGATAGATAGATAGATAGATAGATAGATAGATAGATAG
>CM070041.1:17822956-17835463 GCA_036250615.1 Ptychadena robeensis
GAAATACACAGCATGACGAGATAATTCAAGAAGAGTCAGAGGGGTTGATAGCAGAAAAAAAGAGAGATACATAGAATGAGAAAGGAAAGTGAGAAAGAAATGTAAGGATAGATACAGAGGGAAAAAGAGAAAGATACATAGAGCAATAAAGAGAATACAGAGATATAAACAATGAAGAAGAGGAAAGAAGAGGGGGAGAGATAGAAAAAAAAAGAAGAGGATGAAGCATAGACAAATAAAGAGATACAGAGGGAGAAAGAAAAGAAGATAAAGTAAAACAAATAAAGAAGAAAGAGAGAGTGTTTGTTACAATGGGCTGATATATTAATAGAGAGATTGGTGCAGGAGCCGTGTATAAGCTGTAAATAAGAAAATATTGCATACAGTATATAAAATATTTATATATAGACAGAGACGCTGGCATAATGTGTAAATACAAATATTTGATATATACAGATGGAGGGAGACATTGCTGCTATGGTGTTATATAACCTGAAATGTTTCATATATATAAGCTGAGAGATTTATAGAAATCTCCTATACATGTGATGAGGCTGATTTATTAAAGAGTTGTGAATGTTCACTATATAAATTCCCTGCAATTATCCAATCTCTTCTCTTCTCTGCGCTCCTCTAGGCACTCCGGCTCATTTCATGGGGTTATCCTGTGTTAATGATATACCTGCACCATCCCAGCTCTGATCTGTGTGATATATACTATATGACAGCTAGGTGTCTGTACAGTATAGCTCCTGCTAGCTTAGGGATAGACTTGTGTTGGAAGGATATAATTACTGCATGTCACACACACCACTATTGGGGTATTTCAGTCTACCCCACCCTCTGTCTGTCCCTTCCCTGTAATGTGATCTGCCCTTTGCACTTTGACATTTAACCATTTCATACTTCATGGTCTGCGTCCTGGGTGACGCAGTGACAGAGGCCTCAGTGTTAGCTATGTGTTGAAAACTAATACTGTTACATAAGAGAAGAGGCATGCTATAGAATGAAATATACATTACAGTACATACATTAGTATTAAAATTATATACATGATACGATCCAATGAAGGGATGATAGATAACTGAATGTAGAGGATAAGTGGCTGCAGGCTAATATGTTGGTTTGCATTAAATATAATGATTTACAATTGTAATATACATATAAATATATGCATCACTTACCAGGACTAGAATATGAACTGCACACATACTCTGCTGTGTATACCCAGGCTAGAGTGCTGATCACATACAGAGAGAAGGATCACCCCCACAATTTTATTACATTGTTACAGATTATAAGCCAAACTCCATGACCCAACTTTTCGTATATTTTACCCCAGCCCAGTAAACCTATTCATGAGAAAATCACTTATATGCAACCTTATTGGTAATGGCAGGTAGCCACAAACCGAATATGGGGCAATGATACCATGTTTCCCCAAAAATAAGGCATCCCCCAAAAATAATGCACCCTTACATTTTTGCCTCACGCTGAAATATAAGTCCCCCACCCTGAAAATAAGGCGCCCTCAAAGATACGGTACTGTAACTCACTAAGGGCCCCCATACACCTTTAGATCTCCTTTTGTTTAACCAAAACCATGTAATATGAGGGGCTTTCTAAACAATCAAGTCTACCTGTGTTCAATCACAGAGGACCCGGCACTACATAGTTGTTAGTAGATCTAAAGGATATCTGACAGAGAGATCTAAAGGTGTATGGCCAGCTTTAACACTCGTTTTCAATTAAAATGTAAAATATATTGGCACATGCAGATTTAGTTTAATAGTCAAGCCATGCTGGGACCTGTAGTCCCTGCATGGCTTCCAATATAGGTAACTTTAATTTGATTTATTATTCCATCTATGTTATGATCCATCTTCCCTGTTACAATGTCCATACCAGCCCTGGGATTTTAGTCTTCTTATATAAAGGGGAGAACCCTATGAATAGGTAAAGTCACTACTTTATCCAGCAGTTAGAGATCAATAATGCTTTCTTCATGACCCTGGGAATACAATGTACAAAATGTCTTATTTCCATGAGATATTTAGTAATACTTGTCGTCTTTATTCTTGCTGGAAAGAAAAAAAGAAGAAACATTTGCTGGATTTCCATTAAGAAGAGTGGCAGGATGTGAAATTGAAATGTTACAGTTATGAGGAGTGCATTGACAGTGCTAACGCCTTTGGCCCTTTTATTTATCCTGTTACACTGGCTCGCAGAACTTTCTTCCATTTCTCTGCTGATGTTCTCTCACATCCTAATACTCAGTAAAGGGAGAATGGATTGTATAGGTTTATGTGAAACTCCACAGTGCCACCTATTGGTGGAAAATATACTTCCATCTGCTTCCAGCATCCTCATCACCCCCTCTGCTCTCCCTGTGCTGCTCATAGCACGTCTTAAAGTTATCATCTCATGGGTGATAATATTAAACACACACATTTTTTTGTTGTAAAATGTTTTTTTAAGGCACCTTTGTTTTTACAACTCAAACATAGAAATAAGATAAAAAGGTCTTGTTATTGGTTGGACCAGTACATCAGGTAAAAAGGGAAAATATTCAAATAAACTGTAAGGCTGAGGCTCCACTGTGGCTTGTTTACATGTGTTTTCTGTGCGGATCACCCACGGGTTTTCAACGCTTTTTTTATTTTATTTTTGTTTTAGACCATTGATTTCAATTCAATGCTTAAAGCTGATGTATACACAAAAGTTAAAAACACTTTCCTCTAAGCTGGTATGATAGTGGCATAGCACTCCACAATCATAACAAATATACTCACCTGCTGTTCCCTGATATCATATGAGAGTTTGCATATTTAGCTGCCAGGCTTCCGAGGGTTAAGTCAGTGCAATATCGTGAGTGGCCACTGGGGGCAGCATATGATGATTTTCAATGGTAGACCGACAGTCAACATTTACATTGCACAATTCAATGGAGTAAAGGTTGGTGTATGTATGGCTAGTGGTGGATTGTAATTTTTGTAATGTCTGAAGATGCAAGCTTCACAAGCAATCACAACGTATGAGTGATCACCTATAACAGCCTTTTTAGTTATAATGTGTTACATTGGAATAAATCTTTATCACAATTCAGAACGCATAATTTTGTATATGTGATAATGATTTGTGTAATAAAATCATGTTTTTATCAGATTCTAATTGATAAATATTCTGCTCTTTAGGAATGTTTTTAAACACAGCGCTCACTCTGTTCTGTAGAAAGGGGGAGGACAAGTGAGTGGTATCCTCCCTTATGAGGGACAACCTGTGTTTCAATCAATCAGGACAGATCTATCAGTGACTGCCCTGGCGATCAATAAATAACCTTGATTGACAGCTGTACATCGGTTAAGCTGGCCATACACCTTCAGATTTCTCTGTCAGATTTCCTTCAGATCAGATCTACCAACAACCATGTAGTATAGTGTCCTCCCTGATAGAATACATGATTGAAGATGAGTGATTGGAAGGTGTAGAAAGGTCCTCCTATTACATGGTTTTGGTAAAACAAAATCTGATCTGAAGGAAATCTGACAGAGAAATCTGAAGGTGTATGGCCAGCTTAAGATATTTGGCTGAGACAATCGAGATAGATCTCCTTGGCCGACTACTACCTTTATTATTAAAGCGAACGACCCCCTTTTAATAGGATCACCCCCTTTTGTACTTTGTGTGACCAGCAGTAGAAATGTAGATAATAGGGGCAGAATGCATTGCAAAAAGACAAAAAGAAGAAACTTACCTGTTATGAGTAAAACCTGAATGCCCCCCCTCTCTCCTCTGTGATGATGCAGCTCCATGGCTGGGAGAAAGCCCCATATCTCAGCGAGCAGTGACAGCTATGAAAGTAACTGATCATGCTGTGTATTAAAAGCTACATTAAAAACTATTTAAAATAATAATTTTAAATACTATTATATGGCGCCCCCAGTGGCCGCTCATGATGTTGCATTGAATTAACCCTCAGGAACCTGGCAGATAAATATGGAATCTCTCGTATGATTCCAGGGAACAGCAGGAAAGTGTATTATTTTAGGATTGTGGCCAGCTTTGTTTGTAACTGCCAATAGGTGGGTGTTTACAACGATCCGCCTTTATTTCGTTTAAAAATATTACATGGTTTTAACGGCTTGATATTGTTAGCATCAGTTGGGCTTTAACAGTCATTTATGTAAATCTTTTACTCTGCCTAGCACTGCCCAGGATTATGGTGCTGCTGTCTAAGGGTGGCAACGTTGTTCCTCCACACAATGAAGCATGCATGAATGCACACGCTTTAAGGGCAAATCACTTTTTTAGAGTAAATATATAAGAATATTGAAGGACATTGGCCCATCCTGGTTCCTCTTCCTCATAATAGATCATTGTAGCACAGGAGTGCATTTTTTTAAGCATGCAAAGGCAAATGGAGCTTTGCAAAGGACAATAAGACAGTAAGATCTTTTATTTTTAATTTGTGTTTTACAAGCTGGCACATAGTCAGCCATTCTTGTGTCATGTGACATCTGCGTGTACTGCAAACAGCCCGCGGTGCCATGGAAGTGTAGGCAGCGCTCACCAGGACCACCCGGCAATTAAACCATAGCAGTAAAATATGCAGCAATTAATAATAGTGAGCGAACACAGAGACTTTGGCAAGAGAACGAAGCCGCATTTTATTATTGGTAAGCCGAAATGTTACAACAGAAAACTTTATTAAAATAGATTTGAAATGAATCACTTGCAAATAAAGCAAATTAAAACAATTATACTTTGATTAAAAGGCCTAAGTATAAAGTATGAGACAGTTCACTATAAGCCAGAGGTGTCAGAGGTATAATATAACTAATGGGGATGAGGGCAGGGTGTGGGAGGAGCTTAGGGATACAGTTGATCAATGACTCTCTAGTACTGGAAACTGACGAGCATGAGATATTTCTTCCTACTGAAGGAGTAATTAAAAACCTTCCATTTACAATACTTAAAAGTATGGAAGTTGTCTCCTACACATTTTTGGTCATCATTTTGCAACACCAACAGTAAAACACTAGAGGGCGCAATGGTTATAAGAGGGACGGGCTTGGTAAAGAAGTATATAGATGGCTATTGTTGACCTTGTTGCAGAGGTTGAGTTATAACCTGGAGCGTCACAGGGTAAAGGGATGCACGAGTGGGATGAGGGGAACCCTAAGCCAAATTCAGCATTCCCTGTGCTGCAAGGATAGCTTTGGCATTTGACTTGGTTGCCATACACTTCAGTGTAATGAATCGAATTTAAAAAGGTAACGTAGATTGCAGTAACCTGCCGGTCAGATTTCTTTTACCTAAAGACATCTCAGTAGAATACTTGTTTAATGGGTTGTTACGCAGCTCTCTGCGTTTAGTCATTGCACTTTGAACTCTCTTATTAAATAAACCGTGATTACAGCTGTCTAGCAACTCTCAACAGCCCACAAGTACTCCCAGGAATATTCTCCTCAGGCCACATATACTCAAAGGAATATCCTCATCAGGCCACATATACTCACAGGAATATCCTCCTCAGGCCACATATACTCAAAGGAATATCCTCATCAGGCCACATATACTCACAGGAATATCCTGATCAGCACACAAGTACTCCCAGGAATATCCTCATCAGGCCACAAGTACTCCCAGGAATATCCTCATCCAGCCACATATACTCCCAGGAATGTCCTCATCCAGCCACATATACTTCCAGGAATATCCTCATCAGGACACAAGTACTCCCAGGAATATCCTCATCCAGCCACATATACTCCCAGGAATGTCCTCATCCAGCCACATATACTCCCAGGAATGTCCTCATCCAGCCACATATACTCCCAGGAATGTCCTCATCCAGCCACATATACTCACAGGAATATCCTGATCAGGCCACACGTACTCACAGGAATATCCTGATCAGGCCACAACTACTCCCAGGAATATCCTCATCAGGCCACATGTACTCCAAGTAATGGGCTCATCAGGCCACATGTACTTCAAGGCATAGGCTTATCAGGTTGCAAGTACTTCCAGGAAAACCCTCACAGGCCACAAGTACACCAACAATAACCTTGACCAGGTTATAGATACGAGCAGGAATACTCTAACTAGCCTGCAAGAGTAAGAGTACTCTATCTAGGCCTCAAATCCTTTCAGCAATACCCTCAGACCACAAGTAAACTGCCAGGAATACCCTCACTAGGCTAAAGTTACTGGTAGAATATGCAATACAGGCTCGATATTAGAGATGGTTACATTTTTCGACTAGCTGACTTTTTTACTGTAGTATTCCCCCAACCCTTCTCTACATCCCCAGCAAGTTTGGTGATGATACCATGCTCTGTATCGAATTTTTGAAAAAAATTTGACCCTCTCTACTCCATATACACCCAAGAAAAACCTCAGCAGGCCAAGTACTTCATGAATTCTCTCACTAGGTTATACTAGAGTGTCACACCATGTTAGCCATCGATGAATACAGAGAGATAGGAGTAGTGATGAGCAGCATAGGCAATATTAATTTTTTTAACATTTCACAAATTATTTTCCAAATAAAGTAAAGTAAATAAAGTACATTTCAAGATTCGAGATCATTATTATGTCATGCAAATATCTGCCCTTTTACATGCGAATATTGGGAGTGCAATGTGTTGTCACAGTGACATCTAGTGTCAGAATGTGAAATAGCAGCTGCATAGAAGTAATTTATGCACTTGTACATTCGATTATTGTGAACGCAATGCATTGTACTTTCCTCAGAATCTGGAATATTCGAGATTACAAAGATATAGCACTATATTTCAGATTTTCGTGAATTTTTGAAGGGACAATATATACAATAAAAATTTGCAATTCGAATATTCACGCTCAATGCTAGTTGGGAGTTCAAGTGATACCATGTATTGGCTAACTGAAGTCTGACTAAAGGTGAGTTTACACGTCTAGATTTTTTTGTCCGATAGATGAAAAACTAAAAATTTTTTGGTTGATTGTACAAAAATCTAGAATGGCAATTTGGTTCCATGGATAATTTTTGTTCAACCTCGAACAAAAAATCGTTCAAAAGGTCATCGAACATGTTGGTAAATTTTTATCGGTCGTAGTAATTCCGAATGTATTTTCATTCGATATCGGGATGGGCGAACAAAAAAACCTAATGTTACATTTGTTAAATGGACAAACGATGTTCGACAAAAAAATCTATCAAAAAATCGAATTGTCAGTTGATTGAACAAAAAATCTACACGTGTAAACCCACCTTAAGTTACACTCCGAGGAATACCTTCAACAGACTACTTGTACTCTCATTAATATCCTCACCAAGCCACAAGTATTTGAAATAATACCCTCGCCAAGTCACAAGAAGCTCTCCAATTAAATCCATCACTAGGCCACAAATACACCCAAGCATGCCTTAACCAGTGTACAAGTACTCCGGACATATCCACATTGGGTTCCAAATATTCCCAGCCATATCCAAAATACTACCAGGCATATTCTTATGAGGCTGTAAATATTCTTGGACATGAACTTACCAAACCCAAAGACTTCTCAGTCCATATTGCCAGTCCAGGATCAGGGACATTATGCAACAGGATTTTTTATTCCCCGACCTCCCTTCTGCATTACTCAGTATCAGGACTGGAAGGAAATACCCGGTACAAGGTATTGCTCTTTTTTTCCTATACCATAAGCAGCAGCAAATAGAACCCAGATTACGTAAGCTTCTTGATGAACTACCTCAACCTTGATCTCCCCCTGATGAAGGCCTTAGCGGGCGAAACGCGTTGGGTATGACCTACGGGTATAAACCTACCTTGAACTTGACACGGAAAAGTTCATTATGGAAGCGTCAATTGTTTTTATCTATGCGAAATTGTAATTAATGGTATTTTTTTGCCTGATGTATATGTCTCAGTGCTTACCAATAAATTATATTGTTATTTATTTCACATCCGTGTTATTGATATCTGTGCCGTGAAAGTCTCAGGGACTAGCCACCCCGCAATATAGTGATTCGACTTCACTCGATCCTATATACAGTTTTTAGAACCCAGATTAACCCTTGTATATCATTCCTGGGGAAATGTTTCCCCGTAGAAGCTAGCTGAGAAGACACTCAGCATTCATTTACATATCATCTATACATGAAACATTAAAAAGTTCACTAAACACAAGTAGAATCTATGCAATTCATGTTATGAAAATACCGAGCAAAGCTGCTGTGCAACTGCCACCCCGTGATTTGAAGGTGAATTAATGGCAGCATCAATTGTATTAAAGTTACTTGTAATTCTGTAATAAATGAGATGTCGCTGGTAAGTAAGATTAAGTGCCCTGCTATAAAGTTGTTTATCTCAGAAGTAATTCTCAGAAACCTAACTTCTGTCACTTAGTCATATATTACACTCACTTCTTGTACATTGCTCCCGGTCTCTGTACTAGGTTTACTATTTATATCCCAGTAACTCTTCTCCCTCCAGTACTGCCACACTGGCTTATACAGGTCTGGGATGGGACTTGCAGATCAGTGCATAGTTACACCGTCATTCATTGAAGACCACGGACATGCCTCGGTCTGATGGAGTACAGTGCGCCTGAGTAAGGGGTGAATGACCTAGTTGGTGATGCTCATCTTATGTAACCATTCATGTCCTAGCAAAGTCAGTCTTTGTTTTAATTGCCCTTGTATATGATTGGGCATTTAAGATACATACAATGTATATCAGGGGAAAGGAATATATCAGGTTAATGTATTGTTTAAGTACACCACCATCAGTTTTGCTTTAGGGTTTAAAGGTGCCCTGGCATTTTATTCAAAACAGATAGCAAACAAGGTGCAAACAATAGTGCAATCTTTTTTTGCTCAAACTTTATTGTAAAATTATGGTGTGATGTGGGATGATATGACTAGTAGGGTTTGGGTTTGCTTTGCACACACCAACTAGGCCAACCACATATAAAATTATTACTTTGTCTGTACTGGTAAATATTTCACAGCTACTAATACTTTCCCTACCCTGAAGTCTCATGTCTGAAACCATAAGAAAGAACTTTACTTTGACATTAGTCAAAATGTGAATTGCAGCCAGGGCCGTTTCTCCCCCTATGCCGAATATGGGGTAAGAGTGGAAGGAGGAGCGGCATATAGGGATGTGTTCCTTCCTTCTCCCCCCAAGTAGGCAGCTCCACCAATAGCACCCCCCCCCCATGCCAGTCGGCAGCTCCACAAACAGGACCTGCCCCCCTCCCTGTGCTACGTGCCTCCAGCCCCCCCCCCCCCAAAAAAAAGCTTACAAAGGGTCCAATCTTCTAGTGCAGTGGTTCTCAATCTTTATAGATCCGCGACCCTGGAAGTGACGTCGTAAACTGTAACTTCCTGTATTTGGAACACGGAAGTGCCTGTGCAGAGTGCCACTTCTGAATTCCAAATACTGGAACTTTGCGACATTACTTCCAGCACGATCAGATAAGTGTAATGTCCCTTCCCTTATTGCCCACCCTGCGCTAATGTTAGGAGGAGCATTACTCTCCCTTCTAACTTCCCGTCCTGCTTTTGGGCATCAAAAAGCACCCTGATGTTTGCACTTCATTATTCATACATTCAATACCCAACCCGAATGGATACAATAGTATTCAGGAATCCGTATAGCAAAATATGATATTTTTTGTATGCGTAAATGCTAATTATATGGAAATAATATGTTTATTTAACAGTTGCATATTTCAGTGCATCCTATTGGTTAGCTGCAATTATACGCAAGATGACAGTTGATAGGTAAAGCACTGTAAGGCAATGTCTCCACTGAGTTTTTCCTTAAGCATTTAGTGTGAGTTTTTAGCATGGGCCGAACACAGGGACAAACATAGCAGAGTTCCAGCCTTAAGCCCCCCATACACCTTCAGATTCCTCCATACAACTTTCATGAGACCTACCAACAACTATGTAGTATAGTGACCTCCCTGATAGAATACATAGTGATTGGAAGGTGTAGAAAGGTCCTCCTATTACATGGTTTCGGTAGAAGAAAAGTTGGTTGTACAGAAGTTGCATGGTAATTGTATGTGGTGTATGGGGGGCTTTACAGGACATATTTAATGACACTTTGGGGAGAATTTGTGTCTGTTTCACTCTAGTTCTTGGGCAGGTAATCACAATGATGCAATCACATGTCCATTGAAAACTAATGGGCAACCCAATATGTGGCCATGTGCAAGCCAATCAGACATGCAAGGGTGTGTGTACAAGTGTGTCCATAGTCCCATTACTTTGAATGAGCCATACTGTCCAAGCCTAAATTGTGATTGATTTATTTTTTGGTTCCAGACCTCACATCTAGAAAACACGTCAAAACACGTGGGTCACATTATTAAAGACACAATAATAACAATAAGTCAGTTAAGGCATAGCCTTAGGCCAGTGTTGGCCAACTGTGTTAATATGGAGGGCCATAAGTGCGGCCTTCAGGACCACTTAAGGGCTGCACATAACAATTTCAATCTATACTGACATTTTTAATGAAGAAATGACAGCATGCGTAGCTAGATGACACTATTTTACATATTTAAATAACAGAATTTGTTTAAATGATACTTCAAGCATTAGGGAACACTGTACTGTGGTAATGCACATTTTGTGTCATATACATCATCAAAGGATATGTGCCACAATTTATATTAAACAATCTCTCCCCGTTCATTGGTGGAAAAGTGGGAGCATAGGCACTCACCTGTCTGCTGATCCCCCTCAACACTAGAGGAGGAGAGACGAGGGACTTGCCCAGGCACCATCTGGGTCATTGATTGGCTTTTACCTAAGCCTCACCACGTGAGTTTATTGCCTCTCCTCCTCTTCCCACTCTAAGAAACTCTCAGACAAGGACCTGTCAGTGGGGTATCGGCGGACAGGTGAGTTTCTATGCCCTGTGCATTAACAGTTAGGTTTCGGGGGCTGCAAGTGGAGGACTGAGGGGAGCCACCTGGGACTTAGACCATGTGTCCACCGCTTAAAAAATTACGCGCATCGGCACATTTGCTAGTGGATTCCCTGTGACTTGTGGGCAGTTGGGCCGCACCCTACTGATTTAACATACCGAACTACACTGAGCGCGGCTTTTTCGCATCTTGGAGACAAGTCCATTAATTTGCAATGAAGACGTGGCATTCCGCACCTTCAAAAAAGCACTGCGGGTACACCACTCAGAT
Source organism: Ptychadena robeensis (assembly GCA_036250615.1). Classification (NCBI taxonomy): domain Eukaryota; kingdom Metazoa; phylum Chordata; class Amphibia; order Anura; family Ptychadenidae; genus Ptychadena; species Ptychadena robeensis. The sequence goes on from CM070041.1 coordinate 17,834,162, forward strand.
AATGCAGAGTTGGAACTGTCCCCTCTGTGTCTTTATCCCCGCTGGGGGAAAACCAGCAGTAGACACAAGCCCTAAGGGCAGTGGACACATGGCCTTAGTCAGGTATGAACAGAAAATGTCACCTCTGCCATACTAGTTGTTGATACCTCCCTGAAATTCATAAATGTTTCTGCAAATGGCGTTTGAATTATATTTCTAAAAACCAAAGTATATATAATGGTCCAGATTTCTAATCGGATTTAACTATACTCCCCAGAAAATATATTTAACCCCGTAAGAACCAGTATCAGTATTCTATGGCCATGACAGGGCGAGACAATTTGTTATTTTCTGGTTTCACGACACTGTTACCTCTTTTTTTCCTTCAAAGCCGCATTCAGCCTTCAGTTTGTGTGCAGTCAAGAGCGAAATATCTAGCGATGATTGGATGAAAATCCCACACTTGTACAACATACATTTAAATTACCCATTTCATGTAAAACATTCTAAATTGCACTTGACTCTGAAGATGTATTTACCGGAGTAAAACACTAATCCTAATTGTATCCTAACAAAAACCAGATGCGGCTAAAAGCACCTTAAAAGCACCCTTAGAAATGCACTTGCGACTTCTTCAATATATCAATTTGCATTTTTTTCTTTTTTTTTATGAGTAAGGCTCATTTCGAGCTCCTAATCTGGAGGTTTCTTTCAGCACATTCTCTGCCCTAACAAGCCCTGTCAGTTATACCTGCGTGCCTTGCGAATGTCGAATTTACCCTAGTCGTTTAGCCAGGGATAAGGAAAGGACTAATGGCTTCCTTACGACCATGTCTTAAATGTATTGCTAACCCACAGAAAGAGGCCAGAACAAATAGGGATCTTCTAAGGAGATCTATAATGGGGGATGTTTGAAGGTAGCACTGTTTTTAAAATGTGAATATTCATTCCTCAAGGGGAATGAGAGAGGAACTGGAGTGGGAAGAGGATGTATTGATGTTTTGGGTTATCCTAACCAGTAAATGAATTATTGAATACCCACTCAAATGAATAGGATCGTCTTTGCCAGCATCCTTCTCTGTATATTTTAGGACCGTGGCTGCATATTGCCAAATGTTTGCATTTCATGTAACACAAAAAAGCAGCTTATTTAGAGTTTAAGGAATAGCACTGTATTGTGTTCTGAAATAATAAATCTGGTATTGCCCAGCTGGCCTTCTAAGGATATTTTGTGATACTGGATAACTGAAGGAGTACAGAATATGGAAAAATGTACACTAAGCTGTATTTATTTCAATTGTCCAATCGAGTTTAACCGCCCTA
>CM070041.1:17841073-17858455 GCA_036250615.1 Ptychadena robeensis
GGAAGTTCGCGTTCGCCGTTCGCGAACCCGAAAATTCGGGTTCGCGACATCACTATTGATAAGTAGCATACAAGAGCACTAAACAGACCACCAAATTGAAAGAACAATGTGGACGCTTGTCCACATGGTACAACCGATAAAATACGATCGTAATTGACGTTTTTTTTTTCGGTCGTAATTTATTGGACATGTTGAAAATTTTTAATTGGTCTGGGAACATCGGGAAACTCCAATATGCTTTGTACAATACCCCCCTACATCACTTCCCCTTTAAAAAAATAAAAATACATCACAATGGCCGATATAAACGGCGATTAATTTAGATGACATTCTCGTAAAAAAAAAATACGATCCTAAATTGTATTTTCAATGTGGTAGCTTTTTTGCCAAATATTACGATCCAAACTGATACCGCCGTCGGGATACATTGGTCTGTTTTAATAGATCGTAATTTTAATCTCGGAGTGTATGGCCAGTTTAAGAGAGCACTACATGGAACACAAAGCTAAAGAACTACACTGACCTCCAATGTATGTGGGCACTACACTGATCACTACTCTGTAAATAAAAGATACACTGATAACAACATTGACCACCTAGGTAAGAAAAAACTACACTTAACACCAATGTAGGGGAAAGGAAAAAATCATAATCCCACTTAGATAATTATATTCCGAGTATGTCACAATATACTGTATTATTATTATTTTTTTATTTAAATCATGTTAAATGATGTGTCGTACTTTCTGCATTGTGCATTATGTCTTTTTTATTTCCCAACAATTGTCCGTTACTGGTCTTGTCTAGTTCCCATAGGACCAAACCTATAAGGAGCATTTCTGGGAAACAGAAGGTTAAAAGTCTTAGAAAACGTTGCCCACACAGAGCTCCTGCACCCACAGAACACGCGTCTCAAGACATTCCTACATTATTCATCAGGCCGCTTTTTGCATCTGGTGAATGCTGATAATTAACTTCAAATCCTTGCGGAGAGGCACCCGATTTAGTAAAAGAGGACCCTGGTAACCGTAGGCCCAGGCCGATACAAGATATATGACATGGAAGTGGACAGCTCAACAGAATTATCCTAGCAGAAGGTCATCTCTCAGCATGGAAAATTCCTTATCACAGTTGGTAAAATAACACGAGGTGCAAAAGATCTTTTGCCAGCACCTTAGTGCCTCATACACACAGCTCTGACTCACCCAAACAGTTGTAAACAGTCATAAAGCTGTTAAACACTTTTTTTTATTATTCCAGATCTTTGTTTAATTTCATAACCACAATGAAGAAGGAGAAAAAACTTCTGTCAGAAACATGTACCAACAAGATAATGGTTTTGGATACGATACAAGCCCAGAGGCTGTGTAACTTTTATCCTGCTACCATTTTTCTGCAGACTTCGTTAACCCTATCAAGGCCTGGCACCACAAAGGAATCTAGTTTAAAGGTGGGCCATGTATGCATGGATGGATTACCCTCACTGACCCCTTAGGCACAAAACTGTAATGGTAAGATCACCTATTTTTAAAATAGTTATTCTCCTTGCAATGGTAAAGTCCTCTTATCCAGTCAGGCAGGCTCTTGCATAGGTATTTTTTTGAGAGATCTAAAGGTAATTGTAATCTCAGAATATAACGTGTGTTGAATTTGAGATTCAACAACAGTTATTTATGAGACCTACCCAATCAATAAATAATATTTTTAATATTCATTTGTATCCAGTCAAGACAAGGTCTTGTAAAAGGCGTTTGTAGACCTTAAGAAGACAGTTGGACTCTTTTGTGTGTGGTCAACTTATTACTAGTGATGAGAAGCATAGGCAATATTCCACAAATATTCCACAAATACAAGTACATTTTGTGAATATCTGCACTTTTACATGGGAATGTTGTGCTCTCAATATCATGGCGACATCAAACTCGCTTGAAGACAAGGCTTTTTTTTACCGTAGAATTCCCGAACAATCGATCGTTCACCAATCGAATGGAAAATATTCGAGATTACCTAGATATAGCACTATATTTGAGATCTTGAATTCTCGAAGTGACAATATTCGCAATAACAATACAGGGAGTGCAGAATTATTAGTGCAACAAGTGGTATTTGAGGAATAAATCTTATTGAACAACAACCATGTCTACAATGAACCACACAAACTCATTAATATCAAAGCGAATATTTTGGAATAGTTTTTAGTTGTTTAGTTTACTAATTTTAGGGGGAATAGCATGCGGTGCAGGTGACATACGGGCATAATATAGGCCACTAACAAAAAAACTAATTCTACAACCATTCAATATTATTACCCGTGACACCACATATAACACACTCACAATAACATCACAAATATACATTCTGACATCAAAAACAAAACACAAACAAACAGGACACAAATATAGCCACCTTTCTTTGCAAGGACACTCAAAAAGCCTCCATCCATGGATTCTGTCAGTGTTTTGCATATGTTCACCGCAACAGTGCGGCTCCAGCAGCACGCAACAACAGCCCCTCCTAGACAATGTTCACAAGGTGTACTGTTCTCCCTCCTTGTCAAATCACACATTGATGATGGACCACAGGTCTCCCAATGGGGTCAGATCAGTGAACCAAGGATGCCATGCAATTGTTTTTCTTCTTTTATACCCCCCCGCCACTGTGGAGTACTTGGACCGTTGCTGATGGAGCTTGTCATGCATGACAAATCATGTTCTTCTGACGGATGCCGACTTCCTTCCTGTACCACTGCTTGAAGACAGGGTTCTCAGAAACGGCCACCGTAGGACGGGGAGTTGAGCTTGACTCCACCTCAACCCGAAAAGGCCCACAAAGCTCTCTTTGATGATACCAGCCCAAACCCAGTACTCCACCTCCACCTTGCTGGCGTCGAGGCGGACTGGAGCTCTATGCCCTTTACAATCCAGCCCCACCATGTCCATCCCCATCCCATCAAGACTCACCTCATTTCATCAATCCATAAAACCTTAAAAAATCAGTCTAATATTTCTGGCACCCAGTCTTGACGTTGTGGCCTGTCTTGTTCATGTGGCGTCTCAGCACTTTCTGTCTCTGGTATTGCACAACCTTGTCTTTGGGCACTCCGACTCCACTAAGCTTCAATGAAAACCGTCTTCACTGAACTTATGGCCGGCACACACAAGGTGCCAGCGGACTGAAGGGCCCCCATAAAGGGTGCAAACGTGATGACGTCATCACGTTAGCATCCCGGTGCATATCTGGACTGGCCTGCCTGCACACCATCGGGGTGTGTATGGCAGCCTTAAAGTGTAGTTTGTTTTAGTTTGCCTTAGTTTGTCTTGCCAATCTGTAAGTAATTATATTTAAGTGACAGAAAGTTGAGTTAAATAACCATACAGGTAAAAGATGTTACCATGCCACATTATCCTTAAAGTCTAACCCTGCTTGTGAGCATAAGGGGTAGTTCAGACAGATGTTACAGGCAACGATTCCAAAGTGGAAGACAGTGTACAGATAATTTGGATCTCCCTCCAAAATGAATCTAAATGGCTTTTTTGGTAGTCTGTTATCAACCACCCATCTGAAATGCCTACGGACAGACCATTACAAAATGTTACCTGCAAACCTCTTGTCCACCTATATGAACTAGTTTTAGAAGACATCATACATCATCATTACACATGAAAGATGACCCCTTATTGTAAATGATGAAGAAACTTGCACTGCATTAAACCAATCTGAATCCACTCTGACTAGAAGAAGACACATTCTGATTGGCTTCTGCAGGTTACTGTATTCTGAAATTAGCACTTTTAAATTATAAATGATGTTGAATAGTACAGCATATGCCATAGCTTTGCTTTCAAAATGTGTCTTTACTAAAATATGAATAGATGATGAGATTTGAGGCCAACACAAGAAAGCGTGGGCTTCATAATACATTTGGTTAGTATTAAAAACCAGGAACATTTCCAAGGACAATTATTCCAAGGGATAAATCTTGAAAACCAGGGATTTTCCCCGGAAATCAGGAACAGTTGGCAATTAGGCTTTTGTTCATTTTTCATGCATTAGGCCTTGGGTCATCAGTGCAAGTCCAGGATATTTATAAAAACGTCTGTGAAGAAGAGAGAAATCGTTTCGTCTCTCTATCTTATTTACATAAGATAGTTTCCGTTTGTGGTACAAAGGTAAGTTCAGCAGCCTATATAGGGCAGTTCAGCTCTTATAATGACCACAAATCTTTTTGCTGATGGTTGAATCTGCCTTCAAGCCTGTACATGACATTGCAATGATTGGGGGTTGGGTAAGTGTCAGATTTCAACATTTGCAATTAAGCAAATAAAATCTGGGATAGCAGCCAATCGAGGCTAATATACCAGCACCCATGGATGGACTTGGTCCCTTATGCAGTACAAATAACTACTGAATGTACTGTATATTTAAATGTTTTTGTCAGTTTGGGATAGAGTAGGGTTCAGGTTTTCTAATTCTCTCCATCTCCATGTGGACCAACCTTGAGGAAGTTTTTTCTTCTCATTAGATATGATAATGAATCTTTTCATATGGAAACAAATTTAACTTTTGAATACCCCACCCGACTGATTTCCTGTCTGCCTCAAGTCTAGATGTCCCTCTAGACTTCCCTCTAGGGACGGCTGCCCCCAGCCGAACTAATGAGCTGCAGATGCAGAGCGCCGGCCGATTCTCAATGCTCGATGTCATCACGCCGCTCCTAGTGCAAAGAATCGCATAAGGAATAGACGGTGCATCGTACTGCCTATTCCCAGCTTTAGATTTTTGTTTAGATAATAAAACATTATAATACTCAATGTGATAACAATTGAACCTGAACTGAACCTTTGGAGAGAGTTTTCAGTTCAGTTGTGCTTTAAAGAACTAGTGAGTCAGGTATCTCATTCACTACAAAAACATGGACCATTAGTGATGGCCGAACCTCGATGGCCGAACAGGGCGGAGCGGACAGATTCAAATTCCCCGCTGCTAGACGGGGAATTTGAATCAGAAAACCCGCATGTGACGTCAGTGACGTCACATCCGGCACCTGGAACGCATAGTTCCTGGTGTGCTTACCGGATGTGACGTCACTGACGTCCCATCCGGGTGTGCGAGCCGGCTTTCCACTGAAAGACCAGGTTCTCTACCCGGTCTTCAGTAGAAACATTCTTCCTGTGGCGGCATCTCGCTGCTTTTGATCCCACCGGAGGAAGAATAGAGGGCTCCTTTACGCCGGCGGACAGGGCGGGTCGAACACCCGTACTGTCTGCTGGCGAGAAGGAGGGCGAGCATGCCTGTTCGCGGCCGAACTGTCCGCCTTGCGGGCAGTTCGGCCATCACTATGGACCATTTACTTGTAATTGTAATAAGCAGCAGATAGAGATAAACAGATCGTCTGATCAGCATACACGGGCAGATTCTCCCTGGATAGATGAGGGACAGACTACAGCACGCTTTGTGGGATCTGCCGGAAGTTTACTGACATGCAGGCGGATCCTGGTCTTCTGGCCAGGTGGGCGCACCCGACATGCGGACGAGCGACCCCTGGGCAATTAACGGAAATGTGCACTGTGGTTGATCGGCCGAAAAAGAGGGCAATAATTGGCCCGTGTATGCCTACCCTTTGAGACAATAGATTACAGCTTCCCAGTGTGCCCTACAAATTGGTATGAAGACTTCAGGGGACAGGATTTAAACATTTGTTTCCTAATTTGTTTCTTTGGTTAAAGACATTTATGGGATTGAAATGGTTGTAATAAAAAAAAAAAATTCTCAGACCGAGCAATCACATTGATAAATTTATGCATTTTCTATACTGCAATACAAACATAATGATCATACTGCCAGAGAAGTAAAATCCAAAAAATTTTACACAAAAAAGGTTTTGGGTAGTTATCATACATTTTACATTGTAGACATGGACAAACTATGGCCTTCAGAAGGAGACCATCTTCTAGGCATTATCACTATTAATTTCAAAGAAGAAGTAATGGGGAAGCCAGGCACCAAGTAGAGATAGTCGAAAAAAATTCAACCATTTCAAGTTAATTGCAAAGCAAGCATAGTATGATCAACAAACTTGCTGGGAATGTAGAGTATTGGGGTATGCTACAAAAAATAAAGGTTTTCTCCAACACAAATAGTTTTTGCATAAATCAGCTCACAAAATCAGCTTCTCGAAAAATTCCACCATCTCTAATTAAGAGCCTTTGTCTTGGCCAAGTATTTTATAACATGTGTAGAGGGCTTTACTCCTTCATTAAGCATTTGAATTTCCACTAATTTTAGGGGTTTGCTGTTACTTAATTTCAAATATTCTACTGTGACAAGTGTTAATGTAACTGCCCCAGTAACAGCTTTATTTATCACCAGGCTAATGGAAACACTCACTCAGTGGCGTAGGAATCTCTAGAGCAGCCATTGTGGTAATATGGCCCATAGCCACAAAGGGGCCCGCCTCTCCTGACTGACTGATCTTTTTATTTTCTCTGCTCCTGACAGTTAAGCAGGGAACACACGTGTAGATATGGGCCAGATCGATGCCTGCTTCGATGGTTCGCCATCCCTGTTTTCGAGCAGGACAATCCCAGGGATATCGGACATGACCATAACGACCACAGGTCTACATGCAAAGCATCGTCGGAGCCGGAGACACAGCAGTGCTGCGCCCCCAGCTCCTCTAATATCGGGCAGCAGCATGATGACGTCATCGCACTGCTGCTGGGAACCTCGAACGGCTCCAATATCGACCTGTGTTTTCTGGCTTTAACCTCCTGGACGGTACTCTGGAGTCCAGCTAGGAGGGAGTGACAAATCTAGGTGACGAGTCCTTCAAACAAAAAGTTGCTTTGGGGCCCAGTCATTTCTAGCTACCCTACTGCACCTACTAATGGGTTTCCATCCATTTCATAGGTTTGCTGAATAGGTTTGCTTCAAACACATTTTAAACAAATATGTATGAGTTGATGAGTTTATAAATCATTACAAAAATAGTTGTATATTAAATAAACTTTGTGAGAGGTTTTCCTGAAACTCCAAAATCATTTGTGTTAGATCAGAAATTACCCAATAATTGCAAGTCATTCTTGATTAAGGAAATGTTACCTTAATTGTTAAACCCTTCTGCAGATAATCTAAAATAACCCTATATTTTACAACAGTTGTGTCTTTATGTAGTTGCTGGTTTGGTTAGCACCATAATCTGGAGTTCCCCTTTAATGCACACATGTCAAAGATAAAAGGACATTATTTATAGTAAAAATTCACAGAGGATTCATTACAGTGAATTGAGCGGATGACAGTTTTGTTTTACTTATGTGAGGCTGATAGGGGGTTTCTTCTACAAAATGAAATAGCAATACAAATGTGGGAATATGAAAACTGACAAGGATTTTGAATCCCCACACAATGAGCTTAACCAGAAGATCTTAAAGCCTTCAAGTGCATCTTCATTAATACTACTGAGTGTGGGAGCTATAAATTGCTGTTGGAATATCTACCTCAAGTGGAAATGTGTGCGCCTTTGATCATGCCTTAAAGGTGGATTCCAAACCTGACAATCCACTGACAAGGATTTTAGAGGCTTCCATGGAAGGAACCGGTTTACAAATGAATAATTTGCCTAGAAGACAGAATAATACTCCAACTATTTGCTTTTCTATCATTTGCAGGGATAGAATACGGGAAATGAATGCGGACTGAAATTGCGTGACAATAGGATGCGTGTCAGATTTCATGATGGAGCCTTAAAAGGGTTTCTAAACTCAAGAAGAAAAATGTTATATGTTGATGCTTTCCATTGTGTAGATTTGGGACCTCATTTGTTTTCATTTTAGTTTTTCTATCACATGATCTCGCTGGTAATACATTTTCCTGTCCTGATGGTCATGACATTTTTACTAGGCGATTTGTGAGTTAACTGCAAAGCTCCTGAACAAGGTATATTCACCAAAATTGTTGGCGCTGTAGAGACTGTGGGATCTGGTGACTTAGGGGGGTTTACACATCCGTCGGAACCCCCTACGCTAAGCGAATTGCTTGGCGGGAGGTCCTGATGGAGCACATTCACTTACCTGCTCGGTGGATGCTGTGTTCTCATTACGCTGAGCCATTCCACCAATGTAGGGCTGCACTGCGCTTAGCGGAGGGGGTCCTGACGGATTACTAAACTGAATGCATCCTCCATGTATGACTAGTTACACAAACCTTCCTCTGCTGGATCAATAAGAGCTCTCAGCAATCATTACATACACTGAAGTATTTTCACCTACAATATGAGCTTAATCTTTTAAATATCAGCATTTCTTTCATTAAAAACTGTTTCATTTACACTGACAAACATATACTGCCAGAACATTGAAACATCTATTGTTTTGTGCATGCCTCATTGTGCATGCCTCACTTACTCTGCTTTAACCCGTGAGACCCGTGAGATGTGAACTTTATAAGACCTCTGAAAGTGTCTTGTGGTATCTGGCATCAAGACGTTAACACCAGATCCTTTAAGACCTGAAATTTGCAAGGTGGGGCCCCCATGGATCGTACTTGTTTTTTTAGCACATCCCCAAAGTAAATAATGCACATGGCAATTCACATGATTTAAAATGGAACATGAATGATCAGACTAGGCTACCTTCCTCTACTGGTCAGGTGGTCTTTTATTGAATCTTTCTATCAATTTATGCTGCAGGGGCTCCGCAATCAGACAAGACATGTTAGCCTGGGCACCACGTGCACCATTGAGCCCTGGACAGTCATGACTTTGGCCAGTTACCTGGTTAACGTTTTTTGGACTATTAGGAACTGACCACTGCATACCAAGATCTCACAAGGATACAACAAATCTAGCTATCACAAGTTTCAAAATAATTTATATATTTCTTTGACAAGAACTATTGCCCCAATTTTCGTAATTTTAGCCCTCAGTGATTTAATGACAGACGGTTAATCCAAAATCAGATATATGCAGTAAGTATATTAGGTAATTAAATTGCAAATCCATCTTACACAATAATAGTTTAACAGGAATGCAACCAAGATATATTAACGCCAATGACATCTAATAACAAGGCTTTGCTCTCCAGTTTGTCATATGCTTTGAACCTCTAAAGCCTAGGTGCCCAACCTGCGGTCCTTTTGGCGTTATTCGGTGGCCCCCCTTGGTCGTCCACATGCGGCCCCCAAAACCTAACTGTTAATACATAGGGTATAGCACATTAACTGTGAAGTTGTCACATGCTGACCCAGCTTTCCTAATCAACTTTGGCGGTCCTACATCAGTAAAATTGTAATGTTGATCGGGGAAACCAGGTGTACATATAAGCGCTGCACCATGGGGCAGGAGGGGGGGAGGGGTTGGTGCTGTCGGGTTTTGACTGCCTGTCGGGACCTGGTCCACCACCTGTTGAGATATGTAGACGGGGGGGGGGGGGGGGGGGGGGGGGGTCCTGGATCGAAGCTATGTGCAGCCCTTTAGTGATGGCGAGGGCCGCACTTGTGGCCTTCCATATCAACTCAGTTGCCCACCACTGCTCTAAAGTAATAAATTGGTATAAAGCAAGTTTATGCTCCCCAGCTCGGAAGTATACACTATTGTATTATTATAATGCTCCCCTTGCATTATTATATATCAATGTACCTTGTATTTAGTCAGCCCATTACAAAATAGGTGAGCAGCCTATGCAATCTAATGTGCCTAAAATGCAAAAGACCCTTCCATTTAGGTATTGCTTTCAGTAAATAGCAGTAGAAACAGGACTTGTTTGTAGACTATGCACAGTTACCATACCACTCTACTAATCAGATGCATGTGCTGTATAGGTAATTGTTAAATATTTTGTACATCTGTAAATACTACTGTATTTTTCGGACTATAACATGCACCTGACCATTAACGCACCCAGTTGTTAAAGCAGAAAATCTGAAAAAATATATTTCATGTGTTTAAATACTTAAGGGCAAAAATCCCATGCAGTACTTAATTTCAGCCACAAAATGGTGTCACTAGAGAGCACACCTCGGCATCTCCTCTTCATAATACACGGGGAAGGGAGGGGGTGCCCATGGGGGAATCTGCACTCTGGTCTCCTTGTCCCCTCTGGGGCTTTGTGTGTGAGGAAACTGCCAGCGAGTGCAGCTTTCCCCACACACACTCTGCCTTGGCTATATCTGTGGGGCTCTGCAAATATAGCCAATACAGTTCAGATGGGAGATCAGATGTGTGCAGATATCCCATCTGCCGTGAGAGCCAAGTTGCGATTTGGTCGCCAGTGGTCACACATTCGGACCAAAAGATGCAGGCACTTTTTAAACCCCCAAATTTGGGGGTGAAAAAGTGCGTCATATAGTCTGAAAAATACGATAATTTTGAAACATAACTTTAAATTAAAGTACACTTATTCTTAAAGTTTATTGCTACTTTACTATAGATTGTCTTCATGTATTAACTAAAAGTACAAGATTCAACTGATTTTTACCTTGTGCCTATTCACAGCTATATTTTTCACTGGGTAAAAGACAGCTACCTTTTATATAAACTTGCTACTTTCCACATAGAAAAGCCCCCTGCTAATTTACACAATACATGTGACGTCCTCAAATAAGACTTAACATGAATGTCAAACGTTTAGTGTAAGCAATCATTTACATGCTGTATCATGTCGCTAATATTATTCACAACAAGATCATTATCACGTTACAGCTTGTCTGTAGACACCATGTAGCATTCGCTACTCTTGTAATGTGCGAAGATTAAAGTCCCATTCAGTTAACTCTATGATAGCTTATATAGAATCTTTGGGTCTGTGATAGTGCTTTAGGTAGCACTATGCAGCCAAATGGTAAATGTGGCAAGTTAAGGGTATTTCATCGTATTCTTCCATCGTACCCTAAAAGCTCCCTCCCCTCCTATAAGTCAGCATTACATTTTTCTTTTAAGCCCCCCATAGACCCGGCCATAGTTGTAGCAGACCAACCTGCGTGCTTGCTCTCGCCGAGCACATAAAGGTTGGTCGGCCGCAACTATGAGGGAGCCCACCTTGAGTTTTGTAGAAAAAAAGCCGGCAGTTCGGATCGCACACGGATCCGTCCTGCTGTTTTTTTTTCTGCACGATCCTCTGTTCCTGCACTGCAGGCTGTTAACTCGGAGGGGGAGTCTCCTCCCCCTCCGAGTTAATTGGCTACAGTCTGACAGGAGTCCCGTGTGTTAGTGAAACACACAGGATTCCTGTCCGTTCTGTAGCAGACTGCTCACAGCGTGGTGACGTCACCACGCTGTGAAGAGTCTGCTAAATGTCGTCCATAGATCGGGACGTCTATGGCCGGCTTTAGATTCTTTCTGTAGCAGGAAACAATGGTGTCTTTTACAACTCTTGCATGGGCAACTATGGGGTTTCTATTGACGAAGGCCTGACCCACAATTATGGGGTTGGCTTACTGAACCAACTCCTTGCAAGGGAATTAAAGCCTAGTTTCACAAAAATGGTGAAGCTTTGTTGACCATCCAATTCAATGCAAGAAATGAGCATGTTTTTTTATTTTCCTTGCACATTATTAAGTATTCATTGGAATTAAAATTTCCATATTCCCTACGCTTCTCTTGCACATATAATTTACTTAACTAAGTGAACAGCCTCAATGTATATAGCCATTCAAATCCTATAACCCTGAAAGGGTCTTATCACAACAATGTAGTTGGACCGATTTACTAAAAGTGAGTGACTGTTTAACTGTTCAATCAATCATGCAAATGTCTGTTTACTTAGTTCATCTTTTTTGAGTTTTTTTCAGGATTGAATAATTAGAGTGAAAATTAACAGAGAAGTTTGATCAAGTGTTTAATATTCCTTTAGTAAATGTCTGAATAGACATAAGTACAATGTCATACCTTCATTAGAAAATGTACTTTTCTTAAAATTGAATAATGTTTAGGATGTCGCTTTCCTTGCATTATATTGTGTTCATAGAACATAGATCACCAAAATCCTACTGGCTTTAAAGGAGCCTTCCACATAGCAGTACAGTGGTTCCATTTGATTTCATTTTGCATGTGTGCTGTGTTCTGTTACACAGCATATCCTAATGATGTGCACTTAATTTGCAGGCTATGCAGCTCCATGAAGCCATATATTGTGTTCATTTGACAAAATCATTTATCAAAAATTGCATTCTGCATTTGGTTTCTTGCTTGCTACATTCAGAAAGCAACCAAACTATCGATTTGATTTGAGAGTCAGGTAATATTTTCAGAAAATGATCAGCAATAACATCCAACTTTAAACTACTGATCCTATAAACAACTTACTAATAAGCCAGGTCTGTTCCCCAAGAAGCAGTTGTCAACCCACTGGATGCTGCCATCTTTGCTTTTCAAACAGCATAGAGAAGGTAAAACTACTCTCACCATAGCCCTTAAGCCAAGGCTGTATTAAGATGGTCCATAAGCAGTTGTTTTCAATGGGTCAGTTCTCAACTCAGTGCGGTTGCAGCAGGGGCTTAGCCAGAAATGACTGGGCCCCATAGCAACCTGTCACTCCAATCCCTGCCCTTCCAGGAGTGGTGGGCCCCCTTTTGAATATGGGCCCCATAGCACTGCTATGGCTGCTAAAGTGGTTCCTATGCCACTGGATTGAAAACAATGAGTGCGGCTTGGACGCATATGGAATGTGGTTTTTAGACGCATGTAGATTGCGCCCAAAAAACTATTCCAAACCGCATCCCAAGTGCCTCCAAAACGCACCTAAAATGTCTTGCAGACACAACGCGTCTCCAGCAACAACACGTGTAGCCACAATAAAGATGAGAGATAAAAATAAAGAGAATGCTGAGTGGACACTGTCCCATTCATTAGAATGGGAAATGTCCTCTACTCTTCTTTTTCCCCACTGCTCAGGAAAAATGAAGCGGTGGACACTTACCCTAACTGTAGCAATCATATGTGATGTGCTTCCTATTAGACGTGGTCCAAGTGGTATCAGGAAATGGCCATAATAGTGGGTTTTGGTGACTTTAAACAAAAAGTCAGAATTGGCTGCATACTTTGGGGGAAGATGCCAAAAGCTGAGGGAACATGTTATGGCAGAACAACTTCTTAGAAAAGCAAAGGTTCCCACCTATCAAATTGTAGAAAACTATTTATATATTCTTCCACTTTGCTGACATCCATAATGGCTATGATCACTGATTTTCACTAGTCAAATAATGGACTAGATTCATTGCTCGCCAACTTGAAATAATGAAAAAGTTCAATCGAAATGCGTTTAACCTGATTTATTATTATGCAGATGTAGTCATGCTAGAGTTACCAGCAGGGAACAATAGCAGATTATCGAGCATGCTCAAAAAGAAATTCATCAATTGCCTAAAACAAAATCTTCACAAGTGCTGGGAACTGGCATCTCAGCCTTAACGGGAAAACTGTAGTAAAAGTTTAATGATGATTAAATGCAACATTAAAGCTGTGTCATTTTATTTGTACATGCATAAAAACTGCATTTATTATATTATTGGAAAACATTTGGACTGATCCAGTGATGCACATGGCAATGAGAATTTGTGTACCTAAACAAAATCACCAATGTAATCCGATGGGTTGCACAGTTTACCTGCATATTGAACAACATGACAATAACGTCTTGACTAGTGCAGACAATATTACCCAAATGTTACTTTCATAAACATTCTTTGGGTAAACAACTTTTTTTCAAGTTTTAATGGGTTTTAAATTGTTGCTGAGAAGCTCGCATATTATTGTTGTTAATATTTTATTATAATTGTTTATTTTTTTTAAATTTTTTTAACATGTTTTTTAGGTACATGCTGAATACCCATAGAAATGCATACAATTAAACAAAATGATACAACAGTCACAACAAGGCATTGTATATTAAACAAAGCTACAGATCATCTTTACCTCAGCGCAGACATGGTGAAAGCAATGGGTAAAGCCTCACATACACCTTAAGATCGATCCATACAATTTCCATTAGATTTACCAACAACTGTGTAATATAGTGGCCTCCCTGATAGAATACATAGTGATTGGAAGGATTAGAAAGGTCCTCATATTACATCTTGGTAGAACAAAATTTGATTGCACAGAAATTGTATGGAAATATTGTAAGGTGTATGGGGGGCTTTTAGGTTTAGAATCAGGGTAAGAGTAAAGCCGGCCATAGACGTCTCGATCTATGGCCGACTTCTAGCAGACTCTACACAGTGTGGTGACGTCACCACGCTGTGAGGAGTTGGCTACAGAGAGGACAGGAATCCCGTGTGTTCCACTAACACACGCGATTCCTGTCAGACTGTAGCCAATTAACATTTAACAGCCTGCAGCACAGTCAGGCAGAAAAAGAACCAGCAGGACGGATCCGTGTGCGCTTTTTTTCTACGAAACTCTAGGTGGGCTCCCTCATAGTTGCGGCCGACCAACCTTTATGTGCTCGGCGGGAGCGAGCGCGCCGGTTGGTCGGCTGCAACTATGGCCGGGAATCAGCATGTTTTAAATGTTACCTAGCCAATCTGTACCATGAGCCCAAATGGCCTAATATGAAATCTTCTTTTAAACAGGGGGAAGAACCTACACTTTCTTCCCTGCAACTGATTGTCTGCGTAATTGCCAATTTGACGTGAATCCAATTAAACTGATTGAATTTGGTCTAACCTACCAAATTTGCTTATTTAGAGTTTAACTACAGTGGCAATGTGTGGTCACTCTTTGTCACTCTTTGTCATCACAATGTTAACATTTTATGACTTTATCTTTAATGGTAATCAAAAATATATTAGGTAAGTTATATGCTGTTATAAAAGTTAAATAAGTTGTATACTTTGATATGCTGTTATAGTAAAGGGTGGGGAATACCCTGTTAACTGGATAAGGGAGTACTTCCCATGTTGCATTGATAGTGATGGTCAATGGGTACAAGGCAGGAGCCATGAAAATTGTTGAGGGCAGGATCCTATGGGTTGTTCACCTGATCATGCACCTATACACCATTGCATGGCCACCTTAACACTTTCAAATAAGGTGAGTGCTCTGTCAGTTGTCCTGTCACTGATGGTAAGTATTGTGTGGCTTGGACCCTATTATGCAAGACAAAACCCAAGTTTGCAAAACATTTACTGGGGGAAAGTCAGTGACGTCACATCTGGTCCCTGGAATGCATAGTTCCTGGTTAAGGGAGCTGGATGTGACGTCACTGACATCACTTTCTGTTCTCAAGCTGTTTTTTTTAGTGAAAAGATTCTTCCTCCGGCAAGATCTCATAGGTTCTGATCATGCCGAGATCTTCTTCTCGCCTGTGAACAGGGCGGGTCGAACACCCGTACTGCTTGCCGGCAAGAAGGAGGGCTAACATCCATGTCCGCCTTGCTCCTGTTAAGACTACCAGCTACCTACTTTGCCAAAACAACTTTGACTCAGATTGCACTGTGGTTGTTCTTTCACATCTATCACACATTTATTTAAACCATGAACTAACCATCACTTGAATACCCTCGCCAATCATAGACTGTAAGACCTTCTATATATAGCGCTGCCGTTTTCAAGAAAATGGCACATATCCAATATCCAGTGTTTATAATAATAGTTTATAGGTGTTGTTGTAAATAGTCATTAACGCTATAAAGCTGGACCTGGTGATTATCGCTGTTTTTCCAACACAGTTCTTTATTTGATGGTATAAACCTTAAATGATGTTGGGTGTCTGTGATGAAGGCAACTATTTGGTGTCTCCTAATTGCACTCTTCTTGGCTTTTTCAACACACATTATCTAGAAATTGCCTACTGTGGTCAACATAAGGAACTGTAGTGTCTATAGACAGTAAGGCTGCAGGAGAATAGCAGCAATAACATTGGAGAAAGGATTAGGAAGGTTAAAACAAGCTTTTTATTTTATATGACAGTTGTTTATGATACACAGTCATTTAGCAGTCTAAATGTAGTTCATTTGGGATTTACATCTACTTAAAAAAAAACAATCAGAGGCCCTCATGTTTGGATTCCCTTAGATCGGGCCGGTAATCCAGCAGCCAATGAAGACAAACGTGGTACAGTTAATTCCACACAACACTTGTGTTTGCTATTCATCATTTTATACACATAACACATTTAAATAGTCCAGATTACCCCTGCGCTCTAATTTCACTATTAACTGTAACTTCCCCACAGCAGAGCCATAAACTGCACGGAAAGTAATTGCTGTCTTCTTGACCCTTCCTTAGTGCAATGTGTCCCACGGGTGCTGGCCATCTGTTTTTAGCCAAGCTCTGAACCCACAGCATGTAATGGGGATATATGAGCCAAAACTATAATCTGGAGATTTTCAGTCTATTGCTGTCATGGAGGAGTAATATGAGGCTTATTTTCACCAGCATAAACTCTACTATGGAAGCAGAGGAAATACAAGAGGGGATAAAGTGAAATGTTTTCTTGTTAAGTTGCAAAAATAAATTCACTAATTCATAAAGCTTTACATTTTTTGTGTGATATAAAATATTTGTTTTAAAATACTGTAAGCTTTTCTAATGAGTACATTGATTACCCTGTGTTCCCATATTTATTAATTCAAGGTTTAATTTTCTTTAACCGCCCCTCCGTTCCATAACCACTGAAGTCTATGGGGACAGATCTTGCTATTAAATTTTGGCAATTTGCAGGGCAACTAGGTAAGTTATTAGGTAGGATATTGTCAAATGAATGGCATTAAAAGCCAGCACTACCTTGTAGGACCCGTGCCAAGTATAAAGTAACAATTCTGAAATCTATGTGTTCTGCTGACCATACAGTAAGTGATGGCTGAACTGTAAGGCAGATAGTTCGGCTGGGAACATAACATGTTTGCTTTTCTTCTCTTGACTCACAGAACGGGTGTTCGACCCGCCACGTTTGCTGGCGAGAAGAAGATTATTATTCTTCCACTCTCCGGATCAGTAGCAGAAAGATACGACCAGAGGAAGAATATTTTCACTAGAGACTGGGTAGAGAACCGGGTCTCTAGCAAGAGATCGGCTCTGACCTCACTTCCATTTTTTCTGATTCAAATTCCCTAGAAACAGGCAGCCAATTTGAATTTCCCAGCGAACAGGCGGACGTTGGACATTTCTAAAAGTCTGATCCGCCTGTTTGCAAATGGATGTTGCCGATGTTCACCCATCACTACTGACCATTATCATCAGGACAGAAAGTTGTAATTGACACATGGGACAAAACTAGGGGTAAAGTAATGGGCATTTCTTTGACAACTGTCTGGTGTTGATAGGACAGGGAGGGAAGGAGGATTCTCTAAATATTTGAAATATTTCAAAAACATTAAAGTGTATTAGCAAATTTTGCGGTTAAGCCTGAATAAGGTTCAGCCGCCTATGGTCGCACCTGTCTGTCA
>CM070041.1:17858480-17872500 GCA_036250615.1 Ptychadena robeensis
CACCCGCCACATCCACCATACAACCTTTGTACCCCTCCCGTCATGAGCTGTGAACTTTCTCACCCAAAGCGATAATCACTTGGGTTAAGTGTAAATCTCTCACAGTTACTTTTCCTTACTTAATACCAAAAGGAGAAAGGGAAGAGACGAGGACTTGGTGCTCTTAATTTATGGCGCCGTTTGCTCGCTCCCCAGCCTATCTTCTTCATCTGTTCCTCCTCCTGAAGAAGCGGCTCTTACTTCTCAGTTCTTAATTTTTTTAAAGCCGCGAAACGCGTCGAAGGGGCTCATTATACAGATTCATCATTGTATTATATTGTATTGTACATTTTTCGTGATTATGATATGTTTAAAATCTGAGACAGGATCCCAACACTTTTTGGTTGAATGGATCTTATCTCATACCAATACGTTTGTATTTATAACAGTAAATTACTATTTGCTTTTGCTTCAATTTGGTTATCTACCCTCCGACGTTATTGACCATTAAAAAGCCGTGGTAGTCTGCCGGTTATACGACAGACAGGTGCGACACGTGAGACCATAGGCTGGCTGCACCTTATTCAGGATTAACCGCAAGAATTCTAGTTTATAGGACTTTGGTCACTACTCTTGGTTTTTCGGTACATCCATACCTATTAAAGTGTATTAGAAAGGGGGCAAAATATGTTTATAGGATTAAGTGGTGAGAGAGGATCCTTGTCCTCTTACCTCCACACCTAACTCCCCCCCCTGTCCCCCTCAGCCAACATGTTTGGAAGTGAAGCCTCAGCAAGGAGGCTTAAGAACCCCATGCAGCCCTGGAGCCATTCATATAACTGAAAGATGAAACCTGCATGGTTGCTGCAGTTTTTTTAAACCAATCTTGCAAAAAGGCCTGGTCAAGTTATTGCCTTATTAAAGTGTATTGATTAAGAGATCAACTAAACCTATCTGGATCCTCCCTGGTAATTATTTCACCAATTTATCCAAAAAAGGTTTGAGAGCAACGTCTCAGTAAACACTAGGCTGAGCCCTAGCTGGGACTTTTAAGGCTCCGTAGATCAGAAAACAGTAGTAGTAAGAATAGGGATGTACTATTACTGCTGTTTTCCGATCTATAGTGCATTAAATAGGGCACAGCCTATTGTTTACTGAGACCTCGAACCTCTTTTGAATATTTAATATATGGAATGTGACACATGATTAGTGTTTGATCTGATGCTCACAGGGTTCCTTTGCCCACTTTTATTCACCAACTTAATTGGCCTTTTAAACGTTGCTTAGGGTCTTACCTCAATTTATTTTCTAAACTGAACAACGACCTTTGTTTGCTACCAAAAATGGGTGCCCTTTGGACTCACTCACTGAGAAAACCTTGTGTTGAGAACGATATAGGACCACCACAAGGAGAATTCAGAATTACCAAGTCAGCAGTTTCCTTTGGAACAAACTTTATTTTTTTTTTCCTCTTCATCAATGTCATTAAGTGCAGAGTCAATCATTTCCAGGGGGCCACATGAGCATCTCTATTAGATCAGGGAAAAGTTCACCACTTAAATGTGTATTCTTGGTGTGTCATTAAGATTCAACTATTAACTAATGTGTAACACGACTTATCCAATTTCCATTGAAGGCTGAATTTGGTTTGAACATTTATTAAGGAGGTTTCAGCTTAAGCAGCAATATAGTTAATGGAGAATATTGGATTGTGGTATTTGTTATCCTGGAAAATGACAGCGCACATGATTAAAGTGAGGTTCGACATGACATCCTTACCAACCTGTCCTGTGAAAAGGCATCTTGATCTCACAAATGACATGAATTCTGCTTATTGAGGAACAGATATTATTTAATAAACATATTTTGAGAAACCACAATTAGTGTTAAAGCACCGGTTTCATTGTAAGCTACATACATTGCATTTAGGAGAAATATCAATCTAATCCTGCAGCTTTCATGTTCAAGTCATGTGTATGGAGGAACAACTACAAATTTGTCTGACAGTGATGGGGATTTTTGGCATTATGTTCATTTTTTCACAACATACTTGTACACTAACTGTCTAGTGTTCTCTTCTCCAGCATAGAGTACCCAACCTCTTGCAATTCTCATGCCAGTATTTCCATCTTTTTTATTGTCTTATCCCTTTAACCATTGGGTAGCCACCAATGAGACCTCCGAAAAGTGACTACATTTCCCTTCAAAATGAATAATAATTATTATTATCCTAATAATTGCCCTTGTGGTCCATCCCTCAGAATCACAACACAGGCAAATACTGTATCTCTAAACCTTGAAAAGGTATGCCTGGTAGCCGCAGCGTAGTGTAGGTGGGAGGGCTCTTGACTGGGGGGGCATGGTTGCGATTGGGGGGGGCAGGTCAGTTAGAAGGGGTAAAGATCAAGGGAGGAAGAGGAGGGGTAAGGAGAGGCCATATCTAACAGCTCACCAGAAGTGAGACCCTTTTTGGATGCTGCAATCACCCACCCTCCCTCCCTATGTGAATGTTCTCATTTGTGTATTTTGTATTTTCTACTAGGTTTTGCCACAGCATGGCTGGACATTGACAGTGCCGGGGAAATTAAAGTCTATGCCCAGGATCTTAGTGATGTGCTAGTTAATGAGGGCAGTCACCAGACCCTGGTAATGTGGTGGTGGGGTTAAGCCCCCACCTAGTTTCATATGTTTATTCCAGTAAGGTACCCATCGAGCTAGTGATCTAAGGGCCGGTACAGTTTGGAAAAGTTTGCGTTTGGTGTGGTGGCACTGTCGGGGGATCCAGATTCCTTACAATTGTTTTATTCTGTTTTATATACTTGTTGGGTGTGGCCTGTAATATTTATATATGTAATATATATATATATAATTACATAATCCAAAAAGAATAAATGGGTTGGGTCTTTATTTTTATTTTTATTTTTTTATTTTAGTTGGTTAAGATAACAATCGCAATCACTTGTTGGCAAATGTGTGTCAGGTATCCCACAGTCAAGAGATATTTTAGCTCAGTCTTCAAAGTACAGGGTATCTTTGCTACACACCCAGGAGGAACCCATGACCAATAAATGTTTCATAAAACCTATTAAATTGTCATTTCATTTTCTCTTATCCTGTTGACTAAGAATAACAAATGCTTTAATAATATAAGTCTATATAATACTACACTGTTGTAGCTACCTGGTGCAAAGGATCTGTATGCCAGACCAGAGAGAAGCACAACTAAGATGGAAAGAAAGGCAAGGTGATTTCTTCATAAATGCCACACATGATAGACATACCCAACATTCCTGCAGACGATTGGGACCAATGAGACAAGAAGGAAATCTGAAACAGTAGTATGGACAATGTAAACAGCTGTCTCTTAGGGCTTGTCCCTACTTTGGCGATGGTCTGAAATCACCCACGATTTTATTTACGTTGACCAAAATTTTTGAACGCATTTCTCTATGGGTGTGATCAGCGGCGTCAGATCACTCCTGATCGCTTGCCATAAAAATCACTAGTGATCACCACTTCGCGATTAAAATTGCAGGTGATTGCTCATGTGGGGACATAGCCATAGGGGTTTTGTTTTGCACAGAAAGTAAACTAAATGGGATTTGGGGCCAACATCGGATGAGGAACCAAAGCAAATGAATATCTAGACAAAAATTTTAATCTTCCCACCCCACCAATTAACACTAGAAAGTATTCCATCATAGCTCCTTGATAGCCCCAGCTCTGGCGAGGATAGGCTTTAGGTCTTCCCTTTTCAATCCATTGCATCTCCCCTCTTTCATACCTACCTTCCTTCGCACTTTGCTTTTCTCCTCCCCCTCTACTAAAGGGCTGGGAATTGTTAACAAATACACTCCTCTTTCACACACCCCCAGACCCTTGACGCCCATAATGGGGAATCTTGACTTCCCCCTGGCCTTGACTACACCCTTGTTCCTCCTCTGGACCCCAACTTCCAACAGGGGAAATTTCTATCAAAAACTCAAACTTTTTTATGTGTATGAACTATTGAAATAAGGATATTAAGCTTATATCCATGATTGTGATTTAATGTTTACTCACCTTTGGGCAAGTTGGATTTGTAGACTGTGATAAATTTGCCGCTCTACTGCCACAGCACTCCATTGCCCCTTCGTGTTCTCCGTCTCGTCTCATTTTCCCCTGTTACTCCTCCCTGCTAGTCATGTGTCTCATGGTCTTCTTCTCCCTATCTTTTGCCCTAACTTCCTTTACTGACCTTCCCTTCCCTACTCTCTCATAATATATGCATGCAACCCCACCGCCCTCCAAATTTTGAGTGGGATTTGGTGACCTTCCTCTCCAATGCCTACTGGACCCACTGGATTTATAAATCCACACTACACTTTGGGCTCTTTTAGGACAACCTTTGCAGGGAGAACTTGCTATTCCTCCCTGGTGTTTCAATTATTTCTACATTGTCTTTTTAAATTGGTTGTAACAAAATTTAAACAATTTACATTAAAAAATAAATTCTGATTAAATTGCATGCATGCTCAAGCACATCCCCCCATACATTAATTATGCCCAGGATGTGAGGCCTGTGGACACCTATGCCTTTACTGAAATACAGGTAAATGGCATGAGCATGAACACAGGAAGAAGACACCGAATGAACACCACCAGCTCTCCTGGAATAGGTTATCAATTCTGAATATGGCTCAGGGTTACTTCATTTGGTAAGTAAAATCTACCTGAGCAACACTCAGTGTTACAGCCAGGAGGCCCAAAAAATGGGCTGAAAAAGCTCTACTTTGCTTATACTCGAGTCAGGGTCCACTCACCTGTCCCGGGTTGCAGATCGCAGAATCGGAGGCACTATTGTTCTGCTGGCTGCCTACGTTTTTCCAGCTTTTGTAGATAAAACTAGGTACATCCGCTTAGACTTGGGATGGCTTATACTTAAGTATATAGGGTAATACATTTTCAATATTTGTTTTCAGTAAATTAAGTATTTTAAGGATAAAAATAATGTTGGCTATGTTATTTGACTTAGGGATACTAGCCTTTAAAATTCATCCTCAATGGTTGAATTGGCTCCATACCCAGACACTTTTAGCTATAATATGTCTATGGGCATAATTTGTATCTTATTTAAAACATTTTAGCTAATATTCTTCCAGCCTTCCAGTACCACCCTTCCAGGATCGGAGCTGCTGCTGCCAGGAGAAATTGTTAATAAAAAGGCACTTTTAAAACATGAGTCTGACTGGATACATCTTTATTTTATTTATGTAGCTGAAATGTGGATGCATTGCATGTCAACATTCTGACACCTCTGTCTGGATGATCAGAATCGGAGGTGAATATCATTAAAATGTGTCTGCAGTCTGGCTGTATGAGATACACTGGTTGCATCTGCGTACAGGAACAATTTGCTTAGTAAAGTCATTATATTGTGTTCTTGAGCTGGAACTTTCATAATACTTGCCAGGATGTAAAGACTGCATGTCATTACTATTGTAGGAAATGTAGACTGGGAACTGGGCAGAAAAACATTGTGCTCTAAGTCAATCTTTTGCAAAGAGTATATATATACATTTAATGTAATCCTGTCATGAGATCATGATGTGAGCTGCCATTTTTAGGGTTTCTGTGCCACGGTAGTTGTACTGCTCTCTTTATGATTTTTTGCCTTTTAAAAAAGCCAGGCAACTAGAATTTTAGGAATGAAGTTACCAATAGGTAAACCTATTTAATCATGTAGGTGTTCAATATTAAGATGTAGAGTTTTTAAAAAGTCGCCTGTTGGTAGAGTAGTAGTTTGCAAAATCCTGACATGCCTGAAACTGTCTAGATCTGAGCCTGCAATTATTGCTTTATGGATTTCTAGTCTATACAAACTCCAAATTCGTTTTCAGTTTGGTATCATGTCCTTTTATTGACATCGTGTTGTCCAGTTATTGACATTGTCATGTCTAGCTATTGATATCATCATGTCTGTCTATTGATATCATCATGTCTGTCTATTGACATTTCTCTTAAGTACATGCTCATTGTTAATAGTTGGAGCTAAGCACTGTTCTGTCGGGAGTAGAGAAGGAAGAGTGGGAGGTGCCCCACTGCTCCTTAACTTATAGAGAACACAAGTGGGTATCACCCAGACATTTAACAATTCACATTAATTGAATTAAAAGAATTAAACACACATTAAACCGATTTGAACATCAACAGACAGGTTTACAAACACTAGATTAAAAACCATTCTTTACTTAAATAAAACAATAATTAGAAAATAACAAATCTGAATACTTACCTCTCTACTGTCTTGATCCGGATCCGGATCCAGATACCCAACCTAAATCCACATACTTACCTTCCCCTCTTCCTGGTGCCCAGTGCCTTTTACCTTTCTTCTAGTAAATTCATACATTGTATTTACTTGTGTAGCTTTTTCCCCTCATGTTCTTGTTAGTCTGTCTTCCTGCTTGTCCCTCCTCACTGGCTGGCAGTGATAGGAGAGCTTGGGGCACTAGGTGCATTTGGCAGAGGGAGAAGAGAACTGTCAGACAAGAGAGCCAATAGGCAGTGCTGTAGTTCTCTTCTCTCTCCTCTCTCTTAGACTATGTTTCCACTTACGTGATCAGCCGTGCATGGATGTGATTTTATTTGCGGCTGATTATAACACACAATTTTTTTAAAAAAAATGTCACCCTTTAAATGAAAAAGATCGCCCCTTGATCGCGCCCCATAGAGAATGAATGGACATGGTTTTTGTTTGCATCCAGATAAAAAAATCGCGCCATTCATGTCTATTGGCGTGATCAGGGCTGAAAAATCTAAATGCAGGGAGCAGCTATTCTGAATGCAGTATGCACCAAGTTCGCTGCGAACGTCCTGTGCAATTACGTGGCAACACGTAATTCCCTTACTCTGCACTGGGGCAGCAGTGTGCACATCCACAGAGAGGACTCTGAGTGCTACCTTGGGTCATGGGTCTATTTTAATATCAAACAGTTGTCTCAGGTGACAGAAATCTAGCATGTTTAGGTAGCCTTACCTTAAGATCCTGCTTGTTCACTCTTCCTGTAGTAACCAGATAACACCAAGCCACTGCCTTACCAGTACATACCTGCAAGTTGGTGCTTACCTGCTAGTTGAACACGCAGAGAAGACTGATAATACTGACAGCAGAAATGTGCTTTTAGTTGTCAGACTACAGAAGAAGTATTGTTACTGTCAGATAAATGTATACTGTACTTTGGAGGAATGATGGCTAGTAAAAGAATAAAAAAGTTTACATTCAATGTACCCTGACCAGAAATAAATGTAATGTGTTAGGACAGGTTTAAGGCATTGAACCATTTAATGGAATGTTTGATGACGTTCATATTTTATTTTCTTTCTCGTGATGTTTAGATATCAGGTAGATTCCATTGTACATATTTAGTTTAGTGAGCAGCTGAGAATATTACATGACAGATCACAAAGAAATTCCATCCAGTTTTTCAGACAACTTGCCACCTATATATATGTATGTATATGTATATATATATATCATTACTATGGGATAGGCAAATCTGCCTCGGTTCAGTGTGCAAATGCTTTTTCAAGTCTTGCTTAAGTTTGGTTGAATTTGTGGTGAAACCGTCATGGTGGGTAACTCTCTTTATTCTGACCATTGGTTGGACATTAACCTTCTGAGCGTTCAGCCCCAGTTAACTTGAGCGACGCTTTAGATACCACTGAATTGCTACGGCGGTTGGGAGCATCGGCATGTATGCCAATGCTTCCGGGTCCGCCCCCGATTGCGTCACCGGTGACACGAAGGGGGCGGGGGTAGGCGGCGCCATAGACCTCTGTAACTTTTTTTAGCATAAGTCCGCCGTCTCCAGTGACGCCGGACTTATGTTTACATCCTCCAGCTGAGCAGGCAATCACGGAGGAGCATGTTGTGCTCCGCCGTGATTGCCCGTGGCACGGTTATAAAAAAACTGTGCCACGTATGCAACGCCTAGAAGGTTAATAGAGATGAACAGGATAGGCAATATTCAAATTTGCGACAATTATTCACCAAATATTCCAAGTAAATTCCAAAATTTAAAATCTCCTGTTTACTTTTAGCGAAAATTGTGATCGCATTCAAACTCGCTCGAAAACAGGTCCTGTCCTACAGTCGTTCACCAATTAAAAAGAGCATCGACCCGAGATGATGAAGATATAGCACTATATTCGAGATCTTCTCGAATTCTCAAAGTGCCGATATTCACAAAATAAACATAAATTTGAATATTCATGGTCAACACTAGACATTAACAGAAAAAAGAATTACAAACAACACTCCAATATGGCCTTTATGTAAATGGAGCTTGGCTTTTCAACTAAACTATTGGCAGCTGACCTGGAAAAAACAATGCAGTTCATTAGAGGTTGTTACTTATTGCTAATGTTGATCTTTGAAGATTGGCTGTTTGGATAACAGAGATTCATCACCAACTCATGGCTGTGGTTGGCCAATACTTCATACCTATGACTTAATGGAACTTCATTGACTTTCCAATTATTATAACATCACTAAAGCTAAAACAAATCTCCAGTAATTTTGGAGTGTAAACTTCCCAATGTAAAGTTTGCAATACAGTCTGTGAAAATGATCCTCATATCTTGTTCTCTCCCATTTCTATATGTATGTATAAATATATATAAATATATATATAGCAATGAATGTGAATAATTCAAAGTAAAGACAGTTAAATGCGATTCATTAGCAGTATTTCCAGAATGTGTATTAGGCTATCCTCTAAAAGGCTGCTTGAACAAGTGTGTCATCAAGATCCAACACACACCATGTAATCTTATCTAAAGCTCTATCTATCAGCGGAGCAGTGTTCTCCTCCTGCAGCTGTGTCACAGAATCAGATCACTTGGCTGACAGAGAATGAGAAGGGGAGGAGAGCGAGCGCTCGCTTATGACTGCAAGAAAAGACTGCACAAAAAAAGATAATATTTATAATCATGGATTAACCCTAGCCAGGCACCAAAAATTCTAAAAACACATTACTTCTTGCCAGAAAATTACATATCTATAGATCAATACATATAATACTTATTTGTAATGGCTGACATTGGCGATACACTTTTATCCGTTGTAATATAGTATATAAGGCCCCATTCACAATTTTGGGGTTTGGTACCGCATGGTAAATCGTGTGACCATTTATTCTAAATGCCACTGCATATGTATTGAAGCACACCACAACGCATGATAACTCAGTGCATAGGTTTCATTTCTACAATAGTGCAGTATGCAAGGGAAGTGCACGTGTGCTTTGGTGTGAATCAGATCTAAGGGGAGAATATCCACCAGTAATTTTGCATTCAAATTATTCTACTTATCATAAATTCATGAAATCACCCATTAGAAAGTAATCATTATCAATTGAATTTAGTCAATCGTTCAATATTACATAGGCCACTTTACATATACATTACATTTTCTAAAGGCTCCAGCCAGAGTAAGGAACAAGTTTGACACAAAACTACCCCCTTTATATATCACATAACAGAGCAGAGAATATACTGTATATAGTATAAGAAGGGGCTAATCTTCTGCTAACAAGAAAGTGCTGATGAATGGAGGACAGAGCATGACAGCATCCCCTATATATCGATCATATCTGTGTATTTAGCCATTTGCCTGGAGTTTAGACATCAGTGTTATAATAAACTATTAGTACGTTACAAGGCGATAGGGGCATCCTGTTACATTTTTCCAAATATTATCCCCTATGATCTGTAGTTGCAGCAGTTACCTGACCCATTAAAATCACAGTGAATACATTTGCATGGAACATTTTATTTAGTAATTCATTACGTATTTTTTGCAGGAGTCTGCAACCCATGGCTCTGGAGTCCTAATATGGTTCTTCAAACTCTCCCCTTGCTGCCAGGAAGGAATAGAAAGAGTGCAAGCAGAAGCATCTGCGGTTCCTTGGTCTTCTCCATTAGTGATGGC
Organism: Ptychadena robeensis; assembly: GCA_036250615.1. Lineage (NCBI taxonomy): Eukaryota > Metazoa > Chordata > Amphibia > Anura > Ptychadenidae > Ptychadena > Ptychadena robeensis. Next base: position 17,868,433 of record CM070041.1, read on the forward strand.
CGAACATGTTCCCCTTTCTTCTCCTGGCGAACAGTACAGGTGTTCGACCCACCCTGTTCACCAGTGGGAAGAAGGTGACTATTCTTCCGCTGGCCGGATCAGATTTCAGCAGAATTCTTAGATGAGAGACTGCAGAAAGAGGCCTTTTTTCTCGTCAAAGAAAGTTGGCTTAAACCGGAAGTGACGTCACGTCCGGATAGAGAAACCAAGAGCTGTGCGTTCCAGGTACCGGAGGGGACGTCAGTAAAGGCAACCTCTGTTTTTTTTTTTGATTCAAATTCCCCACGAATTCCTACGAACAGGTGAACTTCAGACTTTTTTAAAAGCCTGTTTGCGGACAGACCTGGCCGAAGTTCGGCCATCACTATTTTCCATCAAGGAGATGTGACTAGTGCATTACTGATCATGGAGCAACTCCCATTGAAGAAAACAGGGAATGTGTGTTGGGGAGCAGGAAACACAAAAACAAAACTGGAGAAGAGAATCTCAGGGTCACTTTTATACCCTGTCTTTTGGTTATTTTGCCCTATTTGTGTTGCGCTGTGCACTTGCAGTGCAAGCATTAGCACATGTATTGTACAGTACACAACCGACGCACTTTGTGTTACACAATAACGCTGATGGTGCAAGTGTGAATGTGTTATGTTTTGTGGCTCCAGAATATTTTTCTGTAATGAAAGAAGGGGCCCATCCTTGATTTTTTGGAATTCCACTATTAAGCAGCAAACATTTCTATAAATTACATCTTTGTCCATAGAGGTGTTCTAGGATCCTAGTTGGCAATGGACACCTTTGGGCACAATGTTCCAAAATGGAAAATGTGTATATATTTATAATTCTAAACACCATCCTTGCCTTATCTCAAGGGAAACTTGGGCACGTGCTCAGGGTGCCAGGGTCTAAAGGCTGCCATACACAGCCCGAGTAGGACAGACATACCTACTCCGATATGCACTTGAGTACAAACGTGATGACGTCATCACGTTTGCACCCTTCGGTCTTCATTGAAGCTTATGGCATCGGCTTGCATCGGCCAGAGAATATCGGACATGTCCGTTCTCTGGCCGGCCGAGCTGTGGGGCGACAGGGATCTGTTTTTAAACCTGACCGACGGTGCGAGCGTACACCTTACAATCTTTCCATACAATATCTGTACAATCAAATTTTGTTCTACCACAACCATGTAATATGAGGACCTTTCTAAACATTCCAATCACTATGTATTCTATCAGGGAGAACCCAGCACTACATAGCAGTGATATATACCTTCCAATCACTATGTATTCTATCAGGGAGGACCCGGCACTACATAGCAGTGATATATACCTTCCAATCACTATGTATTCTATCAGGGAGGACTTGGCGCTACATAGCAGTGATATATACCTTCCAATCACTATGTATTCTATCAGGGAGGACCCGGCACTACATAGCAGTGATATATACCTTCCAATCACTATGTATTCTATCAGGGAGGACCCAGCACTACATAGCAGTGATATATACCTTCCAATCACTATGTATTCTATCAGGGAGGACCCGGCACTACATAGCAGTGATATATACCTTCCAATCACTATGCATTCTATCAGGGAGGCCACTATACTACATAGTTGTTGGTAGATCTAATGGAAATTGTATGGATCGATCTTAAGGTGTATGGGGGGCTTTACCCTGGATTGTTAGCAATGTTCCATAAACCATATTTAAGTGACTGATATCAGCTAATTGATAAACTACCAGTCAATGAGGGATCACATGATACAAAACAATATTAATTAAGGTATAGGAAACAATACTTCAAGTTGGTTTTAATAAATTAAGCTTGATTAATTATTACTTTTTATTAGTTTGAGGAAAAACACCATGGACTAACATTCTTCACCACAATTTGGCAGCAAAGCTTACACCTGTACAGTTATCACTGATACCACTTGTTATTTTAGATTTGTCAATACACCAGCACAGCCCGCTGCTAATCTGCCTTTCTCTGTCCCTGTCTGCAAACACTCATTCAAATGTTGACATTTCTCATTCAGAGAAAGCAAAAGCTACTAGCATTCTGTAATAGTATCTGACACTCATACTAGGCCATGTGTGTATGCCAACAAAGTACTTCACCAGTCTGTCTTTAATTTGCACTTGGCAGAAAAGCTGACGCTTGTTAAATGGCTGTTTTTATTTTTATTTAAGGAAACAAAGATTGTGTGATACACCACACTGCCAGTATTTGTCAACAAATGTCAACAGTTGAGTTTTAAAAAGTTTTGAATACAGTCGATGACAATTATGCCAGGTTTAATTTTTGTCTGTGAGCCTATTTGGGAGACTTTTCTTGATATCCTGTTCTGCTGTGGTACATGGAATTGACACACCTTTCTAAATGTGGCTTTTTTTGTATATTTGTTTCTATTAGAAAAGGTTTCCATCAATGAGGGATAGCAAATTCTCCTAGAAAAAGCACATGATCAATCTGATTACATGATCGGGTAGATACCTCCATGGTTACTGGTCAGGATCATTAACTCATACACAGGCTGATTTTCACCCCAGTTCAACCGCAGTGCGTGCTCCCCCCAATCGCCCGAGCAAAAAATTGGGTGCGCCTACCTGGCGAGATCGATCAGAAATATCCTGTTGTTAAATTCCCGGATGATCCCATTACTTTGTTTGGGAACAGCAGTCCCCATCCAAAGTAATGTCCAGCACACAAAGGGTGCCGGACACATACTCTGAGTGGCCGGTTGCAGCGTGATGACATCATCCCTCATCTATCCAGGTAGAATTTGCTTGTCTATGGCTGCCTTTAGCCTAAACATGATCAACCAAGCAATTAAACATCCGGTTTATGTTCATCTCCATTATGATGTACCATATTTTTTAGACCAAAAGACACACTTTTCCACCCCGAAATTTGGGGGGGGAAGTGCCTGCATCTTATGGTATGAATGCGAGACCCAGCTCTCCGGGAAAGGAGATAAGCCGGGGAGCTGTCAGATGTGAGATCCGCCCATGGCTGGATCTCCCATTTGAACTGTGTTATTGCTTATGCCAACAGAGCCCAGAGCCCTGCTAGTATAAGCAATGAAGAGAGAGATATATGAACTGCCATCTATCCCTCTCTCAATGTCCGTGGGAACTGCAATCACTTGACACACAGAAGTATCCACGGCCACAGGCACAGCAAGATCAGGAGAGGGAGAACAGCTTCCGGACCCCCTCCTTCTGATCAGTGAAAAGGTGGCGTGATGTGCTGTGTGTGTACTGCTGCTAGTGACATCTACATATTTTTTTCCTGGTTTTCCTGCTTTAAAAACTGGGTGCGTCTTATGGTCCGGTGCATCTTATAGTCCGAAAAATACTGTAAATAGTTCTCTGTAAAATAAAAAAACCCTGCTGTATTTTTTTTCTATAAGACCCACTTTCCCCACTCCCCCCCAAATTCAGGGGAAACCTTTTGTATCTTATAGAGTGAATTTGCTAAGAGCTGTAGCCAGTGTTTCTCTGCTGTGTGCGTTTACTCCCTCCTCCTAGGTGCTGTCTATGCCTATGGGCAGGGAGTGATCAGAGTGGAGAAACACTCATGCAGTCCCTGTATACATATTGTATACAGGGGTGCTTATCATCTTCTAGTGCATTGTTATTGGGCACAAATTATGTTATATTGTGCTGTAAATATATAAGTACATGCATTTTACATAAAATAATTGTATAGCCTGTGTTTGGTCTGTAAAATATTGACCTACACACTATTAGGACAAGCAATACACCTAACTATCAAACCTCAATGATGTTGGCCATCCCATTCCAAAAGAATAGGCTATAGTATGCTGTTTTCCTCAACTTTGCTTTGTCGAAAATCCCTTCAGGGAAAGCTTTTTTTTATTTAGATTTCGATGATAAGTATTATATCTTGAAAGAGATTATTCTGGCAATCATTCATCCCAAAACTTTTCAGTGGTGCTAAGCAGGGTCATTTCTAGCAAATTGTTGCCTTTGGCCCCCTATCAAAAGTTGTGGAGCGAAGGGGAAGGCTTGTGGGGCTAGTAGATAAGTTGTTGACCGGGG
>CM070041.1:17872600-17882952 GCA_036250615.1 Ptychadena robeensis
GCAGATAAGTTGTTCAGTGGGGGGTGCAAGAAGAATTATGCGCGTACACATTTTTTGGGGGGAGGTGGGGCCACATGCGCCCACATATTTTGCATAGCAGGAGAAATAGCCCTGGTGTGGAGGTCAGGGTTTTGTGCTGACCACTTGGGTTTCTCCACACCAGACACCTCCACACCGGACCATACTGCTTCTTTATAGAGATGACTTTACGCAAAGAGATTTTAGAACAGAAAAGGGCCTCCTCCAAACTGTCATTACAAGCTTTGTTAAAAATTGTTGGCCGTATTATATGTGCAAAAGGTTGTTCTATGTATTATATATATATTCTACTAGCTTTCCTTTTAGCTGCCTCAATCCACTCATTCCATAAGTGATTTATTCCTTCCTCTATCCAGACACGGGGACATGGACAAAGGGATGGGTGTTGATGACAGACATTATGTCAGGAATAGGTACACAGTAGAGGCAGCACTGCGTTCTATATGTACATCTCCACTGGCCTGCCGCCAATTGTCTCGCTGCAGCTGCAAATGCTGAATAGTAAATCACACATCCTAAATACTGTTGTTTCACATTGTATATGATATTTTTTCTGGATAATTTTCTCCCTTTCTTAGTGAAAGCCATGGCAAATTTAGCAAGGATCAAACACTGCCTAAGGATCAAACACCCAACCTACATACTTCAAAATAGTCAGAGTGGTTTAATCTTATAATATGGTTTTGTTTCTAGGTACAAAGTCTTAATACAGAGCAAGAAAGTTCTAATATGCTGAATATATTAAAGGATTATTGTGATATGCCCTGTGCCAAAACACAAAGGAATGTCAGGAAGGTCTTGATATGTTCTGTGTTGTCTTAGAGGTGAATTAAAACTTCTTTGGCTTTGGTCGGTTCTCAGGCTGTGGACCTTCTCTCTAAACATTTCCTGTGCCTTGACTTAAACAAGCTTAATGATTAACACACTTAAGAATTGGAACAGCTTACCATTAGGAAATGATTAAAATAATCGCAGTAAAAATATTGTATGTTCACCTTAAGACTTAAACTATATGGGCACATTTTGCACAATTACCTGAAAAAACAAACTGTGGAGAATGAAATGGTATCAGGGTCAACTATCCTCGTAAATCCAAGGATCCTCTAATGCTTATTAAAAGTCTAAAGGTGAGAGCACCTAATCCTAACCTCTAGACCACCAGCGAATTCAAAGTCTAAAGGTGTCCATATACAATATGGTATAAAACCATCAGATATAAAATAATAGAGATTTCTCGTACAAATCTATTGGAAATAGGGGGACATCATTCAAATATTGATCAGAAATGGCTGTTCTGTGCAAAAATGATTTTAACTGGGGAGTGCTTCGTAGCAAACAGCCAATGGATGCATTCCCTGACATTTACTATATTAACACTGGCCTGTTGGTTGTTAATTGGTTAATTGTTTAATTGGTTGATAGGGAGTACATCACTGGTGTTTGATCCTAAAATGATAGTAATACATCCAGCAACAAGAGGCATGACAAAAAAAAGTTTAATTATGTTAGTGGTAAAAGAAAAAAAAGTAAGAAATGCACAATATTGAAGGTAAAATACAGACTAAGCAAGGATTACGGAGCAGGAGTTGCTGTTTTGTGTGTCTCATTGTCACTGTCAGTACAGGAATTACATCACTTACTGGTTAGGGATGACATCACTTCCTGCTTGCATGTGCTGTATGGACATTGGTTAGGAAGGTCTCTTCTTAGTTAAAAGTCACACCCACTGTTCAACAGTTTAATGAGACGCGCTTCTGGCGGTAGACTTTGTCAACCAACAGGTTTACAAAAGGTTTTAGCCCGAAACACAGTAAGATCAATGGTGTGTAGTGATGGCCGAACCTTGGCTATCCTTGGAAAAACCCAAAGTACCTGAATCGCACAGTTTCTGGTTTTGATATCTGGACGTGACATCACTGACGTCACTTCCGGGACCTGGAACACACAGTTCCCAGTTTCAATATCTGCATGTGACGTCACTTCCAGTTTAAGCCGTTTTTTTTCTCTACCCAATCTCCGGTGAAAAAATTCTTCCACTGTCCGCATATTTCTGCTCCTGATCCGGCCAGCAGAAGAATAGTAACCTTCCTTCCTTCCTTTAATATTTACTTAGTAATTGATCTTAGGCTTATCATGTTTAGATCAAGAAGTAAGGGTGGCAAGTTGTCTTTGAGAAACTTTGGGGGATTATGTAACACTTATTGATAGGAATGGGAAGTTTTCCTAGGAAACTTTCTCCTACAAGTGAACTCATGAAGAAGCAGATCTGGTCTGTATTCCCCAATTTGCTGATGCATTTGATGTCTAATTTATGCTTTTAATGTAGGCTATAATAGAATCAGCCAATCCGAGCAGAACTAATTAATTAGATGAGTGAATTGATCATGCGCTTCTTCATTGGTTCTCTTGCAGGGGAACTTTTTCTAGGAATTTTAAAGGAAGAACTAGCACAATCAAGCCTTCTTAAAACAAAGAACTGTAATAGTGGAACCTTTCTCCTGTTTGACTTCTAATCATTTATGGTCTTTCTCTAGTTTCCCCTTTCTGTGATCATTTTTCAATACAAGTTAGGCTAGAGAATGCAATGCCTCTAATGAGTTAAGCACTTAACTACTTCCATCAATATATTAACTTTTATTTAAATAGCGCCTACATATTATGCAGCGCTGTTCATTTAATAGGAGCGGAGATGCAACACAAGCAAACAAGTACAGACTATGACACGGGAGAAGAATAGAGCTCTGCCCAATCATAATAATAACATTCAGCTCTATCCGAACAAGTGTATGATGAGTTCCTTTACTTCTGATGATCATCTCTTGTGTATTTGATGTGCTACACGTTGTTCCCAAATATTTTAGAGAAGGGTCGCACACCTCACCTGGTAAAATGGGGAAAGCGTGACAATGTTAAATGAATAAACAACATGACTATAGGATATTATTATCATCTGTTGTAAGTAAAGGAAAGAAGGCCTGAAAAAAGAAAACAAAGGCAGCCACATCATGTAATCTTATTCCATGTTTGTTCCTCAAAGTTTAAATAAAATATTACACAGGTGGAGCATGTATGATGTCTGGAAGCGTATCCCCACTGTAGTCAGGAAAGGGAGGTGGGTGATGGATGCTGTGTCATCTGCTATGAAACTTCTGACGCAGTTCATTGTGAAACAATTTGTATTTATCAGACTTATCTCTTGTTTGTTCATGCGCTGAGATGAGGTCCCCGGTGTCCAATTACTCTGACAGCATTCTACAACAGGCTTATTGAATCAAACCAGTACTTGAGCCCCTGAGATAACTTTATCTTCCAGCATTTAGTGATTTGCGGCCCAGATGTGGTCTGAAAATAGGATAAGATATGCAGCACAGTTTTTATAGAGATAAATAAAGTGCATAACTCTTCTTGTTCAAATATAATCAGGTTAGCTAAGAGTTAATAATATTTCAAGAGATCTTTGCTTATTCTTTGTGTAATCAGTTCTAAGTTCAGGCAAGCAATAGGGCAGCTTTCAGGGGTCCTGCAGAGTAAGGGCCCCCATACACCTTTAAATTTCTCTGTCAGATTCCCTTTAGATTGCCTTTTGTTTTACCAAAACCATGTAATATGAGGGACTTTCTAAACCATCACGTCTACCCATGTTCAATCGCGGAGGACCCGGCACTACATAGTTGTTGGTAGACCTAAAGGATATCTGACAGACAGATCTAAAGGTGTATGGGCAGCTTTATACTTCTGCTTTGCTCTGGAAGGAATATCAATATACGTTTTTGACTATTTGAAATCAAAATATTGATTATCAGAAATTCCCAATGGCTGGTCTCTAACATTAGCCAAAAAAATGCTTCTTGCCTGACCATTGTGTTTTTCTAAAAGCTTTACTTCTTTCTGCATTATAGAGATGATCACAAAAAAAACATCAGTTTATTTGAGAGTTAATTGCAAAGCCCCTGAACAAGGTATCATCACCAAAATTGCTGGAGATTGAGAAGGGGCAATAAAGTTACTAGCTCCAGCCTTAAGCAGCCCATACACACGTCGATGCCCAAGCAATCGAGGAGCCCTCGAGCGCAATGCGATGATGTAAAGTAAATCGAACAGGGTTTACCAGCATATTGGTTCCCTGTTAAATTCCCTGTTAGTTGAGTGGGTGCAGTCAATTCAAGTACAATCGATCAAGTTGAACGTGCATGGCAATAGATTGTGCTCGGGTCAATTTTTGACCTTTATATTGACAGAATTGACAGAATCATTAAATTGACAGAAATTTCTGTCATGTACAGTACAAAAATGTACCAATGAGATGTGAGCAACCAAACATACCCATAGATTACATCACAATTATGATTGATGAGCAGTGGGAAAAACAATGGAACTCCCTGAATATAGTATCATGAGTTGATTTCAAAGGCCTTGAACATCACTTAAATTGCAGGAGATGTAAAGAAAGATTGTGGGAACATTTGAAAAAAAAAGGTATTGATCAAGCATACAGTGGGTACGTAAGTATTCAGACCCCCTTACATTTTTCACTTATATATTGCAGCTTTTTGCTAAAAGTTCTTTTTTTTCTCATTATTGTAAACACCGCCACCCATATTGACAGAAAAACACAGAATTGTAGACATTTTTGCAGATTTATTAAAAAAGAAAAACTGAAATATCACACGGTCCTAAGTATTCCGACTCTTTGCTGTGACACCTTCATTTGAGTCCAGCTGTGTTTGATAATACTGTTTGCACTTAGGAAAGCCACACACTTGTCCATATAAGACCTTACAGCTCACAGTGCATGTCAGAGCAAATGAGAATTATGGGGTCAAAGGAACTGCCTGAAGAGCTCTTGTGAGAGAATTGTGGCAAGGCACAGATCTGGCCAAGGTTACAAAAACACTTCTGCGGCACATAAGGTTCCTAAGAGCGCAGTGACCTTCATAATCCTTAAATGGAAGATGTTTGGAACTACCAGAACCTTACCAGAACCCTTCCCCCATCCGGCCAAACTGAGCTATCAGGGGAGAAGAGCCTTGGTTAGAGAGGTAAAGAAGAACCCAAAGATCACTGTGGCTAAACTCCAGAGATGGAGTCGGGAGATAAGAGAAAGTTGTAGGAAGTCAACCATCACTGCAGCCAGTCGAGGCACTGTGGCAGAGTGGCCCGAAAGAAGCCTCTCCTCAGTTCAATACACATGAAAGCTTGCATGGAGTTTGCTAACAAACACCTGAAGACCTCCAAGTTGGTGAGAAATTAGATTCTCTGATCTGATGAGACCAAGTTAGAACTTTGTGGCCTTAATTCTAAGCAGTATGTAGCACTGCTCATCACCTGTACAATACAGTCCAAACAGTGAAGAATTATGATGGCTGCATCATGCTGTGGGGGTGTTTTTTCAGCTGCAGGGATAGGAGGACTGGTTGCAATCAAGGGAAAGATGAATGCAGTGAAGTACTCCTGGACAAAAACCTTCTCCAGAATCCTCAGGACCTCAGACTGGGCCGAAGGCTTACCTTCCAACAAGACAATGACCCTAAGCACACAACTAAAATAACGAAGGAGTGGCTTCACAACAACTCTGTGACTGTTCTTGAATGGCCCAGCCAGAGCCCTGACTTAAACCCAATTGAGCATCTCTGGAGAGACCTAAAAAGGGCTGTCCACCAACGTTTACCTTCCAACCTGACAGAACTGGAGAGGATCTGCAAGGAGGAATGGCAGAGGATCCCCAAATCCAGGTGTGACAAACTTGTTGCTTCTTTCCCAAAAAGACTCATGGCTGTATTAGATCAAAAGGCGCTTCTACTAAATACTGAGAAAAGGGTCTGAGTACTTAGGACCATGTGATATTTCAGTTTTTCTTTTTTGATAAATCTGCAAAAATGTCTACAGTTCTGTGTTTTTCTGTCAAAATGAAGTGCTGTGTGTACATTCATGAGGAGAAAATGTCTACAATTCTGTGTTTTCTGTCAAAATGAGGTGCTGTGTGTACATTAATGAGGAACAAAAAGAAGAAGATTTTAGCAAATGGCTGCCATATAACAAAGAGTAAACGATTTAAAGGGGTCTGAATACTTTCTGTACGTACTGTTTAATTGTACAGGCCCAGCCTGCACTTGTTTTATTTATGTTCCTATATTACTATATTCCTATATTACTTCTGCACCTTGTATTGGGACGACATGTCTATTGTCATTGGTTGATCTACAAACTTGCACGTTTGTTAGTCACTGGTGTTAGATGTAGTAGTGATTTATACTATTGCAGAACCTTGACATGAGAGTATACTATGCAACAGCCTTCATGGACTTCCTGAAGAAGTGGGCTGCTAGTTTATGAAACGTGTTGAGGTAAAGCCTACCCAATCCTTAGTTCACACATACTGACTCCAGAATAAAAAGCTGGTCTACTCCAACTTGACTCATTTGTTTGTTTCTGAAAGAAGTTGAAATAATTGAGTTAGACGTTTGGAGGCAACATATCCAGATGTATCAACTGTGAAATACCATGATCATGATGTCATATATTGTGGTTTCAATATCAAGAAGTTTTTTCCACATTTGTAATAAAATATGAGATCAGTTTTAAATTAACAATATCATTTTGTTTGATGTGCTCTGTACCCGAAAAATCCCCCATTTTTATGTTAAAATTGGTATAGTTTATGGGTAGTGGTACATCCTGACCCTCCTTTAAATGAAACCACGTGGCTGTTTCCAAACATATAACTTATTCTAGACATTACTATATCTAATCCCAGCTTTCTTGTGAACTAGCTGTATCCCTATTTAACCTTTAGCTGTGTACTTTTCTTGACTTTGTTTTATCAATATTCTTGAGTAAAAGCTCAATTTAATGGACCAAACGTGGTACCAATATGGTGCACATGACCCCAGGACTAACGAGCTGTTATAAAAGACAAAGACCAAGTAATCTTCAGAAAAGTGTCTTTATATAAAGTTAAGAAGTGCATTACAACAGGAGTGCCGCCACTCCTCCATATAGCCTGTTAACCACCGTACCCCACCAGCCCTTAAATTACCAGCACGGTGGGTGCCTTAAACTTCTTGACACCTAAACCGGGGCCTAAGACCCCACCAGTACTTTAGTGACTGTCCTTGGTGTACTGACACATCACAATGAGCCCCTTAAGGCTCCACTTTCTCCCTGTGGCACTGCCGAGCTTCTGCCACCGGGACAGGACGTTGGCCCCTCAACTCCTGGACCTACCCAAACAAAGCAGCAGGGCCGCCTCTATCGTCTCACCCAGTCCCGCATTGAAGACATCGGACCCCAAGCCGGAAAGATGGATCCCATCAGGCCTAAAATGGCCCTGGGGTGATTCCAGCAACCTGTGCCTGACCGTAATTCTTCCCACCCTACACATGAATGTAGCAATGGACCTGTTCACCTTGACATGACTACCGTTGACCGCAACCGCGTCGATTGCTGACCTCCACCTAAGCCGGGGTACCATCTCGGACCAGATACAAATAAGACTTGGTGCATAGTCCCATAATTGCACTAAGAACGCCTTAACCGATCGCATCAAACTCAGCTGCGCACAAGATCCCACGTCGTTTCCTCCAGCGTGCACTACCAAGATGTGAGGAGGTAAATGGGTGGTCACCAGGTGAGAGAATTTACAGAAAATCTGTGGCCATCTTAAGCGTCCTCCCTGGCGATCTCCGCAGCCACCTGGGGGGACATAGAAAGAACAGAGACCCCGACCGTCCTGTGTGCCGTGGGAAGAAATACAGGGGTGCACATGACTTATTTAGTTAGCTCCGCAGATAAATACCAGGAGATGGTGTTTGATACTCACCTCATATGTAGGGTGGTCTACCTCACTGTCTCCCTCACTGTCCTCTGCATCAAACTCCATGGTAGATTTTGCTGCAGATGGACCTCCCTGTTCCTAATTGAGCCTCTGATTAGCTCCATCCACAGGTCACCAGCTGGCTTTGGGTCAAATGTAACTCGCACAGTACAATAACGCTAGATCCCCCAGATCTCATTATATATCTCAGTATCATATCTCAGTAGTGCACCTTTTCTCTTGTCAGATTTTACCCTTACATATGTCTATTCTGATTTTCATGCCCCAGATCTCCAACACCCTTATAAGTCCAATCTTTTTTCAAATTAATAATTTAGTACTTTCCCAATTTGACACCCTAACTGCAATTTTTTATAGTTATTAAAGTTTCCCTTCGGAGGTATAAATTGTATAATTTTAACAATAAAAATAGCCAAAGAATTTTGGCAATAAAAAAAAACCTTTACAGCAGTGTCTAAGTTCTAGTGAAGTTGTATGGAGCTGTAATCTCAACTCAATCTGCAATATCAGCTTCAGCCACTGCATGTCACTAGAGAGCACTTGCCATCAAAGCACAACACAAGCACTGCTTCTCACACAGCAGGGAGGAGGGAGCAAGCTCCGTGCATCTCTACTCTCTCTGTGTAGTATGCGGATGTGTGTAGGAAGGAAAATAAAGTTACGCAGAGCTAGTTTTCACAATTTTACGTACCAGAGTACTACTTATGTGCACCCCAGATTATATAGCAAGGTCCAGTAAAGTAGGCAGGTCTGCTAGAGCAATTTAGAGATCATGTGTGGGCATAGGGCCCCGGGAGGCCCCGCATGTTTGATATAGCGCCCTCTCTTCGGTGAGAGAACTGTATGTGCGCGCCGTTTGTTTCTCCTCCTCTCCTCCGACAGAAAGAAACTTGCATAGGCTATAAACGGCCCTGGTTCCCACAACCCTTCCCTATATCTCCAGCAATTCTGCCCATGATACCATGTTCAGGCGCTTTGCAATTAACTAAAGAAACTAGTAGTAATTTCATGACCATCGCTATGAGTAGGAATTGTGCCTGCTCAATTGTTGTTCTTACACCTTCTCAGCATAATTGTGATACAATCTGTAGGTGTTATATATATTTATATCTAGCTTCCCATTTTCCAGTACAAGTATGTAATGTTATAGGCCGTGAGTACACTTACCCTTATATGTTTTACCTGAATCATATTTTCGATGTTGTACAATTGACTAAAGATTACTTGTTTGATATTGTTAGAATAAGAAGCATTGAACATCTCCTGAAGAAGCCAATCTGGCAAAACGCGTCGAGATTATGTTGTTTCTATTGCTGCACTATATTATCATGTACATCGTGAATTCTTGTGTAGGATATGTTTTTAATATTAATATTGTATCTTGTCTAATATCTTCGAAATGTAATCATGACATTGATAACAAAGCAACAATAATGTATATATGTGGTTTCCCAAACTGTTGAACTATCAACACTGCCTATTAAATATATTTCTTTACATATGATTATATTTTTATATTTTTACTATTTACTATTTTACTTAAAAGTCCCCCTAAGTCCCTAAACCTACAGTTGAGATAGTCAGTGGCTGGTGCACTAAACACCTGGCCCTACTCCTTAACTTTGCTTTCTTGTTCAATCTGTAGGTGTGTTGGGTTGCCCACATCTCATTGGTACATTGTTGCATGTGACTGTAATGTGTAATTTTTAAGTTACTGCCATAAACAAACCCTAAGCCTGACTGTCTGAGGCTGCAACTTGTAACTTCATTGCACCGCCCCCAAACCAAAGTAATTTAATATTTGTTTTTTGTCAACATTTCTGCTGCTCTGCAAAGTAACCCGACACTAAATCAGAGCAGTCAAACATTTATTTGACATCGTTACAAGGCGAGAAACTAGAAACAAACTGTTGACACTGGAACTCCAGAATGCCATAAAACTTTAATTAGATGTGTACATTAGTCATTTTTAAATTACGGATTAATATAGGACATACGAAAACTCATGTCACAGAAGGAAACCTTCCTGTAAATGCCACTTCTCTCATTATTGGGAAGCGTGGTCTCTCAGGGCTCATTGACCCAGTCTGTTTATTTACAAAATACAGGCAGACGGAGAATGAGACTTCGGACGTACACTAATCAGAAAGCTCCTGGATGGCTTTTTTCCTTCCCGGGGTTGAATACGTAAGTAGGGACTAAATAGATCTGACAGTCACGTCTCCTCTGAAGCATTTTTATAAGTGCTTTGAGATCCTGCTTGTGAAGCAATGTTTTAAATAATGCTGAAGTATTGTTACACCAGCAAATTTTATCCATAAGAACACCAAAGGGATTCAGAAAATGTTGGTAACAGCAAAATGGCTACAGGTCCTCTTTACACTAATTGAAAATGGAGAGTGATTCCTTTTTTCTGTCTTAGCATTTTTGGTTAGCCCCCCTAGTGGTCCAATTATTTCAGGAAGCCAATACCTAAAGC
>CM070041.1:17889920-17912321 GCA_036250615.1 Ptychadena robeensis
CCCCCCCCCCACCCCCCCCCCCACCCCCCCGCCCCCACCCCCCACCGTGATTGGCTGGGATAGTGGATCCCGAACACGTCATTTACCTAGTCCCTCTCTCCTCTCCTCGTAAAGCCCCTAAACAAGGTATTGTCAAATTGCTGAATATGTAGAAAAGGTTGTGGGAACATGACTAGCACATGTAGTTTGTGCATGAATTAAGTCAAGTTGAAATCTTTACTTAACTTTTTACTTAATTTATGGTGATGACACCTTGTTTGGTGTCTTTGTAATTAACCCCTAAATAAACGTTTGAAATATTGCAGCCATCTTTATAGTTAAGCCAAATAGCAATGTTGGATGTGGATCTTGAACTTGGTGTGTAAATTAATCTGATGTTGAGAAGGGTTGGGGTCAGGGCACTGTGTAGGCATCTTGAGTGCCTCCTCACCAGACTCACTGTACCATGTCATTACAGAGATAGCTTTGTATACATTGTGTACATAGGGGTTTGGGTGGGGTAAAGTCTAGGGTTAAAGGGTGGTGCTTGACTGTAGCGGTGAGCTTTAGGGGTTGGGGGTTAGGTTTAGGGGGTTAAAACTAAACAAACCTTCCCAATCCCCTAAGCCTAATCTTAACCCTTGAACCTCCCAAACTTAAATTAGAACCCCTTAACCTTACTAGATTTGCTAATGTACTGAGAAGGGGAGTTAACCTCCTGGAGCATTACGCACGTGGCACTTTTTTTTAAAGACCAGCAGGGCAGACCCAGAAGCATCGGCATACATGTCAATGCTCCTGATCGTCGGGGAAATCCATCAGACATGTACGTTTTTCCATAGTTAACTCGGGCTGAGTTTCATGAAACTTGGGCCAAACACCCAGGAGGTTAAGTTCTTTGGAGAAAATGTAACTGGCCTCTCTACCCCTCTCACCTATACACTAGGAGGAGCAAGGGGGGTCACCATCATGTGCTGTTTTCATGATGTGTATATTCTACTTTGTATGTTTTATATCTTTATACTTTATTTTCATTGTAGATAGTACCTAAGCAAATACTTGATTTCAACCGAGATTGGTCTACATTCCTTCTGATGAGGCCCGGTGCGAGAACCGAAATGTGCCGAGGATAAAAACACATCTATGTCTTTTGCTATCTACCCATCAGGATATATGCCATCTTTTTAATCTATATATGCAGTTGATGTTGCCCATGGTGGGAATCAATGTATTTACTCATGTGGGTGATGAAATTATTATAACTGTGCTAATAAAGCAACCTTTTAACCTATTTATTTGGGTTTTGTCACTTCCTAGCACCTAAATCCTATGGGGTTAGCCACCCTCTCCTTATCTAGCTAGTGCTGGATCTGGTGTTTGTTTTTACTACTAAATATACAGTACCATAGCCTGTGAAAAGGAACCTTCATGAACATACTTTGGGTAATGCTCAGAGGATAAAGGAAGAAAAGTAAAAAGACAACCTATAATGTTATATTCAACAAAAATGTGTAGAGGAACATTCCCCAAACCTGGAGGTTGGGATATTTATCAACCACAAAATGACCAGTGTGCGAAGTTTCCCTAATTTATCATGGAGAGTTTCACTTCCAGTGTCATTTATCAAGTGACAAGACGGGTTCTCTTTGCCAGTATGGTATTAGAGCAAAGCATAAAGAGTATGATGTACTAATATAGACAGACGAGTTTCTGGTTGATGCCATAAATAAATCACAAATAGGTAAGAAAAAATAGCTGTCCAAGCTCTTCCAATATTAACTTGGCAGCTGTTCTGTAGCACTGCACAGGTACAGAGGAGCCCCATAAATCTTTCATACACACTTATGTAGCGCTTCGAAGAAATAAAGTTCAGATTCAAGGAAGACAAGTAATTTTTGTGTCCACTAGTCTTCAGCATGTCTATTAAATATACATAAAAGACACAGCAATAAATCAGCTCATGTTCGGCTCTCTAGCAAGTGCTAAAATTTACATGGTATATATTCTCATGAAAGAATACTGATTTAGATGACATCACTGGCCAAGTTATGGGCCAAGCTCAGCCAAAACTCCCGTTTTAGGGGTTTTGAGTAAAATTAAGATTTCGGCCACCATACTGATGATTTTTGTGGTGGCTTTATACTTTTGTATATATTTAAACTTGCTTTGGGGCACAAATTTATGATGAACAGTAAAACCAACAAAGTAGTCTCGCTCTGCATATAAAACCACAAAAAAATGAATAAGAGTAAGCAGACTTTTTTTTGGGAAGCTCATGTTAAATTACTACTGATCTGATTGGCTTAGCCTGTTTTAGCCTATGAAGGAATAGAGATGGTCAATGAGATGCCAAAATGTTGACAGCAGCATCCAAATGAATGAAAATGAAAAAGCCGTGCAGTGGTTGTAGTTTTAAGCTGGCCATACACCTTTCGATCTCTCTGTCAGATATCCTTTAGATCTACCAACAACTATGTAGGATAGGGTCCTCTGCGATTGAACACAGGAACACAAAGAACATGCATGTCACAGGCAACAGCTCTGATAGACATTCCTACAGTCAGCATGCCAATTGCACGCTCCCTCGATCTGTGACATTGTGCTGTGTGATCAAACTGCACTTTTCAGAGTTGCCTTTTATTGTGGGCAGTCTTAGGCACACCTGTGCAATATCCATGCTGTTTAATCAGCACCTAAATATGCCACACCTCTTAGGTGGGATGGATTATCTCGGTAAAGGTGAAGTGCTCACTGAAGCTAGACATACACAGTTCGATTTTAGCAAGATTAAGCTTCAATTAGATTTTAGATCTTGATCTTTTCATCTAAAAATTGTAATATAATCCAAAGTAGTACCACATGGAAGGTTCAATTATAATCCGATTACAAAATGACTAAAATTAACAATTGTAGTTTAGATAAAAAAACACAGGAAAGAGTCATATATAAATGTGTTCATCGAATACAATCGGCCCGACCAACAAACACAAAGCTACGATTTTAGTTTGATCGTTGTACAAAATTGTAAGATGTCATGTCTGATCAGTTTTTCGTTTAATGTTTTAATCATTATTGAAAATTTTTGTCGATCGAGCAATGTGTGCAGTATACGATTTAAGTTTGTTCGATGCAAACTTTGATTGAAAAAGATCAAATGCTTACATCAAACTGTGTATGCCTAGCTTTACACAGATTTGTGAACAATATTTGAGAGTAATGGGTCTTTTGTGTATGTAGAAAATGTTTGAGATCTTTGAGTTCAGCTCATGCATGATGGGAGCAAAACCGAAAGTGTTGTGTTTATATTTTTGCTCAGTGTATATAACATCAGGTGTGGTGATGATTATAGGCTGATGATAAAAAATAATAGGCTCTGGTCACCCACCAGAAATGTCAATAATAATTATCAATTATTGTGTCCTTCACCCGCAAAAGCATTGAAAGCCCTGAGCAGGAATCATACATTGTCTTCCTAAAGCCCCCCATACACGTTCCAATTATTCTCCCGACCAATTTTTGGTCTGATCCTGTCACCCGATTTTCATCTAAAATGTTATGGTCAGTTGGTCGGCTGGCACGAAAAAATCGGAATTCGAATTATCACCGATCCATCAGCCCGACCCTATTTATTAACAGCAGATCGACCAAAAATTTACAGACAGGTCCGAAGCGGTCCCGATCGATTTTTCGCCCGATTTTGAGAAATCGGGATCGGTCGGGTACATAATTCCGAATCCGATTAATCTCCCGATCGATTAATCTCCCGACCCGATTGGTCGGTCGGGCAAAATTCGTACGAAAAATCGGAACGTGTATGGGGGGCTTAAGCTACTGCACAATGGGGTCACTTGGTTTGGTGTCATTCGGTGCTGGAAACCCATGGTTTCACCCTATAGTGGTGAATAAGCAAGTGTTGCAAGTTAAATGAGTACCAAATTGTGTGGTATATATATATATATATATACACATAGCGGGGGCAGAGGGCAATCACATACTATTAGGCTGCATTCCACGGTAAAGGTACCCATACACGTTGCGATTTTTCGTGGACCGATTCGATATTCGATTTCGACTCCTGATTTTTGCTTTACTGCTATTTTTAAAAGTCGGTCGGATGCACGATTTTTCACCCGAATTTTCACCCGAATTTTCACCCGATTAGTCACAGGCCGACCGACCGATCGGCCAGTTGTATCAGGAATCTTTTAAACGTCTCTTTTAAATGTGGCCGACCGACTGAAAATTACGGGCACCATCATTTGGTTTTTTAAAAAACAGCATCGGTCGGACTACATTTGCATGTTACGAATCCCGAACGATCGACCTACCCGACCGACCGGATTGGTCGGAAGGGCTAAAATCGCACGAAAAATCGCAACGTGTATGGGTACCTTTATATGCTAACTGTACAGAAGTGTCATAAAGCTTTAATATATTGGTTATCAGTTAATCGTATGGCTGGTATTGTGTCTCAAGGCTCTTTTGATAACTAAAATCCATCTTGGTCATCTGTGATAATAAGTGCTGAGCTCGAATATTCGAATTGCGAATATATTAGGTGTATAGCGGCTATTTGAGAATTTGCTAATTTCACGAATATAGTGGCTGATATTGGCTATTTAGAATATTCGTGCAATTCTGCATTGTGAAGTGATTATACTTCAACCCAATTAAGGAGAAAGTACTAAAGAAGAATATTCCACATTATTAAGCAGACCTTCATTTTCAAGCAATCTAGGAAAGAAAAAGGATTTTTTATGGCTGACTCCTGCAAGGCCCTGCAGATAAAGGCAAAATGAGGAAGATTTATGCCAGACAAATGCATTGGATTAGGAGAGCAGTTGCTAAAATGCCATTACAAAGCAGCATACAGGTATTTGAAGCTGCTGGTGGCTCTGGAACCCCACACACATCAAGGTGCAGGATTTTCCAGAGTTTTTTTGCAGTTTTCTATAAATCTCCTATTTGGCCCCCTGACCAATGCATAAGCATAAATGGCTGCAATGGGTCCAGAACAACATGAAGACTAATCCTACAACAGTCTTGATAACTGATGAGTGCCCTGAAACCCTGAATGGTCCAGATGGATTGCGAGGTGGATGATTAGTGCAAAACAACCATGTCCTAACAAGGCTGTGACGTCAACAAGAGGCGGCGGCATGTTTTGGGTTGGAATCATGGGGAGAGAGCAGATTGGCCCCTTGATGGCCCCTAAAGGTATAAAAATTATATCTGAAAGGATGTGGAGTTTCAGACTAATCACTTTCTGGTATAAAATGAACTGTGCTTTCCACAACAAAACCATCTTCATGCAGACAATGCACTAGCTCATGCTGGAACTGGAAGATGTTTTCAATTACTATGCCTTCTAATGCAGCAAATTCAACAATTACATTTTTTTACAACTTACAAAATGTTTTGAAACTCCATTGTGCGCAATAATTACAAAAAGTTCATTTTTTTTTGATTTATGAAAAACATACTGTTATCATTTGGAGGTTTGTTCAGTAACATTTTTATTATACTTTTATGGTCAATGACTTAAAAATTATGCTGACTATCACTTGTATCAACTGTTTAGCAAAATTAAAGAACAATATAATTTGCATAACAATTTGGAACAGGGTGCTTAACTGTTTAATTTGTGTAGTCAGGGATCCAGGGGAGGTGCTCCAGGAAGAGACATGACCAAGGTAGAAAAGAGTGTCGGGGAATGGATTTGGTGACCCCAGGCAATACTACCACTGATATCCCTACCATATGGAGATGAGAAGCACTTCTTTCCTAAGCAAGACATTCACCACTGTACAACAAGCCAAGAGACTCCGGACTGCACCATTTACAAGGGGGAGGGCAAGCCAAATACTCTGTACAGACAGAGCAATGTGTCGTCAATAAAAAAGGTTGTGGGTGGTGCTAGGTATGAGTATTCTCCTGCAGTACTATCAGAATCAGAATGTATTACCTGGGACCGGGCTGCAAGCGTTGGAGAAGGGCAGCTTGACCAGGGGGGACTTGCCTTGAACATCACCATGGGCTGTAGTGTATGGGGAGGAGCTAAGAAGGGGGGGGGGGACTGGCAAATTGTTATAGGCAGGCAAGAGCAGGGGGTGATCCTCTTTGGATCTTCACCGTATACCACCTCTCCCTCCCTAATTTCATGTTACAGTTTTGCGAAACTATTGATCTACTATTCATGTTTGTATGTTTTACTGCTTTGTGTTTATTTTATTTTGTCACAGCATGGTGGAAGCTCGGCAGTGCCGAAGGGGGAATTTGAATTTTGAAAAGTCTTGTGGCGTGTCAAGTTACATTAAGACAGTAGTTCCCAAACTTTCCTTGCAGGGCCCCCATTTTCTATTTAGCAATATTATTGAGCCCCCCTCCCCATTCAAATACAGGTTCAAAATGAGGGCTGGCAGTCCCCTGGAATACCTTTGTGCCCCCCAGTTTGGGAACCACTGCATTAAGGGCAGTAATGTTTGGTGTAATGATCACAGGTGGGGCCTAAGCCCCTGGTTATGTTTACTTACCTTATTTCAAGCAATTTTTAAGGAACCTACCGTGCTGGTGTTTAAGGGCTGGTGGTTGGTACAGTGGTGATGTATTTGGTGGTACTGTCTGGGCTCCCCACCCATTTATTTGTTATATTTCTTTTCAGGCTGTGGCCAAGTTAATATAATTCCACTTAAAATGACATTAAAATGAATATATCTTTATGCCTACATGTTTATTTTAATGTTAAGGGGATTGATGGGTAAAGTACAAGAGATTCTCAGTAGTCCTCGGGTCAAGAAAAATGTTGTCACCTAGTGAATGAAAATCTGATGGCAAAGACCAAGGGAGCTTAACATGCAGCCTACATCACAGATGTGGTTTTGGTGTTTAAACATAGTCCTACACCAAGTGGAATAATACATTTTATAAGACATTAAGGGCTCTTTCCTTTTAATGCCTCTGTTTGATTAGGTGGAGCGGCACCTTTAAGTATCTTGCCTGCCACAAGTCCTGGATTGTCATCGTTGTGTGCCTGGTCACGTGTTTCCTTTCTTTCCCCAGTAGCAGCTGTGCGCCCATGAATAGTAAATCAA
Source organism: Ptychadena robeensis (assembly GCA_036250615.1). NCBI lineage: Eukaryota > Metazoa > Chordata > Amphibia > Anura > Ptychadenidae > Ptychadena > Ptychadena robeensis. The sequence goes on from CM070041.1 coordinate 17,896,991, forward strand.
GAACAGTACACTGTTACTTACACTTATTTCAAAGATTTCCTATCGCAGTCTATTTCCAGCCCTGGCAATCTGCTCGCAGTCATCCCGCCTCTATACTAATTTGGTACAGTAAACACCTGACTGACATCTGGCATTTCTGTAACCCATCAAATATGGTTTGTTCTTCGCAGAATCGCTTTCCGGCAGTTCGTTTAAGGGTCTTATGATAATAATAAACCTTCTTTACAGGTTGTAAAGTGGAAGGGAACAGCTACTGCTGCAACGAGGGATTCACATCAAAGCAGGCGGAATCATATTTTCGTCTTCCATTATTTTTATTTCAAAAGCATTTTTTGATTTTTTTTAGCAGTTTGGTCCTGAGTGACAAATGGACGGGTATGTCTTCCCAAATAAATTTCTTAATAATTAGCAGCAGCCTGCCAATTATATATTTTTACCTCTTTATTTTACTAGGACTGTCTGCCTGCATTAATCCCCCTATTGACAGACCTGTTGCTACCTGGTTTGACCCAGGGCTCAATAAAGCCAGCCATAGACGTCCCGATCTATGGCCGACTTTTAGCAGACTCCTCACAGCGTGGTGACGTCAACGGACAGGAATCCTTTGTGTTCCACTAACACACGTGATTCCTGTCAGACTGTAGCCAATTAACTTGGAGGGGGAGGAGACTTCCCCTCCGAGTTAACAGCCTGCAGCACAGGATCGGGCAGAAAAAAAACCAGCAGGACAGATCCGTTTGCGATCCGACCTGCCGGCTCTATTTGTCAGATCCTCAAGGTGGGCTCCCTTATAGTTGCGGCCGACAAACCTTTATGTGCTCGGCGGGAGCGAGCACGCCGGTTGGTCGGCTGCAACTATGGCCGGGAATCGGCCTGTCTATGGGGGGCTTTAGTTCTTAGGCTCCTTACACTGAAAGTTATTTTTAAAAAGAGCCAGGGGTTTAATAAATTAAACCCTATTTATAACTGAAAAAGAGCAAATAACTAAAAAAAGTAAGGGCAGGATGCATCGAGAAGAGATATGCAAGAAGGAACTTGACAACAGTAAGGTCTAGCAGAAGTAAGTTATTAAAAAACTCTCCCCTAGTCACTAAATACATTAAAATGTTGAGCATTTACCACTACACTTAACAGCTCTTCTGTATAACGGCCAGCATTTAGCTCCGGTGCCAAGGATTGAGGGAGTGTTTGAGGCAGTCATAGCTATAGATAAAGAGTGTTTTTACATTTGGATAGTCTAGGAATTTCTTTCCTTTGACTTTCTGTTCTAATATTAAACTTGTCACATATGTTATGTAAGAAGTAAGGGGGAAAGTTCTGCTGGTAATGCAGGAAAAAGGATACAAAGGCTTTTCGTAGCCCACCAACCTGATTAAAAAAAATATTTTTACTGGCCCCCCATGAGAGTTATTATCTTAGTAAAATATTACCAGTGATACAGGAAATAAAGCAAAATCTGATTATAGGGTTTTCAATAGATTGCATGGATTAAGTGCTCACTAATATAGGTAGTTCGGGTAAAAAGGATCCACTTACCAGATTTAAGAAAATCGCCTGAGAATCTATGTGTGTGTGGTGGGGGGGGGGGGGAGCAATACTCATCAGGGGCCGATGCCCCTCCTATTAATCATATTAATGTGCTTCTCAGCACCACCTCCAGACTGGGCTGGGGTAAGCCCAGACATAAAGAAAAATATTATTGACTCATTTAGTGCCGTTCCATTATGCTACAGTTGTACTTATTTTATGTAATCTTATAAATGTACCAATTTCCAAGGGTTTTTTTTTTTCCAAGGTCCACAGTGGCTTAGTAATAAGTGTTAAGCAGGGAATACACGGCTGGATATTGAAGCTGTTCGGGGTTCCCTGCAGCAGCGTGATTACATCATCACAGCACTGCTGTCAGATATCGGAGGAGCTTCGGCTCAGCAAATGCTTTGCATGGAGACCCTGCGGTCTCCATGCAAAGCAATGGACATCGACCATGTCCGATATCCCTGCCTTTGAGGGGGATTCATTGGTCCCGTATGAAAACAGGGATGGCCTCACATTAAATGGGCCAGATAGATGGTCGGGAGTGCACACAGCGCTCGAAGCGGCCATCGATCTGGCCCATATCTACATGTGTGTTCCCAGCTTTATTTTGCAATGGTAAAGCCCTAAACATGTTCACCATCAAGGATACTATGTGACTTTGAATCATTAAAAGTTTTTCCTATTAATAAACATAGGTTGCTTTCTTGTCTTGACCTATTTATCATTAAATGTTAAATTAAAAGTTCTTTTAAATAGAAGTTTAATTTGCTTAGCAATACACATTCACAGTAGAGCCTCCAAATTGAACTGGGAGCTGTCTGGTGATCATAATATTGGTTTTATTCTCTTTTGAACAACAATCTAATAACACCAAAGATATCACTATGTCTATACAAAAATATTCCATGACATGCAGTCTAAAGCCCCCCATACACCACATACAATTACCATGCAATTTCTGTACAATCAACTTTTCTTCTACCAAAACCATGTAATATGAGGACCTTTCTACACCTTCCAATCACTATGTATTCTATCAGGGAGGACCCAGCACTACATAGCAGTGATATATACCTTCCAATCACTATGTATTCTATCAGGGAGGTCACTATACTACATAGTTGTTGGTAGATCTGATGGAAATTGTATGGAGGAATCTAAAGGTGTATGGGGGGCTTTAAAGAAAAGGAAGGCAAAACACGTACATGGTTATCTTTAACTATGAACTACATTTGTTTTGGGTTAGTTTTGATCTTATATGTACTAAAAAACATTAGCAATTATTTTCTTTTAATTCAGTGATCCATGAACGCCGCATGCTTAACAAGACGATTCAATTAGTGTTATCACAGAACCTTCTAATTATGAAAAGAAAACTACAATGACATTTAAAACATTTTATTAATTAAAAATAAAATGATCTTATTTTTACACTTAATTATAAATTTTATTCATAACTTTTCAAATCAGTACCGATTCCTCAGCACACATACCATTTACAATTTTACAATTGTGATTCCTGAACAAAACATTGAAAACTTTTTTTTACAAATTTAATAGATAAGGCTTTTGTTTTTTTGTTTCAGGTTAAATTATTTTACTAAAAAAAAGAAATTAACACAATTTATAATAGTAGTATTTAGAAATTGCACTCATCAGTATAATACTACAAGCAGTTAATTAGGTATGATCAGGGTAAACTTACAGTTAATAAATAGTTAAATAAGAAAATATTTTTCAGAAACAAAACAACTTGGTTGCTTTGATTGATGTTATACAAAATAACAATGTTAGGGTCTCCGTACACCTTTAGATTTCTCTGTCAGATTTCCTTTAGATCTCCTTTTGTTTTACCAAAACCATGTAATATGAGGGACTTTCTAAACAAGTCTACCTGTGTTAAATCACAGGGGACCCTATACTACATAATTGTTGGTAGACCTAAAGGATATCTGACAGAGAAATCTCAAGGTGTATGACCAGCTTTACTGTTTCTATTTGTATGACCAGCTTTACTTTTTCTATTTGGGCTCCCATACACCTTTAGGTCTTTCTGTCAGATATCCTTTAGTTCTACCAACAACTATGTAGTGCTCTGCGATTGAACACAGGTAGACTTTATGGTTTAAGGCCCCCATACACCTTACAATCTTTCCATACAATTTCTGTACAATCAACTTTTGTTCTACCAAAACCATGTAATATGAGGACCCTTCTAAACCTTCCAATCACTTTGTATTTTAACAGGGATGCCACTTTACTACACAGTTGTTGATAGATCTAATAGAAATTGTATGGATCACTCTTAAGGTGTATGGGGGGCTTTAGAAAGTTTACATGGTTTTGGAAAAACAAAAGGAAATCTGACAGAGAAATCTAAAGGTGTATGGGGGTCTTTGGGTTGTAGTTGTTGCCAGAGATTGCAAAGCCCCTGAACACTTAAGCCCCCCATACACCTTTAGATCGCTCCATACAATTTCTTTTAGATCTACCTAACAAGTATGTAGTGCCGGGTCCTCCCTGATAGAATACATAGTGATTGGAAGGTTTAGAAAGCACCTCATATTACATGGTTTTGGTAGAAGAAAAGTTGGGCCTTAAAATTGCTGGAGATGTAGAGAACAGTTGTGCATATATACTATAGTTTTTTTTTAATTAACATTTTTATAAAATTGTTCACAGTTTAAACAGGTAAATAATAGTATAACCAAAAAAGAATATATCAATTTACATTGGTAACCAAATGAACGATTGCGTACATTTGTAGAAACGATATCCATTGTGATGAAATAAAAGAATACATGAATGAAACACAGATTGATATACAGTTATAGGGAAATATAAAACAGTTAAAAAAAGCCTATTGGAAACTTAACTCGAAGGTCGTTTTTACTTTTGTGTTTTCCATTTGCTCCCATTTCTTTTTTTTAAATATGTGATGGATACACATAGTCCTAACCATGGTGTTAAATATTGGACACCACATCCAATTGCAGAATTGTAGGAATAATGGTAAAAGACAAAAAAGGAAAGAACGAAAAGAAAATGATAATGGTAGGGGTGGGACTATGGGTCTTCTGGAGATTGGACACAGCAGGAGAGATGGTGAGTTTTTGCATTATTCAAGTTCAAGATTTAGTCAAAACTTTGGTGATGATGCCTTGTTCATGAGCTTTGCAATAAACATACAAATTCAACTCATTAGAACTATTTAAAACTTAAGTGATTCTGTATAATGGAAAATAAGGGTTATTTAAGTTCTGGAATTATTGAGTGAAGAATATTGCTGGCAAGTATAATTCCCAATGAACCACGAGGCCTGTGGCTCTTCGAATTTCCAAATACTCTCTGACATGAAACTGATTCCTTCATCAAAATTCCTGAAATATGGCAGAAACAATTTTCGTCCCTTCTGATCACTTTTTAAGAAGGTCTTTGGAAGTCTTGGGATTTTCCCAATTGTTCACACATGGCAAGACTTGTTTATCTACATATTTACCAAAATTTTAAACAATTTTACATCAAATTATGGTCAAGGATAAACGTGTATGGTTGTTAAATGTGATCATTGTATTAGATTGTAATAAGGAGTAGATGTAATAACCAGCCTGTGTGTATAAGGCAAACCTCGGCAAACTAATGCCTGGGGGCCAAAACCAGAACTTTAGTCTTTTGACTTGGCCATTGTCACGTTGGTGTCAAGATGTCCTGGCTCTTCTCATTCCCTGCAATAAGTGAAGATAACACCTAGAGGATAATTTCAAAAGTGAAAAGAAGGGCCCATTCTACTTAGAAGAAGGGAAGTCCCCAAATCAGTAATTCAGACCAAAATTATTGGGTTTTAAAGGCACTTGTATACTAGTGATGAGCGACTAGGCAATATTCGAATTCGCGTAATTTTGCGAATATCCGCCATAATATTCGATTCCATATTTGTAATCTCGTATCCGCACTTACGACATGAATTGCGATCTCAAAATCGCAATTGCAATCAAATATGCGCAATGCATGCAAGTCAATGGAGCTCGGATATTCGACTGGTAGAATATCCGTAATTTCCGCTTAAAAAAATCGCATTGCGATTATATACTCGCGATCCCATTCATTGCAATGGATTGCGATTATATAATTGTGATTCTAAAATCGCAATAAAATCGCGAAAAATCGTGATCGCATCGGATATCCGATTATATATTCGTGAATATTCGCAAAATGGCGAAATAGCGATATTCGAGCTAAATATTCATAAATCGAATATTCGAGCTCAACACTATTGTATACTCATGACATTACATAAAAAAGTCTTTATTAGTCAAATCGGACTTGAAACAGAATAAAACAATGTCATGGGTAATCTACTTTTTTTTTTACTGCACTTTAAAGTACAGTGCATTTGGAAAGCAGCACATCACGTTTTGAACATTTTGTTATGTCACAGCTTCTTGGATTAATTTTTTTTCCTCAGAATTCTACACACAATACCCCAACTTGAAAAAAAATTACTTGTGGTTTTGGCAATTTTTTTTTAAACAAAACTGAGAAATTACATAAGTCTTCACAGCCTTTGCGTAATACTTTGTTGATGCACCTTTGGCATTAATTACAGCCTCAAGTCTTCTTGAATATGATGCCACAAGCTTGGCACACCTATCCTTGGCCAGTTTTGCCCATTCCTCTTTACAGCACCTCTTACGCTCCATCAGGTTGGATAGGAAGAATCGGTGCACAGACATTTTAAGTCCTCTCCTGAGATGTTTAATCAGATTCAAGTCTGGCTCTAGCTGGGTCACACAAGGACATTCATAAAGTTGTCTTGAAACCACTCCTTTGATATCTTGGCTGTGTGCTTAGGGTCGTTGTCCTGCTAAATGATGAACTGTCACCCCAGTCAGAGTTCAAGAGTGCTCTGGAGCATTACTACATTACTGCAGTCATCTTTCCCTTTATCCTGACTAGTCTCCCAGTTCCTGCTGCTGAAAAACATCCCCACAGGATGATGCTGGCACCACCATGCTTCACTGTAGGTATGGTATTATTATTATTATTATCTTGTAATTATGTAGCACTGACATATTATGAAGTGCATTACAGAGTATATCATATCATATCATATTGCCCTGGTGATGATTAGAAAAGTTTGTTTCTCATGGTCTGAAAGTCCATAAGGTGCCTTTTGGCAAACCTTTACTTAAGGAGTGGCTTCCATCTGGCCACTCTACCATACAGGCCTGATTGGTGCATTGTCGTAGAGATGGTTGTCCTTCTGGGAAGGTTCTCCTCTCTCCACAGAGGACCACTGGACATAGTGACCATCGAGTTCTTGGTCACCACGTCCGCAAAATCGTCTGTGGATTGATACGTGTATGGGGTCCTTATGTACGTGTGCTTTCTCATTTTTTCATTTTTAATAACTTTGCCAAAACCTCAAGTAAAGTTTAACACCATACTACAAGAAGGGGTAAGCACTATGTAGTGAAGTATGGAGAATTGTGAGAAATGCTAAAAGCATTCCTTTTTTCTAAAAGAACAGAAGCAAGTGTATTCCGGTAAGCAGTCCTTGAATAGACGGGAGGGTGTGCGCTCCAACAGGAGGTTTGGGGCACCACTGGTACAGGAAGACAGAGACGAGAACATAGTGTAAAAGTTGTTTGTTTTTTTGTTGAAGCTCAAGTGTTGTTGTAGGTCTAAATTGTTTTTTTTCCACAAGTGTTTAATAACCCTTTATCTTAGGGAGAGAATAATTATGGTTTGCTGACACTTACTATAATATCTGCAAAGCATTACTCTGATTATGTTTTTACTGCCAATTTATTTAAACTGACTTCTATACAATCAACACTTTACTTGCCTATAAAGAGTTAATATAGCTATATCATTTAGTTCCATAATCTATTAGAAAGAGTAATATAAAACCTATATTTACTGGATTCAATACGCCACAGTTGTTAAAATGTCACCTTTAAAATGCCGATATTGATTTAGTGTATGAGATGTAATAGCTGTTTTCTACACCAGCAAATCCTGAAAACCCTGAGTAATGACCATTTGTACATTAAGATAAATACACGGCAGATTTGTGTCCTGTCATTTCTCCTGTGTGTTAAGGATTAGGTGTTGGGCTTACAAACTTTCTCCCTGCAATGGGACTAACCCAGCAACACAAGGGTCAGATATTGTTTTCACCTAAAAAAAACATTACAATAATTTTTACTTACTCTAGCTCAGTGGTTCCCAAACTTTCCTTGCAGGGCCCCCCTTTTCTATTTAGGAACATTATCAAGCCCCCCCTCCCTATTCAAACACAGGTTAAGAATGAGGGCCAGCGCCCCCCCCCCCCCCCCCCCCCCCCCCCCCCCCCCCCCCTGGAATACCTTCGCACCCCCCTAGGGGGCCCACCCTTCGGTTTGGGAATCACTGCTCTAACCAATGCTCCTCCAGGCTTCCTCTTCTCCAAAGCTTTTGCCTTCATGTGATCATGTACAATGATGAAGGACCAGAAGTCCCACATTGCAAGTGAGCATACAGAGTGTGTGCTCACAGTTTAGCATTGGATGGCAGAAGAAAGTGCCAGCTGCAAGGGAGCAAGGAAAAGGTATAAACATTTAAGCATCTATTTTCAGTTTTCCATGTAAGCTATTATACTTTTTTCTTTTTCTAAAGTGCATATAAAAATCAGTTATTCTTTCAAGATAAAATATGTACCTGACATGTTTTGCATTAAATATAAAATGTGCAAAATAAATTTAATGCGCAAATATCTGTTGATTCTGTAAGAAATCCAATACTATCTAAAGACTACTATCCACTGTGTTTTGGGTATATGGGCAGAGGAAAGGTGTATTGTAGTCCTATCAGGAGGATCACTGCTCCTTCATAGATACACTGTAGTATTGTTAGTTACTATTGCAGGAAACGAAGATTTTGAAAATATAGAAAATGTTGTAAATCATCATCTAAGGACCAGTAAGCTGCGATATAGATAGATAGATAGATAGATAGATAGATAGATAGATAGATAGATAGATAGATAGATTGATAGATACTGTAGATAGATAGATAGATAGATAGATAGATAGATAGATAGATAGATAGATAGATAGATAGATAGATAGATAGATAGATAGATAGATAGATAGATAGATAGATAGATAGATAGATAGATAGATAGATAGATAGATAGATAGATAGATAGATAGATAGATAGATAGATAGATAGATAGATAGATAGATAGATAGATAAAAAAAACTAGATAATATATAATTATATCATATATAATTATATATTTATATAAATGCTTTTTAATTGTATCAGCTGTGAAAATTTATTTTTTAGTGAGGCGGATAAAACGAGATAGCAAAAATGAAACAATTATCCGACTCCGGGTAACTCTCATGGCTTAATAAAAGCAGTTTAAGCACACTAGAGGGTATAATAAGAAACGTAACCACACAGGCAACTGTAAAAGTAACATAATTAAAGTTCAGTAAAACTGTTAGGTTTAATTTCATTTACAGAAAAAATGACCAGTATCAGCATAAAAATCGAGTTTATATGCAATAGCGAAAACTGTTGTCCTAATGCATTTATAAAGAACTTGGCTCCGCATGCGAAGGTTGTCACCGGCCTTATCCATTTAATACTGATAAATTGTGATTTATTTTCGTTCCCCAGTGGTGGTAATCATATTGCTTACTTGTAAAAAAATAAAGAATATTTCTGAATTAACACTTAGAGACCAAATTAAATAGAATCGTGTCAGAATGGAGAAGACAGGAGGGCATCTTCAAAAGTTCTCAACTGGGCCCTGTCTACATAAGTTAACTAAGAATTCAAGTGGAACAACATGCAGTATAAAAAAAAGTAAAACACACAGGAATGTAACTTTGTAATCATTAATACATTGTGAAATTCATCTTTGAATTCAAGTTGTTTTACCTGGATTTATAATGATATCAGCTTCTTTCAATGCCAATAAGGTAGAGCTCAGTGTAGGGGAGGGAGAAGCAGCACTAGAAGCCAATCCGGTGTGAGGCAGTAAGAGGGAATTCACATGTGGGCTCCACCCCCCTCCACGTACGTATGGACGCCTGCACACAATGTGCCTGCTCAAGGGAGCATTAAAACACTCATATATTAGGTTTATCAGGTAGATACCTGAAAAGCGACCAAGAGATGCCTCATGTCGCATCTTCGCGGCTTTAGCACTTTTCGGGCCTCCAGGCAGTGGAAGCTCTGCATTTTCAGATGCCGATATGAAATCCCCCTGAAGGAGCATACTGAGAGAGGCGAGAGCTAAGTGACAGTATTTATTGCTCTATATTGTTTAGTTGATTCTGTTCTCCTTTACAGCAGAGATAGGTCAGGTTTCCCTTCCTGTCTAAGGTAATGCGATAATAAACATTTATTATAAGTCAGCTTAGGCTTCACATGGCCTAGAAGCCATTTAGATTGAGTGCACAAATTCTGACGGTGACGATACAGCCAAAAAAAGAAAATAGAATGATAACTTTTTATATATCCTGCTGTTCCTTCAATAGCCAATCAGAAGGCAGGTTTGTAGTAAGGATGTCTGTATTACAACACTGGCTGCAATATATTACAAATTGCTCAGAAGTAGTGATGGCCAAACTGTCCTCAAGGTGGACAGTTCCGCTGCGAACATGGATTGTTTTCCTCTCCTGATGAACAATATAGGTGTGCGACCCGCCATGTTCGCCGGCGAGAAGATTACTTTTCTTCCGCCAGCTGGATGAGGAGCAGGAGGATCCAGCCAGAGGAAGAATATTTTCACTAACACCGGGTAGAGAAGCCGGACTTCTATTTAAGAAAAACGGCTTTAAAACCAGAAGTGATGTCAATGACGTCATGTCCGGTAATCGAAATAAGGAACTTTGTGTTCCAGTGAAGTCACTTCCTGTTTTTCAGATTCAAATTGCCCGCGAACAGGCGGGGAATTGAAATTTCCCCGCAGACAGGTAGATGTCGGACTTTTCTAAAACTCCGATACGCCTGTTCACAAAAAAACGTGGTCGATGTTCGGCCAACACTAGAGATAGCCAACATAGGCTCTGGGTTGGGCAGGGAGGACTTAGAAGGGCAGCAGATATCTACTCACACATCATATGTAATGAAAGGTTGGATACTTCTTCCCTCCATGCTGGAGCAATCTGCCACCTTGACTGTTTGGGCACACCTTGACCTTTTTTTATGGTGTTCATTCAAGGAAAAGAGAATTTGTGAAGTCAGATATCAATGTTGGCTTGAACATGTTCTAAATCTCAGAGGTGTTCAGTAGAGATGCAGTCAGAGATCCTCCATACCAGACTCATCATACCTTGTCAATTGCTTCCTGCTCGGGGATAGAGTCATGATGGAAACCATAAAGGGGTTTTGTACAAATGTTGTCACAAGACAGGAAGCTCACAATTGTCAGTGGCAGTGCCTGGACCTCTTAGTGGAGATGGAGATACTAGTAATTAACATTTTATGGAGTGTCTGGAAACTTTTGGCCATATATAATAAGATAATTAGAATAGTAGTAGTCTGTTGGTCACACAAAGTTAATATTCACCCTAGCTTCCACTATGTCTATGTAACTTCACTTTAGGAGTGAGGATTTAATATTCCAAAATTCACACAACTCGAATCCTCTGTAAAGCGATGATGAAATCAAGAAAATGGCTGATTCGTCAATTTGCCTCAGTAATAGTGATGAGCAACTAGGCAATATTCGAATTCGCCTAATTTTGCGAATATCCACCATAATATTCGATTCCATATTCGTAATCTCGAATATCCGCACTTACGACATGAATTGCGATCTAAACATCGCAATTGCGATCAAATATGCGCAATGCATGCAAGTCAATGGAGCTCGGATATTCGACTGGGAGAATATCCGTCATTTCCGTTTTAAAAAAGCGCATTGCGATTATATAATCGTGATCCCATTCATTGCAATGGATCGCGGTTATAAAATTGCGATTATAAAAGCGCAATAAATTGCAAAAAATCGCGATCGTGTCGGATATCCGATGATATATTCGCGAATATTCGCCAAATGGCGAAATAGCGATATTCAAGCTAAATATTCGAAAATCAAATATTCGAGCTCAACACTACTCAGTAATACAGCGTAAAAATCTTGAGAAACACACATTTTAGGAATCTTGGCAATTATTCATGAATTGTATGATTTTCTGCAGATCAGACAGATGGCAATGTGGAAAGATTCAGGAGAATTTAGAAAATAGATTTACTCGTCTAACGCATCTCTGTTACATCAATGCAGTTTCATGAAGACTAGATGTGCTGTGATTGAACTTAACATGGGATATTTTACATTAAAAGCTGAGGGATATAACACATTTAAATGAATGCAGGTGTGTGTCATACATTGTTATATTAATTATTTCATACTGTGTGAGTACATGAAATTGACTTAATATGTGCCTCTTGGATCCCCTGTACAGTAGAGCTATGACCTTTTAGAAACCTTTTAGGGCTATGTTTCCACTTTAGCGATCTCCTGTGATTCTAATCGAGGGACAGTGATTGCTAGTGATTTTATAGCAAGTGATTGGGAGCGATCTGGTACTGGAATGATAGAGAATGAATGGGGACGCATTCAAAAATTGTGTCTAAATGAATTGACTCAATGAATATTTATGTGCGCGATCAGGGGCGATCGGCTGCGACGGCAGTTAGCCGTGTTTGAGATCGCGGATGACCCCATTCAAATGGCCGTGATCTCCACTTTGCTATTATAATCGCAGGAGATCGCTCATGTGGAAACAAGCCCTAAGTTGTACTCCATTGCTTGTATGATTATAGAATGAAAATGAGACAGTTGCAAGCTTAACCATCTGCCACTTCACCTTTTACTGTCCAATCACAATCTAGAGGTGCACAATACTTTTAAGTGCTGAAATTCCCACCACCTCTTAAAATTGAAACTTTTTTGACCATAGAGAAGACAATCAAAGCAGAAGGAACAGAACCAAAAGATCAATGGCATTTACCACTAAATAAAAAATAAAATGACTTACCTTCTTCATGTTTTATCTGATGGTGGCAACATGTTGAATAAGGGCAGAAAAGCCACTTCCTGATCTATCTTCTCCCGGCAGCAGCTAACAACAACCCCTCCCCCCCCCTTTCTCCCCTGCACTCCTTCACAGACAGAGACTTCTCTGCAGCTCCGGTGTGGGGAAGAAAGGGGGGGGCACACCGAGGTCACATCTGTAAGACTGAGACACAGGGGCTTATGGGAGAGAATTCCCAGTACCCCCTGCAGCGTGTTACGTCCTGCCTAGGTGAGACGTTACACAGTGGGAGGGGTTGTCTCTAAAAGACACCCCTCCAGCTGTCAGAAATCGTTTTTGGTTTTTTTTAGTAATCAATCTCTGCAGTATCAGCTGAGCTGAAGCTGATACTGCAGAGAGACCTAGGTAGGTCCGCTTTAAGCCCACTGTACACCTTTCAATCACTCTGTACAATTTCCTTTAGATTTACAACAGTGGCCTCCCTGATGGAATACAGTGATTGGAAGGTTTAGAAAGCTCCTCATATTACATGGTTTTGGTTGAACAAAAGTTGATACAACTTTTACAGAAGTAAAACAGAAATTGTATGGTAAGATTGTAAGGTGTATGTGACCTTTAGGACATGATGTAGTAGATTGCCAGGCCACAGAGAAATTTTTATTTTTCATGGAGGCAACCAAAATCTCTAGGTGAGAGGGAATCGAGCCAATAGAACTATAGTAGAAAATCAAATGTTTGACTTTCAAAATTTGTATGTTCTATTCACTCAATAAACTTTAATGATAAAAAAAAAAAAAAAGAAAATCAAAGTTACCAGATCACTAAAACGTATATATTGGTAGTTAGACCCTTTAATGTAGTAGTGGACAACCTACTTGATATGAAAGGATCTATTCATATCTCCCTCCATGTTATGTCTATAGTTGACTGCCGGGTAGTTGTGGCTCCTGGGCACTTGGCCATTATATATAACAATGCATGTAACAGGTCCCAGAATACAGTAACCACCTGACAGGATTCTAATTCTTCTCCACTGCACCCAAAATGTAAAGAAAACCAATTCTGCCTGGATACTTCAACAGACAAGGACTCAGCAGGCTGATGAACTTCAGCCTAGTTTTGAAATCTCGCACCTTGTTACCTCTTCTGAAGAAAAGTCCGACGAGTTTCTCGATCCCTTCTATCCTGAAAAGCTCACTGTTGAGATTGTGTTTTGTATCCTAATATCATTTGCTGTGTTTGGATGCTGCTATCGTTTACATACCCCTCGGGTGGAGGATGTGCAATCAGACTCCCATGAACAGTATTCAACGCACTTTGATTGTCATCAGCTGCAGCTTATTATTCCGTCAAGGATTCCTCCTGTTTATCGATGACAAACAATGTGCAATCACTTTCTATTGATTGTAAATCGCTTTGCATAGGCTGGCGGGCTTGGCAAAGTAGACTGTGACGCCTCTTGTCCATTGCTAGGCACAAGAAGGCCCATGGCGCTGAAATGGATTCAATTAAATATTGTTACCTTTGTGCATGAAAGTCACATTGCAGCTCCCAAAATGTTGGGTTGTTGTTCGAATCGTGGCAATAGCTGCTATTATGTACTAGAAACTTTCTCAAGCTGGGTCATCGATATTTATTTTGTTTTTTGCTCTTTGCCTTTTGTTTCTACTCGTTCAACAAGTTATTTTAAAGGAGAATGGCACTGAAAGGAATAAGAAGAATTCTGCTGACTATCATACAGGACACAATGGCGCGCTAGGGGCTGGAGCAGTAACCAGTGACAGGGACATAGGATTCAAATAAATCTTTAATCAGGATACCTCTGTATTGGAGTTTTTATTAGCAGACAGTTCTGGTATGTGAATTTAGTATTCCCTGGATTCTTTACAGGTTTGATAACTTTTACTTTGCTTGACAGTTAACTTTTTTTTGTTTTTTTTGTTTAGGGGGCTTACAAAAAGATTGACTCACCTTACCACGTGCTCCCAGTGCTGTCCCTTTTTCCCATGGAAGAGGAGGGGTGGGCCAACTTTTTGACTTGGGGTGGGCAAACCTTTTGACTTGTGGGCAATGTTTTGTTCTCTGGTCAATTTCTGGGTGGTTTAAGAGTTACATGGAGATTTTTTCAACACCAAAGCGCCTTCACAACCGCACGGCTGTGGTTTCAGAGCAGCATATTCAAAAACAAAACTGACCCACTATGGCCCGCAGGCCATAGTCACACATGTCTGGTGTGGGGTGTACATCAGCATAATCCACCTTAAATGCTTAACTATTAACTCAGACCTCAACTTAGAGAAACCTGTCAGAAGCTTAGTAGACCAGGATCCAGGGGCAAGCAATAGGGTGGAGGAGGGGTTCACTGTCAGGTATCTATTTCTTATTTTAAAGAGCCATCTAGATATACATGAGCAGTTAGGTAATAAAAACATTTACCCAAAGTTCAGCTTTAAATTTGGAAAATGTGTTGGACAATTGCCAAAGAATAGAAGATTTAAGCTGGCCATACATCTTTAGATCTCTCTGTCAGATATCCTTTAGATCTACCAACAACTATGTAGTGCCGGGTCCTTTGCGATTAAACACAGGTAGACTTGATTGTTTAGAAAGTCCCTCATATTACATGGTTTTGATAAAACAAAAGGAGATCTAAAGGAAACCTTACAGAGAAATCTAAAGGTGTATGGGGGCCCTAAAGCTAGCCACACATGGTTCAATTGACATCAAATCGATCATCAATTCGATCGAA
>CM070041.1:17919230-17938796 GCA_036250615.1 Ptychadena robeensis
CTTATTTGTCTGTTACAGGGGGCCACACTCCTCTATTTTGAGAGCTGCACACCTACACACTACTTAAACACCCATCCCTCATACTGACTCCATTACTGACTCTGTGATCCTTGCTCAGGCCCCATACACCCACTGAGGGCCTTTCTGGCCACTGATATCACTATAGCTGTGTAATCACTGCTGAAGGTTGTGCGCAACTACCCATTATCTTTCTCTACATGGTCAGAGGGCTTATCACCTGAGCCACCATGCTGCCATATGTATGGCTCTGATGTATTTTATGGATATCAGGCTTTGTGTTTGAACTTTTAATCTGTGTGAATAAAATTCTTTTGTAATTTGTTATTTGATAACAGCCTATAATTCATGGTGTGATATGACTGTTGAAGCCCTAAAAATCCCCCCACCCCTGAATTCTCATTCAAGAAACAGAATCATCATCTTGACTATCAAGACGTCTAAAATACCTGGTGATGGCTCCCTGGTGTAGTTTAAACACTTACTGGGTATCTTATATACATAATGTCTGTGATTAATTACACAAAGGCCCCCTGAAGATAATAACTGGTCCAGATATTGAATTGTACTGCTCTTATAGCAACAGCCTCCCATTTTTTCTAAAACAGCTATTACTCTTCCAGGTTTATCCACTGATAGATCCACCTTACCTGTAGTTTACCAGCCTTGTCAAAAATTTTTAACATATTTGCAATCGTATTTATTGGGAAAAGCCCCCAAGGCTAGCAACCCTTGTATCCAATGATTTACGCTTGACCAAGGTTGTCACCTCTTCTTGCAAATAAATACCCCCCATCGTGTTTTTCTATTAACAAAATTGGGAAGAAGTCTTTCTTTTACCAGTCATAAGGGCAAAGTACCACCCAGATGGCAACTCTTACTTTATTCCAATTCTTTATCTTCTATACACAGTAAATACAGAGCATCTGGAAAGTATTCACAGCACATCACTTTTCACACATTTTGTTGTGTTACAGCCATATTCCAAAATGGATTCAATAAAAAAAATTCTCAGAATTCTACACACAACACCCCATAATGGCAATGTGAAAAAAGTTTACTTGTTGGTTTTGACATATTTCTTAAAAATGAAAATATGATGCCGCAAGATTGGCACACCATTCTCACCATTTCCTCTTTGCAGAACCTTTTAAACTTCATCGGTTTGGGTGGGAATCATCGACAAAGCCATTTTAAGATCTCTCTGGAGTTGTTAAATCAGATTCACATCTGGGAGGCCACTCCTTTATTATCATGGCTGTGTGCTTAGGGTTGTAGTCCTGCTGAAAGATGAACTGTTACCGCAGCCTGACTTCAAGAGCACTCTGGAGCAGGTTTTCATCCATTATGTCTCTGTACACTGGTGCAGTCATCTTTCCCTTCCTGACTAGTTTGCCAGTTCTTGCCACTGAAAACCATCCCCACAGCATGATACTGCCACCACCATGCTTCACTATTGGTCTGGTGATGAGTGGTACCTGATTTTCTCCAAATGTGATGCCAGGCATTTACACCAAATATTCCAATCTTTTTCTTATCAGAGAAATTCCAGGTGGGCTGCCAAGTGCCTTATGTGCTTCTGTCTCACCCCTTTATCAAACAGGCCTGATTGGTGGATTACTGCAGAGAAGGTTGTCCTTCTGGAAGGTTCTCTTCCCTCCACAGAGGACCTCTTGCGCTTTGACAGAGTTACCATTGGGTTACCTCCCTGTCTTCCCCGATCACTCTGTTTAGATGACCGGCCAGCTCTAGGAAGAGTCTTGGTGGTTTTGAACTTATTTCACTTGCAGATGATGGAGGCCTCTGTGCTCACTGAGCCCTTAAAAAATGCAGCAGACATTTTTCTTTAACCCTCCCCAGAATTTGGGCCTTGAGGTCTTGGAGGTCTACAGACAATTCCTTTATGCACTTCATGATTGGTTTGTGCTCTGACATTAAACGTCAACTGTGGGCCCTTATATAGACAGATATGTGCCTTTCCAAATCCTGTCCATTCAACTGAATTTCCACACTCCAGTTAAGCTGCAGAAACATCTCAAGATGATCAGGGGAAACAAAATGCACATGATCTCCATTTTGAGCTTTATGATGAAGGCTGTGAATACTTATGTACATGTGCTTTCTCAATTTTTTTTATTTTTTAATACATTTTCCAAAACCTCAAGTAAACATTTTTCATGTTGTCATTATGGGATGTTGTGTAGAATTCTGAGGGAAAACATTTACTTAATCCATTTTTGAATAATGCTGAACCATAACGAAATATGAATACTTTCCGGATGCACTTTATATGTCCTACATTCTATTTATTCTATATATGTTCTATACTCTCTATATATTTGTAGATGTATAATTCTATTTATCTATATAGGTTCTCTACTATTTCTATGATATGTATATGTCCTACATTCTATATATTATATACGTTCTAAATCTATATACTATTCTGTATATGTCCTAATTCTATATCTTCTATAATAGGTCTATACTTATATATTATATTGATTATGTCTAGCATCTATATTATTGATATAGTTTATATTATAGTATATCGTAGATGTTACATTTATATATATTATATTGTTTAACTATATGATGATATTCGGTATATGTTAATTCTATGTATTCTATTATGTTCTTATATTATATATATTTGTATGTTGTTACATTCATATTTATTCTAATTACGTTTATTATACTATTAGTATATTTTGTATATGTCCGATAATTCTAGATATTTTATATGTTTATACTTCTATATATATTCTGTATTAGTGTCATACATTCTGATGGTGATTCTATATATGTTCTGATACTATATAATATTCGGTATATGTGGCCTACATTCTATGTTTCTATGATGGTTCTATACTCTATATATATTATGTATTGATTGTTATAAGTTCTATATATTGTCGATATCGTTTATACTCTATATATATTGGCTGTATATGTCCTACATTTATGGTATTCTATATATGTCTGAGTTACTCTAGATGATGATTCTGGTTATGTCTACATGATTATATATTCTATATACGTTCTATATCTCTATATATTATGTAGATATGTCTTAAATTTTCATATATTTCTATATATGTTGTAGTATCTATATATATCTGATATATGTCCTACTTTTATTTATATAGTTCTATACTCTCTATAATCTGTATATGTCATACATTCTATATAATTTATATTATGTTATATCTATATATATTCTGTCTACATTCTATATATTCTATATATGTTCTATACTCTATATATATTCTGTATATGTTCTACATTTTATATATTCATATTCAATATACTTTTTTTTCTTTACGCAGAGCTCTTACTTAGTAAAACAAAAAATTTTCAGGTTTTCAATTGACTTTTGGCAGCCAGCAATCAGCCAGTAAGCATGTTTGGCCGAGCAAAGGAGGGAAGACGATTTTGGCACGACATCATGCGTAGAAAGTCATCAAGCGTAGAACTGATGAGAGATAATTATTAAACACATGAACTCATTAACCATATATCAGAGATGTTAGACACGGTGTTCACAGAATGAAACGTGACCTTCACAAACAATGGGGGACGAGCCAGGCCTCACCGTATGACATTACTGAGATCAGTATCATTGAAGAGGTGTAGAGGACTGAATTGGGGATAGAAATGTTGCTTGCCAAACCAATTTTTTTTTATAGTATATGCTGTGCTGATCTGTACTATGAGTACATCAGACACAGAATAAATAGGACAACCCAAGAATTAATTGGCTATACCCCAGAAAATACTGTATGCACAGATCAAATAAATTTACAGGAGCTATTGTATTGCTGTCTATCCAGTCCTGAGATTTACACAGTTGCAGTTTAGGGACACTTACAGGTCTTGTCCTTTCTTCAGCAAATAACTGGAAAATGAAATGAAAAGAAGTAGAATCAAAACATGATAATTTCCTCCTAATAGGATGTTTCTTGTTGGCATGTGAATAGTTGCTCCTTGTGCGGCTTCTTCATCTTCTATTCTGAGCCCTACTAGGGTATTTAAAAGAGACTGAAACATATCTATCAAGTATAACATTTTGGACCAGAAAGTCAAATTTTTATGTGACTTTCCTGGCCAAATCGCGATTTCAACAAATCCTGGGAAATTGGGGAAACTTGGGAGGGGGCATTACTTTGCCCCCCTAAGTTTCCACCCCGCTTGTGCAAACAATGTGCAGAGTGGGAAGATAGGAGTTAAAGTAACACCCCCTCCCTCCTAAGTTAGCTAGCTAATAGGAGGGAGGGGAGGTGAACCTCTCGATAACAGAAGTGACGTGGCATCACTTCCTGTATTTAGAACACTCAAGTTCATCTTTCTAAATACCGGAAGTGATATCACGAACGTCACTTCTGGTATGTTTCCCTTATTTATTGAAGTGAAACTTTACAGGTATGGACTGAAAGAACACTTATTGCCCTTAAATCATAAATAATCATATCATATCATATAAAATAATCATATATATAATTATAATCCCATCCCACCAGTGATGACCTGCCTGCATTGCGGGGTGACAAGTTCTCCTACAGAAGGTTCTCAGCAAGAGACATCATGAAGAAACACATGATCAATTTGATCAGCTGGTTAATTTTATTTCTCTAAATGGTTGATCATGTTTGAGGCTACACAGGAAGGGGAAATGAACCATGATCAACTGACCCTGGCCAGCGAATCAGGTATGATCACTCAGATCAGCTGACCAAATCCTTATCCAATAGTACTTAGGCTATGTTCTCACATAGGCGATTAATGGCCTCGTGCTCGGGCAGATATCAGCGTTAATCACGTTCATTCAGTTGAATTGGACTTGTCCCTACTCAACAGCTGGTCGTGATTACATGCAGCCACGATTGAAGCCGTGGTCATAATTGCGGGTGGTCGCAATTTTATTTCCTGATCACTCCCATAGGCGATCGAAAAATCACGACCATCCATCCTCTATGGAGGCGATTTTTTTTAGAATGGGGGCGATTTGAAAAAAATAATCCAGTCTGAAAAGCGCCTGGCGATTAGGCACGCAATTAAAATCACAAGCGCGAGGCGATTATGGGAACATAGCCTTATGCGGAACTTTTCGGCAGTTCTAGGACAACATGCCTTTGCTACCCACATCAGAAGAACACATACCTAGTGATGATATAAGATATGAAATATTAATCGATTCAACTTCAACTTTAAGTAAAAAACAATTGACCAATCTTACTTTTTGCCAGCACAGCATTTGTTTCGTACACTTTGTGCTTAATATTTTCACTATTTTCATGATCCTGTTAACTGATGGGGGAGAAAGGTTTCCTGACCGTGAACTATGGTGTCTCTCTCATATTGCTAAATACACTCAGTGTCTTCCCTTTCCTGACCAGTTATCTCTAATTGGACTTCCGCTCATCCTGGTTCTAATTCAACTCATCTTGTTTTGAAATCGCAGTGTCATGTGAAATTAAAAAAGAAAAAAAAATTTGGGAAAAATACCAATCAGTCAGGAAAACAATAAACACATGAGAGGTCTTATCTGCATGCTGATAGCACGTTCCGGGATGAGAGTGAATCACGATTTTTGGTCATAACACATGATCCTATTTTTTATCACATCTTCAACCTGAAACAGATAATAACGGTACATAAGTACATTTGTTTTTCTTGGCTGGAACTAGCGATAAGCTTTGGAAGAACATGACTGAGTAGAAAAGGATATAGAGGCTGGAGTTTTAGCTGACTAATGGTGGCTTGTGAAAAGCAAGCACTGCTGTTGATTTTGATCATCTGAATTTGAGGGTTATTTCCACCATCGTTTTCTATGGAAGAAGAGGAGACCATTCTATCGTTCAACACGCACAGGCTTGAGATGGCAACTTCTGTTGCAAGAGAACTCATTCAGAAGCAACTGATTAGCTAATCTTCCCTGAGTTGCTGGTCATTTGATCATCTATCACTTTGCTAATGCCCCCCAAACACAGATTTTAGCGTCCGACAGACTAAAAACGATCAATTTATTTCAATCATACAATCGGAGATTGATTGATGGAAAATAGAATATACTCCACATGGAATAACCCATTTTTGATTGATTTTTTTTTTGATCGTCCATGAAATTGATCGTTTAATCGGGCGATTATTTTTTCATTTGGAAGTGCTGTGTACAGAGGGCATGCTCATTTGATGACAATGAAGTATTAGTATGCAAATGATCAAGAACGATCAAAATCCGCCGGTTACAAAATATTTTGTACTCAATTTGTACTCAACCAACCAAAATTTTCCAACATGTCCGATCATGTTTTGATCGATTTTTTTCATAATTACGATCAAATTTAGTTGATTGGACCATGTGGGCATGCACCAATTTTCAGTCGACCGATCTAAAAATAAATAGTTTTTAACCTCCCTAGCGCACTGCTGAGGTCCAGATTTCTGTACCAAAAGTGCACCATAGACTTCAATGGTAAATTTTTCTTTATGTCGTAGGCCTGTAACTTCCCAAAATATGTCCGTACAAGGGTCTAATAGACATCCTGACTATAATAATGTTTGAAACAAACAATTATGTAAAATAAAAAAAAAAAATTTTTAATAAAAATAATGAAAAAAATAAAAAAAATTAGGACACAAAACTATGCTGCTATGTACTAAATATCGCCAAAATAAAAAGTCTCTGGTGCCCCAGATGTTCCCATTTGCAGTTAACCCTCTCTAACCTGGTGTGATAAAATGGGCACATCTGGGGCATCAGGGACTTTATTCTGGCGATATTTAGTACATAGGGGGATTACAGTACAAATCAGTACAAATCTCCCGCCGCCCGTCATCACGTCACTCGGAGCGGGGGGGAGAGAAGGACACGAGCAGCCGAGCAGCCGAGGAGGATGTCGCATCGGGGACACAGGACACGTGAGTATGCGCTCTCCCAGAGCCCAGCATTGTACTGGACGGCAGCACCTCGTCCAGTGCGATAGTAGCAGTTAAAGCGCTGGACGAGGTGCTGCCGTCCATAACGCTAGGGCGGTTAATCGGTCGGCAGCTAATATCTGTGCATGTATGGGGGCCATTACTATGTAAGCTAATGCCCCATACACAATTTTGGTCAATTTGAATGATCATTTGTGCTGATTCACAACAACAACAACAGAGCAAACATATGCTATCCATATAGTTCACATTCTGTTGTTTGGAGAGCTCTTCCTCCCCCGTGTCAACAGATGATGGCCAGTGTAGTCATTGAAAAATCCATCCGCTGACCTCGTGCACAACAACTGTACACACTTTCAGCAAAGAAGATTATACTAGATCGGTCAACTATTATTATCTTAAAGCGAATGTATACTTAAAATCTAAAAAATATATATGTAAAATTAAAGTTTGACTTACCTCTGAGCTGGTGTGATGGTGGCTTAGCGCTCCACAATCCTAAAAAAATATACTTACCTGCTGTTCCCTGGAATCATATAAGAGATTCCACCTTCCAGGCTTCCGTGGGTTAATTCAGCGTGCAATATTGTAAGTGGGATCATTTATAATAGTTTTCAATTGAGATAATTGAATATATCAAAGCAGAGATTAGGTCCTGACCCTACGAGATGTTGGCTGTTCCGGCCTACTGCAACGTCATCAGAGAGTAGAAGAAAGGAGTGTAAAGGTTCAGGGATAAACCAGATGACAAGAGGCGGCTGTTAAACTTTATTAACCCACGAGGCCCGCTTGGGGTCTCGCAATGACAACAGCAAAACTGCAATACTTAGTCCTTTGCAAAAAATCCTCAGAATTTAGTCCAACAGAGTGTTGCTCCCACAGCATGGGAAGTGAGTTGAGCAACAGGCTTCTCATCCTATCTAAGGCCAGGATCTGCACAGATAGGCGCATAGATGTGGGTGTGGTGAGCCGGAGTAGCGGACGCACCAACAGTAACTCCACAGTAATCTAGGCAGCGGGGCCCTGTGGTAGAGGCTGGGTGTCCACCCCACCGGTACTGAAGGTGTGAGCGGTATGCATATACCGTGGTGTTGTACAGGGTTGTGTGCTATTTTGCTTTCCGGCTGCATGCACGCCAAATTTAACTGTACGGAAAGGAAGGCCTCAGCTGGAGCCGCGAAGCTGCGTGTGCTGTCTCCTTCCTCTAAGAGCACTGCTCATGGGGTCGGTCTCAACCTTTTATCCTCTCCCTGCCCTGAGGTATCTTGGTCCGGCATCTTAAAGGGCATTCCGCATCCACCTAGCATACCACCGCCACTACAGGAGGATCTGCTAGGGAAAACTAAAGTGAATAAAATGTCATAGTTAGGGTTTTCATACATTTTAAGTATTACTATTTAGGTAAGCTATTCATCATCAGGCAGTCATAGCATATACCAGAGATGTCCATTTGATGGACAGGATAACTAAAGGTGAACATCGTAATTGTCCAGTTGAGCTTTGACAATGTAACATGACCAAAGGAGAGCAAATAAGAGATTATTCTTAGAATTTTCACACATTTTAAATACTAGCATTCCTCATTAGGCTACTCAATATGAGGGACAAGTAGCCATAGTACACACCAAAGATGTGATATTCATAGTATAGATGGGAAAACTAATGGTTAACATCATTTTCCAGTTGAGCTTGGGCAATGGATCAAGTCCATCCAAGAGCAAATATGAGATCATTGTTAGGGATTTATGTATATTTGAAGTACTACCAAGCCTTATTAGGCTACTCAACTTTGTAACTGTAAATTGAGCTTGAGTAGAGCTTGGACAATGCAATGAACCCATGCCTAATGTTGTAACTACCACTAAGCTATCACTTTTAGAAGAACATTTCCGGTAGCACTCTACATTAATGACTTTCCTATTAAGTATGAATGAGTTAAAGGCTTTATGTTTTATCACAAATCAACACATTAGGAAGGGTGACCTAGGACTAGATTTGTAAAATAACTTAGCCACTGCTGTATTCTGTAATGTGCTTTGGTAGCTCACACATGCCTTTAAGGGAAGTATAAATCAGACATAGTGTTTTCAAAGAGTTGTTACACAGCATATCAGAAAGATAATTTTGTACTCTTTCTTCTAACAGCTGGATTAAATTTAATATGAGATAGATATGTTGTATCTTTGTGGATCAGATTAACACCAGCAGGATCCTGGTGAAACAAAGATAGTTTCTATCTAAAGCCGAGCTCTTCTTGATGGAAAATAATTTGGTTTGGATGTTATTTCCTCGCAGAATCTCAATCTACTTTCTCTCTTCTCTTGTCTCTTCCTAGATTTGTCTTTCCTTCATTTATTTCATTATATAATCCTCTCACATTCTTTCTTTTTGTTTTTCTTGTTTTTGCCACCTCTTTTTGAACAATTATTTTCTACCAAAACAACTAACTGAAGGACCATTTGGTTCTGTTAAAAGGAAGACTTGGATTACCTTCAAGTGAAACATGCATTAGGAATAATAAGCACCTATTCCTGCTCACAACCAAAGGCACACTACACTAGCTAATTAAGTTTAGTTATTGTTTAAATAACTCCACAACACTCACCTCTTCTTCATTTCTCTTCTTTGCTTTAATTATTTTTTAATATTAGTTGTATAGTCACTATTTGTCGGTTGAGTGACACCAAATATCAACCAAGACTAAAGTCCAAGGACGTATTCCATGATCTGGATGAATAAGAACCTTCCAACTGAATGTCCCTATATGTTGTATGTATAGATGAATACCTTTAAAAACACCTCAATTCACCCCAAAAAAAAGAGTTAGACCTTAAAGGAGGTCCAGAGGATGGAGGGGGAAGACTAAAACAAATCTTCTCTTTGGCAGGCTTTGTGCCTTAAGCAAACTTGAGACATTTTTATAGCGAACAAGGTCCTTCAGTGGTAAAAATATCTACTTCTACTAGAACAATCACAATGTCAAGGCTTCATACACCAGTGTATGACAATGGAGAGGATGGGCCAGTTTCTAAACTTATAAATGACAATTACAAAGGAATGGGCTTAGCATATTGATTGGATGGTCCAAGCTCATTTATCTTCATGTGGTCCCAAGTTCAAGGACTGAGATGAGCAGGTTTTATGAGCACGTGCAAGGCTTGTGGTCAGGCAAGCCCTCCTATCCTTCTTCAGTCCATTGCCAGGGTTTACCTTTATGCTTCTCGCTGCATACAGGTGTCAAATTCACGAGACGAACATTATAAGTCTTCCGCATCAGCAGCAGCAAGATCCAGTGTATATGATCCAGTGTATAAGAATATGTTCACTAGAGAACGGGTAGAGAACCCGGTCTCTAGTGAAAAAAAACGGCAGTCACGTCCGGTAGTCCAAATAAGGAACTGTGCGTTCCAGATGACATCACTGACATCTCTTCCGGTTTTTCCGATTCAAATTCCCAGCAAGCAGGCAGGGAATTTGAATCTCCCTGCCAACAGACGGATGTAGGACTTTTCTAAAAGTCCAATCTGCCTGTTTGCAAACGGACCTGACCGATGTTCAGCCATCACTACTCCTCACATTCACAGAAGTCCCAGTCCACATTAATCTCCATCGTAAAGGTGACCACCAGCTGGAGCCTCAATCTTGTCTAGTTGTCCATTTGCCTGATTTCAGTGCATGCTATGAACTTTTCACATCAAAGAGAACCAACCTTTTTTCCTGGCTAGAGGATGTCCAATATCATCCAGGTCAGGGTTGCCAAACTCCAGCCACTGAGGACCACATTTTCGTGTAAACATAATTTTTTAATACTTTATTATCCACTTCAGAATTAATTTACTGCTGTATGTTAGTGAAATAATATCTGCTGATCCTGATCTTTAACTGTTGGAGCTGGAGAACTTTCTTCCTAGCCAGACTGATCCTGACCTGCCCTTTACATTCAATGGACTTCAGTTCTATCATAATGGAGGCTCTTCGGCTCAAGATGTCATCACCTGCACTTTACTGACAGATGGACACCAAACACCGTACACTCTGATGTTTACCTGTATGATTACTATGTTTACCCTCCTAGTTTTTCAGGTGCTCCTCCGTTCTTGTCCCAAAGTTTTGCGTCCGCGACCTTCCATACATACCTTTTTACTCCAGCATGGGTAAGTCGACACCTCCTGAAGAAGATCAGCTCTTTCGAAACGCGCGTCGAGGTGTGTAATCACCCCCATAACATTACCTATGTGAAGCCACAGTCTACAGGCATCTCAAGTGCCCGGTGATACATAGACTTTTCAACTGATTATCTCGTATCCTATTGCCTTATGGACTACTAATTAAACTCTATCCTCCTATGGACATGCTATTTTGATCATTGTGCGGCTATTCAATGACCACGTGCAAACCATATCGCTTTTTTATGTGTTAAAAATTCTTGTTTTGTTTTGTATAACCTACAACCTAGTGATTACTACTTAATCAGGTGGCCTCAAAGTCCCTACACCTCGCCTTGTGTGGGGAACAAATAGTGGTTAGAGGGATAGTTTCCATTACCCCTCTAACCCCCTTCTTTTAGAGATCAAGATGTCATCACCTGGGGTGGTTGGTATCACCAGCCTTGGATCAACCACGATCCCAGTTGACATAAGCTAGGCATTTGGTAATTTAACTCTTCCACTGAAGCATTGCCCGGGGTAACCATGCAGGAGCAACCAGATTCTTTTTGGATTTAGGATGCATATGCTCAGATCACTGTGATTCACTGCTTTCACAAAGTGATTGTCCACACAGCTGGTTAGGGGTTAACTTTTTACTAAGGGAATATATACAGTCTTACATCACCATCACCCATAAGTTAGGGATGGGGTTTCAAACATAGGAGCTAAGTTCCTATCACTCTCTACTAGCTGCTGAGAGGTGGAAGGGGGGTAATGGCTCTTACCCAGAAGTAAGAACAGGCGGTCCAGTGGAAGGTTGAGAGGGGAGGTAAGCTTCTTCTTGCCCTGGCCGATATTGCACCTCAGTTGGAATCCGCTTCACCAACTCAAGATGAGGGAGAGGCTACCCTGGTCCAAAGGGGGCCTCTATCATTCGCCATGGATGGTGGGTCAGCCTACAGCACTAGCTGAGTGGGGACTCAGAGAGAAGGGAGCACCTTGCTCCTAGGTAAGCTGTGGGAATAGAAGCCAGACAGCCCAGGAGACAGTCCAAAAAGCATTGGAAAACAGCTAACTAACTAAATATGTAACCACTGCCAAAAGGAGGGCCAGTTACTGGGCAGAAAACTAAATCAAAATAGAGGGAAATAGCATGACTCTGGAATTTTTACAATTCTAAAAGCTATACACATAAATACAGGGTGTCAAAGTCTACATGAAATATACATATATACATTGGCTTTATACATAAAGAAGTATAAAACCACTTACCACTACACCACTACGTGCATCAGGGCTGAGGGCAGGGTTATGTGACTCCACAATTGCCATAAAGTTATGCACAGGACCATGCTGATAGAAATGTCTTGCATCAGGGCAGACGGTTAATAGACAAGCAATGAGGCAGGGTGCTGTGATGGGTGATAATCTGCCTGCATTGTATATGGAAACACAGAGACCCATTGATGACATCACTAGGCCTAGGTGAGATTGACAATGATGAACAAGGAAGCAGATTCAACTTCTCCATTAACTCTTTCGCTTCCGACAAGCTGTCTTCTATAAATCTTACTACGACTTATGTTGCGTATTACCGCTTGGCAGTCGATAATTTTTAGCCTGTCAACTAAGGCGTGCAAATCCTCAAATACCTGTTTTTCATGCTCCTATACAGATCTATTATTCCATTAACCGCCCGAAAATTTACAGCTTAAAAGTCGCTTGCGCAACCGCTGCCTCTGAACACATGTACATGTTTTTCTCTTAGCTGAAAACAGATGGACAATAAGTCAGACTCTGCTGAGATTTGTCGCGGGTGATTTATACGGCAGCATAAGTAACCATTGATACATATGACAGCCTGTTTACTCATTTGCAGAGCGCTATCCCTCCGATAAATAGCAGCTAAACTTCTCATAAAAACGACTGTCGTATAAAAGGAAGCATAACATGAAAGCAGGCTGGCACCCGTCCAGGCGTGGGCTACTTGTTTCACAAGTATACATTCCATATCTCCCTCCTGACCAGGAGGCTCCAACACAGCCAGAGAGGGACTCTTTGTTCGCTGCCCAATAACCCTGCGATCAGGAAGTTCACTTCTATCATAAACCGGGTTATTGCAGAATGATTGCGTGGATAAAGTTTAAGGTGGAGCTCCACCCAGTCACTAAGATCTGCTTTACAAAGTCTTGTTTCGAATATGGTAATGCTGTGGTGATCCTGCCATGATAGTCTTGGTTTAGGTGCTTCCTGCTGCCTATACAATATGATCCAAGATTGTCACCATGCCAAATACATCTGCACAAATTCAATAAAAAAGGGTCTTTCCTTGCAAAGTGAAGAAGATAGGCATCAGATAAATCATGACCTGGAAGACTGGTTACTACTATACAGGATCATTTGTTGTATATAGAGTAAAATAATTATCAAAGATTCATCATGAGAGCTTATCAAAGCTGAGCTAATTGTAAAGAATGCTAATTATCAGGATGTAAAGCTGATCTTTTGGCTTCAGTAGTTTCAGTCTCACATGGTTATGAAAGCTGCCATTGATGCATTCATCCCAAAGGATGCAGCCTGCCTGAATTCTAATCTTTTGGCTTCAGTAGTTTCAGTCCTAGGTTTATGTGGGTTATGAAGTTGCCATTGCTGAACTCATTCTAAAAAAAGTACAACCTGCCTGGATGTGAATCTGATCTTTTGGCTTCAGTAGCTTGAGCTACACACTAAGTTATCTATGAAAGCTGCCATTGTTAATCTAGACATACACGGCTCGGTTTTGTATAGAGTGGAGCACAATCGAGCACCATGCGCATTTACAAAGCTCGATTGAGCCGTGTATGCCTTTCTTCCCGCTCAACTGAACAGGGAACCCACATCTGGGAGAAGTCATTAGGCTAGGGGTTCACATACTTTTTCCACCCTGCTCTGTGAATGTTTGTGTTCAATGTTTGTGTTTTATTGAACATGTTATGTTCAATAAAAATATGAAAACATATAATGTTTGTGTACTATTATTTAAAGCATAATGCGTTTTTCTATTGGTGTAACTTAGAGCACATCTTATGACCAATTCATGCAGAACTCCACGTAAACTCAAAGGGTTCAAATACTTTTTCTTGCAACTGTAAAAGCTGCCATTGATATACTCTCTATAAAGAATATTAACTGTTTGGATGTAAAACTTGATCTTTATCTGGTTATGTGAGCTTAATATAAAAGATGCAAACTGCCTGCCTGCCTTTTTTTCTCTTTAGTATTTTCAGTCACACAATGATGTGGTTAAGAAAGTTGTCAAGATTGAACTCATTACAATATATGGAAATTGGATGTTTTTTTTAGCTTTATTTATATGATTTTACACATCTGAAACCCATGAGGACATATGGGGACATCGTGCATGGGCAGAGACCATGGGAACCGCCGGGCAATATCTCAGCCCGATATCTGAAGTTTCATTGTACTTTGTACATTGTACATCAAGGTGCACCTTTGAGGGAGGACATGGAGGTACAACGGTGGAGTATAAACTAGGTTAATATGTTGAATGTAAGAAAGTTTAATAAAAAATATTTTAACTGTCTCTGCTCTTATTTCTCAGAAACTCTTTCAACCATTTTCAGTGAATGGTTAAGAATGCTCCCCCTCGTTAAGGTATGGCATTGGACGTGGGGTGCAGGGGGTGGGACAGGGGGTGCCCTCCCTTCCTGTCCTTCCAGGCTTACCAAAGGAGCTCTGGAGTGGGGGCCCCATGCCCTTCGTGCCTGGATGGGAAAAATAGTAACTGCACCATCTGACTGTGGGGTGAGAGTTCAAACTCTCCCTATATGTTAATTATGAAAGGCTTATCGAACATCAAGTCAGCAGAGTGCGAATAGAGTCGGGTCATCAGGCGAACTCACTACTCGTGTGCTGTCACTGTCCCTGTAAAAAGGGACGAAGTTTAATTTTCTTCAAGATTCTTCTTGACTCGATGTCAGACCATAGGCCAATACACATCTGTATCGGATCCGTCTAGACTCTCTGACTAGACCATGGGGTAATTAGGGAAAGCTCCAGTGGGGCCCTGAGGTTGATGGGGTCCGTAGTTCCACACTTTCCTCACTGAACTTCTACCAATTCAGTGCAGGGAGCGCCCAGAGGGCCATCACTACACCAACCCTCAGTCCAGCTCCACAACTTCATCCCAAACCCACTTCCGTGTTCCTTCTGTATGCCCACGCCATGACAAGATGCCATCCCTCAGTCAGTCGCAGGAACACACAGTTTCATGAATGAAGAAAAGAACAATTACTGAACATGTAGAACTCAGGATTCAGTCAATATCCGGTACATCAGCTTAAACGTTGCAAACAGTTGTAAACATCCTCAGCACTACAGGGCTTCTTCTTTCAGATGGACATCAAAGATATTCCTCTTTCTTCTTTTCTCCCATAATAACAATAGCAACACCTGGGGGAGTACAGCAAGGTGCCTGCTCTCCCCCAGGATGGGGTCCTTATCTAGCAGAGACTCACATAGAAAGTCCAAGTCTGTCCAGGAGCCAAATACAAAAAACTTTACCTCATGCATCAGGAAGACAATTCCCCCTAAAATGGTCACCCAAATCTCGTGAGACTATGAACTCTCACAGGCACACTTCACCCTAAATTATGGATTCCCTTTAGTGGTCAATTAAGGAAATTGCAGGGAACTACATAAAAAAATAAGACTATAGTAGCCATCAGCATCCTGAACTGTGAGAAGCAGAGGCACCTAATCTCTGTCACACTCTCTACTGCAATGTTAAGGGACATTTGTATTAACCCCTCTTACACCCCAAATTAAAGATAACAAGTAGTGACACCACACACATGCATGTCCCTTTATTGAAGTTAACGCAACGCAATAATATGCAGATATATGGAGGGGAAGTTGAATAAAGAAGCTGCAGGAGCTCAGCACAATGTGAAATCTGAAAATCTATAATCTAAATGTCATCTGCTCTAAATTTTACTTTGGGTGACTCGGTCTTGAGGGAAATGTACTGAGAAAATGAAAAGCTTGGGAACTCTTATTACTGGGTCACTCTGCTTCCACCCCCAAACAATGGGGAATTTCATTCCGTGTTTTCCTTTCCCCGATGTTATATAATTGATCTGTGTGCCTATTGTTTCTTCAGATGAACCTACTGGTGGCTGTGAGAAGTCACAATTCATTGGGATGCGGAATGAGTTGAGAATGCCCTTCAAATCAAAAACTACAAGACACAAAACAAGTTTTCAGAGAGAAATGGAAGAGATCCAAATTCCGAGAGAGAAGGGGAGAGACCGGAGACAGACAGATAGAGCGGGAGGGTAGGACAGACGGTGGGGGAGAGATCTGGAGAACAAGAGAGGAAAGAACATGAAACATTCATTTTATGAAATAACAAATTCAGAAAACCTGTGACTTGTAATCAAATTTCCTTTGCCACCATTGGGGCTCATGCACCTGCTGCAGTTAGTTGACCCCCAACAATGGGACATCCTAGGGTTGTTGAGGAGCTCCTGTAGTCTCTAGACTTCATTACAGTTTCCCACCTGCTGCTGTGTTGTCTGAGCACACCTGGTTGTCTTTTTGAAGGACAATACTGGAGGAGCTGCCCCATCTCAGAAAGATCCATAAAAATGGTTACTATCCATTTTCATGACATATGGTTATAGGTTGACCTTAAAGACTTGCTAAATGTTCGGTCTGTAATCATGATCCAGCAGCTTTAATATTTTCTGAGTTACAGCAACATTGAACCTACCTACCTCTATCCCAATCTAGTTGATTCTGATGAGACCCGGTGGGTGTGAGACCTTCTGGACTCATCTACTTTTGGCACTGCTGTAATCAACTGCACAAGTCAACTGATAATTAACAATTAAAATAACTTTATTAATACAACAACATGGACCATATGAACTATTTGTTAAAAAGTATTGAATCACATCACAGCAGTATAGCTATAATCCTATACAAGATAATATATTGTAGCAATAGGAGAGTCATCACCCTTATACAACATCTATCAGCTAAGTTTGATAAGGACAACTAGAGAAAGAGTTATGCTAGCCGTACACATGCCGATAAGCGGCCGATTTTTAATCTGACGGGCGTGCGCGCTCGCGCCGTCGGTCAGGTTAAAAATCGGCCGCTAATCGGCATGTGCCCACATGGGGCGACAGATCCCTGTCGCCCCACTTCTCGGCCGGCCAGAGAACGGACATGTCCGATCTTCTCTGGCCGATGGGAGCCGATGCCATAAGCTGCAATGAAGCGGCGTCTTCATTGCAGCTTATGGCCGGAACACAAAGGGTGCCCAGCCGATTGAAGGGGCCCCATAATGCAACGGGAGGCTAACGTGATGACGTCATCACGTTAGCCTCCCGGAAAGAAATCGGGACTAGTCTGCCTACACACATCGGCGTGTGTATGGCAGGCTTTAACACCACATCCCAATATAAACTAAAAAATCTCAAGTAGCTTTAGCTAACATGAGTAGGAGGTGGCCAGACCCCAGAGATTTTGGTTGCAAAAGTAAATACAGTAGACCGGATAAATGCAGATAAAACAATATTTATTACAATCATTAAAAAGTGGGTGTATTTCCAGTAAGGTGCTCCTAAGCCCGATCTTTGGATGGTAAGTCGTAGGGCATCCTTGTGCCGATGCACAACATTTTCGATATTTTTGCAAATACAAATATTGCCTGTGCTGCCTACATGATTGGGAGGATACAAGGCCAGACATCATGCACTAGAAGGTGCCCAGAATCTGGTAGATGTCAAGAAATCTACAAAAAACAACACATATATTATTACTAATATACATAAATAAACAATAATACATATATTAGTAATTTGCGTACAGGTGCCTGACTGGGGGCATTGCAGAGGAAGGACAGTGTCCCAGGAAGTGATGCGATCACATGGGTGGGATTGCTAAGGGGAAAAAGACAGGGTGGAAGTAACAGCAGCCAATTTGTCAAAGATCTTCCCCACCCTCCCTCCCCAAATTTTATGGGCTGTTTTTCGTTTTAGGGTTTTGTGTTGCAATTTTGTTTTTCTGTAAGTTGTATTGTATCATGTTGTAACAGTTAAGGATAATTATTTGTAATAATGTTGGTTTTATTTTGTTATAGCTTTCCTGTCACAGCGTGTGCGGGTCCCTGGCAGAGCCTAGGAAGAAAAAATGGTGTGAAACTACTTTTGGTGACCTGCTGGTGGAGGGGGCAGTCACTTGGAGGACAACGTTGAGCTCTTTACAGGGTCAATGACCCAAGGTGGTGATGGTTAAAATGGTGGTGGGAGGAATCAACGTTGGCAGTGTACCCACTGAGCTGGTGTAGGTGAGACTGGTGGCTGGTACAGGTGGTAGGTTGGTGTTATGTGGTATTATTACATTTTTAGAAGGGGGCACTGTCAGGGATCAGGTGTTTCATATTTCAATTGCGTAAGCTGTTGCCAAAAATATATATCCACTTTTTTCTCGAAATATTGTGTCTTTATTTAACTTTACAGTAATTTAAATGTCAGGTATATCATTTGAGCAACCGGAACAAGTCAATGCTCCCCCAGTCAATCTCACGATGCATTTGACAGAGCAGCTAATAAAGTTATTTCAGGAGCTTGGTTTTTGCGCTGCTCCTCCAGGCTGTGCGTACACAAGGACTAGTCTGACATGATAACTCCCAGCAGTGATCCTCCCTTAGAGCACCCACTGGGCACTGCTCCTCTCCATTGACACCATTGTATCATGTTGGCACACACTGGTAGAGTTTCACTCACATTAACTTCGTCTTTATCATCAAAGAGACTTCAGGATCAGAACAAATTATTTAGAGGCAGATGTTGGACAAATCTAAACAATCCAACTGGTTCTGGGCCCCTTAGTAACAGTGCTAAAACAGCCAATCAGCCTCCATCCTCAAGACTGGCCGAATTCCAGATAGGACATGCCAAATGCTTGAAAAGACGTGCCAAACACAAAAACAAGCAAACCCCCCTCCACCCTACGAAACATCTTTTTATTCAAGTCTTTTACTTGTTAATCTGTTTCCCATTACAGTTATAAAAACTACATAGAACAGAAACAGAAATAAAAACTCTACCCCAAAGACCCTTCAGCAGCTCATCACTGGGGGCCTTGAAAAAGTCTGGAATGTTTGCTGGTTAACCTCTACTGCCCCTGGCTCCTCTGCTCCTGACTTTTCTGCTCCTAGCTCAATTAATCTAGGCTGTTCTGTTCCTGGCTACTCTTCCCCCGGTCCTCTGCACCTGACTCCTCTGTCACTGATATCATTCACCTGTCTCCTCTGTCCCTAGCTCCTGCCCCTGACTCCTCTGCTTCTGGCTATTCTGCACCTGGCTCCTCTGCCCCTGGTCTCATGCACATGGCTCCCCTAACTCCTGCCCCTGACTCTTCTTCATCTGGCTCCTCTGCCCCTTACTCC
>CM070041.1:17941867-17975180 GCA_036250615.1 Ptychadena robeensis
CCATATCTAATGCAGCCATCTATCTGGCCCATATCTAATGCAGCCATCTATCTGGCCCATTACTTATGTGTCCATCTAATGTCTCCAACTCCTCCGATATCAGGCAGCAGCACGATGATATCATCACGCTGCTGCAGGGAACCTTGAACGGCTCCTATATTGAGTCGTGTGTTCCCTGCTTAAATCACTGTCAACAACTAAGTCAACAACAACAGTATGCTCTGAAAACAGCTTAAGAGCTCAGCTACATCTTTTCTTTGCTGAGTTCAGGTACACTTTAATGTTGCAGTGCCTTATAGAAAGCGGTGCAATGGTATCTTTCATGTCTGCTTAGAGTTCAGCTATAGGAAGATGTACAGAGCAATGGAAGGATTTATTCATTCATCCCCAGATAAGTAACTGACAGCCAAGGGGCTATTTGTGATGCCAAAGGACGGGCGTGTTCCCCGTGAAGGAGAGAAAATGCAGAGAACGTCTCCCTGCATGCAGGATGCTTCCAATTGATCTATAACCAATTACTTATTAAAATGTAATTGAACTGCAACAGATTGTAACGTATGCTAACTAATATGTAACAGTTCACAGCTATTTCATTAAGCATATTTAATTGGATTTCCAGAAGATAACTAACGCGATTAAATAGCAATAGGCTTTAATAGAGTGGTAAGGATTACGATGATATTTAATTGAGTCGGGATAACTTCCTATGTGCCAATTTGATGCTTATTGAATTTCTGTATTAATTATATTCCTTTCGCTTTTTTTTTTCTTCTTCCTCCTTAATTTGTTATTATTGAATTCACTCACACAGCGATTTGCCAGGTTAGGGAACGGTAGAGGACGGCCTTTTGGCTGCTAAAGGTACCCACGGATTTCAGTCCGATCAATCGACTTGTCCCTAAAGTGTACCTGAACTCCGGACTAGTTTCAGAAACAAAACCTACGGAGGAGCATTTTATACATAATATTGTTTGTCTGCATCAAAGTGTCAGAATATAAAGACTGTTAACTGAGTTCAATGGATTTGTTACATTGGAATGTCACATCAGAGCTAAGCAAACATTTTAATTTAGAGGTGTTGGGGGGGGGGGAATCCTTTTTTTTTAATTGTACAAATCAAGATGGCAGCCCCCATGCACACATGTTACAGTCCACCCAGATGAGACAACACTGTCTACTAGTAACCACAATGGTAGTTAGGTCTATAGTACATGGCAGACATAAGAGCAAGTCCAGCAAAGATTAGTTCAGGTATACCGTACTTTAAATCTATGTTAACACTCCCCAAGAAATGTATTTTTATCCAGCTTATCACTCCATGGATGTGGTTGTGTACTGTATCTGGTGATCCTGCCAGTAGCACGCTTTCTGTTCTAAGGGGGCAATGCTCACCTGCTATACTCCGTCTATGGAGAGGAAACATTGTCTTCACTCATGATCTGGACTACATGCACTACTCAGTCATCATGTGATCAATAATCTCATGGGCGGTTGTTTTGTGGTTCATAGATATTAACTATGAAGACAGCAATGGTTGTCTTTGCTTGTCCTGCTTTGCTAAAAAGGACTGGTTACAATGTGTTTATTGGTTTGGGTATACCTAAGCATTAATGGGAAACTTAGAACCCCCAACTTTGATAGGGCATAATATCTCCATTGAGGTCAAGAATGAGTAAGGTCAAGAATTAGTCCAAAATGTTTAACATTAAAGAGCACCCACCTAAAGTTCCCCATGTCTCTCAAATCCCTGAATGTGTGGATCTCTGTCAAAAAAGAAACTTACCTGAAATGAGATTGTCCATCGTCACTTCTCCTCTCAGAGCATGCCACGGTACTTACAGCTTGACACAGTGACATTAGGAAAGCATAGGCCAGTGACACTCTCTCTGCAAACCTACGGAGATACATTGAAAACCATTATATAGCACCATCTAGTGGCCATACATGCTACTAAAATTAATGATCTCCCTAAAGAGTGTCATTCTTTTGAAAACTAAAGATTGCCACGTCCAGAGTTCAAGGACACAACAGACAAGTATATTTTTTCTTTAGAATTCGGGGGAGCATTTCGTCACCATTGTAATGGCTCAGAGGTAAGTAAAGAAAAAAAAAAGAAAATATATATATATATATATATATATATATATATTGTGACAGATTGGTGGTCACTGTGTGAATGCATCGTTCGATCGTGGCCTGGAAGGAGTCCGGGGAATGATTATTTGCACAGCACCATTAGGGTGCTTTGTGGTTTAGTTTTGTTTTCTTAAAGGGCTCCTGGACTCTGGGATAGAGAGGATGGAATTGGGTGGGCCTCTCTATTCCCCCAGGGTCCAGTTAATGGCTAAACACCTGAGTTGCAGGTGAGTGGGATGTGTCTCCAGAAAAAGAGACTGAAGCCAGGCAGTCGGTGCTCTGATGGAAGTTGGAGACAAGAAGTGTGGGGCCCAGGGCTGCTGAAGCAGTTAGTACAGGGGGGCACATAGGGAGTGTGGGGCCCAGGCCTGTGGCTGTTGAGTAGCTGCACCTATTTATGTCGATCGGTGCCAAGCCAGGAGGCTTGGCATTTTCAAGGACTTTTTGTTTCTTTGGACGTTAACCCCTGTGAGGGTCAAACTTTGTGTTTGGACTGAGTTTTGGACAATAAACGTGGGCAGGAGCCCTTAAATGCTAAATAGTCTATTGGATTAATGCTGTTTGGAGACGCTGTTTGAGTGTGATCCCCCACAATATGTAGTCACTTTAGGTTGTCTTCATAAACACGACATCCAGTTACACATCCTGTTTAAATCAGATGATCATTATAGTTGGTGCTAGTAGCCGTCACCATTTATAGTTATGTCATATCATGGTATCTGTATAAAAGAATATGATGCATTGTGTCACATGACCAGTAAAGCTAGCCATATACGGGTAAATTCCTGTCCAATCGACCCCCGATCAATCACAGCGTGGTGACGTCACCACACTGTGATTGATCGGGGATCAATTGAACGGAAATCGATGTGTCCATGTGGTGCACATTGAATGGGGACCTCCAGGACACATGTTTCTGGGAAGAAATCCATTCAGCCTGTTCTCTCACAGCTAAAGATAGTCGAATTTTTCTACTTACTAACTTTGTGAGCTGATTGCAAAGCACCTGAACATGGTATCATCACTAAAATTGCTGGAGATGTATAGAAGGGTTGTAAGAACATTTTAGAAAAAAAAGTTTTGCTCTAGCACATGTAGTTTTTGCATAAATTAAGTTCAAAATCTAAGTCGAAATTTTGACTTGACTTTGAAGTTAATTTGTGCGAAAACTGTTTGTGTTAGAGACATACTATTTTCTTTGTAGTATACCCCCCAACCCTTCTCCAGCATCTCCAGCAAGATTGGTGATGATACCATGTTCAGGGGCTTAGCAATTAAGTCAAAATCTTCGAATTTTTGAAAAAAAATTTGACCATCTCTACTCACAGCAGCTTCAGTCGGCTTCAGTGAAGAATGCTGACTCCGCCCCTTCACACTGAGTGTGGGCGGAGTCAGAGCTGGCAGCCGGCTGTGTGAAGAAAGCAGAGCCGGCTTTTCCTATACTTTACATGAAGATTCTTCTTCATGTAAAGTATTGGTGATTGAACGGGGTTTTCCAACATGTTGGAAACCCGTTCAATCGAGGTTCTTCGAGCAGGCTCTACTGATCCCGCTCGAAGAAAAGCACGCACTGGTAGGATTGTAAGCAGATTAGAGTACAATTAATCACCGTGACCGCGCACGTTGATTGATTGTACTGGAATCTTTTTACAAATCGTGTGTGTTACGTGTGTGACTAGCTTAAGGATGGAATTTAGAAGCTTCCCCCTTGTTTACATAGTAAGCCAGCTTTACCTTTGCTGTCCTGTACATCATAGAAGAGATCTTCTACAGAGGCCGATGCCCGTGAGATGAGCCTTCGAGCTCAGTGTGATGAAGTAATCACACTGAGCCTGATATCGAAGGAGCTGGAGGCACAGCACTGCTGCGTCATCGAGCTCAGCCGAGGCTTTGCATAGGGACATGTGGTCCCCATCCAAAGCAATGGACATCGATCGTGATTTACGGTCATGTCCTAAAACCCTGTCTTCAAGCTGGATTTCTTGATGGCCGCTAGATAGATGGCCACCAGCATGCATGGCGTGATGTCAGCGCTCGAAGCGGCCATTTATCGAGCGGCTATAGTCATGTGTATGGGCACCTTTAAAGCATAAGGCAAACCTGACAAAAAAAAAGACTCTTGATCTCATCTTTGCCATGTTCTATATGCCTAAATAAGTTCCAGTTGCTGGACAGGGTTGGCCTTCTAAAATGGGCTTTTACAATACCTTTACACTCCTCTCTCAGTAGATTGCTGACTTCATTTTATGGGTCAGCAGCACTATATTCTGAGCTCAATCAACATTCTCAATGCCATCACGTCCTGCTGGTCAGAAATGTTTATGCAGGTGGCCATATTGCTTTCATGAATCTGACACTTCTTCTGACTCTATAGGGTTGGATCCTGCTCCGTCGGGACCCCTTCGTTAAGAGCACTGCTTGGTGGGGTCCCAACAGAACACATTACCTGCAACGAGGCATCGGCTCAAGGCCATGTGAACAGAGGATCCGTCAGGCAGGTAATGTTTATGTGCTCTGCTGGGACCCCCACGCTTAACGTAGGGGGTTCCAACGGAGCACACAACGCAGTGGAAACATACCCTAACACTGTTAAGATGTAACCGATATCTTCTGAAATGCGCAAACAAAAGGTATTGTGACATTGTTTCAGCTATAATTATGGTTTGCAGTGTTCCTAAGTTCAGATGTACTTTAAAAGCTATTCTAACCACCCCAGATCTACCCTAAAGTTGAAAAGAATGACTTCTGACTGGATTAAGGCTGTAATTTTGAATTTTGAATGGAGTTTACTTTCTTTGTAGTATTTTTTGGTTTTGACTCATTAAACTTGAGAAAGTGCGTGCCTGGACAATGTAATTATTGTACCGTGAAGCTTTATTCTGTCCAACCCAAGAAACACAAGATGGAATGACTGCCTATAACTGGCTTATTACGGCGTTGTTGTATGCTGTTATTTCCTGGCACAGTCTCCAGCAGCTGAATTGCTGTTTGCAGCCTGGTACGCCATTGGTGGCTCGGTATACTGGATGTGATTAATGCAGTGTGAGTAATTGAACGTGGCTTAATTTACTTTGTTTGTCGTGTACTGCAGTTACCTGCTGAGTCTCTTATTTAGTTCCATTGAATATGTGTTCGGATGTATATCTCTGATTTTATCTCATCCCTGCTTTCTACCTGAAATATGACAAGTGCCTGCTCGCTGTCGCTACACACTAATAATGTCATTATGTGCCAATTAAAGGGAACTTGTGAATAACACACGCATACAACGGCATATACAATTATAAACAGAAGTGCGTCATACTTTATAACTAAAGCTAGCCACACATGGTTCAATTGACTGTACAAGTTCAATGTATTCTTTTTTTTTTTTATTTTTTGTTTGATCGATTTTTTAGATTCGGATTCGACTTGAAAATTGAAGCATGTCTCCACATGGTCCGATCCGATCCGTTATGAAAAATTCGAATTTTAATTGTCATTTTGCTCGATCGACAATTTGATGCAGGACCAGTTGGAAAAATTTTGATTGGATTGTCCCCACAAGTGTGTTCTCATTTTTTGTACTGTTGTGTTGACACCGTCCAATTGAGATTCGATTCAATCAATGAGGCATAGTTGGTAACTTCGTGGGAGGAGGGAAATGCAATACACGTCATTTAAAACCATGTCAAGCGATGCACTTGTAATGGCTTGTGTGTCCTGAGTTACCACTGACACCCAAGGCATGCCATTTGTAATGCTGCTGACACACAAGCCTGCATGGTTAAGCGACTGAAACACACAGCATGCATTGTAATGGCTGAACTGACACACAAAGGCAATGCATTGTAAAATGGCTGCTGACAAAACCCAAAAAAAAAAAAAAAGCTGCATTGTAATGGGCGACTGACACACAAGGCATGACATTGTAATGGCTTGTGTGTCTGTTCACTGACACTACAAGCATGCATTGTAATGGCTGGCTGACACACAAGCATGCATTGTAAATGGCGACTGCCACAACCCAAGCATAGTGTATTGTAATGGCTGCTGACAAACACAGCATGCCTTAGTAGTAATGGCGTACTGACACACAAGCATGCATGTTAATGGCTTGTGTGTCTGTTCAAGACATACAAGCATGCAAATGGCGATCTCTGTGAATTAATCTCCAATGTAAATGTGTGCCCCCCCCCCCCAGTGTCCTTTTGCCACGATTATAAGGTACTGGATTAAATAATGCAAAGAGAGACCCTATGGGTTTTTGATCCCTCTGTGACCGATCATTGGTCACTTTTTGACCACTCTGTGCACAATCGCTTTTTGATGACTCTACGTTTAAAAACGATTTTATTAATTTCAATCGAAGTCGGCTTTGATTGCATACTCAATGTGGTGTGTACTCGATTCAATTACAATCGCACATACGTTTCAATGATCGACGATCGAATTGATGATCGATTTGATGTCAATTGAACCATGTGTGGCTAGCTTAAGAAATACCACCAAAGAAAACATGTTATCTATAAAGGAGAGACTCCTTTATCTACAACTTCATGTTCTTCATGTAGGGTCCCTTTGTGTACGCTCCTCCATGGATTTCCTGGTGGAAACTTCTGGCTCCATGACATTGTAGGTCAGTAATGTTACCCTTGGTGGTCACCTAGTATGTACACACCACCCTGTAGGTATTAATGATATTATCAGTGTCAGATGAGGTTCTGTAGCCCGAGGACACAACTCCGCCCCGTCACCACACTCCAAGCTGATCTTGCGGGTAGGCATAAAAGATGTCCATGACGCCACCCCACCACAATGCCACCCTGGGCAACCATCCATGTTGCTCATGCCTAAAACAGTCACAGAATATCATGGTGCAGCTGTAATGACAATGGGCCTCACTAGTGACCTAAACACCATTGCGGACATGCCATACCTAAGTTCTTCAACTTGTAGTCCATAAATGTAAACAAGATAACATACCCCCTTCATAGTTTAAATTCCAGTCAGTGCCACACCCCTCATGTAAGATCAACATGAAAAGGGTATAATTGGGCTTTTAAGGCACTAATCATTGTACAAAACTATAAATGTATTTAAAAGGTCTTTATTACATATTTATGGACCAATACATATTAAAACAGTTTTATTTTAACAGATGTAGGGGTTATTAACCCCCCAACCATACTACCCGGGACTGTGTTTGCTTTGGGTATGTATGAGACTTGGGATAATAGTTGAAGGGATGGAAAAACATGATGATAATATATATATTTTTCATATACACGGATAAGTGTCCTCAAGTTTCCCTGATGAAGCCGGGATACCGCGAAACATGTTGGACACAAGGGGACACCACGAATAATATATGCAACGTGAATGTAATATAATGGTTGTAAGATTATGTTTTGATTGAAAACTGTTTAAATATGTATTGGTCCATAAATATGTAATGTAAATGTAATACATTTATAGTTTTGTACGATGATTAGTGCCTTAAAAGCCAAATTATACCCTTTTCTTGTTGTAGTCCATGTATTTGTGCTTCTCTCTGGGCAAGAGAAGGTCATTGGTCAATCATATAGTTTTAACCCCTAATTGAAGGTAATGCGGGCTGTTTCAGGCCCCAAGTTGGTCAAAAGTTATTGAGCAGAGGGGGGTGCATGTGGGGGCCATGATTATACGCATGCAGGAGACGTGATTATACGCGAGCCCCCTGGTGTTCCCAGGCCCCTATGCACACCCATACTTCGCACAGCTAGGAAAAAGGGCCTGTGGGTTAGCATTGAAAACGAACCACTTGAAGTGGTGCAATTAACCAGGACTGAGCGTGGGAGGCAGCCAAATCTGTTCGAAAAGACCATCAGGGGATCTGGCTTTTGTCCCCAGGGAACAGGGTTAAAGCTGGAGTTTTGCAGGAGCTCCTTTGAGGCACGTCTGCTCATATGCGCTGCTTGCCCACACCCTCCTTGTTTCTTATATCCTAAAAACATGCTTCCTTTGCCTACCCACCACAATCTTGGGTGCTGGCATCGAAACCCTCTTTCTCCTGCTTCCTACTGGCAGCTTAATATCCCACGTACCCACAGCAGCATATGCTGCAGAAAAATCTTCTGAGACTTGGGAAGGTAACATCATAAGACTCCCTTCCCAAGCCCTGGTATGCTTGGCAGATTGGAGATTCCGGCACAGTGGTGCGATGCCATTGGAAAGGCAGACCTTGGAACATGGAACGTTTATTTGTTACAATATTATTTTATTATTTTACAGTGTATTTTGCTTTTGCCACTGAGTGCCATGCTGAATAAACAAAGACAATAGCCCCGCTTTTTCAGTCATATTGAAAAAGACTGAAAGTAAATAATCAGAGGATTAGGTGTCGTTTGGGAAAACCTAAGACTAGGAAAGAAAAGTTTTAGAGAATGATGCTGTTCAACAATCAGAATAGGTGGTCTTTATTTCAGCAGTTGCAGCTTCTAAAGCACATGTGAGATGCTGACTATGTCCATTGAAAACAGAGAAGGACATTTTAGATTAGTAGAGGGACCTGTGGTAGTATACAAGGCTGGAGTTAATCTGACCATACACGTCACAGTGAGCACTCGATTGATGAATAGGTGCTTGATCCTTTCGATTTCTGTCCAATCTTTAATTACCTCCAGTGCAGTCAAGGTAAGAGATTGCCTAGGGCTAAGGGTCCCCATTCAAAAAATGCAAATCGAGCAGGATTTACGGACATGTCCTATATCTGCCTCACCAACCTGTCTTCGAGCCCCGATCGATTGATCCTACACGAAAACAGGGGTGGCCCATTAGATGGGCAGTAGATTGATGGACGTGGCATCAGCGCTTGAAGCCCAATGAATCTATCACCCATCTATGCATGTATGGGCACCTTAAAGATTTAAAATGATATATACTTCAAATATTTTCCCGATCTGGATTCAATTAACCATTGGACTATTTCTATTTAATGGCTGACCCAGGGACTCACCTGACCCAAGAATAAATGAACTTCCCTTGTTCTTATGATCATCAGGACAACCAGAGAGTTTCAACAGAAAGGATATTGAGATGGTTGAGAATTTTTTTTCCTCTACCAAAAGCTAAATAAAAAGGCTTGGAATGCTCATTCAAGTCCAGCCGATTTATAATCCGCAATCACAAATACTTGGCTGTTATGTAAACCCCTTATGGTACACCTAAAAGCTTCAGGAGGTACTTCTACATGTCAAATTAACATGGGGATGTGGCATAAGATAAATCTTACATAAAACTCAACGTGGCATGTGTATTTTTAGCTCTGAAAACATCATGGGGTTTATTTACTAAAGGATAGAGTCTCTCTTCAACGTCAATGTTCACTGAGTTTAGGGAATATTATGAAAATGTTCTCACTTCAATGATCTAATTGTGTACAAAGAGTATCATGTATGTGTGGCCCTTTGCACCCACGATTGGATATGGGAATGAAACACACAAGGAAATATTTACATTCTACACTGAACATAAACTTTTAAGTGAACAGTGGAAGTGGAAAACCCTGTCAAAGTTATT
The DNA here is from genome assembly GCA_036250615.1 of Ptychadena robeensis. NCBI lineage: Eukaryota > Metazoa > Chordata > Amphibia > Anura > Ptychadenidae > Ptychadena > Ptychadena robeensis. Next base: position 17,951,543 of record CM070041.1, read on the forward strand.
ATATATAATTTTGTTGGTATTTTATGGGTTTCTGTGCTTTGACTACTCAAGCCAAGTAACTGGTTTGTTTGTTCACACAGATACTTACCTTCATTGTTCCGCCTGGTTCACCTCTAGGTCAGTCAAGGTAAGACATTACATAGGGCTAAGGACTGTGCAAATTTACCAACATGATTTACCAACCTGGTGGTACTAAATAGTGATGATCACGAATATTCGGATTCCGAATATTAATCGCGAATATCGGCAATTCGGAAATTCGCGAAGATGGTGAATATATTGCCGCAATTCCGGATATTCTGTATTTTTTTTCCATTACACATGCCTCTCAATGCAAGTGGACGAATGGGAAGGCTGCAACAAGAGCTTAGCAACACTCCCTGCGACCATCAACAGTTTTTAAATCCAATATTGGGGTGATGCGAATATTCGGAATATTGGGAAAAACTGCACTTTAGAAAATTCGCGCAAATCACTTAGATGGCGTCCAAAATTTTTTTTTTCAACACGCCCCTCAATGCAAGTTAAACACATATTCGCGAATATATAAAATTCGCGAAATTCGCATAAAACCATGCCGATATTCGCAATAAGAAGAATATTGCCGAATGCGAATATTTTCCGAATGTTTTCCGAATGTTTTCCCAAAAATTTGCGGCATGCCGCGAATACGAATGTTGCCTATGCCGCTCATCACTAGTACTAAATGCTATATAGCAATGTTGCTTCAGTCCTCAATGTGTATGTTTATTTTACATAAACATGTTCTGCTGTGGTTCCTCTGTGACCTAGGGTCAGTACTTTCCAGTAGTGATCGCTAAAATGTTCGCCTGGCGGACAGTTTGCGGTTAACATAGCATGTTCGCAGTTTGCAAGGCAGCGAACATTATGGGTGTTCTATCCGCCCCCTATACCTTAACATGGAGACAAAGTTTGACCCCTCACCTCACAGTCAGGTGGGGCAGTACAGCCAATAACAAATTTTCCCTCCTGGAGGACATTCCCCCCCCCCCCACCCCATTAAAAAAGCAGTCGAGCAGTACTAGATAGATAGGGAGAGCTGCTGCTGATTGAGGAATGGATTAGCTATTTTCTGTTACACTCCATCCAGTGATCTGATGCTATAGCTAAGGTGTTCTGTTACATGTAGTTCATCATTACTGAGCCACAAAAAAATCCTTTCTGGGGGTGGGCTATGTTGTGTTATGGGACCTGTGCACTGTGTTATAATCCTGAAGCAGGATATGGCAGAGAGATCTGACTAAATGGGATGCGCTGCAGAAGGTACGGTCAGGCTGGCAGCCCACTCCAGCTAACCTTTGGCAAAATCTTTAACCTAGATGTGATTTCTGCCATTAGACATATAAAAAAAAGCTGATGTTCGTCCATCACTATTATTCAGTAGCCTCCAGCTTGCCATAGCTAACATACTTCTTTAGTTGGTTCTCAGTTGCTTAAAGCAGGTATGTCCAATTGCACCCCATGTTCAAGTTCACACTGGCCCGCATCCTAATAAAATCATAAAGAACAAGCCAGCAGGTTGACTCTCACCTCCCTCAAGAATCACATCTCCAATGTCAGTGTGACAGCTGCAGTACAGTCTTTGGCTTGCCACCCCCCCCCCCCACATCTTTGAATGGTACAGTCCCATGTTTACAAAGAGCTCTGCCTATAGCCATGTGTTGTGTTACCTGTTTCTTCATGTAGATTATCCCTACTATTAGGATGCAGCATTAGAATGAGAAGTGCTGTCTCCCGACCCATAAAAACTCTTTTTTAAGTGGCAGGAGACATATGCTATGTCATATCATCCTGAAGAAGAGGCATAATTGCCTTGAAACGTGTTGTGATGTGATTTTTACTCATTTTCAAATAAAACAGTTTTTTGCTATAAAAAGCTACAAGTTCCAGCATGCCATGCTTCAGCCTTGATCATTGATCACAGTAATATTGTGTGAAGGAAGAGCTCTCCCCCAGCATGTAATAAATTTACATTTAATGTAAATGATTCAAAGAATATTCTGATGGAATTACTGGCCTTCCTACATTTTTACCACACCTCTCTGCAAAAAGTTTGGACACCCAAGACTTACAGAATGACATTCATGCAAATATCCTCAGCACAGGGAGTTATATTGTCTTAAGCTGGCCATACACCTTTGTCAGATTTCCTTTAGATCTCCTTTTGTTTTACCAAAGCCATGTAATATGAGGGACTTTCTAAACAATCAAGTCTTCCTGTGTTCAATTTCAGAGGACCCGGCACTACATAGTTGTTGGTAGATCTAAAGGATATCTGACAGAGAGATCTAAAGGTGTATGGCCAGCTTTACAAAGAAAAGATGCTGTTGCTTCTATTTTAACAGCCAACAAAATCCAAATTTTGTAGTAAAACGCAGTACACAAGTGGAAAAACACAAAACTCAGAGCATAATATTTTATCACAATGTTATGCAGCCTGTGTGCTACAGTTATGAATCTGCTTCTGTATTTTGGTGTTATTCTTTTTCCAAGAATGAAAATATTTAAATGTCGCTTCTGCAAAAGTCATTTCCCTTATAAACCAATTTGTTTAAAACACATAATGGATCACATTTTAATATCCCGTACATGATTGTGCTTATAGGGAGAGGAATGGATTCGGTTTCACAGTGTGAAAAGTATTCTTCCTCTTCAAAGAACTGTTCTTTGTCCTCACGGAGGGTTTAGGATGCCAGAAGATTTTTCCAGGCCGGATTATTGGGAAATCTGTAGTTTGCTCATTCATTAGCTTGGTGCCGGTTATGTTTCCCCTTACCAATATTGGACTAATTTTAAAACTTTTCTCAGTATTGCGTATTGTGTGATCACTCATATCCAAGACTGTGTTTGCCATATGACACTCTAGCCTGTGCCTGGGGTTGTGATTAGAGAAAGCATTACCTCAGTAAATCATGTGGAGAAGACGGGGACATATTAAAAACTACCTCCCTCTTCTACCCCATGACATCATCTTGTCTCCTCATCATGATTAAAGATTCATCTAAATCTTGTAATAAGTCTTGCAATAAGGTCAAATTGGGTTTGCAAATTGGCAAATTATGTGACCCTTTGGATGCATTGACCAGCAACTATTTAGACATGTAATGGCTTATGAAACTGATGGGAATTATATGTAAATAGACCCAACCAATGATCAGTTCTCATTGGCATGGATGTAAATGTAGAGCAAATTGGCATGGTCTGCAACAAAATGTTGACCTTTGATTGCCCACTTGGTAAAGGAGTAGAACTTTTTTCTTTAGACCCTCACCAGTCTACATGTAGACCATAACATTACCATACAGTGGAGGTCCCAATGCCAACCCACCTATCTCTGTATTTGACGCAAATATTACCCCACTTAATTATATAAGCCTGGCATGGGGTATTAATGTATCATATAGTATGTATCATACCTTGCTTCCTATGGGAGACCTAGTACAAGTCTCCCATAGCAAGACTGTAGGTGGCCTATTTGGGCCATGGCTGTGTGTTTTTGGGCCATGGCTGTGTGTTTTTGGGCCATGGCCCAGATAGCGCACCTACAGTCAGGACATTTGTGACACATAATCAGCAAGACATTCTTTAGAAGATAAAAGCTTTTTCAATAAAACAAGGAAAATGAGAGTGTAAACCATAACCCCATTTGCATATGCATAGTATCCCACAAACAACAGTACTGTTACCCCCAATCATACAATTTGTAAAAAAAAAGCAATCGACGTGTTTCACCTTTAACTAGGCTTTGTCAAGACCTTGCTTTATGTTGCTTGTGGGCATGAGGAGATTGTATTTGCAACCTAATTAAGAAAAATAACATAAATAAAATGGAGAAAAACCACATGTAGTAGAGTGTAGAGTAAAGTGAGAGTTATTTTGTAATTTCACTCAACACTAACACCATTTTTATCTAAAATATTTACATACTAACTGAATGACACAGTATCACATACCTGTCGCCTTGGTAACAATATATATATATATATATATATATATATATATATATATATATTTATTTATATATATATAGAATGGGTGACATATCATTCATATCATTGATAGAATTTTTTTGCCAACAGAATGAAGTTATAGAAACTAAAATGGTCCCAATATGTTCCAAATTCATATAATAGAACTAAAAGATATAATGTAATAATGGCTCAAAATGGAAACAAACATGTTTACCCTTTTCAGGTGGTTCTCTCAGCAATAGGGCCATCCAATTATAAACTCAACAGTGAGATACACTTTTGGTTCTTTATAATCTTTGTGCTCTAGCACTCAATTACTTTTGGTATTTACTTCATTGTCTGTGCACCTATGGACAATTGGTGGATGAACCCAGCTACAGAAGTAAATAACTTAATACTTGAATGGTTAATGTACAAAGATAATACTGGCACTAGTAATGATCTATGTTTATAATTACAGTGGTAATAGGGGGTTATCTTCTATGAAGTCATCGCTGATATGTAACCAGGGCACCATGATCTGTGACTACAGCCCTCTTTATATCTGAGTACAGACAGACTTTGACCCTACTTCTTGCCAATGTCTAACATTCACACTGGCAAAACATAGCTTACGTCTTGGGTATACTAAGGCAACGTCTTCCAGAATTTGGGTATTTTTTTCCGTGAACTGTCACAGGATACATTCTCAAAACATAAAAGGGAAATTTTGCTACCAATTTCCAGATATAACTATCATTCTCTCTCAGGTCAGCCAGAATAATCTGTTTGCTGCACAGAACAACACAAAACATTTGGATGCACATGATGGATTGTTTATTGGGGTAGGTCAATATTAAATGGTATCTAGAGTCAGAACATTTACTTTTGTTTTGTATATACTAGGAAAAGTCTGGTTTTCATTGCTGCTTGGTAGATTTAGGGTCTTAATTAACTACCAGGGGGCATCACTGCATATAGACTGATGGTTAAAGTACAACTATTGCCAAAAACAACCACACATATGATGAAGTAGCTCTTGTGGATTCCCCCCATAGCCTTATGGTATGAGGTCCCTGATGCGACTGCACTGCCATTCCTCTCTAGTAATAGATACACCAGTGCCATAGCTACTGCAGCCGCTAGGCACGTCCACGAAAACCCTGCACTTTTTGGTGCCCTGCACTTGTGTCTCCCATACAACGCTGCATGGGAAACGCTTGTGATGTGCCTAATAAAATGTGTGCAGCATGACAAACGCACCATACTGCATTACAGCTGTAGCGTAGCTAGTGTGAAACAAGTCCTTGCATGTTTTTTGTGTAAAAAAGTGCACGTATTTAAGACGCAACACATATAGTGTGAAAGGGCCCTTAATCTCACTCTTGATCGGCACACAGACAATAAAGGTAACATTGCCTTGACTTATTAGATCTAAAAAGATATAGCTGCATATTGTTTGTGTTAAGATGTCACATAGTTGCTTAATTATGATTAAACTTGTCTTTTATATTTTCAAACTGCTTCTTTTTTATTGAACCTAAAGGGTGTGGTGGACACTATAACTTGGCTATATATAAGCCCAGCAAGTGTATAAAAGAACTCCATTTTGAATCTTAATTTTTCTCTGTAATCAATCAACTGATTAACAGATTGCATTGAACAGTGACCCGCAGTTGCTTGATTACACAGAAAAAGGCATTTATTATTTAATATTGCACTAGTTATGAAGGCTTCATCACATGTGGACTCTGCAGACACAAACTGGGACATCGGGCTATTGAAGGACTAAGAGGTAGTGTTGCTAACTATTGTTTAAAGGTATATATTTAATATTTATCAAAAACCACAAAAAAATGGGTTGTTTTTTGTGTAACATTTGTATGTTTTTGTTTAACTGACGACAATGGTCCTGTCTGCCGATCAAACCCATTTTTCTGACCCAAGTAGCATCAGCTTTGAAAAAAAAAGACTTATGTCCACAATGTCCTTAAAACATCAGAGTAGCCGGACAAAAGCCAAAGCCTGCATGAGGGGGGCCAGCTCTCCCTCTGGAATACCTACAGAACGTTCACAATGCGTTACATATTCCAGCGTTTTATGGGCTGACGGTTTCAGTTCTACATTCGAAAATATTTTGGCTTGGAAATCCTTGTGATATGTGATATTAAGCAGTGTCATTTGGCAACGACAGATGCTAAAAACCGATGTTGCATCAACAAGCAACGATGCATTGAGACAGAGATCCATATGGAATGCAAAAGCATTGGCCAACACTGGCTGTTCTGTCGCCTCAAAGTCAGCTGTTTCGTTTCACATACTGTTGATATCAAGACACAGTATGTGCGAGAAACACAAAACACCGCCGAACACGCTATTTTGTCTTTTCTGGGCCGATAATTCCGCTTGCTCTTTTTTTCTTTCTAAATAAAATGACTCTCAAAAATATTTCACAGCTTGTTCGCTTAACAAAGCCAAAATTAGACTTACTTTTGATGTTTTTTTATTGCTAGGTATCTAAATCACTGAACAAAAAACAGAATATATTGATGAATATTTTATTCCTTTATTGTCACTTGGTTATCCTACTCCATACTGTCCTACAGTGGCAACACTGCTGTTCAGAGAAGCCGGAGATACTGGAACCACCACCCAGGGCTGTTCCTAGTCTGTGGGGGGCCTAGAGACCCCTGTCAAGCAGGGGGGTATCATGCCCCGGGGCAGCATTTGGGCATCGGAAATTTCCCCCTCTCATCAACAGTGTGTCTATCCATGTGCCCTCCTGGGGAGAGGGAGGAAGTAGAGAAGACTCCCCCCTCTCTCTCTCCCCAGGAGTGGAGATGCTTTGAGGGAGGGGTGAATAGAGTCTTACCTCACGAGCACCTACCTTGGAGTGCAGGGGGGAAGGGTGGCAGTCAAAAGGGGGTGCCCTGGGATACAACATCAACTGCCTTAGACCACCCTTATTCAAGCCCTATGGGCAGGTGCATTGCAGCTGCATGTGAGGTGCACAATATCATGTCTCACCCATGTTGCAGATCCCTAGCGAAAGCCCGAAAACCAACCGGTGGACGCAACATAAGATCAGTTACTTTTATGGGTCATGTAAATGAGCCCTAAAGGAGCAGCATTGTCAAGGCAGAATATATGTTAAAGCTACAGAACATCTTGTCTTCTCCTATCCAGAACATTGTAAAGGTGTTCTGAGATGTATGAAAAATTTGAGAATCCAAATTTCGACTTTTTTGTCAAAATTTGTGGTATCATTTAAATTTTTCCTGTTTTTAATGCAATTAAGATGCCCCCGATGTCCTCTTTTGAGTGATTCTCTCTCAGTCACCACACGGGTGGCGGGAGCCACAAATTTAAAAGTTTTACAATGTAAAAATTGTATTGGATACAGTGATAACATAATAATAATAATAATAACAACTCATAACTGGATAATTCAAAGTAAAAAAACACACATTGTCCATTTGAATTAAAATGTAATTCAAAATAAAAAAACATATAAACACATATAAGAAAGAAAAGTCAATGGTGCGCTTTTAGTACAGAAATCTGGACCTCAGCAGAGCTCTAGGGAGGTTAAGCAACAAATATGGTATAAAGTACAGAAACATTTATTATATATGAAAGCCTGTCCTCTGCCAGCTGTTGAATGTGACCCTTGCTCTTTTTGGGGAAGCAGTGCTCCCAGTCTAGAGCCCATTGCACACACCCCTGCTAAATTAGAGCCAGAGCTGTAAAATCCGTGAGGTGCAGGAACTTTGTTGGTATCAAAGCTTCTATAAGGAAGTCCATAAGACCAGTACTTCACAGAACAAGGGTCCTAAGCTGCAAATACTGAGAAATAGCGGACAATTTTACTTGGGCTGTGTCTGCTTTAAACACACAAACACACACACAAACACAAACCTTAAGACAGTAAACATCAGTGTTGAGCGAGAATATTCAAAATTCGAATATCTTCAAGGAATATCAAGAAAAGAGATATCCGTCATATTATGCTTCAACATTGTTTACCGGCATACATCGTGCATTTTTGTGCTACTGGATTCGTGCAATACGCACAGTGCTCGTACTGGCTAAGATCACAGAATGAAGAAGAGAGGCTGTAAAGCTGGCTCTTTTTGAATAATTGTGAACAGCTACGCACGATGTAAGGCAATCCAATACAGTAGATTTTATGAATTTCTAATGTTCCTTAACCTCCCTAGCGCACTGCTGAGGTTCAGATTTCTGTACCAAAAGCACACCATAGACTTTAAAAAGGCCTGTAATTTCCCAAAGTCTGTCCATACAGGAGTCTGGTGACATCCTGAATATAAAAACATGTTCAGATGCTTTGTGAATAACTCACAATATCAGAAAAAGAAGATGTCAATAATTCACTGTATCAAGTAAATTATCACTTCAACCACTAGATGGCACTGCAGATGTGCCAGGTTACATAGGAGAGCATGGGGGGAGTGATACTTCCCCTGCAACTGCCTCATTAGATCAGAGACACATGGAGCAGTGATTTGGCTCTCCTGTGACTTCGATTTCTGCCTGATGAACCCAACTCGTCCACTGCTGTTCTGACAGGTCAGAGCTGGATGAGCTGGGACCGTCAGGAATGGCGGGGGGGGGGGGGGGGGGGGTAATATATTTGTGAAAGTATGCAAATTCGAATATACCATATGCTGCTCAACACTAGCCCATAAGAACCCTGCCTTATAGAACAAGAGTCCTAAGCTGCAAATACTGAGAAATGGCGGGCGTTTAAACTTGGGCTGTGTCTTCTTTAAACTGAACACAATCCTTAAGACAGTAAACATGTTATATATGATCGTAATTAAGGGGTAACAGTTTCCACAGTCTTAAAACACCAACTTCAGATACTAAGTAAATATAAGCAGTGTTAGTTTTAACCATTTCAGTTTGTCAAACCAGGAAAAATAATAAAGTGTTAGATGCTAGTATTTTTACATATTCCAGTGTTTCCATGTGTTTGCCAGCTGTATAAGATCTTCCCTATCTGTAGAGAATGCATGAGGATGCAAAAATGTAAAATATGTACACAGAGACATATGAGGGAATTCAGATGTTAATGGTGAAACCTATGGAATGGCCTTGAGGAACAGGGTATCATCAGCTTGAATGAATGGAGATGAATGGAACCTACAATGACCTATGTGGCTTCAAGTGAAATTGGTATTCAGGTCTTGTACACAAAGTTGTCCAAAGGGAAATGTGTATTTAAAGGTCCCATCTTAGGTGTGGATAGAGTAGAATATAATTTAGGATTTGGTCACCATCAGATCTACGGGTAAGTGGTATCTTACCCGTAGATGCCAAGCTACCCAGTTTAAAATTGAGCAGTTGATATCCCCCTTCTGTCTACTACAGATGGTCAAATATTTTTTTTAAATAGCGACTAGCTTACTTTGTGAGTTATTGCAAAACTCCTAAACAAGGTATGACCCAAATCAGAACTAAAATGTAGGGAATGGTTGTGGGAACATTAATAAGCAGTTATTTATCTTGCACATGTAATTTTTAATTAAATAAAATTAAAGTTTTGTCAAAATGCATATCCAGAGATGTCAGTGATGATAGTTGTTATAGAATAGCCTTCCTCTCCTCATCAAAAACAAAATTAGGAGGTTCTGATGATAACATATATTACAATCCAGATAGGCAAAGAGCACAGCAATGCATCAGCATACAAGATTTCTGGCAGGATCGGACAGGCCTTAACTTCCAATTATTGAACCGATATAACAATACACTTTCATGGCCCTTTCGTGGCAGCCATGAGGCTGCGGCGTTCATTTCCGGTAAACAAAACCACATGTTAACTACATCTCTCACAAGTGGCACGTGATGTGTTGCGCGTTAACGTGGGGTTGTGTGAAAGGTACAGCAGGTTTCCTGTGAAAACCTGTATACCATGTGTTAACGCTACTGCTCGAGTGTGAAGAGACCTTGGTATAATGAACAGACCAAGACCAACTAGAAAGGAACGTTAATTATTATCGTTGTAAAGATTTGCTTCCACTTGAACAAAAGCTATTGGAACTCTGCTTGTTTATCGACATACAATCTGCACCAAGAGGAACTCCAGCTTAAAATGGTATTAATCCTTGCAGTGGGACACCCCTACCCCCTTACCCTGCAAGAGTAAAGCTGGCTATAGATGTCCCGATCTATGGCCGACTTTTAGCAGACTCTTCACAGCGTGGTGACGTCACCACGCTGTGAGCAGTCTGCTACGGAACGGACAGGAATCCCGCGTGTTCCACTAACTCACGCGATTCCTGTTAGACTGTAGCCAATTAACAGCTAACAGCCTGCAGTGCAGGAACAGAGGATCGTGCAGAAAAAAAACCAGCAGGATGGATCCGTGTGTGATCCGACCTGCCAGCTTTTTTTTACAAAACTCAAGGTGGGCTCCCTCATACTTGCAGCCGACCAATCTTTATGTGCTCGGCGGGAGCGAGCACGCCGGTTGGTCGGCTGCAGCTATGGCCGGAAATCGGCCCGTCTATGGGGGGCTTAAGGGCCCCCATACACCTTTAGATTTCTCTGTAAGATTTCCTTTAGATCTCCTTTTGTTTATCCATAACCATGTAATATGAGAGACTTTCTAAACCGGCAAGTCTACCTGTGGTCAATCGCAATAGTTCGCAATCACAATAGTTGTTGGAAAAGGATATCTGACAGAGAGATTTAAAGGTGTATGGCCAGCGTTAGTTGCTTTTCTAGGTCTAGAAGCAGAGAATTTAAGGTGGGTTTACACGTGTAGATGTTTTCGTTCGATCAACAAAGAACGAACTATTTTTGGATTGATTGAACACAAATCTAGAATGGCCAATTAGTTTGATGGATACATTTTGTTCGACCTCCAACAAAAACTAGTTCGAAAGGTCATCAAACATGTTGGTAAATTTGTATCTGTCGTTGTAATTTTGAGTAAAAAACAAATGCAACTTTATTTCACTTGATATCATTTTGCTCGATTTCAACATTTCCTGTTTGAGGGATTGCTGGTTAGATCTTTTTTAAGGAAAAGGTCTCTCTCAGATCTCTGATTATTTTTATTCGTTTGTTCTATTATTTGTTTGTACTAGCATATAACGAAATCCCAATGAAACAAGGAGGAGCACAAGGCTAGTAGAAGAAATCTGAGCATAGCAACGCCCCCATAGTACATCACTCCCGAAAAAAATCATTTTTTTCATTCAAGGATTTTTCATTTGAGAATGCGATGAATGAACAAAAATCAAATGTTACATTTGATAAATGAACAAACGATATTTGACAAATTTATTGAACAAAAAATCGAATTGACAGTTGATTGAAGAAAAAATCTACATGTGTAAACCACCTACCATCTACACCTGTAACTCAATCCTGCTCTTCTGGTGTCTTCTACACTTCTAGGCCGGTAGTGTCATGGAGGGCATTTCTTTCTCCAAACGACCAGATTCTTTGAATGTTCCAACACACTGTATTAGGCTGACACACACCAATGAAAGGAGTCACAGGCAGCTGGTAGGGGGATATTTACAAGCTTTACTATAGGGAATATTTACAGTCCAAACACCAAACCTAAGCCTGGGAATGGGGCACACACTTAGGATCTACTGTTACAAAGTGAAGGTGCTACCAGCTGCAGGTTGATAATGGCTTTAGGTCCCAGTGAGAGGGGGTCAGGTACAGTCCAGTGGCTAGGGCAATAGGGAAAAGCGGGCAGGTGAGGTTGAGTAGGGAGGAATCCTGCGTCTGCCTAATTCAGCACCTACCGGTAGCCGCATCCATCCGCTCGGGCACGTTTGAGAAAAGGTGGTCCTAGTCCAGAGGACGACCCTTTCAGTCACCACGGATGGGGGTCCTTGGTCCCATTCACTGCTATGGGACGGCCGGCGGGAGAATCCAGGAAAAGTAGGAGATCTGCTCCAATTCAACCATCTACAGCCAGGCGACACACTGGCTGTAGATGGTTGAGGAGCTAACCCAACTCTGGCTAAGGAAGGCCTAGGGAGGTATATTTATCCCCTCTGCCTGGAGGAGGGCTGTAGCTGTCTCCAGACAGATAGCAAAAGCTACAATGTAAGGCCAGACAAAAAAGCGGGAAAACAGAAGCCATTCCTGCACCTGCTACAGAGGAATGCAAGGAGGACTTAAAGTCATATACACATTATATTACAGAATATGGGGACACAGGGCAGAATATACCATGCAATAAATATATACAAATGTGGTCTATACCCTGGTCTCTGGGCAGGGGATGAATCCTGCTTTTATGTTAACCCTTTACATTGCAGGTGGACCCCGACTAAAACTAGTGGAGGAGGTGACAAGGATATACAGGGTCAGGGGAGTAGAACTCCCTAGAACTCCCTAGAACTAAACAAGCAATTAACCCTTGTGTTGCAGTTGAGGACCTACTGCACAGCTTAATACAATGTTTAGCATTAGTCCTGAGGTATGTTTTAAAGCACATTCTCATGGCAGGTCTGCTGTACAAATGCCTCCCCCAATGTCCAAATCTGTTTTACATAACAGCAGGGTTAAACGGAGCCACTCTGTAAAATATTAACATGCAAACTCTTATTAGATAAATTCGCATAATAATAAAATACCATCTTAACAGCCATAAAACATTAAAGGCCTTGGCGATGGCCAATGTTAAGGGCCTAAGGGGGGGAAATTTACTGGCAGTAATATATTCCTGGCCATTGTTACTAGATATATACATTTGGCTGGACAATAACCTCGTTGCAATTATTTCTCTATGAATTTGCAGAAGGGATTTCTACAAGGGAAGACGTGCACTGCTGATATATCCTCTTACCGCGTTTGGGCGTCCGTCCAATTACTAATCATCTTAGTTTCACTGGTGCTGAGTGTATTGAGAGCTGATCGCTATTTCTACACGGTAATGTTTGCCGAGGAAAGCGCTCCAACTGGCAGGCTTTCCAGAGGATCTGACACACTCGTGGTTTTTAGGCGGCCAATGCCAAAAATTATTTGCGATCTCATTTTCTGCAGCATTTTCACCCTAATTAAATGTCCACCTCTTAGATGATAAAATATCCATTTAATACAAGGGAAGTGTTCTGCCTCTTAAATACTGATCACCGCAGGAGCCCATCAGATTGATGTGTGCTACCGTCATTCCTTCGCTTTGTGCTCTTCACTCATTTGTTTGGAGAGATATTGGAGCATCTGGGATAAGAATTGAAAAGTTGCTCAATTATTTAGACGTATCATGGCGTGTCATTGTATTTGCTGCTCGCCGTGCCAATATTTTAATTCAATTTCCAGGGATCCTGAGCTGTTCTGCAGGCACAGCTAATGGACACGCACTGATCAATGCACTGCCATTGAATGCTGTAAATACAGGTAGGGTGATATATATACAGCTATTTATATATGTATATAGTGATTATGGCTTTGGGGTGAGAGGGGGTCACCACTAGAACATGCTTTTTACTATTTAAATTTACTTTATTCATTAATAGTGAAGAGCGGAAATTTGTGAATTCTTGAATAGTCGATATTCGCCAAATATATTCGTAATTCAAAAATTCGAGCTCAACACTATTCATTAACTAGTTTTATTTTGCCTGACTGTAGGAAAGGGGTGTCAGGGGTACTTACTCACAAAAATGTCTAATCTAAAGCAAATAAATAACACACCAGCATTCCTTTAATCATTGGAATTATTACTTTAATATGTTCCCATAATTACCAATGTAACAACTGAAACAATAGAGTAGAAATAAGGTGCAAATCTGGGAGGGGTTGAGTAATTCCAGAACTGCTAAATCAGGTTAAGGGCAATACATACCCACTGTGTACGTTGATAATAGTTGGGTTGCAACGCCAAACATCAGCTGTACGCCCCTTATAAATGTACATCGTATAACTAAATGGAAATGTCCACACTGAATCACTGTGATGCTGCTTGCTGTATGTATTAGCAACTAACTCATAGATCATATTTATCATGCAAACCAAGGGGAAAGGGGAAGTACTCTGGGTATCAATAATAGTGCAAGTGCAACTATGTCCTCTTATACCTACCTGGTTTAGGTATAATTACATCTGTGCTTACAGTTTTCTTATTTCAGGCTACATTTACATGGTCGTTTGGGTGTAGGAGCTTGGGGGTCTTGATAAATTGGGCAAAAGCCTGAAAAGTGACCGGACAGGTGCCTAATATCGCATTTGACGCTCGCTTGTGCTAACTGGTTGTTTATAGGGCTGGTGTAAATAAGCCTGTAGCGGGATGCAGGGGCCCTCGAGGAGTTAGGAGAGAGCCCCTCTGCCGGACCTACCTCTCAGGTGCCAGCACCGGCGTACATACAACCGGGGGCGGAATAGTACATGGGCCGACGCATTGCCCGCTGCTGCCCCTTATGCCGACAACTAGTGCTATAGTCAGAGTGGGGCCCTGCTTGGCTGCGCTCGCTTATCTACGAAGCCTCTGCCTTTGTGGATCGTGCCCTACTGCAGGACACTCTACTGCACCCTACCCGCCCTGGTGGTCGGTCATGCCGCTGTGGTCCCCGCTTACTTGAGGTACCTTCACTAGATACGGCCGTGCCGACCGGCTCACTACCCAGTGATAGAACTTGTTGCTCTGTTGGACTGTCAGCTGCCTAAAGTTGGACTTTTGTTCTTTAAACCAACCTCAGCCACCTGCATAGCCTTGGTTGTCTCCTGTGTCGTTACAAGCCCTTAAACTCCTATGGATATCTGATGGTTTTGCCAGTGAAGTCTGTCTAATATCGCATTCTGTGATGGGGTGATAACAATGCTGCACTGCCCCTGAACTCAGACCAGATGTGACAAAGCCCTTTGTGAACCCAAATATTGGCTAATAAATGTAAGCATGAGCAATTCATAACACGTGTAGAAAACAGAGCTTTAGGGGACACCCAGAGGGGCCTCTCGCTACAGGCTACCGACAGAAAATGACAGAGAATGGACACAAGATCAGTCACCTTGGAATGATGAAAGAGCAGCAGTGACCGGTCTGGTAATCTACCAGACATGCAAAGTGCAAATGTAGATTCAAGAAAATAACAAGGAACCTCAAGCTCTGAGCATGATCAAACATGGATGTAGAAAATATTTGTTCAGTCTGTAGTTCAGCTTTAGGCACATAAGTTGTAAGTAATATGCAATAACCACCAATCCTTTTACAATTGTTATCTGCAACCTTTAGACCACATTTACTTATCCAAGGAAAATGTTTAAAAGATACAAAAACTTTTTTGATAACAACAGAAAACAAGTTTTTCTTTATGGAATATGGACAAAATCCCCCAACCCCCTGAGAACCAGCCACCGTAGACTGGGCTAACCTAAAGCAGTGATCTTTTCTCCAATATATTAATATTATTTGTTTAAACAATTAAGTTAAACCCCTGGAGTTTGGCTTATACAAACGAATTGCTAGGGTCATGGTGCACAAAGTAGATTTCAAGGGGGTGAGGGTAGGTAGAAAGCCATGATGGCAGGATAGTTTGTAGATGAGTTTGTAGTGACCCGAGAAAGGGCCACATAACTATATTTATATGTGCCTTATATTGCTGTAATATATGCCTTGAAATTGCTTGTTTGTGGTGTGTCCCCTTAAGGGTTACACCTGATGTGTACGTGCTGCTAAAAATTTAAGAGAGCAGACTCGGGTGTAGCGAACAGAGGAAACAGACCAGCGTTAGTATTTAACAGAAACTCTACTTATTTTCAACAATGCAAACAGATAACAGTAAACAGCCGTAGGCCTCAATCCAGGAACAGTCTCTAGCAGGGCGTCTTGCGCTAAGCTCACAGCGATCCGATCAGCCTCTTCCTCCTTGGGCTGCAGCGTCAGCCTGTCCGGTGTATCCGATCCAAACAATGCCAGGCACAGTGCGGGCCACCAGTACACTGGGGTGGACCCAAATCTGGGGATAAGGGCGAGGACACAGGTTGTTCTGAGCCACCTGCACACTCCAGTCTCCCTCCTCGCTAGGCCGGGGTTTCACACTCCCCTCCTCAGAGAGCAAGCCTCCCTGTAGCTTCTCTCCGGAAAAAGCTTGGTCGCTTCCTGCCTTCTCATCTTTTATCAGTTCAGACCTGGAGCTCCCCCTAGTGGACTCCTCCAACACTTCAGGCTGTGAATCACAGCAGGGCACCCCACTAACCATGAGTCATGGCTATGTCATACTACAATTTTTTCTGCTGTTATTCCTACTACTGTTATTCCTGCCCAGTAACAAGCCTTATGCCAGCCCATGTCTGAGGACATAAATAGGCACACCTCAGAATGTTCTGGGCTCTCTGGATTCTCTCACCTGCTCTTCTACATCTCCCTTGAGTACCACAGCTTCAGCCTGGGACCCAGCAGACAGTCCCAACAAACACCCAGCCAAATGGTTCCTGCACCATGGTCGTAGCACAGTAATGGATTTCCCACATTTGAACCCCTTCTCTGCCCTCGGGAGTCGGAGCTACATGAGTAAATATTCCTAATAAACTGTAAATAGCCCCTACTGGCTTGCGTGGACCTTCACTTATTGGGGTTTGAGCGCAGCCTGTAAAGTGGACAGAGGACATCCATTCTTAAAGAACCTGGTGTACTTTGAAACTTTGCACTCGCATGACACTACAAGTTTATTAAAGCACTAAAAGTTAAATTGTTTTTAAATATTATATTTCTGTACTGTGGGAACATTAGGCCTGAAAAATTTAAAAGAGGACCCAGCACTGCAAGGTAGCATTACTAGCCACTAGCAGACCTGTCAAGCCTCCCGTTTTGGCAGGGAAAGTCACATTTTTATGTGGTTTTCCCGGCCAAATCCAGATTTCAAGAAATCTGATTCTGATTCTGATTCTGATTCTGATTCTGAAGAGGGTGTTTCTCTCCCTGCTAATGTCTGCTAATGTCCCACCCCGCACATTATCATCACAAGCGAGGTGAGACATTAGCAGGGAGAGTAACGCCCTCTCCCTGCTAGATCAGCCGAGAAGTGCGCGGCGCTGGAAGTGACGTCAGTGACGTGGAACGGGAAAGAACCACGATCCATATACCGGAAGTGACATCACTTCCTGTATGTCCCCCAGTTTTTTCATTTTAAAACTTGGCACGTATTCACTAGGCCAGTATACAAAACAATAAAAAGAGAGATTAATCATTTGAACACTTTTTAAAATAAGAGAAATACAAAGTCCTGTGTACTTGTACTTAGTAATAAACGATAAAACAGAGAAATGAATTAATCAATTATTTGCTCTTAGATGACTAAAATTGTGAAGTTGAGGTTAATCTTTTGTTTTTTGCGGTTTTGTATTGCTATCTGAAGCTTCCTGATGTTGTAGCTTTCGCCTAACTATGTTCTAGAAAACACATGTATTGACTTTTTGGGGAGAACACTGACTGTGGTGCAGTGCAGTATACATTCCTAGCCCATTGTGGGCATCTGTAAGATGAGGATTCGAGTGCAAGGACCATAGTTTTTAGGGATGAAAGGTGCATATATCATCATGGCAGGCCCAAAACTATGGTGGTGACATATGAATCAGCAAGGGCCCTTGCTAATTCATATGTCACCACCATTGTTTTGGCCTGCTAGGTCTTCCTTGTGTGTCCTGAGAGCTGACAGGAAGCAGAGGAGTCTCTGTGACACTAGCCCTGTGGGGACGGACCCTGCTGGTCCGAGGGCTGAAGACATTCACTGCAGAGATGTGACCCCTGATCCTTTCCCCCAATCCCCTGGCTGGGGATGACCTGGCCCTATGAGGGGGCTTGGGAGAGAGAGAGGCTGCTGAGGCAAGGCTGCTCCCAGGATCCCTGGCATGTATGGTACTGCTGTGTACTAACTGAAGACATATAGAGACCAGGTATGCAGAAGCTGTTCCAGGCCTGGAAGCCAAGGTAGGCTGCAGTCAGCGTGAGACGGGGTGGAGCTTTCCAATGAAGGCTGGGTAGTTGCCCTGTAGTGCCTGCAAGGGGGCATGGCTTACAGACAAATACCACACCATCTGCATTTGTCAACATCATTTAATCGTTAGATGTCAAGGGACACAGACGCGCCGGTGGAGGTTTTCTTAACCGATGTTTGGCCATCATTATTAATGAGTCATTGGCTAGGTCCATCAACCTGCTCACACACACATATAACCTAAAACAAACCCCTAATGTAAAACACACAATATTATATTTAATATATAGCTATTATTAGATAAAACATTTCACCATGGCGGTTTGAGTAAGCAAAGCGCGTGCCAACATGAGGTCATACAAACGTGTTCTCCCACTATCTAATATTTACCAACTGGGAAAAGCTAAACTTTCAACATAAAGCAGAGGGTTGTTAAGCCTCATGTCATTAAACTTGTATAATGATGTGCTATTGTTATACTTTTATTGTTCTGCTAAAAAAAAAAAGAGAGGAAAAAATACGAAGGCGTGCTGCATATTCCATTATAGACGTTACTTCAAAACTCATAAAATATTAGTGTCTGCTGCCGCCATAAAATTAATGGCCAGAGATACCTTTTGTGTTACTCACTTTAAATTAATTTTATCATTTAATGATTCTTGATACGTTGTTTTTTCTACCTGATATATTTTATGCTAACAGTTGTTGTCTTATGAAAAAACTGAGGATTGGACATGGTTTAAAAGGCACATTATGGTGCAATGTTTAAACAAGCTACATACAATAAAAGTCCAAACCAATGATCAAATATAAAAATAAAGATGTGTAATTGATACGATGCTGCAACGTTTGCTTGTAGAAATACTCTATAATACTTTATTTTCTGTTGTGTGCATTTGGATTTGTTTAAATATTTGCCTTGTTTCTTTTGTTCATGTGTACTTTTTTACTTACCTTAACTTGTATATTTAAAACCCAAAACATCTCCTCAACGTGTCTTGAAAATAGGTGTAAACCAAACCAAGAACAGGGTTGTTGAAAGAAGCTATCAATACACTTAGAGGCCCATCACAACAAAAACTCAGAAATGTCTTCTTCACTGAAGGTAATGCATTTTGGCAATAATCTTAATGTTATGGCCAACCACCTGTCAGCCTAGTATTGTCCAGCCCCGCCCCCTTTCTCCCCCTGTCAAACCCCAACTAGCCCCCATAAAAGTCCAACTGCAGGGGTGCTCTTTTTTTCTGTCTTTGCTCCAGACAATATTTTTTGTATCTGTAAACTGCCCTATGTAAGCATGTTGGGGGGAGGGGGGGATTGTCTCCAGCAGTGGTGGAGGGGTGTCCCCAACATTGCCTCACCTCTTGCAGTTTCTACAGTCTGGGTTGGAAAAAGGTCTCAGCTCCCTATAAGGAAGAGCTGTTATTTCAGGCAACAACTAAATTGGGAACACCAGCTAGAGCTGGGTTTATGAAGTGGGATCTTTTTGTGGTTTTGTAGGCTTCATCCTCCATTTGATCCTCCAGAATTGTACTTCATGCGGCACCTCATTGTGGTTGCTTTGGCAAGACGGGTGTCGGAACCTTGTGATTTTTCCTGCAAAGATCCGTTGTGTGCCTTCTTTCTTGACAAGTTAGTCCTTTGTCCAGTTCTGACCTTTCTGCCCAAGGTGGTCACCTCGTTTCATTTGGACTGGCAAACTGTTTCCACCTCTTGCACACCTCACATCTCAGTTCCCGATGACCTGGAAAAGATAGATATAATATCTTTTGTAGCTCTCTACATCAACAGGATTCTGTAACCGACCATTCTGTTGTCTGTTGACCCTACCGGTTGGATGTATCCTTTTGTGCTTAAATCATTCAATAAATGTTTTAAGGCCAGCAAAGGAAAATTACAAGTAAGTATGGATAGACATTTTTCCGTATTTTGATAACATTTTGGTAAAATTAGAACTCTTAGTTTTGCTCAACCACTATATATATATATCATGATCAGTTATATAACATCAAGATCCTTGACGCTGAAACCAAAAAACAATTAAAGGCAATAAATTCTTAATCTTATTATTGAAATAGTAAACTAATAACCTTTGGACTGGAGATACACCAGTGTTCAGATTCCTCTTCTAGAGAACTTCCCCATGCTAGCCTTTAATTCGCTGTGGATATGGACCAATCAGCACTTACATCCTTTGGAAATGTATCACAGCATTAATCTATGATACAATTGATGAGATTTTAACCCTTTCTTTAAAAAAAAATATGAGTACCCACAATGGGTATTGCATTGGAATCATGGCAACAGTGGCAAACTGAAGAATGGGCCTTTCTGGGCTCTAAAATTAAGGACTGTCCATTAAGTTGTAGCAAACATAGTGGTTCATGTATACTTTTATGTATATATAAAAATATATTCATATATTACTAAATATATATGCTCCAATAAAAAACATCAACAAAAAACAATCTACTGGGTACTGTAAGTCTCGGTTTACAAGTAAACAGTATAAATGGACCAAATCAGTAAACCATAGACTTTGACTTTGTGACTTTCACAACATAATTCATCAACAATTGTGAAGTATATGCCCAGTGACAGCTGAAACATAATCCTTATATAAAATGTTTAAATGTAACGTTTTATTGGGGTTTTTATTATTTAAGTCTGTAATTCTTCCAACAAATCAACACTCAAGTTCCAAGTTAAATAAAGAGTTTTGCATACACTATACATACATGGAAAAGAAGGTCACATAGTACATGAAGAGACCCCAAACTTATGGCCAGTAGTGTAGCCAGAGTTCATATCAAGCAACTGGCTCAACATAAGTGGGAAATCTATTCAAAGTGAAATAAAATAGAAAACATACAAAATGATGATATTGGGGAATATCGTGTTTAAGCTGCTTTAATCACTGAAGATGTGTTTAAATGCTTTAAAATTAGAGTTCCCACCCAGTGGCTGACCTTTCTACACCACCAGACCATATCTCTGAAGATACTTTTATTTCCTGGGAACAGAATCAGATTTTAGCACATTCCCTTCATAATACCCTAAGTCATTGCTTCAGGATGTACAAAAATAGCACTTTCTCCATAACATTGCTGTTGAGTTTTAATATCATATTAGAGTCTTAAGAGATACTACAAACCTAATGAGAGGGCCGCTCCTTCTTCACTTAACGAATCTCTGGGCCGGAATAATACTTAACTCGCCAAAGAACTCTGCACTTACCAGATAGTTGTAATGTATTAAATGTTCTTTCTGTCAAGGCCAACAGCTATATCCACCCTGCTAAAGAGTTATTGTGTTACAGGTCAGCTGGGACAGGGACTGAATGCAGAATTTGAGAGGCTTGCAGCTATTGAACCTGTGGGGCTTGGTCACCTTCTCATGAACTTAAGTGTTGAACAGAGCTTGGCTGCCTCCTCGGTACAGACAGAGTTAATTAAACTTTTCTATGTGTGGAAAATACATTAACGTTCAGAGACAGAACGGGCAAGCTCTGTCTTCCTCAGTGTACGAGGAGTGCAGAATGCAG
The DNA here is from genome assembly GCA_036250615.1 of Ptychadena robeensis. Lineage (NCBI taxonomy): Eukaryota > Metazoa > Chordata > Amphibia > Anura > Ptychadenidae > Ptychadena > Ptychadena robeensis. The sequence goes on from CM070041.1 coordinate 17,972,986, forward strand.
ACGCCCATAACGGAAACATTATATTCACAAACATGAATAAAACATTCCAAAGCAAGCCTTTGGAATACCATCAGATACCACGGATTGGCTAGACAACTGCAAGATAACTTGATGGGTACATGTGCAAGTGACCATTAGCTAGTATACTAGCCAAGACAAAACTAGAAAGGACAACCGTATCTTTGAAACACATTTCCTAACAAGGCATACCCCATTCTGAGTGTAGCCCATGTGGTCTAATATTTACCTCTGCTTCTATTCCAATAACAATGGTTTGTCCCTGTGCCTTACAAGCTACGATCCACGGCCATTTGACCATTGCGCGTTCAAAAATTGCTGTAGATGTAGAGAAGGGTTGTGGGAAAAAAATTTTTTAAAAAGGTTTTGTTCTAGCACATGTAGTTTTTGCATAAATTAGGTTCAAAATCAAAATTCAGATTTTCGAAATTTTGACTTGACTTGAAACTTAATTTATGCAAAAACTATTTGTGTTAAGGTAGCCATACACAGGTCGATTTGTCAGCGATCAACTGCCGACCGATTGCCGATCCGATCTTTCCAGGCGATCAGGAATCAGCAATTGATCGGATCAGGAATTGATGCAACACCACCTTGGGAATCCGATTTGTGACTGATTCCGATTTTTTGGGGTCGATCGGGCAGGGTAAGCAAAACACAATTGATTGACAATCGATTGCTGATCGATCTCGTGAACGCACGCAGTGATAGATCGGTCAAAAATCGAGTGGAAAATCAACCTTTGGATGGGTACCTTTAGAGCAATACTGTTTTTTGTAGTGTACCCCCAACCCTTCTCTACATCTCCAGCAAGTTTGGTGATGATACCATGCTCAGGGGCTTTGCAATTAACTGAAATTGTCTAAATGGTCGAATTTTTTAAAAACCATCTCTAATTACCACGCTGCAATCGTCCGCTAGAGAATCAGGCGGGGATCATAGTGTGTATGGCTACGTTAAGTCATACACACCACAGCTCCATTCATTAGCATAACTAGATGTCCTGCAGAGCTTTTTCCAACTGACAATGCATGGAGGCCCATCAATGAAGACGATCTGAAGAGGATGCTTTCTTACCATTTACCTACTGTTCACTTAAAATGATGCCTGAAATATTAACTTGTACATGTACAGTTGATCTTTAAAAATCAAAGTGCATAAAAGAAACAAACGTTCTCCCTTTCTTACATATATCTTATTTCAAGCATGATAGGGTTTACTGGTCCATAAGAATTACCCATGATTTTGTAGACAAAATTAGGAAAAAATAAAAAAACACTCACAGAAAGACTCTTCCACATATAGAGTGAATATACAGCATATTCTAAGAGAGCGCGCAGGGCTAGACCATGAACGACTTTTCAGCGTTAGCTTATATGTCCCATTTCCAAAGAGAATGCAAGCTTGGTTTTCTCTAGGAGTAGAGCCACTTTCAGAGCCCAGAGACTTATACTGATACTTGTTTCCACTGGAGCAATTGGCCACGGATGGATCCGTTTTTAATTGTGCCGCAGCATCTGCGACTGATTGCTCCCCCTGTGACACAATCCGACCTTTAGGACATGAGTGGACGCATTAAAAAATCGCATCCCTATTCTCTTTTTAACCCCGTCTATTCATATGCAATTTTCTGTTAGGGGACACCATCGGGCATGGCACAAGATTATAAATGTGGTAGGGTAGCGTTCAAAATAGCGCCCTATATCACGTCCATGCGAGATTGCACGAATGGAAACTAAGCAACTATATTTTACCTCCCGGGTGTTTGGCCCAAGTAAACTTGGGCTAAGTTTCATGCATCATAAAACTCAGCCCAAGTTAAGTAGTGAGATACTCACCTGCCCGCCGGATTCCCCCAGCGGCCAGGAGCATCAGCATGTATGCCGATGCTTCTGGGTCTTCCTCCGATCACGTCACCGTGATGGAGGGGCGTCACCTTTTTTTAGCATAACTCCGGCGTCACTATGTACTAAACCTCCGGCAGGGCAGGCAATCATGGCGGAGCATGTTGTGCTCCACAGCGATTGCCTGTAGCGTGGTTATAAAAAAACGCTCCACGTGCGCAACACCCCTGGGAGCAAACAGACATGGGCACGGCAGCACAATTAAAAACATGTCCATCAGTAGTGATGGCCGAACTGCCCGCAAGGCGGACAGTTCGGCCGCGAACAAGCATG